>CM053793.1:440738074-441938074 GCA_028749045.1 Cupressus sempervirens | reverse complement strand
AAATCCTGATAGCAATATCATAATACTTTTTTATTTACCTACATTATTATTTGTACTCATAATTAGAAAATAATTTTTATATGGTTTTACCTACCCTTACAAGTGCTAGAATCCTTGCTTGTGATTTTTAAAATGAAGCTAAATAATTGTGTTAAATGATTTTATTGTTTAGCTATTATGAATATATATTAAAAAATTATTTATTATCTTCACTAAAGCTTATTTGACAAAACACCCACACCTATTGAAAAGCTTGCAAGAGTAAAAGAAAAAAGAGAGCGGGAATTAATTTTTTTAGAAGTAGTCCTTACCCGCCATGGAGGAAGAGGCCCTTGTCTAGAACGAAAGTGAGGGTTCAACCTACGAGAAGCTCACATGGGCCTGCTCAAAGCTTTCCATTCAAAGCTCCAACAGGTAAGTGTTGTATCTATTTTGTATTTGTAGGATTGTAAGGTATCTGGACTTCCACTTACCCTTCCTTGTTGTCTTTATTTGGTTGATTGGAATTGAAGGGTATTGTGCACTAAAGAAATCCTAATTGGCCATATTATCCTTTTGTGCCCCTCTGCTTGAAAGATCTAAGTTCAAGGTTTTTTCCCGTAGTAGCAATATATTTAAATGACATTGACAAAGAAAACTAAAAATATAAATGGATTTTAGCTATTGAAATAGGAAGAACCTAGAAAGTTAATTCTTAAATAGTACACCCTAAAGAGCAACAAATATTTTCTAATAAAAGTGAAAGTTATTATATAAGTTGGTAGTTTAGACAATGTGTTTAATTGAATTTTCTCTTCCTATAAATTTTTTTTGCCTCTGCATCTTTCGATCATTAATCCATTTCCTATCACCCTCTTACTGAATACATGTAATCATCTAATGCATA
Source organism: Cupressus sempervirens (assembly GCA_028749045.1). Lineage (NCBI taxonomy): Eukaryota > Viridiplantae > Streptophyta > Pinopsida > Cupressales > Cupressaceae > Cupressus > Cupressus sempervirens. The sequence goes on along the minus strand of CM053793.1, from coordinate 441,937,188 downwards.
GCTGCTTATTATTAATATTCTAAGGTCTTCATGATAAAAACATTATTGAAACATAATGAACAACAAAACATAGCTACAACAAACTGGTTATTCCCCTTCTATCGCACTCGATATTTTACAGAACGAAATCGTGAGATGAAAATAAAAAGATAACTTCTCTTGCTCTTTAGTAAGGGAACTTTAAAGGCACATTACTTTTTAGCACGTATTTTTTCTTCATCCAATGGACTCGATTTTGTTTTCTTTCCACTTTGTATAGTTGAGCTAGTTTTTCTTTCATCTATCACTCCTTTCTTTTCATTTCGAGAAGTTCTTTGAGAATAATCTTCTCTCACATATTTATTCAAGTCTACATTGGGATACTTTTGATCAATAATGCTGACTACATCCTGCATATCATTTTCAATGGCAGGATACCATGATTCACCTAGAGAATCTCTTTTAGTATTTCTCTTTGCCACCATTAACAAATCAACTAGCTCCCAGCTAAGTGGAGCTTCAGACTTGATTTTGGAGACATCATTGGAACTTCAACAGTGGATGAAAGCTCAGAGCTTATTTATCCCTATTCTCCTCTGATACAGATCTACGTGAAGCCATGAAAAAATTATCCACTAAATATTGTTCCGGTTGTATCTCTAGATGCAAACGATCATCATTCTTACTAATTGTGTGCTCAGTATTGTAACATGTGTCCCATTGGACCAAACTGTTTGATCTAATTTTATTTCAGTGTTTTGTTCAAAAATTATAATCAAGTCATCTATAACTAGTTTCTTTTGAATTGATATTTCTTCTCTCTCAACATCTATTACAACATGTTTTGCATTCCAGGTTGAATTACCCTTTGCAGTAGCAGCCACTTTTCTTTTGACGTACTATTCTAGATTCGTGACTTTCCATGGTTAGCTTCTACTTCAAAAATGGATTGAATAATGGAGTTATCTATAATTATATGCCCTTGATTTCCACATCCATTTCATGTTCAATTGAATCTTGTTCATTTTCATGAATAGCACTGCGTTTATTTTGTGATGATTTATTTTCTTTTAGTAAGCACGTTTGAAAGAATTGCCAGCTTTAATTGTCATCTTCACCTCCCTTGTTCTCTTCACATTTCCCAATTTTATTATTAGAACTATTTCTTTCACAAAATTTATTATGAGACCACCTTTTCCTTGAAAATCCTCCTTCATGCTTATGTTCTATATCAGAAAGATCAATTACAATATCTTCATCACTACCACTCTTAGGCTCTGATTTTTATGATATTCCATCATGTCCCTTTGATTTAATATAGTTGATATTTCGAATAAAAACCGTACCAAAATGCTTATTACCTAATCGATTAGAGGATCTTTTGTTTGAGGTTCACATTCTTTATCTAGCTCAGAATGTTTGCATTGGTCTTTTATGCCTTGAGATCGCAGGGAAGATCTCAGACTTCATGAGATTCTCACATTAGTAGACATGCCACTAGATTTTGACCTTTGGGTTGGATAAAATAGACGATTGAATTGTGGCCAGTATGAAGACCATAAAAAACATGCAGTGGAGGTTCAAACCCAATCATATGAGATTAGAAATTTGGGACATTGTGTGCAAGTTGACCCAACCGTACATGCATTGTAGAATATTGAATATTTTAATTACCTCCAACTATCCCCTTAGGAACCTGCGCTAATGTAGGCTGTTAAATATTTTCTTCTTCTGTTAGTAAAAAAGGAAAAGTATTTTGAATATATTTCAATATATATTATAATTAAGTACTTTTCAATCTTTTTAATTTGGAACTTAACAAATTATTGCTATGCAAAATCTAAATACAACTATGGACTTGTTAGATGTCCTACCCACAAAGTTCTTGAGACTAATTTGGCAATAGAGAAGATAGAGCCAAAGTAAATCCAATAGCCCAACCAGACTGTTGAAAACAAAAGCTACTACAAAACTCTTTAAATCCTAATCATGGACATTACACAGCCTAAATAACATGTATTTTCAATATATTTGTAATGGTATTAAATTCTCTCAAAGGTTAAAAGTTTCCATGATAGAAAGAATGTTGGATGTTACAAATTGGGATATAATCAAAAATTCTATTTATGAAAAAAAAATCAATCTCTTTACACAATCAATGGGCACTACTGTAATCTGATTCAAAAAAATTAATCCATCTTTTTACACTTTCAAATAAGTTTCAGGACTAATCCAAAACTGGCCTTAGAAAATACTTGGTGCTTTACCATTATTATGTAAGATCAATACTATACAAATAATCTATTTGATAATCACACAAACAAATGATAAATGAAAATATTCATTATTTTGTAGTGATGACATTTTTGAAAATTTTAAAGGTACAAATGATCTTAGAGTTACAACTATAGTTTATACGTGAGAAACATTAGAATGACAAAAGACAATGTCAATAGGATATATCAATATCTAGTTTGAGAAACAGGTTAAAATTAAAGCACTATCCAATGGAGATTTTAGATATTGCTTCTCATTGTTCAAATTTTTGGGCTGAATTATGTGTCCTGGTATTTGAGACCATCTATCCCTACTGCATTACATATCTACTCCTCATAAACCTCACTGTGGCTTTAAACTTTAACAAGGGGGCTCTACCAAGTGTCGTTTGTCAATGAGGTAAGATATTGTGTACATAAATTAGCTTTAAAATTCTCTTATAAGTCTCTTCCTTTTGAGGGGGTAGATGAAGTTAGACTTGAGATAAGTTTAATCTAGTTTGGTGAGGAAATTAGAGAACCAAAGTTTCAAGATTGTACACTGATGTAAATCTGATATAATTTCATAATCATCTTAGCCTTTATCTCAAGAAATTTTTCACAAGGGTCAACACCTTTACCAAAGTATGTTTTATGAAGAATGCATTATGTTGGTGTTTGAAAACGTTATCAAGTTTTCAATTATCCCACTGAGAAACTGACATATCTAGGGGTAGCTAACTCTCATTCTCAACATGCCATTTCTGGCAACAGGCCAACTATAAGGCATGACCCTTCTTCTACTTCAGGCTCTGCTAAACCTAGGTGGGTAGACCTCAGATTCAAATGATACCGTACCAGTGCAAAAACATATCCCTGAATCTATTAAGCAGATTTTACCCTTATTTCTCCTAATGACTCATGAAATGACATAGATCTACAGTAGCTAAATGCAAACCTATGAATCTCATAAGCTGAGTGAGGGTTAAACATTTAGGTCCTTAAACTTGAAAGGGAAAGAACGTTTGATTAATAATGTTGATTTTAGCAAACTCCTAATATGCAGCAATAAGACCTAATGATCCTATAACCGATCAGTGTCTTATCTATTGGGAAAACCCATGAATCAAATGCATGCATATGGATATTTGATAATTATGTATATATTCAGATATATGATCTATTTATTTACTTTGTAAATAAACAGTTGTGCTCAATCCAAACCTCATTCTTACATGATATCCTTCTCAACGAACCTGCAACCTTGTTGATTCCCTGAAGCATTTACATAACTCCTTGAGTCATCAGCAACAACAACAAAATATACAACCTTAAGGGACTGCAACTATGACCTAAGCTCTTTGTTCAAAGATCATAAAACATTGACAATTCACTGAGACTGGAGACAAGAATCAGAATGAAACTAATGAAATTCTTCTGCTCTTTGTATTAATTTCCTTGAAACAATACAACCAAATGCATGAAATGAAAACATGAAAATACCTAATAGATCTGAACTATATGTATTAACCTACACTACTGCTGTTCATATAAGAAGAATTTGGTGAAAGAAAATGTGGTATCACAGTATGGGAACACACCAAAATTGGATCCAAAACATGGTATCACAGCAGTGATTGTTTTTTTTTTTAAACTAGAACCAACTGGTTTCTCAGTGACAAAACTAGAACCCTTAAAATAGATGAGAAAAAGAAAGATATAGGAGAAGAAATCTGAGATTTGATCAAAACATGACATCTGTCCAGCTAGAAAACCTTCTCAACAGGTTAAAAAATAACTCTCTTAATCTTTCCCCTCAACTGGTGAATCAAATCTTCATCATTAGGCCTCTACAAGCACAAAATATATCAAATACCTATTTTAACAAATAACTGATTTCATGCCTAATCTGGAACGGCAAAATTTGGTTTAAAATGAACTCAAGAAAGGTAAAAACATTTCCAGAATTCATTTTAAACTTCAACAAACATCACTATATGTTCTCCAACTGATTCTGACATTCCATGATGAATTTTGTCCCTTTTACTGAGAAGGCTCCAAAAAACACAAAACTGGTTACAGACTGAACTGGTGAAGACTTGCACAAAATCTGACCCCAAATTTGGAAAATTTACTTCTTCCTGGTTCCAACGATATATGATAAGGCATATTTCGAACAAAAAATGCCCCCTGGTAGCAGTTTGAAAATCAGAGCCTTTTAAAATCATTTCTCTTTCTGCCCTCACCACTTGTCGACTCCTGATTTGCCCTGCAACATTTGACATATTTTAATATTAATTAATTTTCTTCATTTCTTTCATTCCAAACTTTGATTTATTCTTTTAAGTGTGCAGATCTCCTTTACGCCTCTACGACCTCGACTGTATCCCCAAAGATGCTTAAAAATTGCTTCCCGAGCCTACGGCGTCTTCAATTCATGTATGGTCGTAATGAAATATTTATCACCCTCCGCTTCTACGCTGAACGTAACACCGAAGAACCTTGAAATTTAGTTTACGTTCATACGCTGGCTTTGAGGTTTGGGCGAGTCAAAACACATTGAGATTAGACCCCACGGGCCCCTCTACATGGCTCGACTTTAAAAGCTGACTCTCTCTTTAGACACAATTCCCGTTGTGTATGATGTTATTTAAAACATACTATACCTCTCACATCCCCAATGTGGGATAAATATCTCAAATGTGTTGTTACTGGCTTCTTCATTTGATTGTTATGTCTGTCTTTTTGTGCCCTGCGACTGACATTTCAAACTCGCCTACCTTCTTCTTAGCATGAGTATTCCTTTACGCCTTGCTTAGATTTACATGGGCTTTTTAAACTCATCTGCCTGCGGATTTCTTCTCTTTAATCTATGCATGGATGTTGTGATTTGGCGTGAGCTTCTTTGTTTTTTTTAAGCTGGCTGGGCTCTAAACTTGTGATCTACTACTCTATCAATGGTTGCGGCTTCTTTGTTCTTTGTATGTGGAGACATGGCTGCTCTATCTTAACATGTCATGGGCTCTCATTTTTATTGTGTGCCTTTTTTCATTGTGGGGTTCTTCTTTCCCTACATGAGCTTATTTTGCTTCAAATTGACTGCCTCTTCTAATCATGGCGCTTTGCTTCATTTGCATGGTCATTGTCTTCTTTATTTGGCGTGTTGTGTTACTTTGCTGCAACTGGCGATGGTCTTCTTTTTTAGATGCCTCTACTTCACGTCTTTCTCAAAGAAGACGACTCCCCTCTATTGGCAATGCTTCCACTTTTTACATGCATGGGGCTTTCCTTGGCTTTGTCATGCGCTTTCATGGATTGGGCTTGGAATCTAACTGCGCTCACTTCCATGGCAATTTTCTCTCGCAGAAGAGTAATCTTGTTTGAATGCAAAGATGCAGAGTGACTGCGTTTGAAGGAAGAGGGAAAGAATTTGATCTATTTAGTCGAAAATTTTGTTCTTGCCTTCACACAGGATAATCCTTACTGCTCCACAGAAGTCCTAGTCGCAACCTTTGACTGTTGTGACTCTTCTTTACAACAAGCTTTCACAAGCGCAATCCTTTCAATCATTGTATGGATCATCATTCAGTCTTATATGGGTGGCTTATATTTTTAATATCTATCATTCCTATACAAGGGAATATATATTTTTAAAAAAATTGCCCCTGTTTTGAAACGGCTTCCAATCTCCAGTGTTTTTGTCTTAAAGTCCAGACCTGGAAAGGAAATTTTAGGAAAGTTTGAAACTATGCTCCAAATAAGACCATTATTTTGACAAGATTATGTAAGATCTGAATGAAAACATCTAGCATCCTCCACAGATGGCTCATTGGAAGTATCGATAATTACAATATCCATGGCCTTATACCTATCAAATGGGTAAGGTAACCAGAAATAAGCCTGTCCATTCCATCTTCCGGGCCAAACAACACTACTCCAGATCAAGGTATAGTTCAGTGGTTTAGCTAGAGCTGGACGTGATCTTCTTGGATAGCAAGTTTTCTCACATTCCTTGGTAGACAATAGACTACTAGTAGAAACCTCTGATGCAATTTTGTGTTTCTAACATTCACAAACTAGTGTTTTAGAACCACTACTCTCCTTAACAACAAGAACCCAACCTTGTTGAGGTGAAGAACTAGGCTGTCTGGAATGACCAAGGCTGAAGAAACATGTTGGTATTATTTCCATAGGCTTATAGAAACTTTCTCCTAGATTGTCTTTTCCACCTTCATTACAACTCCATATTTTCTCCAGTGTATACAATAGAGATACTTCAATTTCTCCCAAACATATATTTCCCGTTACAAACCCTGAGCCTCGAGATCTACTCATTATGAGTTTTTTCGCATTTGTTACTGATGAGTTGAATTTGGTGAAGAGCTATGAGAATTCTCCTTTCCTACTGCAATTTCTTTGCATTTAAATGGTATTAAGAAAGCAACCTTTTGACTTTATTTAAGCAACAGAAGGATTCAGATGCAATCAACTTTGGTAGATACGTTTAAATCCACATCTGACTTGTTCACCATGTCCAAACATTCATATATCCATCTGACTTCAAACTATTTTGTATACATGGCAAAATTGTCAAATCACTATCCATCCATGAACTTTGTAGCATTCCTTACCTTACCATCCTGTTGATTTAATGAAATCAGTCAAGACCCAAAGTGGGTCCGACAAAAAAAATTCATTTTCGAACAACTAACATCTCAAAACTGGCCCACTGATTTCCTGATACTGATTTGATGAAAAATCAATCAATTTGCATCACTTTTTAACATCTTAAAACTTATTTCACCTCTTTCTACAACTGTGAATTTGGTGCCAGGAGGTCCCTTAACTGGCCTTAAAAATTGATCCAAACACCTGATCGGGCTCTGAAAATTGGCACATTGAATCTCTATTTTGTACACCTGCATCCCACCAAATCTTGTCTCGTGACAAATTCTTAGTCAAAATATATTGACCATCAAAGTTGCCTTCTCAGAATTACCTACGTGAAAATGCGTCAGAAAACAACAAACTGGGTTCAGATTTGGCCTTAAAAATTGGGCAAATGAGCACATGGGGAAACAAAAACTGGGGCACTGGTTTTCTATCATGAGGACATTATGGATCTGTGATTTGGGCTCATGACGAATAACTGGACACATTTGGCAAGCGATCAAAGTGAGCTACCTGGATTTTGCAAACTCAAAACATTGACAGAAAGTGATTTTTTGCAAATGGAATTGACCTGGAAAGTGTGCAAATGGATTCATCAAAGTTTGCAAACTGACACACTTAAAATATTTTCAGAGGACAACACAATGGTAAAATCCATTCAATCTTACCAATCATGGATCTCAAGTTATAACATCGCAAACAGGGGCCCTGACAAATCTGCAAATACTGACACCAGTAAAATTTTAGAAATTTCATTTGGAATCACATTTGAAAACTGATCAAACGGATTCTTCAAGAGCTGAAACTTGAAACATGACAATTCTATGACGTCTAAAATGTAATTCAAAAGGAATTTTAGCATTCAGATCAATTGGTAAAAAGTTATAACATGTCAAACAGGGCTTCCTAGAATTCAAAATTAATTGCAAAAGCATGAAAACAGTAACTGACCAACTTTGAGGGATTTGAAACCTAAACAAACGAACTCAAAATCTAAAACATAGGTTCTTGGGTATGGACACTAGATATTCCCATAGTGGTGGGTCATGACACATTTCTGGGTGCAAGATATTCACTGGCAAACAGGACCTCATGTCGCTGTTTAACACGATAAAATTGCAGATTTGGAACTAGCTCAAAACAAGACTTCACGAAATGGCTCGGAATGTCAATTTATCATCATGGAACACTTAAACGCACTAAATGGAGGGTGTTAGAAACATTAAACACCTTAGGGGCCTCAAAGGTACAGTCGGGTACATATGCACTAAAAGCATTTATAGGGCTTGTTTTCTCAATGGTACTCAAAATTCGGGAAGGTAATTTTGAGTCCCAACACATTAATTCATGAAATGTTCCATTTTCACAATCTTTTAAAGAAAATGTTAAATTTGTTGTGCCAACTTTCATTTGAATTAACCTTTTAATTGCATTGATAGTCTGAAGTAACACAATCAATTGTTACAAAACAGTTTTCTTGATTTGTTAACCCTTTCCACATGTTTACCAACATCTTGGAAGAGGAATTTATCTACAATATCCTTTCATTCGTACTTCCTTAGGGGTTGAGCTAGCATCAATTGATTTCCCTACTTAGCCTTAATTTCATTACTTAATTCAAACTCATTATTCAAATCATTTTTTGAATTTTGAAGGGATATAAAACAAAAATATAAAATGTAAAAAATATATAATTTGAATTAAAAAGATGAAAACTATTTAAGAGATTGCAGCACATTATAGAGTGGAGTTTTGAAAATCATTTTAGGGTTTTAGAAGTCCTAAAAAAGTGGAAAAAGAGACAAATTAGAAATTAATGATGGTACTCAAGTTAATTTAGAAATGAATTAGTTGTGTGGTAAATAAGCTTTATTTTCTCCTAGGGATATGCTTGAAGGTGGTTTTCTAAACTAAAAAGAAGGTAGGATATGCTTGTTTTTTTTATAATTGGGTTGATAATCCCATAACAATGTTGTAAGTTCTGTCTAGAAACTATCTTTTTGTCTTAGAAACAGAGCTCGTATTTGGACTTTTGTGATTTTTCAATTATATATAATATTTTCTTTAATGTTTGATGCTCCATTAGTGTTTCTTTTAAGAAAACTTCAGAATGACATTGCATTTGATTTTAATGAACATGATTCAATGTAGAGAGAGTCAAATACAAAAAATAATAGCTTCACTATGTGGGATGTGGGGAGCAAGGACAAGGTGTTGTTAATAACTTTATTTAGCCATCAAATATGTTGATTATAATCTATTATTGTATTAATATTTAATTGTTGGAATACTCGACTTCTATAGATTTTTTCCAAAAGATTGAGTTCAGTACTTGATATGGTTGTTTGCTCATGTTAACAAAACACATAATTATCTAAAAACATTTTTAGACATCATGCATTTGTTTCAAAAAACCATTTTTGTCATAATATTTCATTTTGAAAACTTTGTAATTTTATCTATTGTACACTTCTTACTTGTTCTACTACAACTGCATGATTTTTACAGCTTGAAAATTTATCTTGACTCATTTTAGGCATTGAAAACACATTACCTCATCCATATTCGTCTATTCAATGGAAAAAAATAGTATAGAACACCTTCTACTCTGGGTCCTTTGTCCTTCACTTTATGGATGATGGAATCATTTTATTTTCAATGTAAATAATGTTATGGAAATAAAGGCACTTCCCTTCATCTTCCTCCATAGGGAATTAAATATATGTTGATTGTGCATTGAGATGTAGTGCATTTTTCATGGCGAAAAGGGTTTATGGTTTTTTGGTAGCTTAAATTATTGATTTTTTTTTTTTTGGGTACCTTTTGAGATGAATGCATTGGTTTTGCCCTCTACAGTTGTCATTTCTTACACAACCCTACCTTGCATGAAAAAACATAAATTTGAAGCATGTTGTAAATATGTTGTATGTTGAGTGGAAGGACTCCGAGGGAAAGTCGTTTGACTATAAAGACTGCCCCTGCAAAACTAATGCCACATCAACAATCTCCATAAAATGTGAAAGTTAGAGAGAGTAAAAGTCATTCGAATGATGATCAGTCAACATTATTTCTCAATTATCATTAAATGTAAAAGAAATACATATATCAAATACCAGAATACCAGAATATTGAGATGGTTTGAATAAGATGACCAAACTATAAAGGAGCTCCAAAACCTATCTAAGAACACAAGGGCAAGAATATTGTAGGAGTGTTTTACCACCCTACCACAAAGCTATTAAGCTTTCTTGAAATCTTTCCTAACATGAAAGATACCTAGCCTGACAACGAGGAAGACTAAACAAGTAAAACTAAGAGTAGTAATGAAATGTGTGCAACATATAGCATAACCTCCAAACACTAAGAGGTGAGATCATTTCATTTCACTGAATGCTTCCATTGAATAAGTAACCCCAAAATAATCATTTCATAAAGCAACTCATAAGATATTATGTATAATTCATTGTGCAACACTTAGCTCTTAGGAAATCAAGCTTAACATCACATTTTCATCACTGATGACCAACAGACATTTCATAATTCAAAGCTTAACCAAAATAAATAAAAAGAAAACATTTATCTTCCTTTCCAATTAGAAAAGAGTAAGTCTTATTAACAGCATTGTGTCAAAGTGTCCATAAAAAGTATAAAAGGTCCATTTTTCCTTATTGAAATGCATAAGCAGTTAATCATTTGGAAACTAATGATTTGATAAGCACTCCAAGTGGAAAATTACATGCTAAATGTAGGATTTCATTGGATCAATAAGGTTTATACAAAAAACCCCAAAAGAAATGCTAGTCCCTCTGTAGTGTTCGCTCTTAAACTAATTTTGAACATGCATTTCTCAATGGTTGCAAGAAATTAGTGACACTCTAAGTCATCCATAGTTAATTTCATATTTATAATTACTATCCTAGACATCCTACATGATGTTAGAGGGAGTCTAAATTGAATATCATTCATTAACAAAATATATAGGTGGTTTCATTACATTCATATTCTGACCTAAAATAATTACATGCATACATACATTACAACTTGGATAATACTTTTTACTTGTATACAATGTTTAGCAACATTATATCTCTTTTAACATTACCCAATCTGAGGAACTATTCCAAAAAAAAACAAGGTGTGACTCACTCAAGATGTAGACATGGAGCAGTTATCAAAGATGACAATTGGAATCATAAAAGAAAATTGGTCAAGTAACAATAATGTATTCACATGGATGTTCAAAAATTCCTTTATCATGGAACTAGAGTCTAGGAGTTGTAGCACACAACACATTCACATAAATACAATCATTCTTTAGAACCATAGCTTTCTCTTATATCTAGACTATTCAAACACCAATTACCATATCAAGGTAAAAGCACAAACTTGTGTCACCCTTTTGTAAAGGAAAAGGCTAACAAAAGTATAACTATTCACTTTCAATGACATAAAACTAGTATTATTATTTAGAATTTGAAAATAAAGTAAACTAATGAAATGTGTACAAATAGATGAAGTTTAGGATTATAATTTTTAATAATTATTTGGAATAAGAACTGATATATTTTCCTAATTTTTATAGATGATTTTTCAGTTGCTGAAAAAAGCTAAAAATTAGGGATTTAGTTCCCACCATAAAACTATATGGAAATAAACTGATTTCCATTTAAGCTCAAACTATGTTATATATAACATATATAGCTAGAACAATCAAATATAAAAATTGACTTTAGACCTGTATTTTCTCTTTTATAATAATTCAAATTTCAACTCACCTGAAATCAATAGTTTTCATCTCCCACCACATTTTGGAAAACAAATCTATTCTAACCAAAAGAAAAATTATACATTCCTGAAGAGGACTCTCTCCTCTAGAATGTCATATAATTTTTAAATCTTTTTAATATAATTTAATATTTTTTTCTTTCTCAAAATTAAAATCTTTTTGAGTGTTTAAATACTTTCTTGTAGAATTTTTTAATTACAATATACTATATCTAATTAAAACACTATAAACTCTATATGAGAATATTCTTGACTTAAAGCTCTATAAAATGGTGTTTATATGTTACTAAAAAACTATCATAAAAAATAGTAAGAGTTATTGAAACATCAGTTTTCTAAAATAATTTTATTTCTTTAGTAATTGGATACAAACTAGTATAGAACATGCATTTAATAAACATTTCCAATTAGAAAAGTGTGAGACCATATATAGCTTATCTAGAATGAATTTATATAGATCATATGTTTGAACACAATTGATTTTTGGATAGAAATACTCAAATGCAGTCATTCTGATAAGTCAACCTGAAAGGTGACACAGCTTTGTACTTTTACCCATCAAAGTCCAACCTAAGTAGTGTCTTCATGAATTAACAAGATGTGGAGTATTCATACATAGGTGTAAGTTATCAAAGAAACATAATTGTTTTGTATAGAGCCAAGTATCATGCCAAAATGGAAGCCTAAGGGAATTTAATGTAGCAAGATAAAGAGATATAGGAATTAGAACCCACACCCATTGATTGACTGTAACGGTAAAAGGAACATTTATTAAAAAAAAATCAACTTAGTGCTCAATGCATAACTCTATCTATGTTGCTTAGTGAAAAATCATATTTAAATATGATTCCTTCAATCTAAGCTCTTGATGAGGCATAGTCGCTATAGTTGGACAAAAAATGATTACTAGTATATTCTAAAGACAACCCAACTTCAAATCTAAAAGCTTTAACACCGGTCAAAGATTCCAAAGACCATGATTTCCAATAGTTTGCATTTCAAGATGAATTATTTTGGCTATGTAAGTTTATAAAAAAGATCTACTTTAGGAATTTCGCACCATTAAAATGATACTTCTATTAGAGATTTATAGACAAGTTTCAAGAGGGTATTAGATGTTTCACCTCATGCATCATATATTTAAGAGAAGAACAAATTTTAGTGCCAAACTAAGTTTTTTGTTTGTCCTATCTCAATAGACAAATTTCATTTCCACAACGAGCAGTACAACATGTACATAATAGAGTTTAGAAGGTAAGAAAATAACTTTCTTAAGAATGAACAAACTAAGATTGTTTTCTAGGCAAGCCTTTGATCACCACACAACAACAACAATAAATGTTCAAACCTTCATTACCAACATTTACAAGATTCGGTTCACATTGAACATAGTTCTGTAATGAAAGACATAGCATTGAATAATTCCACAAAGAAAAAAGGAACCAGGTTTAATGATGGTTGTCAATGCTCGAGTTTCTAAGCTTCTCCTAGTATTCCTATAGCACCCCAAATTTATGCTCTTCACACTCCCCCCCCCCCAAAAAAAAAAAAAGAGCCTCTTTCCCCATCCCATATTATTATTCTGAGGTAGTTTCCAAGTACAGATCCCATCAATCAACATTGAAGAAAGGATTTACTAAAAAATGAGTCTTCTAGAGGTGGGGTAGTTCATAATAATGGTGATTACCACTATCTCCCAATAACTCCCAAAGTATTGGTTAACCATTACTAATAGATCCCTATAATTATGTTATGAGTATTTAAGAAAAGGAAAAATTAATTTCCATGAATCTATGTGGCAAAAGCACATATCGAGAAATTTGGTATACTAAAGAATGGGTTGTAACATTGAGGCATTAGGATACATCAAAATTAGCATAGGAAGTTTTTCGGAGATGGATACACGGCTTTACATAAAAACCCCATCTTTTGGAGGAGATACTACCACTATTTTCCTTTAGTTTTGCTAGAGCTATCAATATGAGGATGAAGGAATATGCCTAGCTGTGATAATGAAAGACATAGCATTTAATAATTGCACAAAGAAAAAAGGAACCAGGTTTAATGATGGTTGTCAATGCTCAAGTTTCTAAGCTTCTCCTAGTATTCCTATAGCACCCCAAATTTGTGCTCTTCCGCCCCCCACCCCCAAAAAAGAGCCTCTTTCCCCATCCCATATTATTGTTCTGAGGTAATTTCCAAGTATAGATCCCATCAATCAACATTGAAGAAAGGATTTACTAAAAAAAGAGTCTTCTAGAGGTGGGGTAGTTTCATAATGATGGTTATTACCACTATCTCCCAATAACTCCCAAAGTATTGGTTAACCATTACTAATAGATCCCTATAATTATGTTATGAGTATTTAAGAAAAGGAAAAATTAATTTCCATGAATCTATGTGGCAAAAACATATATCGAGAAATTTGGTATACTAAAGAATGGGTTGTGACATTGAGCCGTTAGGATACATCAAAATTAGCATAGGAAGTGTTTCAAAGATGGATACACAGCTTGACATAAAAACCCCATCTTTTGGAGGAGATACTACCACTATTTTCCTTTACTTTTGCTAGAGCTATCAATATGAGGATGAAGGAATATGCCTAGCTATGAGACTTTCAAATGCCTCAAGAGATTTACGCTTTCTATAATGGCACACAAAGCTCAGCCCCTACTTCTTTGGGTCTATGGTTACACATTCATGAGCACCATAGTATAGAGAACCATGGCCATGAGAGAGTGTGGATCCCATTGTAAAGGCATTGATAGGAGAGAAATTTGCATGGCAGGGTTTACTCACATGTATCCTCTTCCTTCTAATGCTTAAATGTCCTAGGAGGAAATCTTTTGTGCTATGATTGGACCCCAATCTGTCAAATATACTCACTTTGGCCTAGACTTAGATGAATCTTACCAAGAATTTGGCTAAATTTTAAATGGAAACCATGAGAACCTTGAAATGTGTGTGGTTTACATTTGTGCTTAAGAGCTTGGTGAACATCAGAGGTTATATGAAAAAGAATTTTTTGAAATTTCATTGCCAATAGTTGTTATGTCATCTCAAGGAATCTTCTGCAATGTGAAAATAATTTTGTTAGGAATTGTGTGAATTTTTGTTTGGTTTAATTACCCACTATGAATATCTAGTATTGTGAGTAGTAGTAAACATAAGTCTAGAAAGTAAAGTTAGAAATTGTAAAAAATTATTTGTGGAATTAAAATGCAATGAGACAGATTGCTTTTGTGATGAAATTTTTCATAAATTAGATGAATCTATGTGTGTTTGCCAATAATGTCTTCACCCTGTTGCGATAGCCCATTCTCTTTTGGTGTCATCAACCATGAGGTGTTCCATTTTCCCTAGAATGAAATGAATCCATATAATTTTCTTGCTCCCTTTATAGGATTCTCTCAACTCCATTCTTGTAGAGCTTCTGTAATGACTCGTCAAATCTATAAATTAACTTTCATAATTTTTTTCATAGAGAACCAAAGATCTGGTAGCTTTATCTAAAGTCAATAAATTGAAACCCTTCTTCAATGCAATAATAGGAAAACCGATGTTTATGCTAATACCAATCAATGTCATCACAACTTTGACATCATAAAGAAGTCCACGTTTGATTACCCTTTGATGGATCTCGATAACATGTTCCAATTCTCCAAATTTGGTGCACCTTGGGAGGATGCCAGCAAAGGTAGTTGTGTTATGTTTCAAAACAAAGAGAATTTTTTATTTTTTTAATATCAAGATGGGAATGCGGATAGGATACTCCATATGGCTATAAATTTTAATCTAAGCCAAGTTGCTACACTTGCCCAATAATGTCAAGATGGGAATGCGGATAGGATACTCCATATGGCTATAAATTTTAATCTAAGCCAAGTTGCTACACTTGCCCAATATAATCATTCTCCTTACTTCCTTGAATTCGTTATTTATGCAATGTAAACATTGTTGAATCTCATATTCAAAATACATATTGACTTGGTAATAACACTCTTCTTGTCAGCGTCAATAGCAACAATCCAGTGTATTCAAACTTGTGGATATTGAATTCATTTAAGAAGTTATCACATGTATAAAGTCATTTGTCTATTGATTATGTTCTAGTTCTTCAAAAAGATTATTTTCTTTGCCTTTAATTTTAATGTCACTTACTATGGCTAGCTGTAGAACTTGTCTTTTTTAAAGTTCTCGTATAAGAAGTTGAACTACGTCTTGTACATTTAGTATTTGTATAGATGTTGCTAAGAATGAAATTCTTTGATATGTATTTTCAACATGAAATTTTCCATTTTTTAAAGATGAATATCATAATTTATGTCGATGTTAAATTTTTTTTACATTCCATTACAAGGTCTAGTATCAATCCTATTAAAGCCTTTCGTTGACTTGGAAAGGATATTAGGATGCTATTTTGTACTGTAAATATAGGGGGTTAGCTGAGTGCATAGAGAGATATTTATATTTTCCTATTGTGTGTTGTGCTTTTTAGATTGTATGAAGCTTTATCTATAACTATAATGAATATCATTGATTATTTCTTTTCTTTCTATGTAGTATCACAAATTTTGGTCAACAAATTTTTAATAATTTGGCCAAAAATATGGTGTTTTTTTAATATATAACTAGAAATATTGTATCAGTTGCATATAACTAGTATGTTTTAGATTACAGTAAAAATAGGTTTTGAAGGGACCTCAAAACCCTTTCACATCCTCAAAAAAGGAAAAAACAAGCCATCCAATAGGAAAGAACCCAAAAACCTACTGCAAAGTAGATCCAAAATCAGGTTTTATAGGGACCAGAAACCACTAAAAAAGTCCATATAACTAGTATGTTATTATGCCATAATGATGTAGTACAAACTTATTTTTTAATTGATTGCTTTATAAAAAAAATTTAATAATTACAATTTTGTATTTTTTCCAGCTAAGTAGAGGAATGATGTTGATCAATTTCACTCATATGTCAATTGTTTAGCACCAATCGCATCATGACATGAGAAAAGATTGGATCATAGTGTTTTGGCTGCATTTCCCCCAAACATTTATATTTTTTTTGCTACTAAAATGGTCATCTATCTCTCATTGCCAACCTTATTCTTTTTCAAGAATTATGTTCTTCATAAACTATGTAATATGTTCTATTCAGATAAAAGTTATAACAATTTGAGTCGCTCTTTCTTGTGTAATTGTTAACTAGATTACTTAGAGAAGGGTTGTTCATATCACTTTTTCTTATCTATTTTGGTGAAAATCCTCGTATTTTGGTATGTCTATATTCTTTAATGAAATCCATGCTACTAAAAAATTGAATTGGGTGTTTATATAATATAAATTTTTAATATTAATTTTTCAGGTGATGTTAATTTTTTTGAAAAAAAAACAATGAGATAGGGTGAGAGACAAAACCATCTGGGGAGAATATTAAGAGTTTCCTCCAACAAGACACAAGTTTAAAACTCATCCTTGGTCACAATGATAGGAGTTAAAGCCCATGAAAAGCTGGGAAATTTTAGCAACAACAGCAATGAAATTCCCAACATCAAAGTAAATTGTAGCAAGTTAACTAAGGCTAAGCATGTTAGGGGCGGATAGAGGAGCCACAATAAGGTGTAAATCAAAAACTACAATCTATAAGACAAAATTGATGGAAGATACATAAAAGACAAGAGTGCAAAATTAAAATCTTGTTAGCATGAAAGAGATCCACCATACTTGTAGCTCACTATGAGGCAAGTAAGTAAATATTTTAGAATAGGGGAAGAAAGACAGCCCATTAACATGTGAACACAATGTGAAGCACCTACCCTGAGAGAATGTCCCCAATAAGTGACTGTACTATCCACACCAATTGATGTTGTCTTTAAAAAATATAGACTCAAAATCTCTCTCAAAGATAAACTTGAAATTGAAATTTAAGTATAGGGATCAAGCAGTTCACAACGTTGGTATTGTAGGCACCGAAAACAATTACATTGACTGATTAGAGCCAATAGATAATTTCTAGATAGAGATCTTGTTAGGAAAAAAAAGGAAATAAAGATGGAAGAAAATTACAAATTAAAATTAAATATCTTGGAGAGGAGGTGGCACCCTTATAATATGAAGCCATGTGTGTCTAGAGTGAATGTTCATAGCTAATGTTATAAGACCTTGAACTAGAGGTAGTTACAAATGAGACAAGTTACCTCTACAAAAATGCAAACACTTCCAAATTTAAATATCAATCTTAAGGGAAAAGGCCTCTTAGCAAAGGAGATATGTGATAGATATCACAGATCAATGAAAAATTTTCCCCATAACTCATTTAAAAGATTTAATAAATTGTTAATTGTTTGAGATGCAAATGAATGTGAAAGTGAATGCTACATCCAAAAAGAAAGACTTAGAAGATAGATTGATACCACTTGATCTTCTAGATGCACATGAAATGTACATAATATCAAGATACAAAATGAGGTCCATGGACCTAAAATGTACAACCAAAAAATGACAACAAAATGAGACAATACAACTAACAAAAGAATAAAGACCAAATCTAGAAAAAGGTTACAAAGTAGGCATGTCAAGAAAACATATATTAAATATAATTAGGCAGTGAATCTAAAATAGATAAACTCCATAAAATTATAAAAATACATTGATGCATACTATAATTAACCATGTGATAGGAAGACCAATTACTAAAAAAAGACTAAGTTGTTATGGCTATGCAAGTTGCAAAAGGAACATCAAGTACTATAACCATGATGAAGAAATACATTAGAAGAAATTTTGACATTGCGTGAATGATTTCAAGTACCCATGAAACAAAAAAATTCCCCAGGTGACAAGAATTTGTCAACAAATGAGAAAGTGCATCCATTAAAAATAGCAAAGGGCCAAAATTTGTTGCGACAAATTATGCATTGATGCATTGCAACATTTATAGCTTGCACAAAATTTTGGTTTGGAGACCTTTTTATGGGTCCATGTGTGTACTAAGGGTTCTCTATAGCCTATTAGGTTTTTTGAGTTGAGTTTGATGTCATTTGATTCTGGTTTGGTCAATATTGTCTAAAATGTTGTTGTGTTGTCAATATTGTCAAAGCTGCACTTAGGATGTAACAAAGGGTGTAGAGTTTAATTTTGAGTATAACATCCCATTCTACACTAGTAAGAAGTGAAAATGGATGAGTTGAAGTAAAATTGCATGCAATGTGCAAAAGTTGCAATGCAACTTGCAATATTGCTCATACAACCTTTTGCAATTTTCACATCTCGATCCAAAATCCATTATAGGGAGTTACTTACAGTTGGAAATTGAGGGAAAAGAATATATAAGGCTTTTAGACTTATTGATGTGGGGTTGGAAGTCATTTTTGGCATTTGGAAATACAAACAAGTGACATTTTTCTGCATTTTCTTGCACAGTTACTTGCAACTCCTGCAACTATTGTAATATATATTAGTTTGAAGTTATTTTTGGTACATTTTGATAGATTTGAAGTAGTTATTACTTATTTAAAGTTTATTCCTATTTGTGTGAAGTTTTGGTGTGCTAGATTAAATTTTGTTTGATAGTACCTTGTCACTGGTTGACTGAGGGTTTGTTGGAAAAATAAGCCCCTAAATTGAGATTCTAGCATGGGTAATTAATGGCCACTAGAGAGCTGAAAGTAGGGGAAATGTCCTTTATTTTCCATTTGGTCATTTGCAGGAAAGTCCTGTTAATAAATTTTACATGCAAGTCCTAGGCAAAAAGATAACATTGCCCAGCTAGGTTCTTGATATAGCAATCAATTTAACAAGTGGGAGTGGATTCACCTATACTAGATAATGGTTGGAGAGTGTTACCAAAAGTTGCGGGAGGCCATGTGACTAGTTGAAACCACTGATTGAATGCATCTCATTATCCATGTACAAAAAACATCACCGTCATACTTTGTGCAAGAAAGATAGGTTGTTATAATTGTTGTTTGTAACTTCTTTATAACTTCTTAATAGTTTGAAGTTAGCCACCTCACTTGAGACAATATATTTATTCATTGCTTCAGGTATTTCATGTGTGCAAATAAAATGTGGATACAAAGGTGATAAAGTTTTATGCCTTGAAGAGTCTAAAACAAAAAAAAATTAAATTGTTGAAGAGTTATATATATATATATATATATATATATATATATATATATAGAGAGAGAGAGAGAGAGAGAGAAACACTTGAAGTTGTAATAAAACAAATGCATCCTATTAGAAACTGTTGAATGATTATAAATACTTTGTGTGTATTGGTTTTGGTGATAACATTTTGTAGAGAACTTGTTGGCTAAAGTCTAAAACTAATTTTCAAGGAAGGCAAGTAACTGATTTTAAAGTGAGAATTAGGTATATCAGTGAGAAAATTCCTCTTAATTTTATTTTAATAGTACTCTATTTTAAAATTGTTTTCAAATCTATACTTACGATAAAGTCTGGTCATCATTCTATCAAATCCATTGACAAATTTGTTTTATTGTGTGGAGAGATTATTACTATTTTAGATTGAATTCAGTTTCTAGGAGCTACATCAATTTCTAGCTTGCACAAAAAAATTCATGACACCACCTCTTCGTTAGCTTTGTGAAAATATGTTGAAATTGTTAGAAATGCTTTAGAATAACTAAGGGGGGAGGGGGTGTGAATCAGTTATTCAAGGTCCAAATGTCGTATTCAAACTTTTCATCAAGTGTGCCCATCAAACTTATTCATTCATCCAAGCTTTAACTTTCCTATTCAGCAAGTTAATGTAAATCAACATGCAAGCATAACACATAAAAAGATCAACGCATAACATAGTGATTTACGTGGAAACCCAATTTGGGAAAAATCACCAGTAACATGCTACTCAATTCTCACTCTTTTGAAGTGATTCCCTATTAAAGGCTACAACACATTGTTAAATGTGACCTGGTTAAAGGATTTAACCACCCTGTTAGAAGTGGGCCTAGTTAGAGGAATTTAGAACATTCACTTGGAATGTCACCCTGTTAAAGGATTTACAAATGGTTGTTAAACCAACCTAAGTCCATAGGATTTTCTTTTAACCTAACTGATACAATTGCTAGAGAGTAACAATAAGGGGTTTTGACCTGATTATAGCATACAACTTTAACTTGCAAATTTCAGATCACTTCTTTAGCTCATAACATTGCATGGCTTTCAGTCTCTGCAACTCTAACAACTTGCCCTCCTTTCAAGCTTTATCTCCTTGATTCTCCATGCTCAATGTACTAGTGCAATTCTCTCTTTCTAACTACTTATCAAAGTAGAGTCTTTGTGCTCTATGTTTCCTTCTCCTAGATGTCTTCTCCTTGACACCCTTTCAACCACTTTGTAATTTGGCACTCCAATAGCTCTTGCTTCTTGGTCTGTGACTCCTTAAATAGAAATCTAGAATTTCTTTTCCCGCTTGATTCTTCCCTCCTTTAATTTCAATTCGTATGGATTAGGTAGGATTCATTGAATCTAACCCATGTTTTGTCCCTTCTAGAAAAATCATGAAAAATCCTCTTGAATTTGCTCAAAAATAGTTTACATAGAATTCTATGCCACCAGCTCATCATCCTTATCCTCCAACTAGTTCACAAAATTCAAGGCAACAACTTTGTCAGCTCAGATCTAGTGAATCTTTGACATTTCTAATAATGCAATAGCTCGGCACTATTCAAATTTTGGTGCTTGACACATACTATGTTACTCAGCATCAACTATGTTTTACTGATGCTTGGCACCTACTGTGGATTCACTTAGCATCCACTAAGTTTTTCTGATGCTTGGCACCTACTATATCACTCGACACTTGAACTTCACTTGACACCTGAAGTTCACTCGGCACACACTAGATTCTCCAATTGCTTGGCTCTAACTGAGAATTTACTCAGCTTAAACTAGCTTGCTCAGCACTTACTGATGAACTTAGTTTAAGCTTTGCAGTCAACATTGTTTAAACTTATTCCTCCAAAATTTCTAAGTGTGACCATCCTTTTTATCTTCAAGTATTTCATCAATACATCATTTAACTAATGTCTTAATTGATCCTTGCACTTCATTACAAAACCATAACTCAACCTATCTCTTAGGTGCTCTTATTACATCTTGTTGATTAAATCCTCTTCATCAATCAACTAAGTGATAGTACTTGGATCTTATAAGAAATTTTCATTCCTACAAATAGCAAGTTTGACATCAATGAAAAACAATAATTGAAAACATTCTTTTAACAACAATCTCCCTCTTTGACAGTAAACCCTTTCAATCAGTTTTCCAACAATCTATCTCTTTAGCATTGATGCCAAACCAACTCATCAACCATTAGACCAAACTATTCAACCATGTTATCAAAATGTTAACTAGGTTAGAATAGTAAGTCAAATTCCAAAAAGAAAATTGGATTGGATTACACAATTTCTTCCTCTCTTGATCTACTATCTAGATTGCTTTACTTCTACTTCTCCCTCTTAGCTGATGTATTCTTTTTCTGTCTTTTCTTACATTCTCTCCCTCTATATCCATTGCTCATCTTCTATTATTTAGCTTCTCCTATAGTTGTTGATCATTTCTATTATTTCTCCCTCAATCTTCATTCTTTTTCATTCTTCTCCCTCAACTATTGATCATTTGTTGATCAATTTCCTACTATTTCTCCCTCTTTGACAACAATGCCAAAGACATATTAACATCTTAGCATCTTATTATGCAAGTGCAACATTTGCAGGTTCTTTTGATTTCTCCCTCTATCACCTTGCTTGTGACTGATTTGAAATTTATGCACTTTGATTACTTCAGGAAAAATCCTAAAGTATCCTCTATATCAATGTGTAATATTTCAACAATCAATTCATTTGATGCAAGGCAATCTTGCTTTATTGTAAGTAGCCTTGGCTATGGGTATCACCCCTAACTTACCTCTAAGATACGCAAAAGCATCTTTAGGTAGTGCTTTTGTGAAGATGTTAGCAATTTATTCTTTTAAGCTAACATATTCCATCTTCACTTGTTTGTCTTCCACCAATTCTCTTACATAGTGATACTTGATTGCAATATGCTTGATTTCGGCATGCATTATAAGATTCTCTAATATGTTGATGGCACTTGTATTATCACAATAAAGTATCACAAGCTCATTTACCTCTTCCTTCATACCTTGTAGCAGATGTTTGATCCATACAGTATTAGTGCAATTGATAGTAGCTGCAACATATTTAGCTTTTGTTGTTGATAGTAAGATACAACTTTTCTTTTTGCTAGTCCAAGTAATCAATCTTCTTCCCAAGAAAAGTGCTCCTCCACTGATTTTTTTCTGTCATCAATATTACCTCCCCAGTCTACATCAGTGTAGGCCCTTAATTCAAACTTTTCACTCCTCTTGTAGTACAAACCAAAGTCATCAGTTCCTTTTAGGTACCTCGGTATTCTCTTTACTACCATCAGATGATTTTCTCTTGGATTTGCAAAAAATCGTGCCACTATTCTAATAGCTAATGCAATGTTTGGTCTACTATGTACAACATATTGCAACTTTCCAATCATTGATCTATACATTGTCTAATTCACTTTAGTTGACTCATCATTATTTGATAACTTATGTCCTATCACCATTGGTGTGCTAACTGGTTTTGAGTCTTCTAATCCAAATGTCTTGAGTATCTCCTTGATTTATTTTGATTGGTTCACAAATATGCCATGCTTCAATTGATGTACTTGCAATCCAATAAAGAATTTTATTTCTCCAAATATTGACATTTCAAACTCATGTTTCATTTGATCAGCAAAATCTTTGCATAAAATATCTCTTCCTCCAAATATTATATCGTCAACAAAGATTTCAAAAATCAAAATGCCTTTACCTTTTTCTTCCTTGATATATAGGTTGTTGTTGTCATATGTTCTCTCAAATCCTATCTTCACAAGATATTTGTGTAGTCTCTCATACCATGCTCTAGGTGCTTGCTTCAAACCATAGAGTGCCTTATGTAGTTTGCAAACCTTATCTTTGTTGTTGTCATCAACAAATCCCTCTAGTTTTTCTATGTAGACTTCCTCTTCTAGTAAACCATTTAGAAAAGTAGACTTCACATCTATTTGGTAGACCTTGAAACCTTTGTAAGCAGCATATGCAAACAGTGTTCTTACTCCTTTCATTCTTGCAATAGGGGCAAATGTTTCCCCATAATCCAATCCTTCTTCTTGTGCATAACCTTTGCAAACTAGTCTGGCTTTGTTTCTAGTTATCTCACCATTCTCATCAAGTTTGTTCCTAAACACCCATTTGGTACCAATTACATTCTTATCAGTTGGTCTAGGAACTAGGGTCCAAGTTTTGTTTTTTTCAATTTGATCTATCTCTTCTTCCATAGCTTTATACCAGTCATCATTTTGTAAAGCATCTCTCACTATTTTGGGCTCAACCTTGCTCAACAAACATGATTCATTCCTTAGTCTATTCCTTGTCATTGGTCTGGCATCCTTATCACCAATGATTTGATCTGCAAGGTGATGCCTTCTCACATACTTGGCTAATTTTAGTTTTTTCCTTCCTTCTATGTTTGCTCCTTTAGCTTCAAAGTAATTTTTCTCTTCTCCATCTATTACTTCATCATCTCTTTCATGTGTAATGTTCAAAATCAAAATGTGCATTTTCTTCATTCTGCAACTCGGTTTATGAATGTAGCTCGACATTCACTGGTTGTGACTCGGCTGATACTAAAATTTGTTGTTGATTTCCAACTTGATTTGTAGCTTCATCTTCAATAGTCATTCCTCCATAGAAGTATACAAAAGATCTATAATCTACTAATTTCTTAGTTTCATCAACCTAAACTTCTGCATGCTCATCAAAATTTACATTTGCACTCTCCACTATCTAGTTAATGTTTGTGTTCAAACACTTATATGCTTTGCTTCTAGTGGAGTATCCAAGGAATATGTCTTCATCACTTTTTACATCAAACTTATCATTTCTAGTATCGTTAAGAACATAGCATTTGTAACCAAATATTTTGAAATATTTTACATTAGGTGAGTGACCATACCATAGTTCGCAAGGTGTTGCAGTTGTTCCTTTCTTGACTTGGACTCTATTCAGAGTGTAAACAGCAGTACTTACAGCTTCTCTCCACTACTTTAGAGCAACATTTTACTCCATCATCAAGGTTCTGGCACAGTGTATTACTGATCTATTTCTTCTTTCAGCAATACCATTCTAAGGTGGAGTTCTTGGTGCTGATGTTTTCCTTTTGATACCTTTTTCATTACAGAATATCTCAAATTCTTTTGATGTAAACTCTCCTCCTCTATCTGATCTTAGGCATTTAAAATTCTTTCCTATTTCCTTCTCAACTCTGGCCAAATACCACTTAAACATTTGAAATGCATCAAAAGTTTTCTTCAAAAACATGGTAGTCATCATCCTAGAATAGTCATCTACAAATAGCATTATATATTTGTCTCCTAGGTAGCTTTGCACTTCTATTGGTCCACGTAAATCAGTATGGACTAGCTCTAGTACTTCTTTGGAAGTGTATGCTTTGCTTTTAAAGCTTGACTTAGTCATCTTTCCTAGTTGACATTGTTTGCACATTGTGTTTTTAGGTTTCTTCAGTTTGGGAAAACCTCTGACTTTCTTCTTTTTGTTGATGCTAATCAGATTATCAAAGTTAACATGACACAATCTTTTATGCCATAGCCATACATCATCAAGTCTAACAACAAGACAGGTTGCATCTTCCATTTCTACGTTAAAAAAGTTACTTCTAGTTTGTTCACCTTTTCCTATCAAATTTCCATCAATGTCATAGATTTTGGCAGTTTTGTTTCCAAATTCTACTTTGCAACCTAAATTTCCTAACTGTGATACACTCAACAAATTGTAGTTCAATCCTTCAGCATAATATGCATTATCACATGAAATTTTCTCTTTAATTTTAATTGAGCCTTTTTCTTTTATTTGACATGGAGCATCATTTCCAAATCTAACACTATTTCCATCATATTGAGTAAAGGTAATAAACTTACTTTTATCTCCTATCATGTGATGTGAGCACCCACTGTCTATGATCCACTTTTCATTCTTGTTCACATAGGTTACTAGTGTTGTTACTTCATTTTCATCTTCATCTAATTCATCCTTCATAGCTACATAGACTACTTCATCATCATTCTCATCAAAATCTTCTTCAACAATGTAGCATCCTTTGTCTTTTTCCTTGTAATATCCGCTATCATCTTCTCTTTTATTCTTGTACTTGTTTCCTTCTTTGAAGTTCTTCTTCTGTGTACATTTTACAACAATATAACTTACTTCACTGCAATTAAAATAAATGATAGGCAGCTTACCTTTGAATTTACCTTTGCCTCTATGAAATCTTCTAGCTAGTAATGCTTCCAACTATTCCACATCTTCTTCATCTGTGTTGCTACCACTGGATGCATGTTTTCCTTTTCTACTCTTCTTCTTTGATTTCACCTCCTCAGTGTCTTTCAATGTCAGTTTGGCCTTGAAAGTAGATTCAAGGTTCTCAAGTCTGTAGTTATCAAAGTTGAACAATTCGAATGCAGTAAGTCTTCTCACTATTCCTTCAAAGGTTAGTGTATTTCCTTGTACACACCTTAGCTCTTGGATGGCTGAAACTCTAATAGCATAGATAGGAAGTAGGGTTCTCAAGCATTTTCTATTGATAGTCTCTTCTTCCAATTGACCACCCAGACTTCTTATTGCACTTACCACTTCTTTCATTCTAGCAGCATATTGTGTAGCATTTTCACCTTCCTCCATTTTCATGTCATCAAAATTTCCTTTGAGGCCTCCTCTCTTTGCTCTCTGAACATTCTGATCTCCTCCATAGATATCTGACAGGGCTTTCCACATGTTGAATGTAGTGTCACATCCTTTGATGTCATCAAATTTAGCATAAATGAGTACAGAGGCAATCTCTAGCATTTCCTGAATGTGCTCCTTCCTTTTGTTCAAATCAACTGCAGAGAGAGGTCTAGTTGGGTCTACATGCTCTACTCCAATGGAGGTTTTTGCATAATCACCTATTGATCCAAGGTGTAGTTTTATCAAGCTCTGCCATGCAAAAAATTTGTCTTTGTTGAGCTTGGGAACTTCTCTCTTGGACATCTTGATCTTCCTACTTCTAGTACCTTGAAACTAAATTAGCAGATGGATCTAATACCAATTGTTAGAAATACTTTATAATAACTGAAGGGGGGGGGGGGGCTAGGGTGAATCAGTTATTCAAGGTCCAAATGTCCTATTCAAACTTTTCATCGAGTAAAGTGTGCCCATCAAATTTATTCATTCATCCAAGCTTTAACTTTCCTATTCAGCAAATTACTGTAAATCAACATGCAAGCATAACACATAAAAATGATCAACACATAACACAGTGATTTGCATGGAAACCCAATTTGGGAAAAACCACCAGTAATGTGCTACTCAATTCTCACTCTTCTGAAGTGATGCCCTATGAAAGGCCTGCCTTGTTAAAGGCTACAACACACTGTTAAATGTGACCTAGTTAAATGATTTAACCACCCTATTAGAAGTGGGCCTGGTTAGAGGACTTGAGAACATTCACTTGGAATGTCACCCTATTAAAGGATTTACAAATGGTTGTTAAACCAACCTAAGTCCATAGGATTTTCTTTTATCCTAACTGATAGAATTGCTAGAGAGTAATAATAAGGGGTTTTGACTTGATTATAGCATACAACTTTAACTTGCAGATTTTAGATCACTTCTTTAGCTCATAGCATTGCTTGGCTTTCAGTCTCTGCAACTCTAACAACTTGCCCTCCTTTCAATCTTTGTCTCATTGAGTCTCCATGCTCAATGTACTAGTGCAATCCTCTCTTTTTGACCACTTATCAAAGCAAAGTCTCTATGCTCTATTCTTCCTTCTCCTAGATGTCTTCTCCTTGACACCCTTTCAACCACTTCTCAATTTGGCACTCCAATAGCTCTTGTTGCTTTGTATGTGACTCCTTAAATAGAAATCTAGAATTTCTTTTCCCACTCAATTCTTCCCTCCTTTAATTTCAATTCGTATGGATTAGGTAGGATTCATTGAATCTAACCCATATTTTGTCCCTTCTAGAATCATCATGAAGAATCCTCTTGAATTTGCTCAAAAATAGTTTACATAGAATTCTATGCCACCAGATCATCATCCTTATCCTCCAACTAGTTCACAAAATTCAAGGTAACAACTTTGTTGGCTCAAATCTAGCGAATCTTTGACATTTCCAATAATGCAGCAACTCGGCACTATTGAAATTCTAGTGTTCAGCACATACTGTGTTACTCGACATCAACTATGTTTTACTAATGCTCAACACCTACTGTGGATTCACTTAGCATCCACTAAGTTATGTTGATGCTTAGCACCTACTGTATGACTTAGCACTTGACTTCACTTGGCACCTGAAGTTCACTCAGCATACACTAGATTTTCTAATTGCTTGGCTCTAATTAAGAATTTTCCTAGCTTAAACTAGCTTTCTTGGCGCTTACTGATGAACTTAGTTTAAGCTTTGCAATCAAAATTGTTTCAACTTATTCCTCCAAAGTTTCTAAGTGTGACCATCCTCTGTATCTTCAAGTATGTCTTCAATACATCATTTAACCAATGTCTTAATTGATCCTTGCACTTCATTACAAAACCATGACTCAACCTATCCTTTAGGTGCTCTTGTTATATCTTGTTGATTAAATCCTCTTCATCAATCAACTAAGTGATAGTACTTGGATCTTATAAGCAATTGTCATTCCTACAAATAGCAGGTTTGACATCAATGACAAAACAATGATTGAAAACATTCTTTTAACAACAATCTCCCTCTTTGATAGTAAACCCTTTCAATCAATTTTCTAACAAAAATAATGTCATTTTGAAGAGATTTCTTATTTTTCAAATTCATCCCTATTTTTTTGTCAGGTAGAGCTCCATCTATGCAATAGAATTCTAGAGGCTCTACTTTATTGTAGAAGTGTTTGTATACATCAACTTCTTTCCCCACATTCCAAACAACAACAAAATGATAATCCAACCTTATATTTCCCATGCCCTAGTGTTATTTATATGCTAAAGGAAAACAATGCATTCCCAAGTGTCTAGTGGATAACTTGATTCAATAAGTTCATCGATGGTTGAATTCAAAAATGATCCAATTCACTAGAAAATTCTTGTGGTTTATTAATGGTTAGAAGGTCCCTAAAAAAGTTAAAGAAAAAAACTTTGAATAAAAGAAAAAATGCAATTGTATTATACTTCCATTTTGAAGTAACGTTCTCTTTAAAGTTGAATATGAAGGAGAAAATTATGCCCCAAAATATTAGAATTTGGAGTTTCATAAATTTTTCGTTGATATTTTAGTAATTTATATAGGTTTGTTTTATGCATTTTTGCAAAAAAAATTGATATTATAACATCGCATCTACTTGTAGATTTTGTATAAGGCTTATCCAAAAGAGATGAGGACAAAACATTTATTACTACTCTAGTCAATAATTTGATCATACTTTTAATTAAAAAAATATGTTCTGCTACAAAACATAGTAATATTGTTTCCCTATCTCACCTTTTCCCATTAAAGTGTTGGATGAAGCTTGATATTATATATTATAAGTCAAGGTTTGTGTGAACTGGTGGACAAACAGAGTAGTCATTGCTAGTAGTGTCAGATATAGAGTTGTAGACCAATTAGACTTGAAATCTATAATTCTTATGCCATTGATTCATGTGCATCGTATGAATTTCAAAGTGAATTTTTATTGTAATGCTATTTTATTTATCTATTTACTCTTTTTAGTGCTTTCTATTTGGCATTTTTTTCATTTTGTTAATCAGAGTTCACCCATGAAAAGGTGCAACCGAGTTCCTATGCAAATATCAATTCATCTAGAGAGAATGCTAGAACCATATTTTATTTTCTTTTATAGAATTTTAGGGTTTGTGGCTCCATTTTCATTAGTAGAAACCAAAAAGTTAATTAAATAGTTCACCCTTGGATAAGTCTCACATTGAATCATTTATATCATTAAAAGGATAAACAAAGGAAAAATGATGTTACACGAATTAAAAAAAGTCAATCCGAGGACTTGCACATGTAGATTATTTTTTTGGCTTCATCAAATATTCATGGAATCCTTTTACATTCAACATCCTTAGACACAAGCATCCAATATCAAAAAATTATTAAATAGAAAACTTCTATTCAACTTCTAAACCATATAAAGATCGCATGGAATGATTCACAACAAAAAAGCACATAGTAGAGATAACCTAATTTCTTACTTCAATAGAACCAAACTTGTTAATATTTGAATCTAAGTTGTCATGTTATAGTGTACTTCTAGACATTGACTTCAGACACAATAAATCACAATGCATCTTAGCTAGTGACAATATTGACTTTCTTTGTTATCTTGAAATCTCGCGAATATGCTATTGTGTAAGGTTTCTTTGAGTCTTCAACCAAGAGGAAATTCCTTCATCGATGAAATGCAATATTTAAAGGCAATGCCAATTAATGTTTCTCCATATCATAGAGAGTTTGAGAACATTGTTGTGAAAGCCTTGGGTTGTAGAAAATACCATGCTTAAGGGCCCACTTTAGGCCATATAGAGTCTTCACTAGTTTACATACCTAGTGCTCTTTGTGTAATTGGTGCTCTTTACCTACAAATTCAAAATCTTAAGGTTGGGTCATGTATGTTTCTTCCTCCAAATAATCATTGAGCTACAATATCATTTGATTAAGAGTATTCTTAAGTAGTGAAAGTTGCAAGTTAAAAATATTGATACTAAAGTGAATCCAATTGATGCATTGACAAACATAGTACCAAGGGAGAATTTGAAATTTCATAGTACTAATTTTTGCAATGTCAAGCTCTAATAATAGGTATAAAGTGGTAAAATGTCTCTCCAAAGGTTTGTGGAAATAGTTTTAGATTGAGGTAAAAACAAGTTTTGAAGGGACCTATAAACTAGAGATACACATTAAGCACCACCAAGTTTGTGGCAATGGTTATGTTTCAAGTGGTAGATTATTAGATAATGAAATCCAAGAGTTCTCAAACTCTGAGGGGAACATGGTGCAATGGTTATTTTATAATAATATAAGTAATTATAAGTTTGGCATTATTTGCAGAGGTAAATAGTTTGTAGAATGTTCTCCCTTTAGGACAAGCACTATGAGGTTGTCAAGATTAGAAATCCATGTGGGTAGCACGTAGTTGTGTAGGTGAAGAATTTATAGTTAGCTCATGAGAGATAGGTAGTCAAGAAGGAAAATAAGTGTATGATTTGTGGATGAATCTGTTAATCTCATATTGGTTTTGACAAAGTAGTGACAAAACACTTAGTCATTTTTCAGTAAAGATTAGTGTATGTTGGACATAATTTTTTAGATAGTACATGTTGAGTAATATAATAGTTAGTATTGAACACTAGTATGTGCCAAGTAGTTAATGTGTGTTGAGTCATTTAAGTGTTGAGCCAATAGGAGTCGAGAACATAGTATGTGCCGAATGATTTTGGTGCTAAGAAAATAGACTGTGTCAAGCTATTCAGAAGCCAAATTATGGCATTAAAAGTGTAGTGGAGGTTGAGCATCAAAGCCTTTGGATCCCCAATGAACACTTTATGACATAGATGTTTGTTATGGCACAAACTTCTATGTAAACCATTTTTGGGCCGACATAACCATAGTTTATGATTTTAAAAGATAAGTATGGAGTCATATTATGAATCCATATACAATACATGCAACCAATCAAATTGAAGGAAGCATTAGGCAAAAATAAGGATCAACCTTAGTAGTTTATTCTTACCTAATACATCACCACCAATGTTTATAAAAGAAGGAAAACTCTAAGAAGTTTGTGTGTGTGTGAGGAGATGAATGCAAAGAGTTCAAAGGGCATTCATTTTGGCTGAGATGGCCATAATAGAGTTATGCATTACAGAATTAGTTTGTAAAGAATAGAGTAAAGAAGTTAAAGGATAGAGGAGACATATCTGATCAGGAGGATCAAGGTTTAAATAGTAAGGAGAAGATCTAACATCAAGCAGAAAGGTGCTAACTAAAGGATCATGGTGATGAATCATTCTAATAGGTGATGTAGAGAAAATCTCTTAACCTAGTAGTTCTAATAGGCTGTTGTAAATCTCTTAACCGAGTGCTTGCTTTATTGTAAGTTTAAATCCTCTAACAAGGTGAGACCTAATAGTCTGTGTAATTCTTTAACAGGGTAGACCTCTCATAGGATAGATCGTAGATTATGATCAAACACTCTATAGCCATAAAATGCCACACTTTACAACTACAGTAATGAAGATTTGTGGGTGTCATCCCCACCCCAGTTTTACCTTCTCATTAGAGGCTTGTTGGGTAACCAAATTTATTGTGTTATGTGTTATTTACTTTATGTTATGGATGTGATGCATGTTAAGTTATGAGATGGATGTTGGTGATATGTTTTAAGAGGTAAATTTTTTAAGAGATGATTCAACCCCCCACCCCCCTCAAAACTTTCTTTCTCATTGTTATTTCCAACAATTGGTATCAGAGCTTTGTTCTCTAGAAAGGAAAGTTTTTCAACTTTGGAGGTAATATCTTGAAGATGGAAGTCTACAAGTTCGGAAAGACTATGGAGAACCAGAAGATTGGAATATAGCTTTCCCTACATCAACTCAAGGAGGAAAGAGATGAGTTGCAGCGCTCATTAAAGAGAAGAAAGGAATTGGCTATTTAGCAAAATGACACTCAATACCAAGATGAAGACACTATTGGATTGTCTAAGGATGGAAACTCAAATAAATTTGATGCAACACTTGCAAATCTAATGGAAAAGAACAATGCTCTAACTAAAGAAGTCAAGATTCTCAAAAGAGAACAAGAAGTACAATCAGTGTTGCTATGTGAGGTAAACGAAAAGAAAAAGAAAGCTAAGGAAGACAAAGTCATGATTGAAGAGGACAAAAGAATAATGGCTAACAAACTTAAAGAGAAGGCATCAAAAGTGTAAAAGCTTGCTAATATGCAATTGGATGCAAAGAATCAATGGATGCATGCAAACCATGAATTGAGTGGAAAAGACATTGAGATAACAACCCTAAAGTCATAGAATGATCTACTACAAAATGAACTAAGAGTTGAAAAGGAACTCATTGAAATATTCAACAAACTAAGTAAAGCCATAAAACACTTTGAGAAATTTATGGAATCACCAAGACCTAATAATAAAATGTACCATGGATGGTAAGATGGTAGGCAAAAATTTAGTAGGCAGGAATTTTAGCTGTGGGGATTGCATATGGTTTTCTCGGGAATCTAGATTTAGGGAGTTCAAAGATCTTTGCATGGAATGCCGTAGTGTATTTTGGTAATGGATTAGGTGTAAATATAGAGTAGGAAGAAGAAAAAAATTGTTGGGTTTTGGCTCTAGAAGATATGGGGTTTCTGATTATTAGCAATCTGATCCTTTAACTGAGATCTCAATCCTTATAGGGGACCCTCTAAAGAATATTTTGAAAGGGGAACTTTCTTTGGGTGTGTGTAAGAACTCTAAAGGATTACATGTTGAGGAGTAGGAGGAAAATGAAGTGGGTCAAAGAAAGTGGTCTTCTTTGTTTGGAAAAAGGCTAGGAGGCAAGCCTTCTTTTCCTCCTATTACTTCTAAATACTATTGGGAAAAAGGTGAGTTTCATATTTTTATCCCGGAATTGATAGTAGATTATTTTATTTCTACTATGGATTTAACCCTAGTTGGGAAATTTTGGGGGGCCTGACTAGATATTGAGACTTTAAGAAAAATTATTAATAGGAAATGGGCTCTTTGTGGTCAAGTGGATATTTCTCTAATGATGAAAGGGTTGTTCTCCTTTTTATTCACTTGTAAGGAAGATCTGAATATGGTTTTATATAGTGGACCTTGGTTATTTGGTAATAGTACTTTAACAATTAAAAATGGGAACCAAATATGGATATATTAGATGCTTTCTTCTTAATTACTCTGGTGTGGGTAAGACTTATGGGTCTCCTTTTTAGGTTTTGGCATGAAGATATTTTTAAGGGGATAACAAGATCATTTGAAGAGCTAATGGGTATTGATAATATGACTACTTCTAGATCTAAACTTTATTGTGCTAGAATCTATGCAAAAGTTGTGCACCTGAAGGACCTTACTTAGAAGGTGGGAATTAACTAAAAATTAGGAAAGTGGACCCAAGAGGTCTTTTTTGAAGATCTTCCTAATACGTGTTTTGTTTGCAAAAAATTGGGTCGTTGGCCAAAAAGTTGTCCATTGAAACTTTTTAAAAAATAAAAGATGATGAATGTGGAAAAGAAGGTTCTATTAAAAAGGGTTTGGAAACATAAAGTTTTATCTAAATTGCAAGGCCAAAAAGGTGAAGATAACCTTAAATCTCAAGCTGATCAAAGGAAGGAGATGTTGAAGGATGAAGAGAAGAAGATCCAGAACAATGAGGAAAATCCACCTGCTATTAAGGAAACTAGGAACTCTAAAACATTATCAAAACAGTTGGTTATCTATCAGGATAATGTAGAGGATTTGGAAGAGTTTGAGGAGTTAGAGGAGATTGAGGAAGGAGAAATCCTGGAGGAAAGGAGTGAACAGCTAGATGAGATTGATATTTTGGAGGATTTACAGAATGAAGGAAACTATATTATGTTGAAACATCTATTTCAAGAAATTCCTTTGAATGGAAGTGAATTAGATTCTAAGTATTTGGATCTAATAAAGGAGAAGGAAGAACTAAAATAGAAACAAGGTCAAAGGAAAAAAATAGATAAAAAATTTGACCCTTTTCTTATAGGAGTTGTGAATCGAAGAAGTAAATTGAAAATTCCTATAAAATTGAAATTGGATGTTGGAACTCCAGACAAATTTGGAAGAAAAACTACCAAAAAAAGGAGAGAAGCTAAAAGTATATAGAATATTGTTGATGGGAAGCAAGCAACTATTCTAGATTTTACCCCTAAAAAGTTATAATGAGAATCATTACATGGAACATTAGGGGGATCAATAGTATCCATAAGTTAGATGTTGTTCAAAATTTTGTTAAAGAGCATACACTTGATATAATGGTAATCCAAGAAATGAAAAAATGGGCAAAGGTAAAGTGGAGAATTTGAAATCATTCAAGAACTATTGTATTATGGCTAGTAGTTTTGAAGGAGCATCAAGTGGTACTATGATAATGTGGAATAATTCTATATTTTTTGGTACCCTAATGGATGCCGATAAGCACTTCCTTTTTGTTAAGATTCAAAACTTATCTCAGGAGGTATGTAATTAATGTTTACACTCCTAATAAAAAAAAATCTAGAAAAAAGTTATGGGATTCTCTATCTAAGCTCAAGAGTTTAGATTATAATGTTCCTCTCTATGAATATGAAGAAAAGGGGAAATTCTAGTCAAATGGAAGGAAGGTTGGATCTTATGGATTTTATTAATAAAGAAGGTTTAATGGATTTGGATCTCCAAGGGATTGACTTTACCTAGAGTAATAAAAGAGTTGGAAATGAATGTATTCAAGTTCACTCAGATAGAGTTCTAATTTCTTCAGACTGGACCAAATATTTTGTCTATACTCTTAATACAATACAGAAGATTGCTTCTGACCACTATCCACTCTTTTTTAAGGCTGAAGCTATTCAAGTAAGGAAGAATTTCCCATTCAGATTTGAGAAAATGTGTATGCATCACCCTAATTTTGAGGCTTTGCAAGAAGAATGGTGGAATATTAATATTGAAGGAACAACTCAGTTTCAAGTTGCATCCAAACTTAAGTATGTTAAAAGAAGAGTTAGAGAATGGAATAAGAAGTCTTTTGGGATTATATTTGAGAATAAATTAAATTTGAAGGATGATCTAAAAACCATCGAAGATCAAATTCAGCAGGAAGGTTGTTCGAAGGAGTTGGTTAAAGAAGAGAATGAGAAGCTAGTTGAATACCATGACATCATTTCTAAAGAGGAAACATTTTGGAGGCAAAGGTCTAGATCCATCTGGTTGGAAGAAGGTGATAGAAAAACACACAAAAAAATCATCTAACAATTATGAAACATAGAGCCAAGAATCAAATTTCAAGCCTTTCAAAGGGAAGAGAGAAAATTACTAATGAAATGTTATCCTACTTTTTTTCTCTTCTTACTTCTAACCAAAATTTGGATGGTACCACGCAGTTCAAGCTTCTTGAAGCTATTCCTCATGTGGTTTCTAGTGAATAGAACAAAATGTTGACAGTTTTTCCTAATGGAGAGAAAAATTATAAAGCAGTTTGTTCCTTTAAAGGACATAAATCCCCAAGCCTGCATGGTTTTCCTATGTTCTTCTTCCAAAAAGAGTGGAATCAGGTAGGTAAAGATGTTTGTGATGCAGTTAAAGAATGCTTTGGAGCTAAAAGAATGTTGAAGGAGATTAATTCTACTTTTCTTTGTCTCATTCCAAAGAAGCATGGAGTTGTTTCTCCTAAATAGTTTAGGCCTATTAATCTTTGTAACTTGATATACAAAATCAAATCAAAAGTTCTGACTTTGAGGTTATTGGCTATTCTTCCTAACCTTATCTCTAAGCAATAGAATGGGTTTATTCTTGTAAGGAAAATTTTGAACTCAATTATTTTAGTCCATGAAAACATCCATTCTTTATCTCTATCCAACAATCAAGGTTTTAATATAAAAGTGGGCATTGCAAAATCTTATGGTAGAGTTGAATGGAGTTTTCTTCAAAAGGTCTTCTATTCTTTTGGCTTTAATGATTTTATTATTAAGATAATTTTTCAGCTTGTCTCTACCTCTTCTCTGGTTGTTTTAGTCAGTGGGAGTTCTAATTTTTTGCTCCTTCTAGGGGTCTGAGGTAGGGTGATCCAATCTCTCCTATTCTCTTTACTATTATGGTTGATAGTCTGGGCATGTATATTGGGAAGATGGTTTTGAGAGGGGAAATTCAAGGTGTGAGACCTACTTCTCATCCTCTTATTTTTTCTCATGAACAATTTTTAGATGATACTATTTCCTTAGGAAAAGCTCATGTTAGGGAGGGTAGAAGTCTTTAAAAAAACTCTAAATTTTTATTCTACTGTCTCTGGGCAGTTGATAAATTGGGATAAGAGCTCTCTCTTTTTTATTAGCACTCTTGCTCATAAAAAATGGAAAATTGCTAATATTCTTGGGTGTTCTATTGGTTCTTTACTAAGTACTTACCTAGGCCTTCCTCAGGGGCTTAGTCCTTCTAAAACCTTTTGGGAAGATCTAGTTAAGAAATTCAATAAGAAATTAGCTAGATGGGTTGAGTCAAGCAAGTAAAGTAATTCTTCTCAAAGCTTGTCTTCAAAGCCTCCCAACTTATGCTTTGAGTATTTTTAGGATTCTAGTTGAATTTACAGATGAAATTGATAAAATTCAAAGGAACTTTTTATGGTCTAGAACTAAGGGGAAAAAAGAGATTGGCTCTGATAGCCTGGGAGAAGATCTGTAAACCTAAGATGGAAGGAGGATTGGGTATTAGATCTAACAGAAGTATGAATAAAGCTTTTTTGACCAAACAAAGGTGGAGAGTGTATAATGGTGATAAGGAATGGAGTTCTATTTGGAAACATAAGTATCTTTGTAATGCTCCCTCTATTTCTGATTTTTTATCCTACCCTATTATCCCTAGTTCTTCTGTGATTTGGGGTGTTGTCCAAGGTGCCAAACATTTATTGAATAAAGGTTGCAAGTGGAAAGTTTTTAATGGATGTAAAGTCAAATTATAGGAAGATGAGTGGCTCTTGGATCACCCTTTGGTAGATGATTTTCTAGATATGATTTCAATAGAAAGATGTAAAGTGGTTTATGGGGAATATAAAGAAATATTGGTCTAATAACTATTGGGTCAACATTGCTGTGATTAATCAATTTTTTTATAGCATCCAAATTTCTCTTAATAATTTTAGCCTTTATCCTAATCAAGAGGATTTAATGATTTGGGGGATTGAATCTAGTGGATGCTTCAAGATCTCTTATATGTTTAGAATTGAGGATAAGATCAACTCCCCTATGTGAGCTAAAGCTTGGATTAAGGGTCTCATCCCTAAAATTAATATTTTCTTCTAGACTTTGCTTCAAAATAATAATAAAATTAACTCTGGATAATTTGCAAAAAAGAGGTACATTTATTTGGTGAATAGATGTTGTCTTTGTAAAATGGATTTGGAAGATAGGAATCACTTTTTTTCGAATTGTAGATATAACCAGAATGTTTGGGGATACCTCCTTCAATATTGGAATACTTGGTGGGTTCAGCCTAATAATATTGATGAATATTTTCAAATTTGGATTTTTCCTATTAAGGAAGTTGAAATTGGTTTTCTTTGGAAGATCTCTCTTCCACATCTTTGTTGGGGTATTTGGAAAGAAAGGAACCATGGAATATTCAAAAATAAAGAAACTCCTAAGTGGGTTGTGGGTTAAAATATCATCAGAACCATTAAAAAGAATTTTAGACCTCTGAACAAATATAGCGATGAAGTCCAAATTAGAAATCTTATGAATGGTATAGGAACTAAGACTAAACAGGATGACTAGAGACAATATGTGAAATGGAGATCTCCTCCTTTGGGTTGGTTGAAAGCTAATTTTGATGGATCAGCTAAAAGGAATCTTGGAAGACTGGGGTGTGGTGGAGTTTTGAGAGACCATTACAATAGAGTGGTGGATTTTTCTACTATTCATATTGGTCATTCTACTAGTCATAAAGTTGAGGCTACTATAGCTCTGTATATTGTTAAGTTGGCAGTGGAATCTAGATATAGGAATTTATGGCCGGAAGGGGATTCTCATAATATTTTCAATATGTTGAATAAAAAGAGTATGACCTCATGGAGTATTGATGGTAGCATTATGGATATTAAAGATCTTATGAAAAAATTGATAAAGTTATTATAACCCACATCTTCTGTGAAGGCAATAAAGTTGCTAACTGGATAGCAAATAAAGCGGTTAATAGGGATGTGAAGATAACTTTGAATGATTACCTCAGCAAGGAGAAGAGATTATGGAAATTATTAATAATGATATGAATAATGCTATTGAAGGAAATATTACATAAGATTGAGCAATTTATTATGATAAGTGATGGTTTTATTGAGGATTGTTTGTGTATCTCAAGGAGGTACTATTGTATCATCATTAAAAGTACTTGGCACATTTTAAGGGTAAAGAATTTTCTTGAGATTAAATATACCTTGTTCTCAGTTGATGTTATCAATTCTCATAAAAATTTCAAAGTAGGCTACGCAATGGGTGGAGAGTCGAGGAAACAAGAGTTGACAACCTGTAAGGAGTGGAAGGAAAAATCTACAATGTGGGAAATACTGTCCATGGAAAAAGTGATGGAGTATATTGAGAAGTTAGATGGCTAAAAGCCCCATATCACTGAGTACTTCTTTAGGAATTGGACTAAAGAAAATGTTATTATGTATGGAGTTACAGTGAATTTGATAGAGGAATTACTGGTAGAGATCATCGATCTTCCTAGGGGGTGCTAAAATTCATAAAGAAAACAAACATTTTGAATGCAACATTTAAGAAATTTCAAAAAAATGATGATGAGGAGAAAAAGCTAGTGAAGATTGGGGACTTCTATGACTGAACCAACTCAAGGCTATATGGCAAGATTTCTTATCCTGCATTCACAAATAGCTCATTCTAAATGGAAGATCTAAAAGGGTACATAAATTTCATTTTGTATTATTAAACCATTTATGGTATAAAGATAAAATATCTTTCCCTTTTTATTTGAAGTTCTTTGTGCTTCATCATCTTCAAGCCCATAGGAAGAAGGAATCTAAACCTATGCTTCATGAGGGGATTATTTTAGTAATTGAAAATTGCTATAAAAATAATGCAGTAAAACCCTCTCCTGTTACAAAGAAGAAGCATAAATCACTTGGTAGTGAGCCAACCTCATCTCAAAAGATTAGTGCTAATAAAATTAAGGTTAAAAATGTGGAGGTTTTTAGTGATAGAAAAGGTTCTAAGAAGGAGATTAAGAGGGAGAAAAAGAAGAAAAATATTGAGGAAGATACAGAATCTAAGAAAACTAGAGATAAGAAGATAATACAAAAATGAGGGATTTGAGCTCTAATCTGAATAGGTACTCTAGAAGCAGGGATATATTTGTGGTTAAGCATGAGGTGGAAAGTAGTAAAGATAGGAATATGGAGTCAAAACCTTTTTGAAGCTTCAGAGCAGAATGAGAAAACCTAAGTGATTGTCCTACACCCACAAAAAAGGATATTTCTAATGTTAAGAGTCTGAAGGATATATAAATAGAGAAGAATGATGAAGGAAAAGCCCTTGTCATTAAAGATCAATGCCTAAATAAAGAGAATCAGAAGGAGATAATAGAAGAATAAAAAATTAGGAGAACCCAACTAGAAAATCAAGTTGGGAATATACCTGAAAAACTTAAAGAGTATCAAATGGAACTTCAAAAATTGGTTAAATATAGTGGACAAAAAATGGAGATGGTGACTTCTAGCTTATGTGTTGCAGCTGTTAGTTTAGGGAAAAAAATAAATGAGGAGATCATGTTTCCTGATGTAATTATGGCCAAGATTCTAGGTGGGACAAGCAAAATAACAAGAGAGAGTATGAAGAAGGTAGTTATTGAGGCTCCTGGTTCTACTGCAAAAGATATCCTCCATAGCATAGGGGAGGCTGGCAAGGAATTAGTTAAGGTCATTAAAGAGCTAATTTAGTTGCTAGTCTAGTTTGCAAATGTCTGATCTCTGGTCGAGTTGTTGGTTCTGGTTTCCTATTTTTTGTCGTTTCTAGCTTTTTACAGTTTTAACTCTAGGTTCCAGGTCCTTATAAAACCTGGGTTAGCAATATGTTTATAACTTTTCTGGGTTCAAGTTCCTATAAAACTTGGCTTCTTCTTTTTTATGACCTTCAAGTTTTTGGTCCTTATAAAACCTGGTGATCCATCTCGTATATCTTTTGTTTTTGTATAAGGTTGCAAGTCCCCTCAAAACCTATTTTTAAATTAATCTAAAATTATGATACTACTAGATTGGGATACACTAATACTAAGGAAGGTGAATCATCTAGAAGTGTTGAGAAAAGGAATAAAAAAGGTAACAATTATAAACCAACTTGTCATAATTGTGAAAAATTGGATCATATAGCAAATGTTTGCAGGAGAAAAACTGCCAACCAGAACCCCAAGTAGAAATACAGAGCATACTACTACAACTGCAACAAACAAGGACATCAAGAAAATGAATGTAGGACTAGGGCCATGAGCACTCAGAGATTTTAAGGATATCATTACAATTGTCATAAGTATGGACACAAAGCATATGAATGCATATTTAAGACCAAGTGGACATCAAACAAGCAGACAGTGGCACATCAAAATAGAAACTCTTATGATTGGGATTACAACACAAGGTACAATTGTCACTATTGTCAAGAATATGTACATGTTCCCAAACATTGCATAAGGACACATTTTAGAGGCAACTAAAATAGATGATTGAGTGAGATTACATGCTTTAGTTGTCTCAAGACTGGCCATGTAAGTAGAAACTGTCCAACTAGGTCACCAATGTTGAGCAATAAATCTAGTAAAGGAAAAGAAAAGGTCAATGTTGAGAATGTGAAGGTGTAGATGAACAAGACATGGAGATAGAAAAAAGATTGCAGAACATCAAGTTTAGATGAGGTTACTCCATCCAATGGAATAGGTGATCAAATCACCCCCAACAAGGCAATGAAAGGTATGTGTGGAACTAACATTTGAAAAGTTATATTATGCATCAATTCCATATATCTAAGATCTGAAAAGAATAAATATGCATGAATCAAGATGCAATGAAGAAGTTAAGAGTAAGAGTTAATCTATAGGTATATTATTTTCTATGTAATTGTCGAGTGATGGAGTCAAGGCTGGTATGAATCGAGCTTGAAATGTATGCCGAGCATACTAGGAATTCTATGTTAGCCAAGTGTGTTAAAATCCTATATTGGTCAAGCTTACAATTGTGTAAGCACTGAGCAATTAATGACGAATTTTAAGGGCTGTATAGTTGATTTTTTGACTCATTTTCACTTACTAGAGATTGAAGAGCACAAAGGTGAATTTCAAAAGGAGATTATAGTGTTTGTTCACCAAATTTAACTGCTATTGAACACCATTCTATGGATTCAAGATTTATTTAGCTTGTGTCGAGTTACATTATTTCATTTATCGCAAACCCTAGGAAAGTAAAATGGTAGCTAGTTCTTCGTCAAATGTTAGGAAAGAGGGGAAAGAGGTTTTCAATGTTTAGTTGATAAGAAATGATGTTAGGAAACCCCCATTTCAAGCAATTCCTAAGATTTCATACATGGGAGATCCGCTTGGTGTGATATCTATGATACCACCAAAGGTTCTCATGATCTAGGATGTGAGATGTTGCTATACTAGAAAGACTGGAGAGGTAGGAGATATGGAGATAAGAGATGCCTACAGTAAGTTGTGTGATAATGGAGTCTTGAGGGAAGAGAATAAGATTTTCAAATGAAAAGGGTTAATGCGTGCCCTAGAATTTCCTCAAATGTTTAAAAATGAATGGGTTCGGATTGTTCAAAGTCACATACATGACAACTAGATGTGGTTTGTGGGTGGACCAATTAGGATTTCTAAAAGGACTTTGCATATGGTAATAGGGTATCCTACCCTTGACCGACCAAAGAGCATGCAAAGTGATGCAAACAAAGTTATAGAAAAGAATACAAGTGTCATGTGGAATAAGAGAGGGATGTCAATAGATACTATTTTAGATCCCATTATTGCCTTCACAGTCAAATTCATTTTCCATAAGTTCTTTCAGTAAAGTCGACTGAATAATGTTTCATGTATGGCAATGGACTTAGGTTACAAAATTATAAAGAGTAATCATTCCTATGATCTTGCCAAGTTACAACTACAATAGCCATCAAAAAACTTGGAAGCTATTAGGAAGGCCAAAAGCACATCTTGTAAATTTGGTTCTTTGATTTTTTGCATATTTTTCTATGTGTAAAACACATTCCCCACCTTTAGAAAAGTTTCTTGCAAGACCAACAGGTCAATTACACAACATATTCCAAAATTTATTGAGCCACTTGGAGACAATTTTGAGTCAATTATGACTAGCTATTTTGAGGATTTTAAGCAATCCATGAAGCAAAGATTGAGGATTCCTATTTTATTAATGGAACAACATTACAATGATGTTTGTTTCCTAGTTGATGCAAATCATACATATGTGCAAGAAGCAATACCTAGGGTCAGATGGTTAAAACCCTTGCCATATGAGATAACTGTGGATGAAGCCTCTGTAGTAATCACAGCCTTACTGGTAGAGGAAATTGATAAAGATGCTACATCTTTTGGAAATTAGGATGATGCAAATCATACATATGTGCAAGCAGCAATACCTAGGGTCAGATGGTTAAAACCCTTGCCATATGAGATAACTGTGGATGAAGCCTCTGTAGTAATCACAGCCTTACTGGTAGAGGAAATTGATAAAGATGCTACATCTTTTGGAAATTTGGAAATAACTACAATTTTGAGAAAGAAGAACAAACTTGTTAAAAGCTAAAGGAGAGATTTGGTAAAGGTGAAGGTGAAGAAGAAGAAGAAGAAGAAGATGATGATGATGATGATGATGATGATGATGATGATGATGATGATGAACAGTGTCAAGCACCATTGAAACTAACCCAAGGCCTAGGTGAAGATGTTGAAGGTGCCAAGGAAGCACCTAAGGAAAAGGAGAAGAAAAGGAAACAAGAGACTCAAATAGTGGAGAAACTTGAGAAGATTGTAAAGAAGTCATAGAAAAGGTGAGTTGTACCTATAACTAGGTCAAGCACAAGGGCAGTCATTATATAGGCAAAGTAAGTGACTAAGGCTAAAGGAAAGAGAGTCTACACTGCAAAAGAGTCACTCTAGCCTGCTCCAAATATATTCAAAATATTAAGGAAGAAGTACACACCTCAGAAGGATTCAAATGAGGAGAAGGTTGAGTCTAAAGACTTGAGTCAATACAAAGTGGTAAGCCACAATCCCTCTTCTGATATTAACAACTTGTGTGAAAACATTACAACTAATGTAGCACAATTATGCAGTAATCTTATATTGGTGAGAGTAGATGAAATTCATCAAGAAAAAGTTGCAACTTAAGGGGAGAAACAAAAAGATACACCAAATGTGGCCCCCCTATCTACAGAGATTAAGGATAAGGAATCATAGGATCTTAAAAGAGATCAAAATATAAACCCATACAGAGGGATGATACACCTGAGACATCATCTGCAATTCCAATAATTGTTATTCAAATGAAAGAGGCAAAAGCACAAACTACAAACATTAGTACCAAGCCTAAACAGTTAAGGTTTATCACCTATAGTGACTATTGAGAAAAATGGAACTAAAGTGCATAAAGGTCAGGAAGCCAGTCTTGTACGTATTCCACCATTACAGGGTGAAGTCCAAAAGGAAGGAGACAAGACTGAAGAGTTGAAGTTGACTATTGAGCTTAAGGAGAAAATTGCAATACAAACTTTGTTTATTATGCTAGTTTCTACATCTCCTCTCAGTAGTCACACTCTTCAGAGGTTGAGCTCAAATGTCACACCTTTACAAATATCAAGGCCGAGTTCCAGCACACCCAAGAGTGTTGAAGTTACATCACTTGAGGATGTAAATTTAGATGAAGTGATTGAGCTACTAAAGTTTGATCTGAATACAATCACTATTGAGGAGATGAGCATTCTTCAAGAAGCTCTACAAAGGAAAAAGAGGCAAAAAATCTTAAGGAGAGAGCATAAGCAAAAGCAAGTTTTGCATGAAATTAAAGACATATTCTTTGATGCTTTTAGTCTTCCAAAAATGAATGAAGATAAGCCTATAATAGAGAAAC
The DNA here is from genome assembly GCA_028749045.1 of Cupressus sempervirens. NCBI lineage: Eukaryota > Viridiplantae > Streptophyta > Pinopsida > Cupressales > Cupressaceae > Cupressus > Cupressus sempervirens. The sequence continues at coordinate 441,892,497 of CM053793.1, read as the reverse complement.
TTGTCACTATTGTTAACAAGATAAAGGATGAAGACCTGGATTCAAATTATTAGAATGGTCAAAAAGAAAGTTTCACACAAAGGTTTTAGAAAAGATATCTAGTGTTATTGCACTAAAACAGGTTAATCTTACAACCAAAATGGAAATTGTGAAGAAGGTGTTAGAGAATATTTTCACTCTCTACAAAAATCTATGCAATGTTGATCTATTCACTAAGGAAATCAATAGGCTATTGACTAGTTGCAAGGAGATTTGCAACTCATAGGTATTACTTTAAAACTATCTCCTACTAATATTCAAATACACTTTCAGAGGTTACTGACGACTCGGAGTAGGCTTGCCAAGTTACAAGAAATAGATGCTAATATTAGATCTACTCTGATCAGCACACAATCAATTTTAACACCTCACATGGAAGTGTTACACAAGGAACTGGCCTTTGTTGATACTTTGATGAAGACAGATTCACAACTTTCTACTCGTGAAGGCTTAGTTGATGTAGTTGCTAATCTTGAAATAAAAATTCATTCATTAGATGTAGCATGTGATAACTAGGATGCAGCATTGAAATTTATCATGGAGCTACATAAACCATTCCTAGATAAAACACACTATCAGTGTACAACCCAAATGACATAAGTGTCAAAAAAGGGGCATTATGAAGTTTTTGGGATATGAGGTTTTGAAGAAATAGAAACAGAAATGAAGTATTTACTCAATGGGAGTAATGGAATAATAAGGTATGAAGGATATACAACAATTTTGCATATTTTGAAATTTGAAAGTTTTGTATTGTAGCCGAGTAGAGAAGAAACATTATCTGACTTATGCATTAGATAAGAATGTATATGCCATGACAAAGTGTTTTTTCCACTCATGTCAAAGGGAGAGATTTTTAATCTCATATTGGTTTTGACAAAGTAGTGACAAAACACTTAGTCATTATTCAAAAAAGATCAGTATATGTCGAGCATAATTGTTCAGATAATACATGTCGAGTAGTATGAAAGTTAGTGCCAGGCACTAGTAGGTGTCAAACAGTCAGCGTGTGCCAAATCATTCAGGTGCCAAGCCAACAAAGGGAGCCAAGAAAATAGTACGTACCAAGTAATTTTGGTGCCAAGAAAATAGAGTGTGTTGAGCTATTTAGATGTCAAGTTACAGCATTAAGAGCACAGTAGAGGTCGAGCATCAAAGCCTTTGGATGTTGAGTGAATAGTTTATAGCATAGATGTTTGTAATGGCACAAACTTCTATGTGTTTTTTTTGGGCTGACATACTCATATTTTATGATTGTAAAAGATGAGTGTGGAATCATATTACGAATCCCTATACAATACATGCAACCAATCAAATTGAGGGAAGCATTATGCAAAAATAAGGATCGATCTCAATCATTGATTCTTACCTAATCCATCACCGCCAATGTTTATAAAAGAAGGAAAACCCTAAGAATTTTGTGTGTGTGGGAGGAGACGAATACAAAGAGTTTAGAGGGCAATCATGGTGGTTGATATGGCTATAAAAAATTTATGCATTGCATAATCAGTTTGAGAAGAACAGAGTAAAGAAGTGAAAGGGCAGAGGAGACATATCTGATTAGGAGGAGCAAGGTTTAAACAATAAGTAGGAGATCTGACATCAAGTAGAAAGGTGTTAATCGAAGGATCACAGTGTTGAATCATTCTAATAGGTGATGTAGAGAAAATCTCTTAACCAAGTAGTCCTAATAGGTTGTTATAAATCTCTTAACCGAGCGCTTTCTTTATTATAAGTTTAAATCCTCTAACAAGGTGAGACCTAACAGTCTTTGTAAGCCTTTAACAAGGTAGACCTTTCACAGGGGAGCTCATAGAGTATGATCGAGCACTTTGTAGCCATAATTGGCAAAACTTTACAACTACAATAGTGAATTTTTTGAGTGTCATCCCCACCCCAATTTTACCTTCTCATTAGAGGGTTTCTGAATAACCAAATTGATTGTGTTATGTGTTATTCACTTTATGCTATGGATGTGATGCATGTTATGTTATTTCAATTTACAGGTTAAGTTATGAGATGGATGTAGGTGATATGTTTTAAGAGGCAAAAGTTTTAAGAGTTGATTCACCCCACCCACCCCCCCCGGCCCCCCCTAGGACTTACTTTCCCATTGTTATTTCTGATAGGCTTAAGCATCGCACATTTAAAAGCATAAAGTTGACTTACTTTTTTCAAACTTAATTTCTCATTAATATGTGATATTTACAAATGGCGAAAGAACAACTTCAGTATATGATTGAAGATCCCCTTGATAAGACCTTGGGAATTTCAAATGCATTAAATTTGCAATAGACCTTGACAATGATTTGATGGATGTCTATCTCATATCTAACACCCTCAAACCTCCCAAACATCCAAATGTCATATTAATAAGACAAACTTGTGGAATTTAATCTTAATAAGTGAAGAGAATGCATGTCAGAAAACTTTGACCCACCTAGGCAAGAAGCAAGGCACTATGATACAAGTATACATCTAAATCTAGAAAGAAGCTTTTCTATCTAGTCCACCCACATCTAAAAATGCACTTCTTCATTGGGCATATATAAAAGATTAATGATGATAAGACAATCTTCTTATTTCACAAACACCATCGAGCTATGTACTGTTCTAATTGATGAGGAGAAAACCACCTATAAAAAAAAAAGTAATAAACAAATATTTTCATTTAGCATGGGATTTTATCCAGCTAATACCCATCCAAATTGAAATCACCATCTGCCAAACCCAACCCTTCCTGTTGTTGTGCATTTACATAATCAAACCCCTAGAATTATCAATATAATAATTTGACAAATAGAAGAAAAACAAGCTTTAATCAATGAAAAAATGATTTTAGTACTAGCCCTATCAATAAATAATGAGACCATGTTCATTATCTCATTATGCATCATCATTAGTGATTAAGTGCAGCTAAACCTTCTGCACACACCACTTGTTGTCAGTAAAATCATGATTATGTATATGAATAATCACAAAAAGTGTCTCAATAATGCCTTCAGCTAAATTCAATCTATTAACAAAAAGCAACTATTTTCCTATTTCACAACATCCCATGTGAAGTATGTGGGAAACTCGTGCAACACCAAGACTCTGTCTTCAACCGAAACCATTATTTCTATGTGTGTGTGTGTGTGTGTGTGTGTGTGTGTGTGTGTGTGTGTGTGTGGGGGTATCTACAATGAATGTGTGAATAAAATCCTAACATAAAAAAAGCAATCATCATTTCACCATGCATGTGGATCCTTTTAAACAAGATCACATGTGTGTGTATCATGAAGTAAGAGTGGTAGCATATTCATTGAAAGTATGGCATACAAAATGAATACCAATATCATAGAATAATGTTGCTACACAATCTAGACGTGTGTGGATGGCTAAAGCCTAAAGGAAGCTCAACATACAAAAAATTTCCATCAATACTGCAACTTGAGAATTAATTTCAAATTTCATAATACAAATAAAAATATTTAGAACAATTTTCACACCTATTTGAAGAAGATGCTCATGTAATCATCCAAAGAATACTACTTAGAATGCATGTTGCTCAAATTTTTTGAATTTAGAGAAAATTTTGATATATCTTCAACCTTCACTCACAACCTAGTATCAGTCCCTAACAGCTCACTCTGATTTTTCATGTGATTGAAAATCCTAGGATACCCAACATTTGAGGCCAATCTTCTTGGAAGTCTCTGACTTTACCCAACCAATCTGAAACTTCTAACCTATCCTGACTCATGCACGACAGGAGCATTCAAATCCTGGCTTCCATGAGGAGGAGCCTGATCATGAAATGGACCCAAGACAACATTAGCCTTTTGACTCAAACTTAGGTTAATAAATACATTTTTCATTTGCCAATCTTTAATCCTACTTTGACCATAATTTTGTCCAAGTTCATTTGATGAACCAAAATTAATTGTAGAACTAGTTCATGATGTATTAACTATGGCATTCATGTCACCAAGCCTCTTAATTCGTGAAATGTTCAATCCACTTTTAGTAGCAATAGATGTCAAAGCAGCAGCAATTGTAGCATTGGGGGTCGAATAATCATTTTGTTTAAGCACAAGAACATCCTTTCTTTTGTACTCTATAGTGTGCATTCTTCCAATTACATCTGATGCACCAAAGTCAAACACATCCAAGCCATATTCCATTGTTGGAATATGCTTTGATTGCCCTGAACCCAACGCAATATTATTGCCAAGGCTGTTACTGTTATTGCCCAGAGACGGTATAGTATTTGGCATCCCTCTAATTTCATTTGGAGCAACTTGGGATCCAACAAGATTGGGCAAGGACATATCCAGATTTTGTCCACTCACAAACTCAGCACCTTGAAGTTGCCCCCCCCCAAGTTTCTTTTGTGTCAGTGGTGTTTACAATTGTTGTTGTTATACATGTTGTTTTTGTAGCATCAACTACATCACCATAGCATTGTTTTGAGAATTCAATGCTAAATTGTTTATCCCTTTCACTTGGTCTACAACACCAAATCCCATAGTTGTACTAAGTTGTTGTATCATGGAAAATCCTGAGGTTGAATCATTCATGGTTGACTGCATGTTTCCAAGGGAAGGAATATGTTGTTGCTAATGAGCATATTGCTTAAATTTTAAACCACTACGCAGTCCCTGAAGTGGGTTTTCTTACCATGAATCAACGATTGACCAAATCTTACTCTATTCATAGAATTAGAATTTGCATTACATGAATAGAGATGCCTATGGAATTGTGCAAGGGTTTTTCTATAGACTTCTTATATTTTTTGTAAAGACTCATCACTCATTCAAATGGCTAATGGTTCAATGTTCAACATCACAATATATCAAACATAGCTACCATGATTTAGGAAATTACTAGAATGTAAGGAAACATTTTGTAACATCGGGAGATATCTACCAAAGTGGCTATGAACAAATGGTTGTTTAGAACCACATAACATTTCTTGGTGCAAAAGATTTCTTTTGGTTGTTTCTTGGGTAGTTGTCTTCAATTAAACATCAATACCTTTAGTACACAACTAGCCATATTTAGTTTTAATTTAATATCCCTCATGTGCCTCTACAAAATTATCTATTTGTATATCTATCATTTCTGCATATCTACAACCATTTCAATTTGACACAACAAACATTCATTTTTTATTCCTAGCTTAGGTATTCTTATCTACAGAAGTTGATAGATGTCCACAATCCTTGTTATTATTGCAAGCTATTTTGGATCTAATTTTGTAGGTATTTTTACGTCGACATTTTAGATGACACATCATGATCCATCATCAAGATGAATGATATTTTATCATTTAGCTCTCTACCATTAGTTTTAATTATGAATCACATAAAGTGATCAAACACTTTAATGTAAAAATAACTACATAATTGAATTGAGAAATAGTTTGCAACATTCTTAATTAATCTTGGATTCTAATCTTTTTGATCATTTACAGGCATTTCTTCTTTCCCAAGTGTGTTAACAAGACATAATTAATTCATTCCATGGTACCATATAGCAAAAAGAAACTGATTCTACTGGTTGAGAACTTAATTAGTGTGCACCATGTGATTATCAAAAGTAAGTTCCTCATCTTGTACTAAATGTAGGATCTTTGCATAATTATGTATTAATTTCATAATATTATATATATAGAGCTCAAACTTCTTAGTGTACCAGATTTTAGTTTTTTTAATAAAGGAACTTATTTAGTTGAATATGAGACCCAATCTATTTATTTACTGGTCATGATTCTATATCGAAATTTGATCCTTTTTATTGTGAGCAGGTATTTGTTGAAAGGCAAGATTATGGTTTACATGGTGATTGTGTTAGAAAGGCATGTAGAGGATACCTTTTTTGAGGGGGTTCCATGTTATTAAGAGAGGTACCTTCAAGTTCTCTTAGGCTCAATTTTTATCACTTTGAATTTGCCTTAATAGGAATAAAATAATGCTTGAAAAATAGTTCTTGACCTTATTTTCATTTAATAAAATGCTAAAAAAAATCACTCCTTTTGAAGTGAGAATGTTTCTTTGGTTGATTTGCTTATACTATTCAAGAAACTAAAAAATGCAACTAAAATTTACATGATTCCATCATACTTATTTTAATGAGTTATTTGAGGAACAAGAACAAAAATGACAAAGTTGATTCTACCAAACAAGAAATTGAGGTGGATAATATGTACTGATTAGATCCCCACAACTATCAATTTATTGATAATAAAATGTCATCCAACTTGCTACTTTATGCTTGGGATTAACTCAAAAGATAAGAACCAAGACATGTAGAATGTTACACATTGTATGATCATTCTTTAAAGGGTGCTAGCTCAATGGAAGAGCACCTACTTTACAAGCAGACGGATGGTGGTTTGATTCCATCATGCTCTATTATGACCAAATACACTATTAAAAATACTACTAAATATTTGATCAAATATACTACTAAATATGCTACAAAATATACCGCTAAACATGTGACTAAATATACTAAATATGTGACCAAATATACAATTAAATATGCTACTAAATATATTGTTAAATATGTGACTAAATCAACTATCAAATATACAACTAAATCTGTGATTAAATATACTACTAAATATGTGACTAGCAACATGATTAAATATACTACTAAATCAATTATTAAATATACTACCAAATATACCACTATATATACTACTGAATATACCACTAAATCAATGATCAAAATCAGTGATCAAATAAATGACTAAAATTGCTTAATAGTAAATTTAGTAGTGTTATAACTGACTGGATATTATAACTTAGTCACATATATACAAATTTTAGTGGTATTTTTAGTCACATTGTTGTTTTTGTACTAGTGTTTTACTAGCACAACTATGTGGTTGGATAAAACTGAAGAAGATGATTTATGCATGCAAGATGTATATGAATAAGAGATAGAGAAGCAAACAAATGACAAGAATGTGGAAGCATCTATACAAAACAAGGATGATTTGCTCATGTAAAAGATTATCTTGATATGCATGCATCATGATGAATATATCTTGAAACAGCATTTATAGAAAGGATTCCAAAAACAAATCCAAATAACCACAATGAAAAGGACATTCTCTTTGACAACCCAAAGGAAGAACATTGTTGAGATTTCCCTTTAGACCCCCCTTATAAGAAGTCATGATTCCCATCTAATAGAGTTCAAAGAACATATCCCACCTAGACTTAACCCCATATACAAATTTTCTAGGATTAATACACCTAAAGTTGATAAGGGAAGTGTGTAGATAATTTTCAGTTTTAAAACATCTTAACCATCAATCAATCTCCTAAATAAATAAGAAATTAGCTCAATGGAAAATGAAACAAGATATTTTAAAAGATAAACCAAAATTTTGAAGAGCTTTATGAAGGACAATTTTTTTCCTAGAAGAAGAATCAAATTCGGTGTTCCCTACCCATTTGATTTTAGATCAATATGCACTACACTACCACTCCTAGCACAAATAACCAAGACCTAATTAAATAATCTATTCAATTTAATGGTAAGTGTGTTTAATCAACAATTGTTATCCTAGAGTAAGTATGCTCGATAAACAATTGTTAAACTAGGTCAAAATAGTATGATGCATAAATAAACACATGCTTCAAACTTCTATGGTGGCCCTATTATAAAAAATTTAAGAAATACTAGATAGTAATTATGTATATAAATTCATTTACATAATGTAATAGCTTTGAATGTAATAAGACAGAGAAACAATCATGTCCAACAAAACAAATTTGAATATTGATCTTTTCAAGCTGAACCAGAATCTTACAAATATTGTATTAGGTATATCATTTATCGATTTCTATTCTCCCAAACATGTCTTGTTAATCGTAGAAGAAAAAGGCAAAAATGTACCTTGACTAGCCTATGTTATCAACCAATACTTCAAATTATAATTTGACATATTGATTCTTGTAGAGAAATAAGCATTGCACATCTAGGTGAAAACATTAAAGAAGCAGCATTTTACAAAAGTTTTTTTTTTTTTTTGTTTTAAAGTAAAGATTGATTGGAAAAAAAAAAAAATTAAAAAGATAAAACAAAAAAGAAAGCAAATATCAACCAAAAAAAAATCTTTATTAATGATCATAAAGATGTGGAGAAAAGAATACAAGTCATTGTCATTGATTGCACTCTATGGATGACCTTATCATACACCCTAAATCTTCATTTTGTTGTGTATTTACAATAATAAGCATTCTAAAAAAGAATAAATATCAACTATAAGTTATTGAATAGCATAGAAGAATGATTTTAATTGGTTAAACACATATTGAAGTTGTGATATTGATATCAGGTTTCAATTGTGTAGCTTATTAGTCAAAACTTATTGACCAATATTTCACCTATACTTGTTCACCAAAACCCATCTCTCATGAATGGAACACTTAGCACTCATTGTATTCTTTCAAGGTAAAAATTTAATGCTTTTGAGACTAAATCACCAAGCACCATTCCATTTCCTTATGGAATTGTCCCCAATTACACCAAGTCAACCAAAGAGGTTTCTCATGACCTCCAAAATATAAGTGTTGTCAATATCATTATAGTTAATAGCTAAACTAGATGATGACTAATCATTAATCGCCTCCATAATATTCTCCAACATTATAAATCCCTTTAATTATTGCCATACCCAACCTAGACTTGGGTAATCAAGATTAACCATGTACATCAATAAATTTTTCAGCAATTGTGACATCTTATAATTCATGGGAATGAAGAGTTCTCTACGGAAATAATTGAAGGGACACCAAAACCTCTTATAACTTATCATCATTAAGATTTTCAACTAAGTACATACAAAAAGAACAACTGCAGATAGTAGTCCACTGTCCCAAAATAGTGACCAAGAAGGATCCACATAAAACAAGACCAAAAGAGACTAGCAAATAATAAGATAATAACAATAGACCCAATATGCCCCAAGGGAAAGAAACCAAGATTCCTCATCCTACAGAAGACGGGGAAAGAAAAAACTAGGGTGTTCCTTTACCTCCCTTCTTCTAGGAATGTAACATCATGTTGAAACGAGAGAGGACTTCTTATTGTGATTCCCAATAAGTAGGATCCACTCCTTAACTATAGAGAACCCCTATGAATGTTGAAGAAGCAAAATTGCTGCAACAAAACTAGCAAGAGAATTCTGGATAAACCCAAAAAAACAAATCCAACAACCAAGGGAGCAATAGCAGTACCAATACCAGCAGAAATCATGGCACAACCTACCTCTTCTAGCATGGGATGACCGACAAGAGTAGCAAAGAGATCAAGAGATTTGTTCGAAGATTGTAAACTAGCAGAGACAATAGAAGATTTACCAATAGACCCAATAGGAACAAACCCAACAATAGAACCAGCATCAACTACAAGCATTCCAACTATTGTACAACCCAAAGTTACAACAGAAATCTCAAGAGGAACAGGACCAACAAGAGATGCCATCATGGAACCATTAGGCTTGACAAAACGGGACTCCTACACAACAATCTGGGAGGAGCTCTTATTAACAACAATGTAATTTTCAAAAGAGGCTCCCTTCCACCAAGGAGTAGACTTTTTTGGTGTTAACCTTATGTGAACCACATTGCGCTACCAAATGACCTGTCAAAAGATACTTTCTACTTCTAAAGGGAATCCCTCCATAGTCCAAAGTTTGAATCCAAAATCCTTTAGGGTGCTCTAACTTAATATTTTCAGGCAATCCCTTAGAGTTGTCCATTTCCACCTGGATCCTCGCATAAATAGAATGCATAATATCTAATGAATTGTCATCAACCGCTAGGAAATCACCGATAGCATCTCCCACGGCCTCCAAAAAGGAATCGATCCAAATATGAAGAGGAACATAGGGAAGCCTCACCCAAAAATACAAAAATAATTGTTATCACTAACACACAGAGAAGATTGTCTTCAAAATCTTAATTTCATATCTACTTGCAAATAAGCAACAATTATATGGACTAGAAATACAACACAACTATCTAATCACATGGAAATTCAAACCTATTAATGAAGATCCTTTTTAAAAAGAAACAAAAGACATGATAGCCCCAATAGTACATTGATCTCTACATGCTCATTAGTAAGGAGGTGGATGTGATTGTCAATGTTAGTAGCAAATCTGTCATACATCACACTACACCATAAAGAATACTAGAGATGACAAGTAACTTTCCCTTTTGCCATCTATATAATAACTATTCCTATAAATAATTTTCCAAGGCCCATTTGTGATCATTAGAACTATTTGACTTGTCTATGAATTGTATACTCTTTCTTTGTACCTTACATCTCTAAGACTTGATACTCTCTTTTTCCCATACTACTACAAAAGTTGCAACTGTTCCTCTTGTAGCCTTCACTGATGTCTTGCCTAGTCAAAACAGTTGAGACCCCAATATATAAAAGTGTGTGAGCCACATAGCTTTGAGGTTTTGAAAGTTATGCCACATAGCTTTGCGATGTTAAAAATAATAGCCAAAATCAATCATTTTGGTATGGAAAATTACCTTCTTGTTAGGAGATACCATTACAGTGAGCAACTTTGCTTTGAGGTATATGAGATTATCCCAATATCTAAAATGTATGAAACTTAGGAACCTGCTCAAAATATTCTTGAGCAGCAGCAATCATTTCTAGTTATATGAAAAAAATGATTCATCTGAAAGAGATGTACATGGCATCACCTATCTCAATACTATTCTGAAGCTTCTACACCTCAAGTAAAGATTGGAAACATATGTTTTAGGTGTCGGAGATTATCCATTATGATTATTTTCACAACACAAGTCTACTGTCCATCTTCATGGTTTGTTCTCCAAATCGGGGTTACTTAACAGCCTATTTCTGATTGGGTAATTTTTGCAACTTTTAGAATTCAAATTCCTTATGACCAAGAGTTTTTTTATAGGTACTTGACATAAGATTTCAATGAAAATGTTCAAATTAACTTTAACCTACTAATCAAATGCTTCTTCTGCTTAAGAGCAATCTTTTTCTGGTTTACATTAGCAAAAAGGTTTACGTTCCTTGAAATATTTCTTGGGTTCAGTGGTCAAAATGTTTGTAAAAATCAAGTGCTCTTGCTGACATTATTGCTTTCAAACAAAAATTAACTTTTGTAAAGTTCATACAACAGCTATTCATACTAGTATTTCAAGTAAAGTCTTTTGTTTAAAAAAGATAATTATTTAGTTGTCATTCATTCAATTCTTAAGCAAGTCTTACACTTCTCTTGTATACTATTTGGCATGGTAAAGATTCATTTACAGAATCAAAGCAAATGTGTCATCAATAAGCCTATCCATCTCACATTGTTACTAGAGTCGATTATAAATTCATTTACAGAATCAAAGAAATAGTGTCATCACTAAGCCTGTGCATCTCACTGTTACAAGAGTCATGCCTACCATCATTCAAATTTCATGGCGAATATTTTTCACAATCAACAATTACTGTACCAGTTTTATTAATTACTGAGACAAACAAAAGGTGCTAGTTTTTCCAATTCTGAAGCCTCTGCTGAATTTGTCGTTAAAGAGAATCATTATTGTGATATTCAAATAACTTACTCCAGGAGTTCCCTTTCACTGGAAACATTGATTTCACTTTCCACACAGCATTCTGCTTACAAATTAAATTTATGTTTGTAGCATTTCATAAATAACACCATATAAGAAATTATTTTTCCTTTGCATTGCCTAAAAAGACTTTTTTAACACTTGAAACATTGCTCAGTTCTTGTCCATGATCCAGCATATTCAAGACCCCTTCCCCATCCATTTAAAAAACATCTCAAGTACTAGAATGAATCAATATGAAGTTAATAATTAATGGCAATGTTCTTTTAAATGGCAAACTACTAGTGCAAGAAGAATGCTTTTGTGATTTGCATTCAGACCCCTGTTCAATTGCAGGACCTCGCTATTTATAGGCAGGGAACGAGACAAATGGAAAGCCAAAAGCATGTTCCAACATTTTTCTTTGGTCACTTACAAATGAATTTTCGCCCTGTTGAAATTAAAGGTCAACACAAGGCAAGTTTTTTCATTTGGTTTCTCTATTTCTCAAGCACATTGGTTGAAAGATGATGGGTGTAGTTGCATGGATAGGCATATAACTTTCACCAAATGCTTGATATATTACAGCTATCTTTGCAAATTTTAAAATTTGGCATTTATGTGCAATCATATACAACAGATAGAGACATTTGTAAATAACTAGTGAAAATAGAGGAAACTGGGTTCTTGGAAAATTAAAGAGCCCCGCATATAAAAATTGCTAAATTCTTAGAAGAGTGCAATATTTGTGGGAATACATTATAGAAGCAAAATGATCCATATTCAAAAGGCTAATACACTACACAACTCCTTGTTCCTTACTCTTGATTGAATACATATTATCGCTCACTAAACCCCTTCCTTGAAAGCATGTATCCTCAAGCCTGCATGAAAAAATCAAGATTAAAATTTTAATGAAAGTTTTCATATTTACTAATTGCAAAGCTGAAGCACCAAGTATTTTAAGTATATAATCTCCTTGCCTTGCTTGCAATGTTGTTTGAAAGCCAATCCAAGCCTTCATAAAGACCTTCACCAGAAGTGGCACAAGTGCTTTGAATATACCTGCACAATATGGTAAGGAAACTTCAATTACACTCCTCAGACCTCACAAATAGATACAATTATTCTTTTCCAAACACACAGCAAATACAAAAATAAAATGAGAGAAGTTCCTTTCCGTGTCCTCTTGGTAAGTTGTATTAGCAAGGGGCTTCCAGATTTTTCAACTTCAATTCTATATCTGATAATGTTCTCAATCCAAAATATCATGCTCAAAGGCCCCATGAAAGAGGGACTAAATCTTCTTAGATGCATTAAAGAAATGCCAAGAAGCCAAAATTGCACAAACGTCAGCAATGGACATCCTAGGAAGACAACCTTTGATGGAACCATATCAAACTATCTTCTCTTTGCACTAGCATTATTTACTCATCAGGGTTTGGAATGTTATTTACACTTCTTCTCGCTATTCTATGTCTTGTACTCTAATTGGCCTATTCTTAACAATTCATGGACAATACATGGTTTCATTCTGTCTTATAATTTGACTTCTTGTGGAAAATGTCTCCTTTTTTATTAAGTACCCCACATCAACTTAAGGCCAACAAACCTTCTTAATGTTCTCATTGAAAAACGAGTTGTAGTTTGACATTACAGTATGCAGTATTATATAGGCAAGAAAACAAATAACAAATCATAATGCCATGCAACAAAATATAATTAGTTCAGATTAGGCATTACAATATGCCTATTATTAAGCAACCTCGGACAGCTGTATTGCCTCGTTATTTAGAAAACTCAAACAATTTCATTATGAAGATTATTAGAATATTTTTAATATCTCGCTATATTTAGCTAGTTCTATTTGATGGTCACTGGGGCTTTCAGTTTTATTTATAGATGTCTTCTTTATTAAGACAACCTTGATTTTTTGTTCACACTATAATTAGCATTTATAAACTGCATTTAAGAATTCATTGTTAATTAAATTAATCATTCCATTTTCTTGGTTCATTCAGTCTTTAACAATTTCATAGTATCTCAGCGGGTGCTGCTCTGGGTATGACTCCCTCACTAAAGGGCCCAGAATTATGAAAAAAACCATTGACGTTTTTTTGTTCAAAAAAACTACTAAAACATTGAAGGGTATTTTAGTAGTTGTTTTTAATTTTTCTGGGCGTTGTTTTGCAGAGCAGTTAAAAACGAATCTCTGCACGATTTTCTAGGGCTGAAATTTGTAATTATTATTTTATCTGCAGTCTGTTTAAAAGCACGGCTAGGGTTTTTACTCCTGGGGAGATTCTTTTCTTGCCCAGTCTCAGTTTTTTCTGTCTTCGGCATCAGCACAGATTTTGTTTTGTCTGTCATGACAGCACGCCCAGTGATTTTTCTGGAATTTTTCAATGGTGTTTTCTAGGACCTTTTCAGAATTTTCAGCCATTGTACTTTCTGGGCAGCCTTCATTTTCTTTGTTTATGCAACCCTAAATCTACAAAAAATCGCCTTTCCCACATTAGGGTTTTCTGATTTACCCCCAAAAAAATCTCATGGGTTTATTAATTTTTTCCCTTCAAAACTTTTGGGAGGGTTTTAATAATTTTTTCTTCAAAAATTATCAGTTGAGTTTTCATAATATTTTCCTCCAAAAAAATCTGTTGGGTTTTCATAATTTTTTCCCTTAAAAATAATTCAGTTAGATTTTACCTTTTTTCAAAGAAAAAATGGAGTTCCATATTCTCTGATCTGTGTTCTTTGATCCGTGTTTCTAATTCTATTTGGTTTTTGTCAATTTTTCTCCTCAAAACTTGTTTTGGTTTTTTGTAACCTGTGAAGTTAGCATGGAATGTTATTCCAGGCTTTTTACTGTTCAAAGCATAGTACATTGCAAGTATGTTTTGGGGCATTATGCTCATCTGCAAACTTTTGGAGGGTTTCTTGGTTTTTCTTCAAAATTGCACCAGCTGTTCTTGGTATATATCTCTATTTCCACGATGATTTCTGGTCAGCAGTTTTGTGGATTCTGGGAGAGTCAGTAGAAGAGTCTATGCCAGACTCTCCTCTCATACCAACAAATCTTTCTGAAGCAGGGGACCAACTTCTCCATTGTTTTTTTGGCTACACTGTGTCATTGACATTCTACAGATCCAGGAAGGGTAATAGCAGAACGTTATGTCATATTCGTGAGTAGAAGACACATATTGTCTTTTACAGGGTAGTTCATAGAATGACCATTAAGGGAGGGTATTAGAATATTTTTAGTATCTCATAATATTTAGCTAGTTCTAGTTAATGGTCATTTAGGCTTTCTTTGTAGTTTGCTCACCAGTTCTAAATTCTAATTATAGACAGTCTTTATTAAGACAACCTTGATTTTTTGTTCATGCTATAATTAGCATCTATCAACTCTATTTAAGAGTTCATTGTTAATTCAAATATTCATTATGTTTTCTTCGTTCATTCAGTCTTCAACAATTTTAAAAATGTCATTATCAACGACATTTTATCATTATCAACTCATTATTACCATTATTAAGATGTCATTATCAACTCATTATTGTCATTATATCTAAATAGTGAAGATTATTTAGATAAACTTTGTAGATAGCTTGGGATTTTATGAGTTTAACTAATATAATGAAATTTTCATTTCAACCAACTGGTGGATAAACTCATTATAAAACAAAAAACTCATTCATTATCAACCAACTGGTGGATATAACGGTGACAAAGTATGTTTGGTTAGAGCATGATAGACCAGATGCTTCACAATCTTGAATGTACTCATTGTCATACAAAAGTGAAGTTGGTGTTGTTTGGTCAAGTTGGAGATTGATTAGCATTCTCTATAACCAGATAATCTTAAAAGTTACAACCTTATGTTTTGCTTCCATGGAAATTAAGGCAAAAATATCATGCGGATTGCTTTTGACAAGGGATTACTCCTGAACCAAGAGTAACTTGTGAAGTTGGAGTATGAGCCAATCCTGCCCAATCAAAATTAATTTAACCAGACAGTACAAAAAGTGTACAAAATTCAGTAGATGTCAAGTTGAGGTTCCCTTTGACAGAACATAGCATTCATTTTAACCTTCTCAATATTCTTCTTATGGCTTGGATGAAATGCTAAAACATAGGTCTAGTTGAGTGAGAATAAGATAAATCAAACCACCTGCCAATTGAAAATATGCAGATTCAACAATCAGCGATGAATAAGTGTTAGTTGAGAGTTTAATGCTAATCTTATAGGTGGGAATGTTTAATTATATTTCTAGGAGTGCCTTGCCAGTTCAGTTTATGAAACAAATAATTGAAAGGATATAATTGTCAAAATTCTACACTAACCAATAATATAAAAGGCCAACATCTACAATGTCAAAAGATGGGCTAAATATCAGCTTTCACCCAGTGTTACCACCATCTCTACTCCCAATGATGGCATAATCATTAACATAGACAATCAAGACCGCTATGTCATCACTAATAAGTTTTGATGTGGAGAATGGAATCAAAAATACTGTTAGAAAATAAAATCAACCCACACAACTGGGGCAGTGAATCAGTTGTGACCAAATTAAACTTATATCCAACGTATTATAATCCAACTTCAGTAGCCAGAACAATGAACCATAACAAGATGTAAACCATACACAATGACACAATGATTTGTTGACTAGGGAAACCCTAGATTAGAGGGAAAACCCTGCTAGGGATGGTACCCACAAGATAGTGTACTAATGTAAATGTTCCTTGAGAAAGGATGTGACCCTGTTAGGAGCCAAATACAATGCAATCAGTACAACGGTCCTAGTTAGAAGACAAATACCCTGTTAGAAGACCTTGAACCCTTATTAGAAGGCTCAAACCCTGTTAAAGGCTTGTAGGAAGACAACTGAACCCACCGTCCAAATTGCTCCAGTCAACAATGAAGAGTAGATCTTCTAGATAACAAATCCAATAGCTGAACTAACCAATATTGGAACTCAAATGCCGATAATCCAACATCCAACTTTATCTCTGCTCTGCTCTGATCAAATTTGCATCCTTTGACCACATATATTGCATACATGATGATTTATAAACCAAGAAAACAACTTTCCTTTATAGCTTGTCCTAATAATGAATGTACAATGATTACATAGGACCTCACTAAGGTGTACATGCCTTCTTAAGCATCATTACAATTATTGCAATAGTGTTCCCACACATTACAATACAATTAATACTTTGTCCAATAAAGATGAATACATTTCACTAACAATATCAATTGTCAGTAAAACATATCGCACATTTAGCATCCACGAACTTTCTAGAATAATCTCCAATATATGTTATCACAAACATAGCATCATGATCATGTGTTCAACCACGATCCAGGATAACAAATCCAATAGCTGAACTAACCAATATTGGAACTCAAATGCCAATAATCCAACATCCAACTTTATCTCTGCTCTACTCTGATCAAATTTGCATCCTTTGACCGCATATATTACATACATGATGATTTACAAACCAAGGAAACAACTTTCCTTTATACCTTGTCCTAATAACTAATGTACAATGTGCTGCAGTGGCAGAGAAAAGAAACGCTATAGGAGGCAACATTGTTGAAAATGTAATAGGGAATTTAATGTTATGTTTTAAATGCTTTTAGTTTTTGAAGTTTGTAATAACGTCCTACATGTGGTGGCATACCTAGAGTAGCAGTTCAATAAGCTCTCCAGATATAGCCACCTAGGACCAGGTGTGTGGATCTTAAATTAGAATAGTTTTTTTTTAGTTCGTAGGTGGAGTGTTTAATGATTTTTAGAATCCAATAATAGGTAGTAGGCAGTTTTTGGAATATTCCTAACTTAAAAAACGACTGTCTAATATTGGTAGAAAAAACGTTTCAGATTCTTATCTTTTTTTGGATAGAAGACGTTCTTCTTTTCTAAATAGAAAGAAAACGTTTCACATCCTTTAATTAGAAAACGAGAGTCAGTTTTAAATAAAGCCAGTCGGCTATGTAAGAGATGAATCGAATTTGGAGAGATATGGAATGTTTTTTTTATTTTGTCTTTGTGCAAGTTTTCGATGGTCTGAGTTTTGAACGGATTTTTCTTATCTTCTCACTGGAAACAAGTTGATAGTTTGCAGAAGATTAAAAAGTTTTAGTTTTGGGTCAAATTCGGTATGTTTGCAGAAAATTAGTCTCAGTGCGTGGGTAATATCTCCCAAATGCACTGTTGGATTTTCATGAGCTTTGGATATGTTATTATAGGCCTAATTACGCTCATCTTCACCAAAGCAATTGAAGAGTTTTGATTTGGTTCAAAAGTTATACATGTCTGTTCACGGGTCTATCTAGAGACAGCAAGAAGCAATGTTTTGCAAAAAAATGTACTCTGATGCGTGGTCAATATCTCAGGTTTGAACAGTTGGATTTCTCTAAAAAATTTATATGTTGTTTGAAACCTAGTTACGCCAAATCTCAACGGTTGGATTGAGTAAATCTTTTCTGGTTCGAAAGTTATTCATGTCTAAGTGCAGGTCTATCCGGAGGCAGCAAGAAGATATTTTGGGGGATTTTATTTTCAAAGTTTTGTTTTGAATCTGATTTTAGTGTGTGATCCTGGAGGTTGTAGATGCCCCTTGAAGCAACTCAATTGAGTGACTGATTCCTCTTGAGTTTTCCAAGGTGTGGCTCTGCATCATTTTTTGGTATCAAAGCCTTTGTGAAGGTTTCCAGATTGATGAGTTTGAGCCTTTGAAGCAACCCTTCGAGTTGAGTATATCCACGACAGGTTTCCAAAGTGCAGCTCTGCATCATAATGGAAGAAGAAGAAGCAAAAAGACAAAGCTATAGCCAAAGACATTCTATATTCCGAACAAAGTGCAAGTGCAAGAATAAGGTATGCAAAGTTATAGTTGACAGTGGTTCCTTTGAAAATATAATCTCAGTAGAAATGGTTGAGAAACTGAATCTTCCAAGAGTACCTCATGATTTACCTTACAAAGCTTATGGGTTAGGAGATGAACAGTGGATTGATGTCTTCGAAAAGTCATATGTTTCTTTTAACATTGGACCATATTTTGATACCATTGAATGTGATATTATGCCTTTAAAAGATTGTCTCTTGATTTTGGGAAGAGCATGGCAATATGAAAGGTCAACCATATATGATTGTAGAGAGAACACATATACCGTCAACAAGAATGGGAAGAAGATTGTTTTGCTTCCATTGAAGGATGATACAACATGGAAGGAATCAAGAAGTATAGGTCTTATTGATAGGATAGCATTTCCAATGCATGATGAAGTGAAAGAGGAAGTGAAAGAAGTTTTGGTAGAGGCAAATGAAACTACAGAGAAGGCAGCCATAAAGAGTGTAGATGTATGTGAAGTTGGTACAAAAATCTCAACAATGATAGATGTAAGTTGTCCTTTGGAAGGGAAAGAACCTGAAGAGCAGAAAGAAGATAAATTGCAGCAAGTAAATGTTGATGAGAAGAATAAAGAGGAAAGTCCTATGGGATTTGAGTGTGAACAATTTGTGGTTGGAACAGTAACATGTCCTTTGAAAATAGAGAAGAGTACAATGTTGGAAGGTACTCCTATGGAAAAGATTTTGGAGGCAACTGATGAAGCCTTAAATATGCATAATGAAGAAAAATGTCAAGAGGAATGGCATGAAGATGAAGCTAAGGAATGTGTAACAGCAAGTTCTAAAGAAGAATCTGATTTATGGGAAAAATTTGCAGCCATTGTGGGAGAATGGAAAAGGCATGGCGGTAGTACGGAAACTCAGCTTGAAGAAGAAAGAAAAGAGTGCAATACTGTTATTGTTCTTGAGCAAAGTTGTAATAAGAAAGAAATATTTGAAAGTGAGATTACTACAAAAGATCAAGATGATGATAAATGTTTAATAAAGGAAGAAGAGATAAATACGATTCTTAAGATTCAAGATGTGAAACTGGTTGATAGTCAAGAAGCAGATAAGTTTATGGTTACTATTGATGAAGATAGATATGATGGACATTACATGGTGTATAAGGAAGCTCATATTCAAAAAGAGAACTCAAATAATCTTAATGCTGATGATATGTTTTCTTCTAATAATGTTTATGCAAGGATGCAGATTTCATGTATAGTGAATCATGCTGGAGAATTTTCTGTGACATTTACAGCATTAAAGAATCAAAGCTACAAGGTGGAGAAGTTGGATATTATTTTTGTTTTTCTTGTAGATATGCTCATCCTAGTTCAAAGAAATTGTAAAGTTCGAAAGAAGAATGAGATTCATTTCTACAACACATCATCTCAAGAGGACTTGAGATTCATTCTACAGGGGAGTATGCTGCAGTGGCAGAGAAAAGAAACGCTATAGGAGGCAACATTGTTGAAAATGTAATAGGGAATTTAATGTTATGTTTTAAATGCTTTTAGTTTTTGAAGTTTGTAATAACGTCCTACATGTGGTGGCATACCTAGAGTAGCAGTTCGATAAGCTCTCCAGATATAGCCACCTAGGACCAGGTGTGTGGATCTTAAATTAGAATAGTTTTTTTTTAGTTCGTAGGTGGAGTGTTTAATGATTTTTAGAATCCAATAATAGGTAGTAGGCAGTTTTTGGAATATTCCTGACTTAAAAAACGACTGTCTAATATTGGTAGAAAAAACGTTTCAGATTCTTATCCTTTTTTTGGATAGAAGACGTTCTTCTTTTCTAAATAGAAAGAAAACGTTTCACATCCTTTAATTAGAAAACGAGAGTCAATTTTAAATAAAGCCAGTCGGCTATGTAAGAGATGAATCGAATTTGGAGAGATATGGAATGTTTTTTTCATTTTGTCTTTGTGCAAGTTTTCGATGGTCTGAGTTTTGAACGGATTTTTCTTATCTTCTCACTGGAAACAAGTTGATAGTTTGCAGAAGATTAAAAAGTTTTAGTTTTGGGTCAAATTCGGTATGTTTGCAAAAAATTAGTCTCAGTGCGTGGGTAATATCTCCCAAATGTACCGTTGGATTTTCATGAGCTTTGGATATGTTATTATAGGCCTAATTACGCCCATCTTCACCAGAGCGATTGAAGAGTTTTGATTTGGTTCAAAAGTTATACATGTCTGTTCACGGGTCTATCTAGAGACAGCAAGAAGCAATGTTTTGCAGAAAAATGTATTCTGATGCGTGGTCAATATCTCGGGTTTGAACCGTTGGATTTCTCTAAAAAAATTATATGTTGTTTGAAACCTAGTTACGCCAAATCTCAACGGTTGGATTGAGTAAATCTTTTCTGGTTCGAAAGTTATTCATGTCTGAGTGCAGGTCTATCCGGAGGCAGCAAGAAGATATTTTGGGGGATTTTATTTTCAAAGTTTTGTTTTGAATCTGATTTTAGTGTGTGATCCTGGAGGTTGGAGATGCCCCTTGAAGCAACTCAGTTGAGTGACTGATTCCTCCTGAGTTTTCCAAGGTGTGGCTCTGCATCACAATGATTACATAGGACCTCACTAATGCATACACGCCTTCTTAAGCATCATTAAAATTATTGCAATAGTGTTCCCACACATTACAATACAATTAATACTTTGTCCAATAAAGATGAACACGTTTCACTAACAATATCAATTGTCAGTAAAACATATCGCACATTTAGCATCCGAGAGCTTTCTAGAATAATCTCCAAGATATGTTATCACAAACATAGCATCATGATCATGTGTTCAACCACGATCCAAGCTCGCTCCTCTTAATTCAACTTCAATGATAAGATATAGTGAATCTACCAACGACTATCTTTGTCATGATTTCCTGCACACTGGCCTGCTACTAGTCTTCACCAAATGAACTATAACTCATTCCAAACTCAATATGAATGTAAGCAAGCACAGATGTAGCATCTACACTCATCCGGCAAGATAATCCTAAGCTCGCATAGCTTAACCTGTTCAATGCTGACTTCGTTGACTCAATAAACCTCTACAATGTACAAAATCTCTATCTGTCATGAACTAAAACATATATGTTGTCATCAATAACAAACCTGTCACCAATACAACACATCATCAGTACATCCTAGCACCGATCAGACCTGTAATGCTAACAAATACCTCCTTAATACTGAATCCCTTGCGATTTTGGCCAGTTTACACTACCAAGCACAAGGAGCTTTTTTTAAGCCCATACAAGGACCTAACCAGCCTGCAAACAAATACTCTTCTCCGGAAAACTTGGACTCCTTGTGGCCACGACATTTTTCCTTTGTTGAGTCCCCAATTAAGGCACTTTCAAGTTTCAATACTTATTTAATTTACTACACCTTCCTCTAAATATAGCAATGAGATAACAAACTAAAAATTACCATTATTGCAGTGGGACTAAAGGGCAACAAGTTAAGCTTGGTACTTGTCCAACAAAAAGTTATATTTTACCTCATAAACCTATTGACAACCATCAGGGTTGTTTTGTTAGAATAACTAGTAACACCCAAAGTTTTATATTGCATCAAGGCTTCAAACTCCACTTTCATGGCAACATCCCATTCAAGCTTCCATTTAGCTTCATCAATTTTGCGTTTCAAATACCAACAAAAGTAATGAAGTAAGAGCAAATCTCGCTTGCTCACCACCTTGCAGAATTTATTCCTCAATAATTTAGATCAGACTTCTGTGATTTTTTCCAAAATTTGAGTCTTGATTTCCAACCAAATCTTCTTCCAGAATTATCAGTAGGAGTTTTCCATACAATACCATTTGTAGATTTAACATCATACTTGGAAAACGAGATCTTCTCATCTACAACATATCTGCTAATAGCAAATTCTTTTGGTAGACACTTCAAGTTACATATATGCCTAGAACTACATGCTATAGCCAACAAACATATATGATTTGCTATTTGCATCTAGCCTCACTTTTTCTAGAAATACTGGTGGAAAATGTAAATTTAATATTCCATTCAACCTTGAGTTATATTTGTCTTGCTTAGGTGGATATCTTCAATGCTTCTGGAACAAATTTGTTTTATTTCCTGCTTTCTCAAGATATATTTTTGGGAAAACCATGCTTCCAGTCTATTCAAAAAGCTAATTTTTGTATCCTCATCTCCTCTTGTATCCTCTATAGAACTCAACTTGATTGTGTTTTAAAGTTGCTCAATTTGGTCAATAAGATAGTGCTCTCTTCATTAATACTATATGTCTGAAGACCTTATCTATACACTTCATGGTTTCTTTTATCTATAAAGAACTTTGAACGAAAAAAATCTTACAAAAAGCAATACAAGTGGAAACTAAAAAGTGGCATATTGATGGCCTTCCTACTTCTCCATGCTTCCTTGAAGTAATATTTTGAAATGCTTTAGAGTTTAATTAAGAAATGCAAACTTCTGTATTCAAAACCTCAGCCTCATACCAATTTGGCACATTCTAGTTGTACACTATCTAGGTATGTCTTTCTTTTATATTGAATACCTAGAACTTCTTTGAGATAAAGTTACCTCGATTATCCAGTCTGATAAGACTTTATCTTATTTCTTGTTTCTTTCTCAGTCAAGGCTTTCCACAGTTCAAAATAAGGAAAACACTGTATTGTTTTATTTTTTAAATAGACCCACATTTTCTTAGAAGTGTCATTAGTCAACAAGAAAAATGCATAGTTCCAAACATAGTAGATATTATAACTGGACCAAATAGATCAGCAGCTGCCAGTTCCATTTGACACACCAGATTTTAGCAGTAGCAGATATTACCTATGTTTACCTATTTGACATCGTATTCAACCATGCCAGTCTTAACTAGTACAATAACTGCTGATAATTTAGATGAGTGTCCTCTTGTGCCTGAAATACATTGCTATACTCCAACACTTCTAATGCACAAGAATTTGTTGTTTTGAGAGATCAACAAGTTTGTACAGTCCCTTCAACAATACCAACTGCACTCACCTTGTTCTTTATAAAGTGATGAGACCATACATTTGTTGACTTGAAAATTATTTACAAGACTGGGTTCTTTGTCACTTTACTAAGAAAAAAAGTTTTTGTCTGATTAAAGAAGCTATACAGCATTTTTGAATTGCAAACTACAATATTGTTTAATTACACTCACATCATCACATCATTCAACATAGTCCAAAAACCACCTAATGAAGCATATTCACTTCTACCTATTGACAATTGGCTAATGAGGATATGTAATTGTTGTCATTTATGGCAACACATGATTTACATGCTTACAGGAAACCTCGGAAATAAAGATACTTAGCTTTTGGTAATCAAAAAATTGTCTAAGTATGGAATTTGGTATACAGGAGTGTATTGTTTTGTTTATAACTTCTTGTTGATGTCATATTATGACTAGCGAAGATAGATGGAGATAGTATACATGTTGGTGATGACGTGTATAACCTCATAAGTCAATATAAACTATACGGAAAAGAGATATTTGTGTTTTAGCGAAATAAGACAGCGGAATTGAAGGAAAGGATTATTTTATTTACAAAACAACTACTTGTCCAATTAGGGCCGACATCCTAGATGTTTACTCTAAGTTAAAAAATGTACTATGATCTTAGCCAACCTAGCAGCAATTTGTGTAAAGGTATGGTATTTATGCAAAGGACATCTTGCGATGAGAAGTGGAGATCATATGTGCTAATTGTGATGTTGAGCAATTGTATGCGAACTTTTGTGAAATTGATGTATGCAAAGTTTTGTGAAAGCTATTTTGTGATCCAAGATCGAGCCGAAGATCAGAAAAAAGTTACAGTACCTATATTCCAAAAGTTTGATTACTTGTTTGGGCAATGAGCTCTTCTTGTAATTGGAAGTGCATGTTTGGGCAGTGGGCTCATCTTGCATCTATTGTACTACAACTCCTAACAGGGTTGGAATCTCCTAACAAGGATTCAAAGTCTCCTAACAGGGACTCCTTATACTGAATTTTCTCATTGACTCCTAACAAGGTCCATCCTCTAACAAGGAACTTATATATCAGTATATTATCTAGTGGGTATCATCCCCACCGGGGTTTTCCCTTGGCCAAAGTTTCCCTAGTTAACAAAATATGTTGTTATGAGTTATCTTTGTGCATTGTTACTATTACTGTTCAACGTTACTTATTACTTTGTTATGTATGGTTTAAAGTAAGAAACAATATCCAATTGACGACTAAAGTTTGTAGATTATTGATTCACCCTCCCCCGCCTACCCCCCACCCTCCCCTCTCAATAATCCCTATTTTTAAAACTACCCTGATACCCCTTAAAAATTGATAATCTCTGCAGATGGTTAATGTTTTGATGCACTTAAAGTACACAATTGTAGACTCGAGTGATTGATCCTACAGTGCAACAAATGCAAATCCTCCTGTCACTTCTTGCCAGTCAACACTATTACCAATGTGCAATTCTGCAGTGCAACAAATGCAAATCCTCCTATCACTTCTTGCTAGTCAACACTATTACCAATGTTCAATTGCACAATTTCCACTGGTATGTCATTCCACTCTTTATTTTCAAGTACTTATTGTTAGGCTCGTTAGAGCAAAAACATTTCCATTTGGATCTCTCAAATGTGTTATAGCTTATGCTTTTGATGCTTGCATTGAATCCACTCTCTGTAGTTTCCATGTTTTGATCTGATTTCCTCTACTTTTAGATGTAAGCCTTAGTTAGGGGAGAAAAGAAAGTACATTCAGAACATTTATTTTTACTCTGCCCCACAAAATTAGTTGTGCAAGAAACTAAGGGACATTGAAATTTCCATACCCTAATTACTAAAGACAATTGTTCAGTGTTTCAAAACTCCTCATGCGTCTTTAACTTTGTCCAGAGTATTGTCAAAATTGAGCAGACTTGCCCTCTTTCACAAAAACCAACATACCCATGTCAACATTGTTACCATTTGTAAGAATCCGTACCCCGTAATGCAGCAATATGATTTTCTTTTTAATCCAATAAGTCAAGAGAACTTGAATAATCCAAATCATATAACAAAAGAATATCCTCTAATCAAGTTAGAACCGTTGATAGAAATGGTGATCACGATTTTACATCAACAACCTTAACTTTGTCACAATACCTGTGAATAACAAGGTAATAGCATAAATCATTCAAAGAGACAAGAAGATTTTCAATATGTTTTCAAATACATTCAACCACAATTCCATCTATCCGAGCTAGACTCCATACAAGACATTCAGTAGTATTATTCATTAATACGTAACTGGATTGAACTTAGAAGTTTGGGCAATTTACACAAATAACATAAAGCAATTAACAAAGCACCTGGTGTCGTCGAGTATGATCTGCCTCTTCACCCGCTCAAGGCTGGGATAGGTCTGTTACCCGCTTGCTTTGTCTAGACTCATGGCAGTCTGTATTGAATCCACCTCTACTGCCCGTGATTGATACTAATGGTCACATTGACCTACTCTTCCGTTAAGCCAACCGCGGACTGTGAAAGTCAGGTTTCCTTCACCACTCTCTCTCTATGGTGATGATGCCAACTACTCACACCTCCCTAACTCTGTGTGGTGAGTCGGTTGCTTGTCTAGACATATGCTTGCCAATACAATCTCCTACAATGTTAGTATCTGTTGGTTCCCAAAACCGCAGATTAGAAATCTAAGAGCCTGCCACTTCTCCGATAGGACTTCTCAATCAGTTCTGGCCAACGAACGGAAATTGCTTAGATTCCCCTGCACTTCGGGCTCCGCTACACCCAGGCGGGTAAACCTTTACCTTAACACTAACTGCCTGGTTCAAGGTTTTTCTATAGCGAATTAAAACTTTGCGAGTTCCTTGGCTGGCAGGGCCCTTGAACTCGATCAGAATGAAACTGAAACTGGATGCTGAATACTTGATGATTGAATGTTTTGTATAAATTTTGTAAATAATGGAATTGATGCTTGTAGAAGGAATATGTAGATTTTCTGATTTCATTAAAAAGACCAGTGCCTTTGCTCATCCAGGCGATAGAGTCAACTTCAGTGAACTTTTACATACAACTTCATAATGTTTAATGCACTTGTACTACCAATAATTTTGATAATCCAGATGCAACAAACCAATTATAATGCAATCTTTAAATTAGTCCAGATTGAATTTTAACTCTACTGAGACAAACTGGACACAGCTGCGGAAACAATTAAATATTTCACAACACCTATAATGATCAAATTTAAAATGCTAATTGACCATGTCCACTTATCTGATAACAAAATCATATAAAGAATTTTAAAATATAATTATGAAGGACGATTCGCCTGCAGTTTAAATCTCCATGCCATTAAAGATAAACAAAAGACATTTTATTTTATTAAAAAATACAATAATAGACTTTATTACAAAATCATAATATTGCCCTTATCTCTCCATACAAAATAATAAATATTTTTCTCCTAAGAGAATAAATGTGTTCGGATGTGTTACAATGATGAATATTTTTCAATATCCTGAATCTTACCATTTTGTCATCCTTTTATATCCTTATTATTCTAAAGTTGTGACTTTTTAACTTTAAAAGCTACCTATCTTCAAAATAGATCGCACCTCTCATTTAATCAATTTGTCTTAATCATTCCTTATTGACTTTAATAATAAATTTATTTGAACGCTTCATGACTTTGCGTTTGAATTAATCCCGATATATGCTTGCTTTGTATCGACACTTTATTGAAAAAATGGCTTCGTTTCTCATGAAGATCATCGGCGGCATATTCTGCATTCATTTTCATTGCTTTAAACTCCAGATTATTGCCATGAGAACTCCATCATTTTCGCATCGTTTCTTTCAAATGAATCAATGACTTTCAATATTCAGTTATCAGGCTCTGATTGTTACCAACGCTGACTTGAACTTGCTCCTAAGTTGATCTCCTGTGTATGTAAATTATACCTATATTGTGATTGTTATTGCATGGAAATTTCTGATTATTGTATGCACATATTTCCAACTCTGTGGTTAGGGCAATTTCATCCTTGTGTATACCCAATAACTTTGTTCATACATACATTATTCTATGTGAGACTATCTCAAACATTCATTCTTTCCCTTTCATCTCCTCCCAATGCCGTATTTCTTGTTCTTTGATGACATTAACATCTATCCATGCTCTTATTATCTCTGCCACCTTAATACTTGTCTACCGTGGCTTCTACTCACCTCTTTGGCTACCTTCTGTTTTTGTGGCGAAAGAAAGGAGGACTCACGATCAGAACGCTGAATCTTCCTTCCAGGCAGGATCTGCTCATGTTAAGAAAGCATAAATGAGAAAAATTCGATCTTCAGTACCAAATAGTTTGCCTCTAATTGAGACTGATTTGAGAAATTTCTAAAACCTCTGTACACTAGAACCTTTAAAAATCCCCCTTTATATGATGAGAAGTCTCTGTCTGCCATTGTTGCAATATTGGTACAGGACAAACAATAAGAGTTGCACCTGAAACCACTTTACTGCCTGCAATTTGAAACAATTCTGAACAGGTCTTACATATAAACTTCTCTTTAATCTCTGTGACATCAACAGCATCGTTCAGTACTGGAGCTTTTTTCCTTCTTGAACTCGTATCTCTAGAGCTACTTATAAAGCTCCAAAATGCATGTGTAAAATCTAAAAGTTGCCCATCCCTTATATTACCACTTGCTTGATAATTGTCTCTAATTCCAACACAGTCTCCATGTTGCCAAACATACATCACACTGAATCCAAAAGCCAGTATACTTGTAACTTTCAGTAACAGCCCCACTAACACATTCAACACGCTCTAGTTTTGGCCTTTTCAAGGGAATACACATTCCATTTCTTTCCATCTTGTCTCCTTCTGGCAATCATATTTGATTGAGCAGATTTTTGAGGTTATGCTAAAATGCAAGCAAGCAGTTCAGCTGCTTTTCCTAGACCCATTTTCATCTGCAAGAATTCCACCACAGACAGAACTCAAGAAACCTTCAGGATGCATCGAAACACTACTGCTGAATATGTCCCTTGAGCTGTCGTTGGCTTCCACTCTTATCAGCTATGTTGATTCTTGAAGAATAATCATTTGCTACATCTCCTTTTTGACTCAAACCTCCAAGAAACCGATTCAATGCAGATCTCTGCTTCTGGAAATTGAGTGCATCTCCAGCAGATGCAATAGTACCTGTATCTTCTCCATGTTTCTTTGATTTTGTAATGCTGAAGAGATTTTATTTATATTATATTTAGCTCTATAGGATGCAGCATTGCCAGGTTCATTCTTTTGTAATTGAAACATGGTTTTCTCCATCAAATACTGAAACAACAAAAACTATCCTTCCCGTATTTACAATATGCATTGACATCTTATTGTGTCGTCACAGAACTTATGATTCTGATCCTTCCTTAATGAAAATCAATAGGAGATGAAGCTCAAGCATTTAAGCACCCCACTCATTTTGCACAAATGAAAATCTCTACGTATAGTGTTCTGGAAATCTTTGATATCTATGACCACACTTCTTTCAGGTTTCCAACATGAAAAATTTGAGGTCCATCAGTATCAATGATGGTTGCTACCAGGCCCCATCAACTAACTTATGCTACCATATGTTGACCCCTGAAAACATCTGCTTGTTATGTATAACAAATGACTTCCTTTGATTGCTGTCCAACTATGATGAAATCACTACTGCCTTACTCCATGTTTGGTTGTGAGTAAGCTTTCAATAAGTTGTTGGGGCTACGTCTAGCTTCTCTACTATCTCAAGGAGTTTCGTCCTCAAGATTAACCAATCACATTTAAGCAACCTTTTTTATAATTTGAATAATAACATATTTCATGGTATAAATCCCAATGTAGCTCCTTTGCTTTTATAACCTTGATGTGAGGGAAGATGCAAATAACTAAGCAATGTGGGATAAAAGCCAATTTCATCTTTTAGTCACTTCAGTTACTTTTGTCATGAAGGGACTTTAGATGATAAAGTAACTTTATAAATCAACTTTATAGAATAAAGTGACTTAACTTCCTAAAGTTCCAACTTAAATATCTCCCCAACGAAAGCAAATAGATTCTTGAGACTAGTTGGCATCCTCAAAATAAATGTCGTTAACCTATCTGGATGAAAAGATAGACCGACAAGGCACCATAATGTCTAGCACAAAGAAGGGGACATTACACCATTTCTCTCTCATTCTACCAAAAGCTTGTTGAGATAGCTTGATGCATTTGCACAAATTTGTGGTCTTAATTGGTTTGTGGTCTACCTTAATATATCTAAGCTTATGATCCTCAATACCATTAAGGAAGTTCTCTCCATATTTCATTTCTTCTGGGGGGGTACATACAGAGATGGCCACTGATCATATTTATCTAGGAATCTAGCTTAATGGTCCTCTCTCACTCCAACTTGATGTTACAAGCTAGGGTTGTCGTTAAACCAAAAGATCGACCTATCAATGCCCGATACAACCACTAAACTTATAAACACAAGAGGTAATTAATCCATGTCACAAGTCCTGATGGGGAACGTTGGCAGTTAGTCCAATAGTCCCCCGTCCCCCACCCCATCAATGTTACTAGAAAAGATTTGAACTAGTAACCAAGCTCTAATACCAATCGTTAATTTTGTAACTTATTAATCATGCTGATTTGACAGTACAGATCGTATGGATCAGAGTAAGAAATCCATGCCTTTCTTGTGATAGGCTATATATACAATTGCCTTGTCTTAATAAGGTATCGGCGTGTCCCTTGGGTTAATAAAATAGGTCTAACTTGTCTTTAATTAGTTAGGATAACCACTAACTAATGTCTTTTCCCTCGAGTGTCGATTCTAGAAAAACTAGTCATGGCTGACCTAGATAGGGACATGTCTCTTAGAGACATGCCCTTTGGTTGCATATTTATATAGGATGGAAATGTAGTTAAAGGACACACAAATATAGATCAAGTCTACTCCTTTAAGCAATTTTGCCTAAACTCGAATACTTGCTGAAACAAAACATTTCAGAATAACAATTGATGTTGACATCTCTTCTTCAAGTTCAATTAGAAGCAAGATCACCTTCAGCAAACAGATTAGAAGCTATTAAAGTCTGATCAAATACAATTTGCAAAAACTTTACATGGTATTAGAGCTCTAGTAGTCAAACCTAGACTCTGCAAATTAAATAATCAAACTTGATATATATCTAGCATCATTCTCCTATCTCCAATGGCATACACAATCAAACCTGAGGACAGGTTTGATGGGAAAGAACACTTTGATGCTTGGAAATTCATAATCATGATGATTCTTGAAGAAAATGATGTAAAACGGTTTGTTAATTCAGCATCTAAACAACCTACTGTTAAACCTCATAAAACTATATGGAGTGAAGGAAATAGGAAAGCCATTCAGATCATATTAGATGGAGTGAAAAAAGATATAGTAGCCATGCTAATGAAACATCACACAACATTTGATATGATGAATGCATTACTAAATGCATATGAGGTTAACAATGTAACTAGAGTTCTCGCACTAAAAAAGCAACTAAATCACATACAAATAAAGAAGGAAGAATCGATGAATTCTTACTTCCTAAGGGTTGCCAGTCTAAGAGATGAACTTGCAAGTATAGGAACCATCATTAATGACACGGAACTAAAACTGATGGCTATAGATGGATTACCAGATTCATGGAAAACATTTGCACAAGGAGTAAGTGTTAGAGATAATCTTTTTGACTTCAATAGACATAATGGAGATTGTCTTTAGGAAAAATCTAGAAAACTTAAGAAAAAGGGAAAATTGAAAACAGAAGATGAAGAACTTCATGTTCTTAATACAAATTCCTATAAAGGCGAGAAGCACTTCAAGAAGAAAAAGGGTAATCAAAAGAATGACAAACCTAAGAAAGATCTATCCAAAATAAAATGCTTCAAATGCGAAAATTTTGAACATTACAGATCTAATTGGCCTAAGAATTCTAAACAGCAAGTGAATTGTACAAACATTACTAGGGAAGAAGATATCTATGATCTTGAGAATCATGTCTTGTATTTGGCACTATCAAATGAAGTCTCAAGTAAGGCATGGTTAATTGATAGTGGATCATCTCGACATATTACATGATATAAAGAAACACTAGACTCTATATGAGAAAAGGTTAATGGCAAAATCACCATCGGCAATAATTCAACACATTCCATCAAAGGAATTGGAAATTGCACCTTGAAACTAAAGTCAAGTAGTTCTCTTCTTCTCAAAGGAGTACTCTATGTACCAGGAATAAAAAGGAATCTAATCTCAATTACAACACTTGAAGATGATGGACATAATGTTGCATTCATGGACGGAAAAGTCATAACCTGGGCTAAGAACTCCTCATTTAAGAAAGCAAAATTGATTGGTCAAAGAAAAAGGTATTTATATGAATTAAATTTAGAACCTAGTTGACCTATTCAAGCCTTAATTCATGAAGCTGTTGATATAAACGAAATATGGCACAGAAGATTAGACATCTAAATTTCAAAACCTTATCAACTATGGAGAAGATGGTTACTAGTTTACCAAAACTAAATAAAGATCACTCAAGCATATGCAAAGGATGTGCTTTGGGTAAGAACACCAAAAGTCTATTTCATGATAGCACTAGAGAAACTAACAATGTTTTGGAATTAATCCACTCAGATTTATGTGGACCTATATTTGTTCCTTATCTTTGAGGA
Organism: Cupressus sempervirens; assembly: GCA_028749045.1. Classification (NCBI taxonomy): domain Eukaryota; kingdom Viridiplantae; phylum Streptophyta; class Pinopsida; order Cupressales; family Cupressaceae; genus Cupressus; species Cupressus sempervirens. The sequence goes on along the minus strand of CM053793.1, from coordinate 441,860,191 downwards.
TTCTAGTACTATATACTCTTTATAGATGACTTCTCTAAGAAAACTTGGATTTACTTCTTGAAATGCAAAGAAATAGAATAAATTTTGAAGAGATTTAAAAAATTTAAAACCTTAACTGAAAACTTATCAGGACATAAAATTAAAATTTTTAAGACTAATAATAGAGGGGAATACACCTCAGATTTGTTTAAAAAGTTTTGTAAAGAAACAAGAATTAAGAGGGAATATATCATTCCTTATAACTTGCAACAAAACAAGGTAGCAGAAAGGAAGAATAGAACAATTATAGAAGCTGCAAGAGCTATGATATTTGATCAAAATCTAGAATATTATCTTTGGGCAGAAGCCTCTTGTATTGCCGTCTATATTCAAAACAGAAGTCTTCACTCCTACCTTAGAGATAAAACTCTTGAAGAAGTCTTTACTAACGTTAAACCCAATATAAGTCATCTTAAAATTTTTGGGTGCCCAGTATATATACATGTTCCAAAAGAAAACAGAACTAAGTTAGAACCCTCCAGGAGGAAAGGTATTTTTGTAGGGTATAGTGAAACATCTAAAGCATATAGGATTTTCATGCCTGGTTAGAAAAATATTGAACTTAGTAGGGATGTAATTTTTTAAGAAGATTTAGCATTCAAAAGAGCCCTAAGTTCTGAATATCGCTCTCCCTTACCTAGTTCTGAAAGAAATACTGAATCTGATTCACAGAAGGAGAACAATGAAGAAATTGAAGATGAAATTCAAAATCTTAATCTTAAAGAGACTCAAAATTCTAAGAAAAGACCACTTTAGGTCATTAAGACAGCAAAGGAAGCACAAGACTTTGCTGCACCATCCAAAACAATGAGAGAAAGCAAAAGACCCAAAAGATTATCTAGTTACACATCAAACATGAATGATTTGTCTAAATCAGAACCAACAAATGTTTCAGATGCTATTAAGCATATAGCTTGGAAGGGTGGTATGACAGAAGAATACCAATCCATTATTAAGAATGATGTTTGGGAAATTGTTCCTAGACCTGAAGGAAAATTTGTTGTCTCTTCCAAGTGGATATAAAATAAAGCATGATGCTGACGGTAGCATTGAAAATATAAAGTCAGATTTGTTGCCAGGGGATTCTCTCAAAAAGAAGGAATTGATTATGAAGAAACCTTTGCTCTTGTTGCCAGATAAACCATTGTAAGAGCAGTCCTAGCTATTGCAGCATCGAAGGGATGGAAAGTACATCAGATGGATGTAAAAACAGCATTCCTGAATTGAAAGATTACAAAAGAGGTATATTTGGAGCAACCTGAAGGATTTGAAACTCATGATCCTAAAGTTTTTGTTTGCAAGCTCAAGAAAGCTTTCTATGGGTTTAAATAGACTCCAAGGGCTTGGTATGAAAGAATTGATAAGCATCTCATCGGCTTAGGATTCTCCAAAAATGAAGCTGATCCAAATCTATATTATAAAAGGGATAAAGACGATATGGTAATTTTGATACTGTATGTTGATGATTTACTAATAACAAGTGATGATCATCTCATAGATCAATGCAAGAGAGATCTAATTAGAGAATTCGAGATGAAAGATTTGGGACTCCTTCATTACTTCATAGAACTGGAAGTACGGCAGAACTCTGACAACATTATACTGAATCAAGGGAAGTATACATTAGATATCTTGAAGAGATTTGGAATGTGGATCTACAAGTCTATGTCTTCTCCAATGGAGACTAATCTACATAAACTTAAAGAAGCGGCAGCAAAATCACCTTTCATAGATTTTACTCTCCAGATAGATGATTGGGTCTCTTATGTACTTGGTAAATACAAGATCTGATATTTGCTATGTTGTTAACGCCATAAGTCAGTTTATGTGTGAGCCAAAGGAGATTCACCTAGTTGCAGTCAAACACATTATGAGATACTTACAAGGCACTCTTAACCTTGGGCTCAAATATGAGAAATCTGACTTGGATTTACATGGATTCACAGACTTAGATTGGCGTGGAAGTGTTAAGGATAGAAAAAGTACTTCAGGATGTTGTTTCAATTTAGGATCAGCAATGATATCATGAATATGCAAAAAACAACCTTTAGTAGCACAAAGTTCCACAGAAGCCAAATACATTGCAGCAGTGATGGCCTCTCAAAAAGCAATTTGGATTAGAAAGTTACTTGTGGGTAATTTGATCAAGCCATGAATCCTACGATTATTCATTGTGATAGTCAGAGTTCCGTCAAGCTTTCTGTGAATCCAATTTTCCATGACAAGTCCAAGCATATCGAAATTCCTTACCATTATGTAAGAGATATGGTAGACAAAAATACTGTAAAATTAGAATACATTTGCACTACAGATCAGATAGCAGATATTCTCACCAAACCTCTCTCTCGAGTGAAGATAGATCACTTCAGGAAAAGACTTGGTATGGTTGAATTGTAATTCATTTGTATTCTTTAAATTATTAATAAAATAATTTTATTGTCAAGTTATTGACTGTTATGGGCTCCACCATTTGTATTCGTTATTTTAGAGGTGACGATCTCTGAGATAATGAACACTTGTATGAACAACATTATGAGAGTTGACAATCTCTTAGATAATGTGCTAAACAGTACAATTCTACTGTAAGATCTAGATGAGTTCAAGATCACATTGTGATGTAGACATTGCTATGTCTATAAGTCACAATTTGGATAAAGGAAGAATTTTATTATTCTCCGGAGTTTATCCCGTGTTCTGGTAGATCTTAACTCAAGATCATGTTGTGATATAGGAATGCCAGTACCTATGAGTCACAATTTGGATAAATGAAGAATTGAATTATTCTCCAGATTTTATCCTATATATTGTATTCTTTACAATATTGTTATCACTAGTATCAGTGATATGTCATATCACAGGTTTAGTAATATGACATAGTATCATGTGTTCATGACACCACATACTCTGAAGATTCAAATAGATATAGAGTATCAATCTATGCTTTTTCCTCTTAATTGATGATACTAGATATGTTATCTCTCAGTATGATTATTAAGTTAGGGAGGAGTGTTAATTCTATAACTTATTAATCATGTTGATCTGACAGTACAGATCATACAAATCAAAGTAAGAAATCTATGCCTTTCTTGTGATAGGCTATATATAAAATTGCCTTGTCTTAGTAAGGTATCGATGTCTAACTTGTCTTTAATTAGTTAGGATAAACACTAACTAATGTCTTTTCCCTTGAGCGCCAATTCTGGAAAAACTAGTCATGGCCGACCTAGATAGGGACATGTCTCTTAGAGAGACATGCCCTTTGGTTGCATATTTATATAGGATGGGAATGTAGTTAAAGGACACACAAAAATAGATCAAGTCTGCTCCTTTAAGAAATTCTGCCTAAACTCGAATACATGCTGAAACAAAACATTTCAGAATAACAATTGATATTGACATCTCTTCTTCAAGTTTAGTTAGAAGGAAGATCATCTTCAGCAAATAGATTAGAAGCTATTAAATTCTGATCACATACAATTTGCAGAAACTTTACAGTCATTACAAGCTAGGGTTGTCATTACACCAAAAGATCGACCTCTAAATGTTTGATACAACCACTAGACTTATAGAACACAAGAGACAGTTAAGCCATGTCACAAATCCTGAAGGGAAATGTTGGCAGTTAGTCCTGATGGAGCCTAAAATTTGACTCCATTTGCGAAATAATGTTGAGGTTTTTTATCACTGATTTATTGTGCTAGAGGATTGAAGTAGAACTATGCAAGCAACCACATTAGGGAGATATTTCAATTTCATCTTTGTGTATACCGGACTCGTGAGGAATGAATGAGAAGTATATTCAGATTATCAGGGATGCTCCTACCATGCATGTAGACTACTCAGATTCAATTATTAGTCAGAAAATGTGTTGAACCTTGAAACATATTCAGGGCAAAATTGGTTGTAACTGAAGACTATTCAAAGATAGGGAGGAACCTGATCCATTCACAAATTTCAGATATTAGTAAATCAGGAGCAGCAACACTAACAATACATGGAAGAACTTGGCAGCAGAATGTAAGAAAATTGATTTTGTTGTCTATTTTGAGATATGATGAAAAGCTTTCAGACAAACGCACTCAACAAACATAGAGAGATTTTCTGCAACTTTTACCAGCATTCTCCTTGTGTAAGGATGTAAAAGCACAAATTGTGAATTGTTAAAAAACATTGATGGAATCACTTAGCAAGCAAAAATATGGAATCCCTGGAAAGCTGCTCTTTTATATGATCCTCCTGCTACAGGAAATACTAAACTTGGGGCAGGGTATGAGTCATAATTGTTATAAGCTTGTGCTGGCAGTCATTAATATCCTGTGCATTATTAACCTGAGATGTTTGAACAAAAGTATCTATATCCTTCTGCCCGACCTGAAAGTGAAGCACTTTGTGTTTTCAAAATTGGAATGGGCCTTGGTGAAGTACGTGAAATCTGGGAGTGACCAGCGAAGCAACCCATGAAACTGTTGCACCTACTACTTTGAGAATTGCTTTCAGCATTCTTTATCCTGAGAGTAATTTCTTTCAGCAGGCTTGCCATTTGTTGAGCTTTTTGTCAAAAGAGATTCTTGGAGATTTTGAAGCTTGTGCTGAATTGTATTTACCTACTTCTTCTTTTTAAAACTTGTTGTCATAACAGTCCTTGTTATTACTGAATCTGCTGATAATTGCATAAAAACAATGCTGCGTAACTGCAGAGTTTCTTGAATTCTTCCTCATATAGCTGCTACTGCCAAGAATGATCGGTGTTGTGAGTATGCATTGCTGGCCCTAGAATATTGGGCTGATGCTCCTGAAATACAACGTGCAACACTTTTGTGTCTATATACAAACTTTCATATCTCCGTTAACAGAGCAGAGCATATACTCACATAAAGGAGGGTCGAGCACAAGGAAACCTAACATCTGTAGCAGATATTTGTATCGATTCACCATGCGGAGGAGTATCAGATTAAGGAAAAGAGTTATTAACAGCCATAGACTTTGCCACCCGTTTCTGTAGAAGCCGGAGGATTATTGCATATTGATTAATATTTGATAGACTAACGTTTATCTGTATTCATTGCAGGGTTAATGCACCAGAGCAGCGGAGGAGAAAACTAAACATGGTGTTGTTTACACATACTGAATTATGAAGCGGAAGCATTGCTATGTACGCACGGGAGGAATCAAAAACACACACAGGCAGGTTAGCATCGACATCACATCAGAGGAGTATACGTGTGCAAGCAGATTCCTGTATCAATAAATCACTGGTCAACATTGGCAGCGGCAAAGGAGAAGTTTGAAGACTTGTACGGTGAAGATCACACCAAACACTTTTAAATTTGTTGGTTCTCCATTCAAGTACATATCACAGGAGCTGATAGAATACATGAACCGATGGATTAAAGGCAACGTATAATACAGAAGCCCGATAATGTTCTGAAAAAACATGTGAATCCACTTGGAAATCAAGAAAAATATATATGAAGTCAGACATTACTCCTAGGTTGGAAAAGTTACGTTCGAACTTTAAAAGTGGATGCTGCCAAGGAAGAATTTATATTTCCAATCTGTGCGCCTGCTTATACCATAGTTCCAAGCATTCAAAGATTTTTTATTTTTAATTCCTTAAAGAGAACCGAACTAATTTTGGCTCACGATAGATAACAAATGGTCCGTTATTTGTTATGAAAGGTCACGGTGTTACAAGGAGAGTTTGGTGCCTTTTCTTGGGCTATAAATATAGATGTTAAAAACATAAGAGGAGGACAATATTCATATTCATACTTTAACTTTTTTCCTTGCCTATGCTTTATGATATATTATATTTTTCCAATTGGCGGAGAAATGGACTTTTGAACTAAGCTCGTGGATTTGAGTTAGTGAGTGGACTTTGTGCGATCCGGATATGTTCGCAATAGATGGATCTTCTATAAGGAATGTCTCTATTGTGATTTTATTTTCGGCATTATTATTTATTTTATATTTCAGAGTTTTAAATTATTATTAAGTTGTGTCCTTTGTAAATGTTTTTAATTTATTTTCTATAAATATTTTAATATTCGGATAAGTGGATTGGATCATTATTGCATTTTAAATTTGATAAACGAAAATATTCTGAAATATTTTATTGTTTCCGTATTTATGTCTAATTTGTCTCCACACGAGTTAAAGTGCATTTTAGAGTTATTTAAAATTGTGTTTATATAATTGATCCATCGCATTTGAATTATTAAATTTATTTATAGTTTAATTTATTAAACTTTATAAAGTTGTACGTCTCAACTTATAATGTTGAGTCTGATTGCCCGTTTAATTAGGCACTGATCTTTTACTCCTGATTCATAATCCATATGCTGGCAATTGTTTCATTTATTTCCATTAGAGGAATTAATATATTCATATGTTGTATTAATCTATATTTATTCTTTATTTAAACATTACTTCAATCATTTACTTTTCTTCTCAGTTCATAAATTGCAAGTTTAAAGTTTTCCTCTAATTCTTGCCATTTGGAAAACTTTTACTGTCTTCGTGTTCTAATCGATCTGCTTTAAGCATCTTGGATTTGAGGTTGTTGTCCAGGATTAGGTACACCCACCTCAGTTTTGCAAAGTCGGAAGTGCAAGGAACTTGGACCGTGTTGTTCAGTTCCGTCAAGTTGGCCTTAATCAGTATGATATCCTAGCATCGAGCAGGCAAGGCTCGTAGGATTCCAATCTGCAGTTTTGGGAACCAACAAATCCAACACTTGTCTCCCAATCTTATCTTAGCGACAAATAAGTTAACTTGATTCTTGGTAAATCATGTTCTAAGTTGATTCTAGGAGATATGTTCCAAGATGTGCTCCTTTGACACAGCAATTAAGCCTACCACACTATATGTTTCTAGAGTTTGGGGCCCTAGGCTGGATCCTTGTGACTAGACTCAGACTTAGTGGGTTCAAACAAATAATCAGGTGCAAACTGATGGTCCCTCCATTTATCGTCCAAGCCAAATTTGTTGCCCAACCCGTCCATCACAAAAGTATTTTCAAACTAAGTTCATATACAAGCTGAGGTCTATTCTAAGCAATCATTTTCAGACTCCAAGCACCTTAGCATTTTATAAAAACACCACTTTTAATGAGAAAACAGCCACTTCTATTGCTACCAATGACTCCCTGAAATTCTAATGTCATTTGCATGTTGTCCTACTGCTGCCCTCAAACCTTATTCTGCTCCTGCTCTTTCTTGCACAGGAAGAAAACTTTATAAACTCAGCCATCCTCATCTGTTGTTCTGCCTTTCTGTAATGTCCCCTTTTTGGGCACATAAGAATATTACACGTCCAAGTTATAAAACAATTAAAAGTGACTTCGGAGTTCAATTAAAACTATTTAAAAAGTCTCTCTTAATGAAGGGGAATAGGTGACAAGGGAGATAAGACAAAAGACAAAATGGGGAATCTGAGGAGTCGTTGTAGAACATTAGGAGGAGGAGTTCATTTTGAGCATGCTTGGTTTATGAATCAGACTACAGATATCTCTTGGAAAGTTATTCAGGAAGCTTCAGCATTCATCCAGCCTAAGGACGGAAACCCTCGTGCCGGTAGACAGTGGACGTAACCCCATTGTCTGTGGAGACGTCACATCAGGGGTCTCATGTGGGCTTATAGGTTCTTTCTTGGTTTCCAATCTGACTGTATTTCTGTTTTTAAGATTGGATTCTTGATAGCTAGTTATTGTATTGCTAATGTATAATGCAATAACTTATTCTGAAGAGTTTTTGTGAGCTTTGCTTGTCTTGCTCTTGTAATTGCTGAGTATTATGAAACAATAGAAATTTCTGAGGTTTCCTTTATGAGCAATTATCATTTATTTGTTGATTAAATCTGAAAGTTTATTGCATAAACAATATGGTTGTATTCTGAAATTTGTTCCTGAGATAGTGTTGGGAGAATATCCATCCGGGATAGTACACTTTTGCATATTGATATTAGGCCTGCTAGGTAGAATATTTCATTGGCAAAACCATAGTGAACGGGCATGCTGGTGGAGATTATATGTGGCAAAGCCAGTCATAAACAACACCATTCACAAGTGTGCAGCAGAATCTTGGGATAAAAATGCCAAGCAAAGTTTGTAGTGCATTATTGCCACCTTTATGACTTTCAGAGCATAATTTCTCAGAGATTTTGCCATATTTTATCCTTCACTTTATCTTGGTACCTCTAGAGCCTCCTAAATCCTCAATTTCTGCCATTTTTACAATATGTTCTCTGATGTTCGTGCTTTTCTTCTAATCTGGAAATCTGCCACTAAACTTTTGATTTTCTACTAGTTCAGAGGACCTAACCTCCATAAATGCTACTGAAAAGACATTTTTTGATGAATTTAAGGAAAGATGGACAAGTTTCCAGTTATTTTTATGAGAAGGGCATTCCTTTCAATGCAGATTGCCCCTAATTTGACAAAACAGGTTGGCTCAAATTAGAATTATACTAGGTCACCCCAAAACCCTAAATTTGATGCCTTTTTATGACGATCAAGCAGGAAATGTCATAGGGTGTAACACAGTCCATCAGCAACTAATCATCTAATGAATTAATTGCCTTTCTACATGTTCTTGATATATGATCATAACTTTAAAACAATAATAGACATGCAGTTTGAAAATTGCATAAAGCCAACAGATACTGAAAACCCTACCAGTGCCGCTGGCGTAGGGAGTGCAAACCAAGCTTATCAGTGATCTCAGCAGCATTCATTGCATTGGGAAGATCCTGCTTGTTTGCAAAAACAAGGAGGACTGCATCACGTAACTCGTCCTGCAAATTAAAAACACACTCGAGGGTAAGATGTCTAGATAATGCTTGCAACAAGAGAAATAAGTATCATTCTCTATAAGTTTTACAGCTATGGAACTTTCAAACCAAAGCAAAGAGAAGTCACTAATAAGAATCACAGACTGCAATATAAACAAATATAATGGCATCAGAAGCTTCATATTTGCTCATGTGAGAGTAACAATTAGGCTTGATAAGCATACCTCAGAATTTTCAATTTCCATTCTAACAATATGATTAAATGCTTTCCTGGTTTGTGACAGAAACCATTAAGCCCCTCTACCCCAACATGGCACACAAACAGGTTCTGGACAAGATTTCCGTTACAAATTCTAATTGTAACTTTCAGTAATTTTGTGAGAATTTTTGTGATTCACACATCATAGCATAGAAAAATTGCAAAAGATTCACTGTGCATTAGGAAATTTCCAGCAGAGCTAGGCTACAAGCCTATTTGAAAATAAGTTCACTGGTTTCTGAACCACTAAAAGCATTAAAAATCCCGTGGTAATTCTTGACATGGCCACACTGTGTGCAAGTTCCTTACGCTCGGGAAGAAATATTTAAGACATCTAAACATCAGTGTCGGAATTTAGCAGTGGTGTTTAAAAACCTAACCCTATAACAAGCAGACAGGCAGTCACTATCCATCATAACAGAAAGTAAGCATAAGGAATAGTTTGTCTCCAGCAGTAGACTTTCATTTGATGGCTATCTATGAATATGTTACTTGGAATTCAAGGATACCTCCATTTTAAGTTGCTCTTAGTATAGCATCACTTGGGAAGAATTTATTATCTGCAAGCATTACACATTTTCTGCCAAGGCAACGGAAATGGCTGTGGTGTTTAAACCCAGCACAAGCATAATTGGCAGTATCTATAATGACAGAAAGTAAACATGGCGAAAAGTTCATCTCTCAAGGTGCATTCTCTCAATAATGTCTAATTAGAAACTTGCAAAACTTGGAATTCAAGCATAACACTTAGACAGCTGCAGTCACTCTAGAATCAGTATCACATGGGATGTACTAGCTGCAAAAATCTCACATGTTCCACTAAGCTTGAAAGGTGGCTTTATGGTTCAACTTCAAACTAGGATAGGCATTACTATCAGTTGGTATTTCTTATAACAGATAGTAAACATAGGGTACGGTCCATCTCCAGCAGTGGACTCTCTCATATAAAATCTAAATAAGAATTTCTCAAACATGGAAATCAAAGACAACTCTGTCATCTGCTGCAGTCATTATCACTTCAGTTGCAAAGGGATGTAATATCTACAAAATCTCACATGTTCCACCAAGGCTTGAGAGGTGTGCATCATCCACTTCATTTGTTATTTTGCAAAATTCATCTCTATTGTGGATTACCAAACTATTCCTACATTGCATACCCACAAGCTAGAAGCATACCGATAGAAATAAAAAATCCATGTGGACACATTCCCTACAACAAAATAACTCTTTCTCAGACATGGGGACACATTCCCCCACAAAACCACCACCTCCACCAAGGACACCATCAGGTTTTTTGCTATATGGCATGTCATTACATACTAATTGCAACCTTTAACTTCTTGCAAACTATATTGCTTTTCATGCAGCACTCATAGAGATGTAATATTGCACATTTTGCCTTGAAGACTCCATTTCACCTCAATTTGCATTTCAGCACCCTCCCCCTTTCCCCAACCATTACCTAACTGCTGCTGTCCCAACTTAGTCCCTTGGTCCGCCCTGCCCAAAACCCATCTCAGCATGCATGCATCCCCTCATTAAGAAACTCCATAGAAATAAACCTAAGAAATCAAGGACGTCTAGCTTCATTAAGAGTGCATTAAGTTTCATAGAGAAGAGAGGCAAAATTCAATCCAAGCTTTCTGCAATTATAAAGAAAAAGCAATCATTCAAAAAATTGGGTCAATGAAAAGGATAACCATTATCATTATTTTTCTATTTCAAGCTCTGTGGTCGGAATTTGAAAGAATTAATTAAAATATAGAAGAAAATTTCTTGAAATATGCAAATAAATTGTACCTCATTTAACATTCTGTGCAATTCATCCCTTGCCTCAACAACACGGTCTCTATCATTGCTATCCACCACAAAGATAAGACCCTGTGTATTCTGAAAGTAGTGCCTCCACAGTGGTCGAATCTGATTGCAACACAAAATGCATATATAAGCGTATATACCCATGGACCACAATTAACAGACACAAAAAATAAACATAATTATATCAATTGAATTCAGTTTTGCTCAGTGTTTTATGTCACTAAACTACAATTCAAGGCTTCAAGTGGAAAAGAAATTGGATTCTTCAGAGACACAAAAAGAGGTTTTGATTTTGATAAAGGAAATAGATATCCTCGGATCTTAGTAGTGTCTACCATGAATTGAACTATATAAAGATTTGATGTTAGTAGTGCCTCCCATGAATTGAGCTATATTGAGATTTGGTTCACACTGAACCTGTATTCCTTAGAAAAAATTTACTGATTTTAGATCAAGATCTTTACGATTGGCATTAAGGTTTTGAGGTTTCCTTATGATGTTGAGAGGTAATGGGATTCCTCTGTACAGTTTTGGACCTTTCTTTCATACAAGCCTTAACAGAGTACGGTCAAATGGCTCAAAATGAATTATCAGAGTGCCAGAGAAAAAATATCAAGGTTGATCAGAAGGCTCAAGAGTCAAAATAGATGCCTCAATGGAACAAGGTGTGGTACTAGCACTGCATCATTAAGGATTAGGCAGCACTGTTGTGGTGGCGGCCACAAGAGGCCTGTTTTGCAAATGTTACGGCTCCAGTTATATATGAATGGACTGAATGTTTGGGCTTATCAGCACTAGAAGACTATGGGTATTTATGCCACAGACATTCCCAAGAGATTACTTGATTGGTGATTTCGCAAAAAAAAAGACTCGAAACAGGTCACCAAGGAAGACCATGATCATTCACAAATGTTGGCATGCTCATGAAGTTCTGACTTTCATTTAAAAAAAGAGAGAAAGGAAAATTTTCCAGAGTGAATAGCTCAAAATCTCCCCAATGGGATGAAGAGCTGCCACCCAAGGAAGACCGTGATTATACATGAATGCTGCCATGCTCATGAGTTTCTGACTTCTGTTTTTTTTAAATGGGAAATTTTACAGTGTGATTAACTTGAAATCTCCACAATGGGATGAAAACTGCTAAGCACGGAACAGCATGCACTCAGAATGGACTAATTTGCTCCTAAAGAATGTGTTGTTGAATGGATTTTTCAGAGGTGAAATATTGCCAGGCTACCTTATAGCATATTAGCAACACTAAAATATATTTCTGGGCCAGGTATAAAAAAAACTGTAAGCTGAGTTTGACATCATTCTTTTAAGATTCTAAGAAAACCAAACAATAAAGGGCCAAAAGAGTGATCAGAAGACCTAGAAAACTAAACAATGAAGGACCAAAATAGATTGTGTGTTGGTTATAGATGACCCAAACTGAGTAGTGTGAATGCATTAATTAGAACATACTGCAATTCTTACTGTTTGTTGTTTTCACGTGTGATATCTACTTATTGCCTCCATATTGCTCCATTCAGATGGTACCTGTGAGGAGTTGTGATAAAAGTGGAAGCATCTGTTTCTGGCATTTTGTATTCCTTTTTTGCTCCAGCTTTTGAGAGCATTGTTTTTCACAACTATGTGTGCGTAGGCACAAAATTGTGCCTCGATACAAGGCAGGGATCAATAGCACCACAGAAATGTCTCAGATCATTGTCTCATAAAACTCTTTACTTGCAGTCCGAAGGGACTATTCAAGCACTGAGGCTGATATTTTGTAGTGGGGCATGTCAGCTTTCAAGGATAAGATTAAGTTTTAAAAGCGGTTGATATGAGATTGATGGACCTGGGAATTTAAGCTGTGATATAGCATTTTCAGACTTTGATGCCTTCTTTAAATATATGAGCACAATACAGACAAGTATGGTCATGTCTCATCATCAAAATATCTTCGAAATTGTTACTGGTTATACTTGCCTATGCTATATAATGATAAGACTTCTAAAGCTCTCTGGCATGTAGATATAATCAAGTAAAACATAATTTGCAGATTAGAGCATGTGGCTAGTTCTGAGTTGTGCTGAAGATTTTTGTGTGTTTCTAGCTCTTTTCTGCCCTGGTGTCTTCTTTCTTTCGCAAGGTGTAGACTCAGCAGTTGTAATATTCCCATTTTCACAAGCATTAGAGTTTGTTTGGATTAACCTATCTGTGGCCCTCGCAGCTGAGTCAGATGGTTAGAGGATTCCCAATTGGCAAAACTGGGAGGCCCTCTCCCTTCTGGAGAACAGAAGCATTCAGGATTGCTCTTTGTTTGGTTCAGTTTGGTATACTTACTATTCATAGTTAGTCAATTATTCCAGCATTCTTATATTTGGAAGGGCACCTAAACTGGCCTGAATTGCAGAGATGACCTTCGGCCCCTTTGTTTTGATCAGACATTCAGGTTTATAAATTATAGTAAATCAGGGTTGATAGAGATGGACCCTTACTATTTTTAGTAAAACACCCTAGTTAGCAGTGGATGCAGTGAGCTACCTCATGGTGAAGTTAGAATTGAATTGTGATGATTAATGGAGTTATAATATTATAATTATTATTAAAGTTATACTTTAATAATATTTAGTTATTACGTGCATATCATTGATTGAATTATTAATGGACTATAATAAAGTTATAATATAAAGTTACTTTCCTTATTCCAGCTTGTTCAAGAAGCTACTTCATAAGGAGGAATTACAAGTACAGAATGTTTTATCCCACATTGCTAAAAGTACAAGCATTCACCAACTATAAAGCTATATAATCAAGGTCATCCTTTCATTTGAGATATTTTATGAGAATTGGACATTGAAAATATTTCTCCATGGTTGCTGGAAATCAGGGACTGAATATTCCAAGGACAAAAACCCTTGGAATTGGTGAAGGCTGGACAGACCATACCTTCCAAGATTAATGGTGAAGTTTTGAGATTGTATGCAAGCTATTCAAAGATTTTTGTTCAAGGACATCTCCATTCAAACCAAGAAAAGATTGCAAGTTGTAGACTTCAGGTGGCATCCTCAATGACAAATCTGGAAGTGAAGCACATGTCTGAGAGCTCGCATGTCGAGCTTTAAGGCTCCTCTGAGATCATTTTCAGTGGTATGGGATAAGGGGATAGGTCTGGACATTGATTGAGCATGGATTGGGTCTGCATTCTCAAATCGATTGTCTGAAATATTCAGGTGCAGCAGCAACTTGCTTTCATATCACCTTTCAGCTTCATAAGTGTAGAGATATTCATTGGATGGTCTACTATATGCTTGTTGTAATGTCTCATCTAGTGACAGCAATTTGCTACTAGTGATATTGCTACCAGGATTTAACTGTGTAGTTTGACTCAAAAACTACACAGTTAAATCCTAGTAGCAATATCACAATTTGACTTGCTGTGGAAATTATCTCCTACTTATCAATTTGCTACTACTTTTCAATCAAATCTATTTATTAAATAGCTACTGTGTAGAGTCGTGTTGTTCTAGTGAGCTCGAGCTTGCATACCAACTGTTTGTTTAAAAGCTGAAATGTAAATCTTTATTATCTAGTGGAATTGTACTTTAACGCTAAGCGTTGTAGCTCATGCCTTTATATGACAGGTAACATAGCAGGTTTATAATGCCTCACAAGTGTTTGATAGAATTTCTATGCATAGTACTTGTAATTTGTGTGGTGTTATGTGATACGGGAACTCAGAAAATTAGAACAGACTTTACTTGCCAATTGTTTGATGAAATTCCTTCAAGACATATCGACTATTTAAGGACAGAACAAGAAGGGTTCTTACAGAAGAGGAGCCCTATGTTGCTCTATTTGTTGGTTGTTATAGTGTATATGTGTCTCCTGTACTGTATCTTCTACTTCACCTGCTTTGGCTGTGGATGAAGAATTCTATATATCATTTGGATATTAGTGATAAAACTCCTATAAAACTGTATCATGTTATAACTAAAAAGCTAGATAAAATCAGCAGGAAAACAAGCTGTCTCTAAGTAAATTTTTCCTGCTAAATCGAGTTGCCCATGGATTTGGACAGTATTCAGATGTTTTGCATCAAATTCATTTGGATTCAATAAAGAAAAAGCCCAGCCAAATCCAGGCTGGATATGGCACTTCAAACGCATTTTCATTGCAATTCTAGAAGTAGGCAAATATTTTGACCCATGTTTTGTACATATTAACGTTAAGAAACCCTACACATCATTATTAATGTTTGTTTGTCTATATTAATGTTTGTTTGTATATCCGAGGGTGTAAATCCCATCTAAGCCAATTCCTACCATCATAAACAAGAATATTTCATCAAGGTGCAACGGAATTCCAAGCTATTGTTTTTGGATTGTCCTTGGGCCCATACCCATAGCCAACCAATCACACAAAAGCAATCTACAAGCCCATTTGATTGTGCTAGTAACAATTGTTTATACATGCACATCGAGTCATCCATTATATTGACACTTAGTCTATTAGCAAAATAAGTTTCATTTTATTTTTGTACCAATTAAGATTAAAGTTTTAAATTCAAAGTTAAATCTATTAGCAAAACAAGTTTCATTTTAATTTTGTACCAATTAAGATTGAAGTTTTAGATTCAATGATAAAATTTAAGTTTATAAATTATTACTCATACTGGCATTTTAGTAGTTTGTAAAATTTTATCTAGTTTTATGATAATTTAATTTTTATATTAAATTATTGATAAACTATATATAAATATCCATATTTATAATTTAATTAGATAGGCAATTTCAAAAATCAAATTAATATCGATTTTTTTTACATATTAAATATTACTACATATTTATTATATTAAATATTTTCCAGTGAACCACAAGGATGTGTCATCCACCTAAAAACCCTTTGTTTTTAGGCAATGGGACGGCAAAGTGATGTCCCTCCGCAAACCCACCAATGTCCTTGAGACTTGGGGAACTGCCCAAGGATGCCCAACATCCCTCAAGCACCCCAAGGATGCCCAAGGGTCTCCCATCCTGAGCACCACAAAAAGTACCTTTTATTCTTAGCATCCCATCGTCAAGATTTTATTAATCACGATTTTCAATCTCTCTTTTATCTTAAAAAATCGGGGGTGGGGTAGCCCCCAAACCCCCACTTCCAGCCCAAAAGGAAACAGAACAAAACATTTCCTCATACCCCTTTTATCCTTGGGTTTTTACTTTTACATTCATTGTTCATTTTAGAGTCCAGCAGCACATAGGATGTAGAGCCAAAGGAGCCAGCACAAATTGATGAGGATACTATGACTTCAAATGAAAAGGTTGGTTGATGTTGGTTTGCACAGCTTGAACATAAGGAGTCAAGTAGTTCTAGTGATGAGGAGTTTGGGGATGATTTGAGGCCTCCCTTCACAACATTTTAACATTTTATACTTTTTGTAATCATCTTTATGATAGTTTCAACATTATAGAAATCAACAATTTGACATTTTCTTTTGTCAAATTCTAATTATTATTCAAGTATTTAAAATTTTAGTATTTAATATTTGCAATTTTGCTAAAGTTTCATTTAAAACGCAATTCTTACACATCTTGTTATGACTAGTTTTTCCAAATACTATATGTATATCAACACTACCCCACCCCCCAACATCCCTGAACTTAAGCCCTCCGTCCCCCCTTGCCCAAAACCAGCACCCTCACCCCCACCCCCACATTCCGAAGCTCTGTGGCACAGTGACTTTTTCCATTTTGCACAGACACAAGAGCACATATGTAGAATCACATGTGTAGAACAACATTACATACTTTTTTCATTTTGCGCAGGCACAAGAGAACATGTGTAGAATCACACGTGTAGAACAAGATTACATAAATGAGCCATAAATGATATTCTCATTTCATACATATTTTAAACACAAGTATCCAATATGTTTTCATTCAATAGGATTCTTTGTATTCTTTTGAGGATGTCATTTCACAACTACCATGTTGCAAACATATGTTGTGCAAACATTCTATTCACTGTTTGTTATTTAATATTTATCATTTCTTAGGCATGCTTCTCACAGGTGCCGAGTCATCCAAACATACATGAGAGTCCATATTGTTAATATTCCTACTCCTTTAATAGAACTCTCATCTTCTTGATGATGCCATCTCAGAGCGACCATTGTGCTCATATGACAGGCAAGTGTTTTGTTTATCATCCATTTCATATCCTGTCTTACATGTGGTCCTTACAATGATAGGCATTTGTCTTATGCAATCTCTATCCATTTTACATAATTTTGAGATATTAACTTGGGCCCAACACATCTCTCCATTAAAGTGAGGACAATTGCACACAAGTTTTGAACAAGATCATCAAATGGGCATCAACGACAATCGCTGATTTCAATTTTCATAAGCAGGTTTTAGTTGTGAATCCATGGAGCAATAGAAAATTTAATCAGGGAAAATATTAAAATGATTTGATTTTTTCAATCTATTGAGTTGTAGATTTAATATAATTTGAATAGCACATTCACAGTTATCACAACACAATTATTTTTCCCTACCATGAAAGAAATATTGTCAGTTATTATAATACAGAATACTTCTTTTTACAAAACAAATACCACCAAAACTCAAAGAGTGTTTTCAGAAAGAAAAAAAAACTATACCACAAATTTTATTAACATAAGGGCAAAGAAACTTTTGTACCTTGTCCTGACCTCCAACATCCCAGACTGTGAAGCTAATATTCTTGTATTCAACAGTCTCAACATTAAAGCCTGATCAAGGAAAGCCAAAATTATAAGTATCATATTTAATAGGGAAAAGATACAACTAAACTGAACACAAGAAGGCCTAAAATCAAGGAGAAAAAGTCAAACAAAAATATCTCCCTATGATGTATTGCAAATCCAAAGAAAGGGAGAAAAACGAGGATTACATTGCTTACATTACACACCTATTCATTTTAATCCTGTAATTATTCTACATATAGTTTTCTGGTAGTTCCCCTCTTTTAACCTGTTTTTCCTTGAAGCGTGTTAAAACAAGTTGTCTGCATGGAACACTGTAATTCCCATGATGTCTCTTCTAAAGGTAGGATGCAAGCTTCATGATTTTGAGTCAATTGTCAAGTTTGAGTAATGCCTAAATGTTGCATCTACATTGCTGGAGATTCGGGCAGTAATATATTTTGACATGTTTTAACTGGATTCTAATTCTGATGTATGGATCTATGTTTTATAACAGTCCAACCAAGTATTCAAAACTTATCCTTGAGAATATCAATGTCCTTCAATTGATTTGCATTTAAAAGAAAAAACATGCAACAATTCTTAGGTTTCTGATTAAGTGCTCCACTCCAAAAAGATGATATAAAAAATGAATGAAAGCATGGAAAATGTGAGGGTGACCAGCTCTTCTCCACAGTGAAAACCTGCATTCAAATATTGAGTTTAATACTTTATATAAGTTTCCATTCATTAATTTCCAATTGCAACATCAACTTGTCTAAACAATAGAGTCCACTGGAGAAAACATCCGGGATAATATGGCCTTTGTCAGATTCAAGGAGAATGGTGCATACCTGTCCCTTCTGCTCTCTTGTTTTACACCTACTTCAAACTTTGTTATAAATGCAATATCCTAATGCCCAGTTTGCCCATTTTACACATGGGTGGACCCAAAATCTACAGCCTACCTAAGTATTGAATAGTCTTGACTAATTGCCTCTTCAATCATTCATATGCCCTGGAATTGGCAATGGGAATGAAGCCTCCCCTTACCCTCCCAGCAACCTCATTTTCCTAGTTCAAAACTCTTCTCTTTCTTTCCCCAGTCAACCCTTTTGGAAAACTTGATCATTAAACTAGAGCTTTTGCACCAAATACTTTTAATTTAGCACAAGCCATACATCATTACTTCATCTTCAGGTTTGGATAGGTTTGAAACTCATATATGTTACATCCCAAATTTTTGACCTAATTTTAAATTTGCTCATAGCCATTAGATTGAACGGATTTTTCTTTCATAATCATGTGAAGTAGGTAGTTATTTATATCCGTTGTATTAACTGTTAATGAAGATGGTCGTTATCCATTATTGTCATGTGATGTTTAGTAGTTGCTTGGTTTTGGAATTATGGTTAATAATTAAATTCTTTTAATTGTTTATATGAAAATTATTATGGAACTTGTTATTAACGTGGAAGTAATGCATGGGTGATTGCAGGAGAAGATGAAAAGAGAAAGCATTGCTAAACGGGATCAGCAGAATGGGATACTAGCTTAGTCCAATCATCAGGATTGACAGGTATGACCTTAAATTGCCTTGGTAAGGACCTAACGATTTGAACTTCAAGATACAACTGAAGGACCCGCATGAGCTATTAAATAAATAATTTATAACATAAATAATTAAAATAAAAATATAATACATACCTCAAAGAATTTTGAATGATCTTTCACCATATTATTTTAATATATATCTATGCATATACACATAGATATAAATATAAAGTGACACCATAATATTTTTTTTTTTATAATATAATGATGCCACCTTACAGCTATATCTACGTGTATGGTGGTAGATATAAACCATAATGTTTTTTTTTTTGAATTATAACCTTCAAATCTTCTTCCATCCTTTTATTCTTTTATTTCTTATTTGAAACTGATTGTAACACTTGGCATATTTTTTTGGCATCCAAGAGCCAATAAATTTCCTTTATGTTACAGTTTCTTGGAAGCCAAAGAGTCCTTAACTTTATATATATATATATATAATGAGTTGGGAGAGACGGAGGACATAATATATCATTCCCGACTTCCTTCATTATTCCCGTTCTTCCTTGCTCATATTTCCGGCTTGCACTTACCATTCAAATCTCTACAAATTCCAATCGAAATCTCTACAAATTATAGCGTTGCCATTCTTGTTACAAGTCTGTCGTATATTGTTCTTCCTTGCTGAAGTTGAGGTTGCATTTACACACTATGGTTACGCCTAGTAATCAATTTGAAGAGGAGCTGATACACAAGCATCTAGCAAGACTCCAGACATTTCCATAATTTATACTAGGTCATGTGGTTGATCATTTTCCAAATATTGCTATAATTTCATTAACAACTATTATTGCATTTTGATTTCCATAGCAATAAGTTGTAGATTATACTCATTCACACTTAACTAACTTTAGGGAGTTGATTACTATAAATCATAGCAAAGTATCCAACACATGGAATCATGAATTATTTCTGCCATTGGAAATCAGAATCGAATGACTTTTATTTCTACAAGTCTCAAAGTATATAATCTCTCAAATCACAAACTGTGAAATGCTGGAAGCATCTAATTTTCATGAATTAACAGACAAAGCCAATTGCTCTGAGATTCCGAACACCTGGGATCACCAGCTATATAGCCATGGAAAGGTGAAGAGATGAGATGAAATCTGCAATGACATGGAAGTGAAATCAGATATGATACAATTAAATCCAAATAACTATACTTAATAGCTCATGCATGTCCATATTGTTGTTTCCCTATTGTCAAATCGAGCGATGGTGATTGGGTCATTGAACCCATCAGAAAAACCTTGGCCAAAGTCGTTTAAAGGCATGTTTGCCATCTATAATCACTTAATGTCAGTGGTGCCAGCTATTCAGACATATCCGTCCATAACTGTGCGGACATTCTAAACACCAGAATGCTCAGGTGGCTGGACTAAGAGTATCCCAAGCTTGATCCCAAAGTAGGGAGGGCCTTTCTAATTCAATAGATTGTGTGGGGATAAATATGGCCTGAGGTTGGGAGGTTAAGCCTAAGTCAATGCTTCTCCTTTTACCGAAAGTCGAGGCTTGCACAACCAACTAAAGACTCACCAGATAATACTTGTATGTTTTCTTTTTTCTTCTTTCCATGATAAGCAATTACTTTACTTGTATGTAGAAAAAGATAATTAATTGTTAATCTAGTTAATTCAATTGATCATTGATACAGTAATTTTTAATTAATTGTTAATCTAGTTATTTCAGTTGACCATTGATACAATTATTTCTAGTTAATCTTTAATCTAGTTATTTCAGTTGACCATTGATACAATTATTTTATTTCAGTTGCTGATTGATATAGTTATCTCAATTGAACATGGTTATTTCAGTTTACCGTTGATAGTTAAAACAATTAATATCATATGAAAAGGAATTCAGTTATCTGTTCAATGAATGTTGGGAAAATCTCTTATAAACTGTCTTTGTTTTGCTATGAAAAACCATTTGTTACAATATATCATTCGCATCCCATAGGAATTCATTAGAGCTTCATGGCTTGCATTAGCACCTGCCCCATGGATACTACATCTTGAGTAATCATCTAGACATTTTGAATCTTTGTTTGGCACATCTTTCCATCATGTTTACAGGCAACGGAGCTAGAATGCATCAAAGAAGTCAAAAGGATATCCCTCTGTCTATAGCAGGCTCCCTTAAAGTTCTTCTCAGTACCAGTGAGTTTCAAACACAGGCAAAATCATAGGCAACTCAAACACACAGGATTCAGAAGTCGGAAGCACCAGTGAACTAATACATAACGACGACTAAACCATGCTAAAAGGAGCAGACTGTGGACTGTCCTATCTCTCAGAAGACTTGTAACAGTGATAGCAGTGTCAATTCTATAACAGATCTATCATTCTAATCATCAACTGCATTACACAGCTGATCATCTTTCATGGATCCCTAAGGTCCCAAATTCTGAGCTAAGCCACTTTAACCATTGCATTTAAAGTTTCATTTGCACTCTCAGCTAATTATTGTTTCCCTGGTGAGCGTAACTGAAATCGACCAATCATCACATTCCTGTGAAGCTAGGTTTGACAAAAATGGCATGCAAATTGACTGGATTTGGTTTGAGGGCGGGAAAGACCCAGTTTAGTCTGAGCACCTCATATTTCCTTAAGATTCACTTGCTTAGACTGCTGATAGAACTTGCATGTTTAGTGAGGCAAGCAAACACGAAAAACAAGTTCCAAGCAGCACCAACAGAAGATCATTTTAAATCTACTACATCTGTTTGTGTTTAGTGACTAACTACCACCAGCTCACAACCACGACACTTCCACTGCCATTGACATTCATGTACAATACAGAGTCTCAATAGCAATGTCTCATACTTTCAGATCCCTGCATGAATTTAAGGACATGACAATATGAAATACATTCACAAAAGGAGCTTAAATAACAGGCTGTAAATATAGCCTATCCCACAAAAATTTGAGCCTCTTTAAGGTGTCCATTAGGTAATATTTGTACAAACCTGTGTTCCACAGGTACATGTCCCAAGCCTTTTTTGACATATTCCTATGATGGAGACAATTGGAGGATGCAAAGATGATTCAAAACATCCCCACATCATCCCTATCATTTAAAATATGGTCCAAATGCCCCAAGAACATGAGCACTACAGAGATCCACCAAGGGAAATAGCATTTTATGTTTTTGGGACATTTGGACATCCCTTTCTGATGTAGGAGCATCTTGGGTCAATGAGCAATCTTGCATCACCTGCAAACATTGCTTGTTTTCTGTACCTGTCTGCTGTTCGTAAAGTAGCCATTGCTGCCTTGAGTTTTGTGTTATGCGCGGTTAATATCTTGTTCAGTACCTATTTTAAGTCCTCAACCTAAGAGCGCAAAAGCTGATGTGTCACATGCATCAAGTTCTGTACCGTTCTTTCCGGTCTCTGTTTCCTGCGGTTTTCATCCAGCAAGGCATGTTATTTCTTTTGGCAGGGTTTCCTATAATGATGTGGCATCTTGCGCAGTTGGGATCCGACTCCTTACTTGTATTTGGACCTACCTTTAAGAATGCGTGAACAAATGATGCCCTTTACTTGGGTTATGGCTTACACCTCCAAGGCAAGACCTGTATAGTAATTAAATGCCTGACTGGCCGACTTGTGGTCTAGCTGGCTAGATAAAGACTTGGATTTGTTGTAGAAAATAGGTAGAATGGTAGTAAGAAAGTCTCTAGAAACGAAGAATAAATGGATAAGGAAGAGGGCGAGTTTTTGGTTCTGTACTTGTGAATCTTTTGTATTGGCCACAACACGGAAGGCCTCACAACCGGGTATAATAAGTTTTTCTACATATATTTTATCATGCTAGCTGTGTAATCAGTCAATGAACTTGTGAATTATGCGGTCCCTTATGCTGCAATTCTGTGTTTTCTTCCATGTGTACTCTTGGCAGGGCTGTTAGGTGATTGGATCTCGTCCTTTCATCTACCCACCCGTGTCATTTGGCACCTCAGTGTATCCCATATTGGGTGTCCCAAAAAGTGATTTTTTAATATCCCATCCTAGGGATCTTATTGGTCATGATCTTCACTCTTTATTTTCCCCTTTATCTAAAAAAATAAATCAGGGACATAGGCCCCAAACTCCCCACTTCCAGCCAGTGGGGAAAAAAAATAAAATGCTTCCCCACACCCCTTCTATCATTAAGTTTTTACTTTTAAATTCATTGTTCATCTTTTTTAGGCTGAAAATTATGTACAAAGATTATCCAGCAACACTATATGATGTAGAGGCAAAGGAGCCAGCATGGATTGATAAGGATGCTACTTCAAATGCAGGACTGGTTGGTGTGTGTTAGCACAGTTTGACCATGAGGAGTCCAGTAGTATCAGTGATGAGCAATTGAGGATAAGGAGTGAATTGTAAGAGGTGGCTTTAATGCAGTTCTGAGCCCTATTAATAAATGTGGCAGCAGAGTCTTGTCTCATTCTGGCAGCCCAAACTTCAGACAGCTTTGCAAGGATTTGTATTTGGTTGATATGCAACCTAAGTGTGGTTGGTTTTCTTGGAACAACAAGAGACTTGGTGAAGACAATATTTATAGTAGGTTGGACAGTTCCTTGTCAACTTAAAGTGGTTATTAGAGCAGGATGATTTTGTTTTTTCAGTCATCCAATTCAGTGGCTAAGATCACTTGCCCATAACCCTTGGCTTGTTCATCATCCAATGCTGAAGGGTATCCCTTTCAAAATGGAGTCCTTTTGGTGAGAACATCCAAATTTTGAACAATCTCTTAATGGGTGGTGGAATAAGGATCATGCTGGGAATAACTGTTATGTTCAGCTCTAGAACAAAGAGGATGGTGGCAACCTGTTTGAGGAAAAGTGTTGAATTAGGGAGGAGCTTGGTGAGGTGGAGAAGAAAATTGCAGTGTCTACCCTCTCTAGGGAGCTGCGGGTGCAAGAACAGACTTTACTTCTGAATCAGGAGAGTAATCAGCAGATGGAAGAGATTTTGGCAGCAGAATTCCGGAGTTGATTGGCTAGAAGAGGGGGACCGTAACACTAGGTTCTTTAAATTTTCAACAGAACAAAATCAATTCTCTCAGTTCTACGGATGATGCCCTCACTGATGAGGTAGCAGCTATTCATGAGAAGAGCAGAAATTTCTTTATGCCATTGTTGGGTTCACAACCTCAGGAGTGCAGGGTTGCTCAAGAGGCCCAGCTCTGTAACATCCCCTCCCTTGGTCTCTAATGATCTAAATGAGATGTCGAATGCTCCTTTTTCCCTTAATGCTCCTGACCTGGATGGTTTCCAGGCTGAGTTCTTCCAAATATTTTGGATGGTTGTTGGGTATGATGCTTGGAAGGCGGTTGAAGAATGCAGAAGATGGAAGTCAATGATGAGAGCAAGGAATCATACCTTCATTGTGCTCATTCCTAAGGAGGACACTTCGAATTTTAGAAATTATACGCCTTTTGCACTTTTTAACACCATATACAAGATCAACACCAAAGCAATGGCCAACAGAATTAAGGCTTGTTCAAACCAGAGTATTCCAGAAGAGCAAACTGGAGCAACCTGGCTTCTTGAAGGGGAGCCAGGTATTATCATTGGACATGAAACAATCCATTCTATTCAGCCCAGAAATAAGGAGGCGTGGTGATTAAATTAGACATGGATAAGGCTTATGACAGGGTTTCATGGGCCTTCTTGATTGAAGCTGTGAATAAATTTGATTTGGGAAGGGCTGGTGGTTGGGTTTATAGCCATGTTTCCTCCACTTCTATTTTTGTTCTTGTGAAAGGTGTTTCATCGAACAGCTTTGAAGCTAAGTGTGGGCTCCCCCAAGGCAACCCTTTGTCTCCCTTTTTATTGCTCATCCTGACCAAATGCTTAGGAAGACCTTTTAAGAGGGCTGCCTTAGAGGGTTCCCTAAGGGCTATCGCAGGTTTCTGGAGGTATCAGTGATGTTACCCATCTGCAATTTGTTGATGACACCCTCATTCTCAGTGAAGCCATGGCACGCAAAGCTAGAGGTATCAAGAGGAATCTTGAGCTTTATAAACAGGCTGCTGGTCAAATGATAAACCATGATAAGTCCAGTATGTAATGATCCCATCTTTTGGCCTTCACGTTCTTTTAGCAATTGACCAAGTGCGTGTGCGTTAGCCTTGTTCTACATGGTCCCGAGGGCTAACGAAGGGTTTAATGGGATCCTGGAGTGTTTTGGCCTAGTCATTTCCAATTTGGGCCAAAACGAAGTTGATTTACTCAGTTTCAGGCATACTTACTATTTTTAGTAAGTCGGCAGGACACAGTGCAGGTCAATTTTGGTGATTGGATTCAATACTCCTTGGTGAGAGCTTTCCGATGAGCTATCACTCGCATTATTCGGAGTCCGATTGCTAATACATTTTAATGCCTGAAGTTTTATTAAAGTAACGTCTAATTTAATTGTAAAATATTAAAGTGTTACTTTAATATTTATTTTATGGTGATGTGTACCCAAGGGAGACATAAGGGGTATTTTAATATATGTTTTATATATTACACATCTTATATCCCACATTGCCCATATGAGTTGAGCGGACCCTTGGAAATAGAATAAAAGGAAGCATTTGTGGCTTCATTAGGCAGGTTGAATATGAGAAGAAATTGGTGTGTGAGTTGCAGCTTTGTTCTTGGCATTTGAGGACGTCTATCCTCTCTTGTAACATTCTAGACGTCATTCCCTTGGGGTTTGGCCTTTGGAATTCTTTCTTATTGGCTTCATTATCAGGCAGTTTAGTTGCATTTCCAGCTACAGGCAGATTTGATATTTTGCTCATATCTTCTTCACTACTTGTCCGACGCTTATGCCGCTTGGAGGGAATGGTATTATGAAGGTAGTGGACTGATTGGAGGACAAAGTATTGTAGCAGCAAGTTCGTAAGCATGGGTTGGAGTATTATGACAATATTGCTGAAGTAATTAGTGAGTTGATAAATCTGCCATGTATTTGGTTTTATGAATTCTGAAAATAACATTTTATTAGCAGCAGTTCATTTCCACTTTGCATATTATTGTAGTTTCTTTCTTGTTTATGTTGTATGATACCAATTCCATGCACGAAACACAACAAACAAATAAACGTTTGATTTCCAGAGTTATAAGGGGTTTTAAGAAGTTGAATGCAAACTGTTTGACATAATTCCTTTCAGCAATTTGGTTTAGTTTTTTGGGACATCAAGGGGTGCCCATTACACAGTATTTTCTTTTTGGAAGAAAAATGCCTAGAATGATTGGATATATAGAATATTCTGGGTTTTGAAGTTGGCAATCTGCCTGGAAGTACCTTGGTGTGCCTTTGGTTAAGCAAAGATTGACTATGGATGATTGGAACTTGGTGATTGAATTCAAAGTAAACTTGCTTCCTGGAAGGAACATTTTCTGTCCTTAACTGGGCATATTTTGCTAATCAAGTCCTCTCCCTCTGATTCCCACCTTCATCATGTTGAAATTTCAGATTCCCAGTACAGTTGCCTGAATCATGGAAAGTGTGCTAGAATCCTTTTTATTGCATGGATGCAATAATGCCTTTATGTTCAGCTTGATCAGTTGGTCTGACGATTGTGAGGCCATGGAGATGGGGATATTGGGCATCAAATGCTAAAATAATATGAATAAAGATCTCGGTTTGAAGCTTTCCAAAAGAATTTATGAAGGTCATACATAGTGGAGCAAAATCTTGCAGGCTAAATACTTAGGCAAGGATAAGGAGAATTTTTTCTTTATTGATCTCCCCAAGGGGTCTAGCATCTAAAACTTTCTTAGGGCCTGGATTGATCTTATTTGTCTGGATGTCAAATGGAGATTGGAAAATGGACCAAAAATTAAGTTATGTCGGGATCGATAGCTTGATCTAAATGATTTTAAGGAACAATGGCATCTGTAGCCCCTTGTGACTTATTTTGAAGCTGTGGTGACCAAAAGAGTTAGTGCCTATATCGAGGTTAGGGAATCTGGGATTGAAAAGAAAGTGATGGTGTTATAATCGAGGAGGCTTGCAAATTTTATTTTGGGAGGACGGGGAGATTATCTCTGCTAACTGCCTGTGGTACAAGGTTGGTCTACCTAAGGGAAATGTGTGTTTTTAAATTGTTTGAAGGCAGCAGACTCTTGCATGGGATCAGTTTCAAAAGGTGGGTGGATTTGGCCACTCTCAATGTGCCATGTGTTTAAGTGCAATTGAGTGTAATGATCATTTACTTTTGCTTTGTCTGTTTTCTCTTCAGTTATGGTCCATTTTGCAACATTGGAGGTTGAGTTGGGTTATGCCAATGGATGCCCCTCTTCTCTGGACATCTAGTGGATTAAGATTATAAGTTCTGGTTTAGAACAGTTGGCTTGAACAAAACAAAAGAATCTTCCATAATAAGGAGAAAAGTTTGGAAAGGACATAGGACCTAGTTGAGAATCTATTGGCTAAGATTGAGGTGGCTTTAATGAGAAATTAAGAAGTGTAATAGAGGAAGAAGCTCCTTGGGAAAATGCTTAGCCACAATGTAGATGGTTGAGGGAGAGCTCTTATGGTAGGCAAGGGATGAAAGATAGGTGCCCCCAATGAAAGGGTTGATTAAACTCAACTTTGACAGGGCTGCCAAAGGCAACCCCGAGGAAGCTGGAAGAGGGTGTATTTCGTCATTGGCAAGGACAGTTGATGGGTCTAGTTGCCAGCAACTATCATCTATGGCATGGAAACTAGCAAGAAGGTCAAGGTCTAGGTTCTACTTATCAGGTTACTGGCTAAGTCCAAGGGGTGAATTTGGGTGGGAGATGGTTCTAGGTTGGTGATTAAGAGTATGTAGGGGGAATAGTTGAAAAGATGATGTCTTGGGGCAATCTTGGAAGTTGTCAAAGCTTTAAAAGGACATTTTGATGATCTTGATTTTTCTCTTGTGAAAATATCTAAAAAGCTAGTGGGGAACTCGGCTTCCAACATAGGTGTGGGGATGGGATCCATGTCAGGCAAAAATGAGAGTATTTAATGGGTGGTTGACACATATGATGTAATAAAGATTATGCAAGACAATATTAAGTCTCATCAACCTAAAGATAGGCAATTGGGATAGTAGTTTGTTTGCTTCTTGTACTATTATGGGATGCATTGGCAGTCTTGTTTCTTGTAGTTTGTTTATTCTCTATGATGTTGGCCTTTGGTCGAGGCATTTTTTGTGGCTCCTAAAGCCTTGAACCAGGCCTTTTATCATATCCATGTTTTAAGATAGAATTTTAATAATAATTAGATAATACAATGTTAGCAAATAAATAATGATAATAAAGTTATATTAAATCTAATACTAAAATATAAAAATAGGATAAATTAGTATTTAATATATATTATCAATGAAATAATATTTAGTATGATATTTTAAATGATTAAGAAATAATAAAATTAAAATGAATAAATAAAGAAATTAAATTAAATACAAGAGACAATATTGTAGAAAGTAATTTAACTTTATAAATAGAATTTAATAATAAATAATAATAAACGCAAATAAGTAAATAAATAAATAATATAATATAAATTAACTAAATCTATTGAAAAGTCAAGAGATGTTTAACGAATAGACACGACTCTTTAAAATTAAGATATAAAAGGGAGGAAAGTTTATTTTAGAGAGGAATATAAAAAGAGGAGAAGATAGGAGTTCAAGAAGAAAAAATGGAAGAGGAAAGTAATATGAAGAAAATGAGAAAGTGGCTTTCTGAAAAGGTATCAATGATAATGAAATGATGTGAACCTTCAAAAGGGTCATAATTATGAATAGTTACGACTCTTCAAAAATGTTGTAATTATAAAGTATTGGAACTTTTCCAAAAGATTTTAATTATAAAGTGTTGTGACTTTTCGAAAGGATTATAACCATGAAGTGTTGTGACTTTTTGAAAGGATTATAACCATGAAGTGTTGTGACTCTTGGAAAAGAAGAAAAAAAAGAGCCAACTACTGATAGAGCCACATGGACCAAGCAAAGAGGAAGGTAAGAAAGGTATGTTTATAGATTATATTTATTTAATTATGATTATAGATTTATTTATATTAATGAATTATACTTGTAGATAATTTATGCATATACATATGTATATGTAAAGATGTAATTTGAAATGGGTAAACACATGAATTAATGGTTAATGATTTAAGATCAAGAGAGTCCCTTTTTAGGGAAGAGAGTGATCTTAATATGGTTAATGGTTTAAAATCAAGAGAGTCCCTTTTTAGGGAAGAGAGTGATCTTAATATGGTTAATGGCTTAAGATCAAGAGAGTCCTTTTGGGAAGAGAGTGATCTTAATGTAGTTAATAGCTTAAGATCAAGAGAGTCCCTTTGGAAAGAGAGTGATCTCAATATGGTTATAAGGCTAGAATATTTTTTAGATGTTAACATATGCATATGTGCGAAGGGCCCTAAATAGAGAATGTCTCTTCTAGGAAGGACCGTAAAGGGAGCATTTCATAGAAGACGGAGAAGTAACCGAGGATCTAAAGATCCTCAATAGGGTTATTGATCCCGATGTGGAGACGTCTTTAAGGTTGGGTTAGGATAGAGGGTAAAATAGTGAAATATATTTTACTATTGTATAAATTCTAACATTGGTTTTGCAAGTATTATTATCCTTGCTAGTGGGACATTACAGTGGTATCAAAGCATGATCTTGTCATCCTATAGGGTTAAAAAGGATCTTAAAAAAATTATATCAAACACTAATATAGAAAGTTAAAGACTATTAGAAATGATCAAACATATCCATGATAGCTATGTAAGAAATCAGACTAAAAGAAATATCTATTTCAACTCAACAGAAGAAATTATCTAATTGCTTGAGGACAAGCAATTTGAGGAAGGGTGGACTGTCATATCCATGTTTTAAGATAGAATTTCAATAATAATTAGATAATACAATGTTAGTAAATAATAATGATAATAAAGTTATATTAAATCTAATACTAAAATGTAAAGATAGGAAATAATTAGTATATAATCTATATTATCAATGAAATAATATTTAGTATGATATTGTAAATAATTTAAAAATAATGAAATTAAAATGAATAAATAAAGAAATTAAATTAAATACAAGAGACAACATTGTAGAAAATAAGTTAACTTTCTATATAGAATTTAATAATAAATAGTAATAAACGCAAATAAGTATGTCACGCCTTGTTCAGTAATTTTGTAGCATCTTTGTTGGTATCGCTTATATTGGAAAAATTTGCATATTCAACGATGGCAACATCTGAAGAAGCCCTAATTTACTCGTGAAGTTCTGATATCAAAGGTTGATCTTATGGCATCTGCAAATTGACGAATGATGGATGCTTCGCAGGTCAGCTAGGGTTTTCTCTCCTCCCTAATTACGTTTTTACTTTCGCTGCTATTTTTACCTGAATATTTTCAAATGTTGCGGTTCAATTGCATTTGATTCTTTTCATTGCTTTTGTTTTGATCGCTGCAAAGTCCACTTGCTTGTTAATTAAGATTTGTGTGTATTTCGTAACCAACCTTTGTTTTGATATCTGAGCATTTTTTGGCTCATGGTGCGAAATCAATTTGAATATGTAGTGGGGACAAGTTTGCTTTTGATGCAGGAGGGAGACAATATGTGTATCCCTTTAAAAGTTTTTTTTTTAATTGTGCTTCTTCTTAGGTAGGCTAGGAATTTTAGACATTGAAATTGGATTGGCTTTTAAGTTGGAAATTCATAGAAACAAAACACCTAAAATTTTAGAAAGCCTTACATCAGGCTATTGAGTTTCAGACCCTGCAAAATTATCTTGAGCGTAATTAGAAAACAACTTTCGCAATAAATTTGAATGGAGATCACATTCAACATTTGACTCAGCTGAATCAAATGCCAATCTGACGAAACAAAAATTGAAGTTGAGATTACGACACTTTTTCTTAATCAGGCAAAATTTTTTATGGAATGATAAGGCGAACTTAGGGTTTCAAAATAAAATTTTCGCTGCACTAACCCTTGGTGCATGTCTTAACTTGGAAGTAATAGCTTCGTTTAAAAAGCAAATTCCTAAGTCAAAATACACTTAGGGATATCTAAAATATTGTTTTTAACTAACATTACTAACGATTATTTTGAGTTGCATCACTGATCAGCAGATTGGCAAGGTTAACCATCATCCAAAATAACAAAAGAAGAGGTTTTTACAAAGTATATAAAGATCTTGTCAATTTTGTCACACTCATCTCAGATAATGAATGGTATAAGTGATCATAATAGTAATCATTGGAGCTTACAAAATTCAGTGAAGAAATATAGTCATTTATTTTATATTTAAAAACAAAAGTTGAAAGTTGGTAACTGGGGTATGCCCCTTTTAATAATGTAACAATATAAGACCATGGTCCTGGGCAAGATTGGAGATTTTCTTCTCGGTTCTTTCCTACCAGTGCCCGCTTGAACATAGATATTTTGATGTTTTTTAATCAAATTAATATAATCAAAGGCTTCGGCCATTTACCGATCAAAAATAATAATAAACGCAAATAAGTAAATAAATAATATAACATAGAACAATTTAAATTAACTAAATCTAATGAAAAGTCGAGAGATATTTAACAAATAGACATGATTCCTTAAAATTAAGATATAAAAGGGAGGAAAGTTTATTTTAGAGAGGAATAAAAAAGAGGAGATAGGAGTTCAAGAAGGAAAAATGGAAGAAGAAAGTAATATGAAGAAAATAAGGAAGTGGTTTTCTGAAGAGGTATCAATGATATTGAAAGGATGTGAACCTTTGAAAGGGTCATAATTATGAATAGTTGCGACACTTCAAAAATGTTGTAATTATAAAGTATTGGAACTTTTCCGAAGGATTTTAGTTATGAAGTGTTGTGACTTTTCAAAAGGTTTATAACCAAGTGTTGTGACTTATCAAAGGATTTGTATTATGAAAGGTTGTGACTCTTGGAAAAGAAGAAACAAAAAGAGTCGACTAATAATAGAGCCACATGACCAAGCAAAGAGGAAGGTAAGAAAGGTATGTTTATAGATTATATTTATTTAATTATGATTATAAATTTATTTATATTAATGAATCATACTTGTGGATAATTTATGCATATACATACGTATATGTAAAGATGTAATTTGAAATATATAACACACGTGACTTCATTGGTTAATGGTTTAAGATCAAGAGAGTCCCTTATTAGGGAAGAGAGTGATCTTAATATGGTTAATGGCTTAAGATCAAGAGAGTCCCTTTGGGAAGAGAATGATTTTAATGTGGTTACCAGCTTAAGATCAAGAGAGTCCGTTTGGGAAGAGAGTGATCTTAATATTGTTATAAGGCCAGAATATTTTGTAGATGTTAACATATGCATATGTGTCAAGGGCCCTAGATAGAGAATGTCTCTTCTAGGAAGGACCTTAAAGGGAGCACTTCATAGAAGACGAAGAGTTAACCAAAGATCTAAGGATCCTCAAGAGGGTTATTAATCTCGATGTGGAGATGTCTTTAAGGTTGGGTTAGGATAGAGCGTAGAATAGTGAAATATATTTTATTATTGTATAAATTCTAATTTGTAAGTATTATTGTCCTTGCTAGTGGGGGCATTACACCTTTATAGAACTAGAAAAATGTGGTTGCAATGTAGCCTATAGGGTAAACGTTTTCTAGAGCAATAGATCGTGAAGGAAAGGTGAAGGGTGGTGCATTTTTTGGAACATTCGTTGACAATCCATTGAGGAAATAAGCCCTAGAAATGTTGTGCAAGTTATAGCAAACAATGTTTATAATTGTAGAGTGGATAGATGATTGTTGAGAAGCATTATTCACATACTTGTTGGATGCCTTGTGTTGCCCTCTTCCTCAACCTTATGCTACAAAAAGGTGGCACCTACTACCAAAATTGATTGGATCAATCAAGCATATGATAAGACCAAAGAAATCCAAGTGTTTGTCATCCACCACCATATGTCACTAGGCATATCTAAAACATTCTCAAAACTATAGTGCTCAAGATATGTTATATATGTTTCACTTCAATAAATGTTTTACTTTATTTCAATCTTATTTTTTGTAAATTTTACTTTTTTACTTTGATTTTCAAACAAGTTGTTAAGACCTATTTTGCCTTGATGATTTGTGAAGATTCATAAAGCACTTTCTAACATTATCGTCAAACCAAATAGGTTCGTATGAAGGCACTCTAGCACTTCAAGTGTGGCAAAGGTTAAGCAAATGATCCTATATGACATTAGGAGGGATTGTATTGAATATCTTCTTAATTTCATTGAGCCCATATTGAGTGTGATCCATTACACCAACACGATAAGCTTTTTTCGAGTGAGATATATGATGGCATCTACTAAATGATTAAGAAGATGAAAGTCATCATAAGTGTAAAAGAGCAAGATCCTAAAAAACTTTCTTCAAATAAATAAACAAAAACATTAGAGGGATGGAACAAAATGACCATTTTAATACATCGTGTCATTGGATTCAGACCCAAATATTGTACCATTGAGCTCCTTTCCATGTCAACACAAATTTCTCAATATAGTGATCTTTTAGTCAATTAAGGATGCAAGGTAGGACTACACAAACTCTTCATAGATCTTGGCATGTGAGATGTTATGAGGATCGAGTTCAAGGATTTTGTATGCTACAACAACTGTAGTATTGATGGGGCTCTATGACAAGTATGATGTTCATAGTTGCTGGCAGTTCTAGCCAATCATTCACACACTGATAAACTCTTGCCAATCATTCACACACCTACAACCTCTTCTAATCAAAATTATAAAAAAATTATTGCAAGTTCTATAATTAAAAAAAAGCTTTGATTTTCAAGTTCAATTTATAATTTAACTTTATATCTTCCTTTATCCATATAAACATAGTTACCCAAGTTCGTTGTTTTGGCCCAAGAACCCTACCTGGGTTCAAACCAGTTCAAAATATTGGTTTGTTTCGACCCAGGTTTGTTCAGGGTTTGATTTTCCCTGGGCTGGTTTGAACCCGCAGTCTAGAATTTGAACCCGGACAAATTTTGGCTGCCCAGATCAAATTTGGGACTAATTTGGGCAAATTTGGACAAATTTGGGATCTAAGATTCAAGTTACATAATTTAAATTTTATTTTAATTGTTTATACATCATGTCTTCATAGATGCTAGTTCATCTGCTTCAAAGAGAAATTGGAGCACATATTCTTTCATCCATTCAGTGAAGCGCAATAGGTTGCAATCAAAAAGAGCAGAGAAATTGGTGTTTGTGCATTACACCTTGCATCTCCTCTCGCACAAGACTAAAGAATACAAAGAACAGGAGACAAAGAGGTTGGATGTAGATGGAGAGTTGGCGGACTTGGATATTTCTGCTTCTCAGCTTACAATTGAAGACTTTGAAGATTTTGATGCCCATATTATTGTTGTTGGTACTGATCCCATTGGCCTTAGCTCTATTACTGAGTCAACTAACGCTGAAGGACTACGAGGAGGAGAAGAAGAAGAAGAAGAAGATGAAGAAGATGAATATAAAAAATTTATACATTATGATTAGTTGACTTGAAGTTGAAACAATGATACTTGAACTTGTTGTTATGATTCATGGATCATGATTTACTTTTAATGTTTTGAATCTTTGACGATGAACTTGAAAATTGAAAAATATGATGGTATGATCTTTATTCATGATGGTATGATCTTTATTCATGATGCTATGATTACAACTTACATGTTTAAAGTTTATGCCTATGGTGCTTTGTTGTTTAAATGATTAACGTAGTTTACATCATATGATTTTAGGATACCCTATGCTTCTAGGCTTCGTAAATATGTATATCTATAATTTTTTATAAATTTTACATGTTTTTGTATGAATGAACCCAAACGAACCCAAAACCCTTACCAAAATTTTGTCATACCGGCGAACCGGTTCTGCGAACCCGTATTTCAAACCGAACTCGAACCAGTAGCTAAGCATATAAATTTTATATAGGAAGAGGAGAAATATATATAGATATCTCTATATTTATATCATGCTCAAAGATGTATTCTCATCTCATTCACACATATATCTCTAATATATCTTCCTCATACTCATCCATGTCCCCCCCCCTCTCTCTCTTTCAAAAGCATTCTTATGGGGTCTTTTTTATATTTTTTCACAAACAATCTTAATAATCCTCCATATTTATCTCATGCTCAAAGATGTATTCTCATCTCATTCTCACAAATATCTCTCATCTCATCTCTCTCTCTCTCTCTCTCTCTCTCTCTCAAAGCATTCTTATGGTGTATCCTTTCACAAACAATCTTAATCATCCTCTTACCATGAAGTTGTCTTTTCCTATATGATGTTTATCCTTATTATAGTTTATTTAGGTTTATTTAGGCATGTCAAGTTGTGTTTAAGGCTATTAAAGGGCTGAATGACCTAAATAACAGACCCAAAATTGCCCAAATGACATACAAATTTGCCATGACCTTTATGATGCTTATCCTAGCATGACACTATTTGCGGTACTATTGATATTTGTCAGTGAGTTTAAGGGGATGAAATCTCCAGTGAAAAGCCCAAAAAAAAAGTAGGCCAAAAACTTCAACTGGGCTTGACTTATATATTGTAGATTATACACAATACAAAAACAAGTTGAATATGGAAAAGCAAAAATGGAACAAAATTACATTTAACATTTACATACTTAATTGAAAAATATATATATAAAAGAAGTGTTAACGACATGTTTTATTTGATTAAAAAAAGTAGCAAAAAAAACTATAATGCACATCCCATTTCAATGGTTCTAAACGAAATTTCAATATCTTCCTCCAATTCCCACCCCACCTTTGTTATTAATAGATATAGAACCATGTATTGGATGAGAAATCACATTAATTAACAAGAACTAGAAGTTACTCATAAATCCAATCATTATTTAAATTACTTCTTTGTTTTGATGGCTTCAAATCTAAAATAAAGATCAAAAACTTAACAAGGTGTGTATTATATTAATATATTGTATCCTCTCTAAATGGACATAAGCTTTAATATTATACTTTGGACATTTGAAATGTCTTGGGCAACTGAAAGTTGAAATGAAACAAATTAGATATTGATGGTTTCGTCACGATGTGTGGCAATATTCCTTTGGCTTTGACAATGCCTATTTGGCAATTTGGTAATCACATCTTAGACCATAGGAACATACTTGCTTTTCATTAAATCTCACTCTAAGTGGCAAATTGATATAAGTGAAGTGATAGTACATATAGTACATTTTATTGGGTCAATAGGCCAATAAAGAGTAAACTTTTGTGTAAATATAATCATTTGGCGGTAGTCCTAATATGAACAAAAATAATTATTTTTGTCTTTTTGCTTTTTCTAAATTGATCTTCACATTATAGATGATATACATTATGCAAAAAGGTGGAATATGGAAAAGAAGTGAGGGAATCTGGAAAAGCATAAATGAAACAATATTCGGTCTACCATTTATTTGAATGGCTGATTGATATAAATGGAGAAAAGGTATTATTGTCATGTTTCAATTGACAAAAATAGCAAACACTTCCATCCACATGCCAATGGGTTCTGCAAGAAATTTCAATGTTTTGATTCTTTTCAAGTTCTCTATGAACAATATTTCACATTATTGTTGGTAGACAAGGTGGAGAGCTCTAGTGTTGTTAGTGTCAATTAAGTTGAGATTGTGAAATTGATTTTCCAAGCTCATGAACTGACTCAAGTTTCACAATAAAAATCTTGCTCGAGGACATATTGAGATTATTCATTTTGTCTTCAAAATACTTCACACGATTTTCCACAACTATATGTTCTCTTTCCTCATTATACTATTTGCAAGACCCATAGCAGAGCCACAAGCTTCTTGTGACTATACTATGCTTAGACTCATTCTAACATTAGCGAGATCATCAAGAAATCCCATTTGATTGGCAAGAAAGAAAGCCACAGACAAGGCACAGTGGTTATGATAACGAGTCTAGCTTCACCAACTTAGGCACTGTTTTCAAACAATGATAACTGAAACCGCCATTAAAACTACTAATAAGAGCCTCAAAGTTGACAAAAACAAGGGAAACAAGCATGAAGACTGACAATCAAGGTGATTTGTAAAGCTTTGCTTGTAGGTTTTTCAACTTTTAATATTGGTAGTTATATGCCTTTCATAGCCACCTACATGTTCTATTACTCGCATATATCTAGTGCAAATCATGGGACTAAGTTATCTATCTAAATAAAGTTAATTTCACTTGCTTTATTTATCTATGTTTCCATAACAGGAGGGCAGGGAAACAAGTTTC
The DNA here is from genome assembly GCA_028749045.1 of Cupressus sempervirens. NCBI lineage: Eukaryota > Viridiplantae > Streptophyta > Pinopsida > Cupressales > Cupressaceae > Cupressus > Cupressus sempervirens. Next base: position 441,822,658 of record CM053793.1, on the reverse strand, counting down.
CGAAACATATTTTTCTTCCCTAGAGCAGGGGACAGTATTGGACAGTAATGGGGGCAGCTATAAAAAAATATGAAAATTTAATAACATATAGGGAAATTTTAAATATCATATGAAAGCATAGATGAAGCACTATTAGATACAATATAAAGTCTTAACATGTAACATTTGTGTTAAATAATTTAAATTGAGGGTTCACATGAGAGTGGAAGTCAATTAGATTATCAAATTCAAGCATTAATTTTATGGGACAACCATCAGATGGGTTTCCGGAAGTTTCTGAGTTCCCAGGGCATCCCGTTCAGGGACTGGTCAAATTACACCCAAAACTCGTCCCTGTATAACACTACTTTATTTATTAGCTTAGCAGTTAACGGAAACTCCTCCATTTCTGAACTTTACACAAATGCCTTTATAAAGTTTTACCACATTAAGACCAATTCAGATTATAACCTACTGAGAACTGAACTCTAACCAGCATCCAATGATGGGATATTTTAAAATAAAAGCAGAACTAGGTCAGCAAAGTTGGGTTCTAATAAACCATAAATGTATATGAAAATTTGCCCCAGCCAGTTCAGAAAAAAATGAGTAGATGCAGGGGTTCTCCACTTAGTGTGGTGGTTAAGAGAAGGTGGTGGTGTTGTTCCCACCCAGGTTCAAACCCCCACTGGGCCATTGTGATCACGGACTTGTGCCTTCCATGATCCAATGTGCTTGCGGGTTTGGGCCTCAGCTTTGCAATAAAGGGATGAGTTCCCCATCTGTGACCTCAATTGTTCATAGCTCCATGTCAAAAGCATTTCACATGGACCCAGATGGTATGTCATGCCAGCATCACCAGTCACATTAAAACATTTACCACACACTTATTTCGAAAAAAAATTGGTAGTTGCAATTTTAATCTTGACAGCCAAAATTCTTATGTAATTGACAACAAATAATCCATGAAATGTAAATTCGTTATAAAAATATAGTTTCAACCAGTAAAGAAAGCAGTGGCAGAGATTAATATCAAATGAATTTTCACCAATAGTGGGAATGGTTGTAACAATCTCTCCCAGCTTCAACTTATATAGAATAGTAGTCTTTCCAGCTGCATCAAGACCGACCATAAGAATTCTCATCTCCCTCTTGGCAAACATGCGCTGGAAAAGCTTGGTGAAAGTTAAACCCATTGTAAATCCTGATACAATAACAATATTTAATATTCAAATAGGATCTTACGACTTATAATGGCAGAGCATGTCCTAAGAAAAGAAATACAATCCATAATAAACAAAAAGGAATAAACACACTGGCACACCATTATTTAATAAAGAGAAAAATAGGCAGACAACAAAATAATAAAATTATTGCCAAGCAATGACATCGTATGCCCTTTCTGAAACTAAAATTTCACTCTGATATATAACTGGATCATCTAATATGACAACTTCCCGCAATACACCAACCAAAATCATAGAATAAAAATTGAAGCAAGCATAACAAGAGAAGATTATTTTAACCACTAAAATTACGCTCATCTTCCTAATGAACTATAGTAATGAGATGCAAAGCATTTTAGCATAAATAATTTCAATTTTGAAGACAATGAGTTCAGTTGACTTTAAATAAACACGACACGAGTGAATGTTGGATACAGTGAAAAAACAAATATTTTGAGAGGACGTGAAGCAATTCGTAAGACAATTTAATCGGAATGGGTCCAGGATTGACGGTATGCTGAAACAAATTCATATAGATAACGATTAGATGGAAGCAGATACTATTATATATACCAGATTCAAACAGATTGTTTAGAAGTACATTGTAGTCTGTAATTAAGCATTTGGGTGTAGATCGGATAAAATCAAAGGTTAAATGCAACTTTTTGATGTCTGCAGAAAGTTTTGGTACAATTGAAACTCGATAGTTAAGTGTTTAGGTCTTTGATTTCTGTCCAGTATATCATGTAATTATTCATAGCAAGGCCCGGTGTTCAAAATCGAGCAAAACATATCATTAGTAGTATACTACATCTAATTCTTATGTGGCAGACTGCAATGGACAGCGCAAAGGCAAGGAACTCCTCAGATGTCAAGTTGAAGGAACACGTGAGCCTCCAAGAACGACATCTCTGATTTTTCATGGCCCAGATAGGACTCCAAACTAAAATCTTCCCAACACAAAATCTAAGCTGTTGCCATGGTTAAATATTGCTTAATATTTTCAGCTCGGAATGTAAATCGCCTTAATACAAATAAGGGATTTCGATGAAACTCAAACAGCGAACAGCCAGCGGTTCAAATCAGATTCAATTGAGCATGAGCTACCGATGCTTAAAAGATAGAGGAAAAAAATTGGACACTAAAATGCTACTTCGTACATCCCGGCGATCTAATACAGCAGAGACGGTGCGTAAACTAAGGAATTTTACAAAATCTTACGCCCAGCAAAACTTTTTTTTTTCGAAACCAGAAAGGAAGTTGCAAAGAATAAACTGAAAAATCAACGTTGGGAAAGGCATGTGGATACGTACCTGGTAGATGCTCAACCTAAAACACTGGAAGATGGAGATATTTTTCTTTAATTTCGAAGAAGTCAGTACTCGCGTTGAACAGGCGCGAGATGAAATCCTCTGAGCTTCAAAACACTGAACGTTTGGAACCGCCTCCGCTATTTAGTCTACGCTATATCGCGTGCAAATTCAGCCCTCGTCTCTCATTGGTAAAGTGAAAGAGGTTCCCGACGGCTTAAAATAAACGCGGCTAGCAGAGATTTAAATTGACGCGCGTTTACATAAAACATCGTACGAGTAATTACTGATCCCTGTGCAAATGGGCGTCAAACTTATGTCGCAAGAGCACCAGAGGAGACAACTTGACCCCTGCGATGACGTTCGATGAAATGCTTCTCGAGTCTGCCCACATGCACTTTTGAATCAAAAATCTTTTTACAATAATCTAAGCATTCTTGTTTCCCGAGGAGCTATTGAGAATCAACTTTGAGGGGAGAATGAGAGGTGTGCGTTGGGATTGGAATGTTCGGGGCAATTAAAGGGGAAGAATATGCCTGCATTTTTACCGGGGATTGGCATGGGCCTTGGAATCCCATTCCTCATCAACGGTTCCTCTTTCATCCAATAACAGATAGCAATTGGACCCACAGGTTCAATGCGTGAGCTGATGAGTTTTTTCATGGTCAAGCTTTTATTATTATTATTATTTAGAAATTAAAAGGGACTGAAAAATAAAAAATATAAAGAACTAATTCAGGAGAGTTTGAAATCAAAACAAAGTTACCATAAATTGAAGAACTAATTCAATCAAGAGAGAGCTCATTACAATAATATTAAAGAAGTGGCAAACATTATCAAAGAGTTGTAGGTGTTGGTTGTGGAGCCGGTGTGTTGGCTACCTGTTTGGGCAGTTTTTCTAGTTTTTACTTTTGCTTTCTAGCTTGTTTAAACTCTAGGTTCCAGGGCCTTTAAAAACCTGGTTGTTTTTTATGGTTTATACTTTTAGTTTTAGATCCTTGTAAAATCCGGTTATGATGTTTTAAACTTTAGGTTTCAAGTCCTTGTAAAACCTGGTGGAGCTTTAATGTTTATCTTTAATTTTTTGTAAAAGGTTTCAAGTCCGTTCAAAACTTGTTTTTACCGTAAACTAAAACATTTAAGTGATGTATAGAAGAAGTGTTAGAAGAATGAGAGAGACATCTATTTTATAGAGATGAGAAAGGAGTTGCATGTGGTTGCATGTGTTGTGTAACTCTCGTTTCTATGAATGAAACCATTCATAATAAGTGTGTGCAAAGTGTCAAAGATCCTCTTAACGGGGATAAACTAATTTCCTTATAAAAGAAATTTACAAAAATGAGTTGCCCTGACACATGGACAAGAGGAGAGGTAAATAACATGTCCTCACATGTGGACTAGAGGACAAAATACATGAAGGATACCTTAGTTTGTCCCAAATTAAATAAATACAACCAAGGGAAGATTACTAATTCTAACACTGCCCTTAAACTTTACTTAGGGAGATTACATCAAAGAGTATTAAACCCAAATTTTTACAACGAGATTCAAATTTCTCTCTAAAAAGAGGCTTTGACAAAATATCGGCAACTTAATCTTCACCCTTGTAATAGATGAGGGACATTTACTTTTCTTCAATTTGCTCTCTAAGGAAGCGATGGTGGAGAGAAATATGCTTTGACTTTGCATGGTATATAAGATTTTTAACCAAGGCTATTGCACTTTGATTGTCACAATACAAAGGTGTAGGTTCTTGTTGAGGTAGACCCAAATCTTCAAGTATTATTCTAAGTCATAGAGCTTCTTTAGGTGCATTAGTACAACTTTTATATTCAGCTTCAGTAGAGCATAGAAAAACAGAGGTGTCTTTCTTACTTTTTCAAAATATGGCACTAGAACCAACAAAGAAACAATAACCACAAGTAGATTTATCATCATTAAGATCTCCACCTAAATCTAAATCAGTAAATCCTTGTAAAGTAAAATTAGAATTTGCATCATAAAATAAACCAAGATTAAGAGCTCCTTTGATATATCTTAAAATTCTTCTAAGAGCTTTGAAGTGTGTTTGTTGAGGTTTGGACATATATTTTGAAATTAAACCAACACTATATGCAATATCGGGTCTAGTAAGAGTAAGATCATTCAAACTTCCTTCAAGTTGTCTATAAGAAGTAGCATCAACAAAAGGAGTGTTCATATTAACCATTAACTTAGTTCCTAAATCACATGAAATAGAAACATGGTTAGGATCATTCATTTGAAATTTATCCAAAAGATCTTTCACATACTTGTTTTAAGAAAGAAAAATACCCTTAAGTATTTTCCATATTTGCATTCCTAAGAAGTAATGTAAAATTCCTAGATCAATCATTTGAAATTTATTATTAAGTTGAAACTTAATATCATATATTAAAGTGCTAGAACTTGAAGTAAGAATCAAATCATCAACATATAGAATAATAATGACAATATCATCTTGAATATGTTTGATGTATAAGTTAGGATCATTTTTACTTCTATCAAGACCTTGAGAAATAAAGAAAGCATTGATTTTGGAATACAACTCTCTAAGAAATTGCTCTAAACCAAAAATATATTTCTTTAGTTCACATATTAAATGTTTATTACCTTCTTTGATAAAATCGAGTGGTTGAACCATATAAATTTCTTCATGTAAATCACCATTTATAAATGCACTTTTAACATCTATTTGATGAATAGGCCAATTCATTTTTTAAGCTAAATCAAGCAAAAAAATTATAGTAGGCATCTTAGCAATAGGTGCAAAAGTTTCATTATAATCTAAACCTTCAATTTGAAAAAATTCTTTAGTGACTAGCCTAGTTTTAAACTTACAAATTGTATTATTGGCATTGAGTTTAGTTTTACATAACCATTTGCACGAAACTAAATTCTTACCATGAGGTAAAGGAACTAAATCCCAAATTTGATTATAAATTAAAGTGTCATATTCCTCTTGCATAGCATTTTGCCAATGAGGTTGAATCTTATCTTGTTTAAAGTTTTGAGGATCATTAGAATTCATAAGAGAAGACATCAAACCATAATTGCAATAGTTAATTCTCCTAGGTTTAAGTCCACTAATTCTAGTAAGATAATCATCACTTTCATTAAGTAAACCTTGAAACCATTTAATTTTTTTCTTAGTAGTTATAGATTCATCACTAGAAGAAGAGTCTCATCTATAAATGCATCATTAGTATCAACATTATCATCATTACTAGCATTAGAAGAAATAGTAGGAATAAAAGAAGATACTTGGGGAGTAGAATTTAGAGAAGGAAATTGGTCCTCCACTACCACAATTTTACTTCCACAAAATTCATCATCTTGAACCTTAGAACATTCATGTACTTCATTTTCTACTATACAAATATCTCTTGCAACTTGTGCTTTGTTAGTAAGAGGATTATAAACTCTATAACCTTTAATACTTTCACCATACCCAACAAATATAAATGGAGAAGATTTAGCATCTAAATTATGTCATTTTTGTTTGAGTATGAACATAAGCAATAGATCTAAATATCCTTAAGTGTTGTAAATTGGGCTTCCTGCCTGACCAAGCTTCTTTGAGAGTTATATCTCTCAAAGCCTTAGTAGGAGTTATGTTAAGAATATAAGTGGCACAAGCCATAGCTTCAACCCAAAACTTGTAATCCATATTTTTAGCATATAACATACATCTAGGCATTTCCACAACAGTTTTATGCTTCTTTTCTACAACATCATTTTGTTGTGGTGTATAAGGAACAGTAAGTTGATGTTTAATACCAAAAGATCTTAAGTAAGAATGAAAAGTATTATTAACATGTTCAGCACCATTATCAATTCAAAGAATCTTAATCTAATAATCAAATTTTCTTTCCACAAACATATGAAATTCAACAAAAGTATCAAGAACTTGATCTTTACTATGTAAGAAATATATCCAAATTCTTCTAGTAAAATCATCAATAAGAGTAAGAGCATACTTTGAACTTTGAATGGAGATGTTCTCCATAGGTCCTAAAAGATCACTATGAATAAGTTGTAACTTATGATATGCCCTTCATGATGAACCATGGGGAAAGGGCTCCCTGTGCATTTCTTCACTCATGCACCCAATGCATACAAGATGGAACAATATGAGGCAATCCTTCAACCATATTAGATTTTTGCATCATTGAGATATAATCAAAATTCAAATGACCAAGCCTTTCATGCCACATATTAAAATTAATCTTTGCTTGCAAAGAGTACCTTTAAGAGGTAAACTCATAAAATTTAAACAAGTTATCACAATCCAACTTAGCATTAACAATAACTTGATTAGTATTAGGATCAATAACAGAGTACATGTCCTTATGAAATTCAACCTTATACTCTCGACATAACTTAACAACTAAATAAAGATTGGATTTCAAATCAGGAACATAAAGAACATCATGTAACTTTCCATTTATAACACTAACATCACCAAATCCTTCAACTTTGCAACTATGGTTATCAGCTAATTGAATTGGAACATTTGAAGGATTAGGTTGCAAAGAATCAAACACTTCGCTATGAGATGTAACATGTTGAGATGCACCACTATCAACAATCCATTCTAAATGTTTAGAAAGATTATAACTAATAGTAAAAGCATGATGAGATTGATTACCATGAGACTTTTTATTATTTTGATGATTGTTATTGATAGTTTGCTTATCATTTTGGTTTATAAAATAATTATTATTAAATGATCATCTTTCCCACAATAAATACAATGGTTTTTTTATTAGGACTATTATATTGATTAGGATAGTTATTATTATGATTCGTATTTTGATTATTATTGTTGTTAAAAGAAGGCCTAGAATTAAGCCTATTATTGGAATTATAATTATTATTAAAGCTATAAAGTTGAAATGATGAGAAAGGAAGAGAAAGCAAAAAAAGCAATCTACAGCAAAAATATATTTCACGCAAACCTAAAAATCCCCCATGACAGAGACAAAGTAGTAAACCAAAGTTGCCCTAACAGGGAAAAAACACCCATATGAGTATCATTGAGTTTGATAGCAAGGAAACTGAGCAGAAGGCAGATGCACCCTTACATTCCAATTAGTAACAAATTCCAAGCACTCACAGATGGCTATCAAAAGAAAGACTCATTTAGAGACATGGTTAAAATGCATGAAGCAAGGATTGAGGAAATATAAACTATAAAATCTATCCAAAGCTTGAACCCCAAAGATAAGGATGGATGGCAACAAGTAATTTCAAGTAGAAACAAGTGGAGACAAGCAACCCAGATAATCACAAACAACAAAATGAAGAAAGGCAAAATTGTGAATGCACTAAAGTCCCTCCATGAAGAAGTGAGAAATGTCAAGGCACAAGCGAAGCAACCAGATTCAAATCCCAATACAATCACAAAGGGAAGAGATTTAAATTATTAGATATTCAAACCCTCAAAAATCTCAGTGGCTAACAGCATTCCACTAGGTCAAATCCAACAGCAAGTAACAAAAGAAAAGGAAGCTAGGGCATCCACCCAAAATCAAAAAAAAATCATCCTATCACATAAAAGAACAAATGAAAAGACAAACGTTTCAGCAAAAACAATTTCTAATAGCAAGGCAATGACATCTAATCAAGATTTATTTTCTAATATATTAATCATAAGTGACAAGCAAGTAGAAGAAAAGTGGGAGGAGTGCATAGAGTTGGGCATCTATGTATACTAGAGCAGACTAAAAAAGTATCTACCCAATTTATCAAGTAAGATAGTGAAGATTGGGAGCTAGCAGGTAAGTATCTGTCACTATTCAAAAGCATCCCTTTTCATTCAATGCGAAAATAAGGTAATTAGGAATAGATTACTTTAAATTTCAAACTATTTATATAGAGGATTTATAGTTAAATTTTTAGCTTGGGAACCTAATTGGAATGAAGAAAAAGCTAAGAAATTTCCCATCTGGATAGAAGGGGAAAATTTCCCACCTAAAACATTAATTAAAATCGATAATTCCTTAGGGAATTTGTTAGGAATAGAAGTTGGATATAGCCAAACCAACAATATTAATTTTTTAATAGAAACAGAGAAAGGGAAGAAGGATGTAATAACAAAAAAAATGATAATAAATATATCCATTTATAAGCTTGAATTTAGAAAGTATGAAGGGAAGATAGCAAGAATCATTAAGCCCAATCTCTATATTGATTGCAAAATGTCAAATATAAAAGAAGTAATCAACAACATAAAGTCACACAAAAAGAATGAAAGAGTAAAGAAACCAAAGAATTATATGGAAAAGAAAGAAGGAGACAACAAGGGTATGTAGGAAAGCTAAAAAGTAGAAAAGGGAGATATTGATCAACATAGACAATCAATAGAGATGGATAAATAGAACATAGATCACATAGCCAAGGGGGGAAACGAGGTAATAGAAAAACGTGCAGAAGAACTTAAAAGACACATATCAGAATATCTAAACTTAAAGAATGCAAGGTTTGTCAAACAAAGAATAAAGGGCTAAAGGAAACAATAGACAGTATACAGGAACTAAAAAGAATTACTCGTGATATATTACTACTTCATAATGATATCAAGGACCAAGTTGTGATCAGTGAGCAATATCATCTTAAGCATGGGGATGTGACAATAGTAGCAGAGCAAGAAAAAATAGAAGTATCAAAGAAAACCGAACCACCAAGGGAGAATACAGAAGAAGTAGTAGGGGAAATTAGGATTTTCCAATAGTAGGAAAAGAACATTCAAAACAATTAAGACAAAGCAATAGAAATTTCATTTAACCAAGGAACCAATCAAGAACATGAAGACTTAGCTTGCCAAAGTTCAAAACTATAGAAGGATGAAAGTATAATACCACCAATAGATTCAACACAATGGAGTAACATTACAATTAGAACGAAACCAAAGAAAAGGAGCTAAAATTTTTGGCAAACACCTGTAGATGGAAAAGACATATTTGGAGAAGAAATAGATCGAGAGCATAGTGGATCAGACCAATATTTGATACCCCTAGAAGTAGAAGCTATCATAACTCAAGAGACAACAAATTGTCCCCTAAATGTAGGAGAAATATCAAAAACAATGCAAAATCATGGGAATAGTCAACATTGGGAAGAGTTTGGAATTGTTGGTGTAAATACGTACTTTACTATTTACACTTACTTAAGTTTACTTAGGTTAATGCATTATTTAAATATATTGCATTATTTTATTATTTTTATTTATGAGACACTTGGGAGTTTGCACACCTTTTGAGTTGTCATGTAGACAACACAGGAGTGCGCAACTCTATTTGAGCACATGGTGTCTACAACATTGTTTTGCGTGTCCCACCCTTGTAAACTTATCCTCACATCACCGCACTTACTTGCGTGCTTAATGGAGGATAATCCATATTTGGTGGACATGTGCTTGGTTGTATGACACATCATGATGCTAACTTCTATGCATTCTAGAAGCTCTCCTGAGACCTTTATATTCAGGCACTCCTAGTGTACTCTTATGTATCAAGTTATTGAATACATTGTTATTCTAATCATACTCTCTCCATTTTTGGTCTACAATTGTGCTTGTGTTTGAGTTCTTAGTTCTTGGGTGAATTTTTCCCTTAGGCCAATTCTCACATGGTATCAGAGCTTGGATACTTTCTCTTCACAAGTCGTTCGAGACCTCTTGTTTGCTTCATCACCTCAGCCTGAATCCAGAGTGCTGTAGAAATTGGGAGTGTCCAGGACCAGATCTGACCTCGCCATTGCATCTGAAATGTTGAACCGGTGAAAATCGACTATAAGCATGCTTACCTTGACTCAAATCAACCGTGAGGCAAAATTTTTTTGCAAATCGGAACCCAAAGGCTCCGATTTGCGGTATGGGTATGGTCATTTTCGTAGATTTATGAATTTATTTTCGGATCTGCATGCATTATTGTTATCTCTGTATTTTTGGACATTATTTCGAAATATTATTGTCTGTCAGAGAAAAAAAAAAATTTGCAGTATGGGCTGTCAGATCCCATACTGCACATTTGGTGGATTTTATTTAATATTTCACAAGTTTTTGGCTTTATTATTTGCGGACTATTTATCTAATTAACTGGGCACTATAATCCGTGTCGTACTGCTTACCACCGGCCCGACATTAATTTACCTGCTCCGGCCGGCCCGCCCAGCATTACCGGTGGGACAGTCAAACCTGATAATGATTTTCTGCTGATTTTCGATCGATTAAACCTCCGGCACAGGAACCCGAATCCACCAACGAGCGAGTTCCATCCATCGGTTTCATTGTTTATTTGGAAATCTAGGGTATGTTTCATATAAACTGCCCTGCCCTACCTTTTCCCACCAATGTGGGACTAAAGTGCAAACTCCCAGCGAAATCTCTACGACCCTGGGTATATTCCGACACCGGAAGCCGCTGTTCCAACTGATGACCCTCCACTTCTGCTTTCGACATGGGGCATCCACAGTCCCACGCGGACCAGTAACTACCTGCCACCAAAGCACCGATCAGTTAGCACGTCGCCAACACATCCGACATCGAGGTCCAATCACAACACATCAGTCTGACTGTACATGCACTGTCAGCAGCCACTGTACTTGCTGTGACATCGCCCCATCAGCTCAGTCCGTATGCACAGTCAGTTGCCACATCATCCAGGTGGCGTGTTTTTCTTGCTGACGTCATCTTTTGCATGTGTTAAATTTGATGCCCATCTGGACGTCATTCCAAGGTGTTTTTCAAATGCATTGACGACCGTTTGATCGTCAAATTTAAACTTGCAATTTCTTTTCTAGACCCCTCTCCAGATTGCTTTTCAGTTTGACAACCTAACTTTGCGAGCTCCTAACTTGGACATTCGGACTCCGATTCAGGTGCAATTTTTCTTGAAATCAGGTAGAATTTCCTAAATTTTCCAGTGGCGGTGTTGTTTTCTGGTTTTGGTATACATATTTTGCAAAATTTTCATTTTTTGGTGACTGTACCTGCATAATCTTGCCTTTTGCAACTTCAGAAGCTCCGTACGGGCACATCTGGTCACTTTTTCAGGTTCTTTTTTTTTTGAAAGTCTGTATTTTTTTGTCTACTTTCCAGATCTGAAGTTAGATTCTAGAGTTGTGTGGAAAAATTTCTCACTTTTAGAATCAGGCCTTCTTTGGCATTGTAAAGCTTTGATTCTTTTGTAGAATTGTTGTATAACTAAGCTACAGTGCTTAAGTGACAGATTTAAGCCTCATAAGGTAGTTGTAAAAGCAAAATTAGAAAGTCCACTTTGTTCATTTTGACAAGTGGCCCATTGTAAATGCACTACTTATAAAGTGCCAAGCATTTTTTTTGGGGGGCCTTTTGATTGAGTGAAAAGGGGGGGGGGGTGTACCATGTTTTTTGTGTCTCTATTTTGTCCTCTTTCATTTCTGCATCATGGGTTTTAATTGTCCTCCTTTAACTTCACGCAACTATTCTACATGGAAAGATATTGCATGGAGTAGATTAATGGAAAAAGGATATAGTCTTTATGTTGATGATACAATCACTAAACCTACTGATGCCAAAGAACTCATTGATTGGACAAGACCAACAAGCTTTAGGTGTTATCAGGAGTTGTGTACATGGCGATCTTCTGTTCCACATTAAAAATTGTTCAGACTCCAAAGAAGCTTGGGATAAACTTGAACAGTTGTATGGTAAAGTGGATGAAGAAAAGGGATTTCATATTGAAGATGATCTACTTCTCTTAGATCTTAAGAATTATGACACAATTCAGGATTATATCATCAAAGTCAATGAGTATAGGGCACTTCTAAAAGATTGTGAAAATCCCATGAAGGATGACAGGTTGATACATCACATCCTGAAGAGGCTACCTTCTGAGTATGCCAACTTTGTTTCGAGTTTTAATACTCATAGGTTAACCATGGGATCTGCTTACCAGAAGCTTTCCTTTGATGGATTTGTAGACATGTTAATTGTTGAACAATCTCACTTGGTGTATTTTGGACTTCTCAAGTTATCCAAGACCAAAGCCTTGGTGGCTAGTGATGCTCACAAATCAACTCAAGGGGGAAAAAGCAACAACAAGAAGCAGCAGAAAACACAATATGAGACACAACATGACTCCTCTCAACAAGGTGGTTCTTCTTCAAACAAGAAAGGAAGTAATGAAAAGAAGGACAAACTCTTTTGTGCATACTGTAAAAAGCCAAATCATGACGAGCATCATTACAAAACAAAAAGAATTGATGAGTTAGAAAATCTACTCAAGAATAATAAGATTCAAGTGCCAGGTACTTCCAAGGATTCTACTCCTAACTCTTCAAAGGGTAAAGGTCAAGCACTTATGGCCAACATAAATTCTTCTTCGAAATGGATACTTGACTTAGGTGCCTCCTACCACATGGGTTCTTCAAAGAAAGATTTTTCTTCATTGAAGCAGTCAAAGGTACCACACATGTTCGTGGGAGATGATGCTAAAATGGAACTTGAAGGGAAAGGAAATATAGAAATGGAAGATGGGGAATTCAAAGATGTTCTCTATGTTCCAAATCTAAGCTCTAATCTCCTTTCAGTTTACCAAATCACTCACCTTGGAGATGGTCATAAGGTTGAGTTCCTTCTCGATTTAGTGATGGTGCGAAGTCTCAAAGATGATTCATTGGTAGCAGTTGGGAAAGTCAATGATGACAAGAGGCTTTATTCCTTCTCCCATTTTGTGCCTAAGAGTTCTTCTCAAGCCTTGTTAACTCACTCTAATTCAAACAATAACTTATGGCACGAGCGGTTTGGTCACCTTGACTTCCGCTCTCTTCAGCAACTTTGCTCAAAACACATGGTCAAAGGTCTACCCAATATCAACTTTTCTAAGGGGGAGTGTTCATCTTGTTCAGTGGATATGCATCTCAAGGACAAGTATGATAAAGGGAAGTCTTCTCGAGCTCCAGTTGTTCTTCAGCTTGTTCACATGGTATTAGCAGGACCCTTTGCAGTGACTTCAGTCAGCCAAGGTCGCTACATACTCACATTTGTTGATGACTTTTCAAGATTCACTTGGGTTTTTTTCCTTCATCATAAGAATGAAGTAGTTCATAAGCTTCAAGACTTCAAGACTCATGTTGAACACAAGTCAAGGAAAGCCATCAAAGTATTAAGGGTGGACAATGAGAACAGATATGTTGACAGAAGACTTAAGAACTTTTGCAAAATTGAGGGCATTGATCTTTAGAACTCACCAGCATTCAGTCCGCACAAGATAGATGTTGCAGCTATGAGGATAAGGACTCTCAAGACCATGGCAAGTTGCATGATAAAGGCCAAGTCTCTCGATCCTACACTTGAAGTTGAAGCCATTAGCAGTGCTACTCACATACTTAATAGGTCTCCTCATCGAGCCTTAGATAGCAAGACTCCTTTTGAGGCATGGTGCGGCAGAAAACCAGTTGTGAGTCACCTTAGAGTCTTCGGTTGTCCAGCATGGGCAAACCTTTCTTATAGGAGTTGCAAGGCACCGTCACCTAGGCCTTGTACCTTTATTGGCTATGAAGACAATGTGAAGGATTACAGACTTATGGATCCTGAGACTCATGAGATTTTTGTGGAGAAGGATGTTCACTTTGAGGAAAGTTCAGCCAGCTTGTCCTCTACTCCTCTTCGCACATCATACACAGTGGAAACTAATAGTGACACCAGCGATAGTGCTTCAACAGGTTCAGATATGTGGGGTTCTGTCGACAATTGCAGTGAGAGGTCACATCAGTCCAGTCCACGTGCTTATATTGCCACAGTGAAAGGTCCAACACAGCATGGTACATCTCGTCTTCCAGCTCTAGCTTCATTTGACTTGGGAGATAGACTTGAGGACATACATCTTTTCATTGATGATGATACTTCTACAGTTGTTGCGAGGGCTCACTCTGACCCTCATGTCCATTCTCTACATGATCAATCTGCAAAGGTTGGCGTGATTGTGGATCCTTATGAACAGCAATTAGTGGAGGTCTCTTTGTCAGTAGAGGAGACATATGGTTCATTGGAACAGGTTCAACAGACATCCTTGTCAGATCTACATTCATTCTTTTCAGCACAGTTGGAAGGGGTGAACTTTAGCATCAGTACAGGGATAGTTGAGCAGGTTTCAAGGCCACCATACATCTTCAGGACTATACCTTTGGCTTTGTTTCTTCCTAAGGGGAGGAACACTATTATGCATTCTTGGACCAGCTTCTTCCTCAGAGCAGCTTTCACTTCTTGGCATTCTTCTTTTGGGGGGGAGCCTATTATGTCTCTCTTCCTTCTTTCATTCTCTTATGTATATATTGGATGTATGTCGTAATGGGGGGGTCTTGATTACTCCATCCATCGATGCATCCTCTATTATCTCTCTTTTTGGGGGAGGGTTTTTCCCATGAGGTTTTTCCTCTTTCCCTACTTTATGGGAGATTTGCATTATCATTATGTACTTGGGTACCTAACATGGGCTAGTAGTCGGGACCCATTCTGCATCTTCATCCTAGTTCGTAAGCTTAAGGGCATTCCCCTAAGTTGCACTTAAGGGGGGGTGTTGGTGTAAATACGTACTTTACTATTTACACTTACTTAAGTTTAATTAGGTTAATGCATTATTTAATTATATTGCATTATTTTATTATTTTTATTTATGAGACACTTGGGAGTTTGCACACCTTTTGAGTTGTCATGTAGACAACACAGGAGTGCACAACTCTATTTGAGCACATGGTGTCTACAACACTGTTTTGCATGTCCCACCCTTGTAGACTTATCCTCACATCACCGCACTTACTTCTGTGCTTAATGGAGGATAATCTATATCCGGTGGACATGTGCTTTGTTGTATAACACATCATGATGCTAACTTCTATGCATTCTAGAAGCTCTCCTGAGGCCTTTATATTTAGGCATTCCTAGTGTACTCTTATGTATCAAGTTATTGAATACATTGTTATTCTAATCATACTCTCTCCATTTTTGGTCTACAGTTGTGCTTGTGTTTGAGTTCTTAGTTCTTGGGTGAATTTTGCCCTTAGGCAAATTCTTACAGGAATAATGAATAGTCTAAACAACAATCAAGAAAAAGAAAAGAGTGACAAAATATCAAAGCAAGAGATTAATGAAGAGGATAATACATTAGTTGAGCAGATAATTAAAAAAATGATAGATGAGGATGAAGACCAAGTAGAAGATGCAGATCTCATTAATATATAGAATAACACAGTAAACTTGGGACTGTCTATTAACCAGGAAGGATTCAACACCCCAAATGTGGCAAACAAAAAAATAAAAGATGAAGGAAATCACTTAAGTGTTGCAAGATTGTTGGAAGCATGAATGTTGATGATATTCCTATGGGAGAGTATTGTAGATATGTTACTATGATGATATGTTACATTCATGATTGAGTTTTTCATTGATGTCAACATAGTAGTTTTCTATGGTATTTGACAGGAGAATAGTGGAAAGATCAAGTTGGTATAGACGACCAGTTGAGTATTCTAACTCTCTGAGGTTATGGGAGATACTTCTAAGTATCTAGTATATGATGTTAACATCGAAAGAAGAAATGATAAGTCTGGAAGAAGTTATGTAAGTTTTGGTGATGGTTGTTCTACGATAGAGTTTACAGAGGCATGTTCTGGTAAACTTGTTATATCTCTTAGTAGAGTTGTTATTCCAAGAATCAAGGTTGATGACATGTTGGAGACGACGTAGCTAAGTTCACTCATCATAATATTGCATGTACAAAAAGTTATTCAAGTTGCAAGGTAGAAGATTAATGGTATCGCTAAGTGTAACATGTTCTTAATGTGGTCCTGTAATGATTAATTGAGAAGGTCTAATAGCTGACTCAGGAAATTATTTTATGGACTTAGTATAAAGGAAGGACATCTTCCTTTATCATGAGGTGTGACACATGACATGGAGAAATAATTTATAAGCAACAGAGAGAGTTGAATGCAAAGTTGAGCAGAAAAAGAGTAGAAGTGAAGGAAACCTCATTGTCGAGGTTTCGCTGAGTGATTTGAGGTTTGATATTTGGATTCAAGGTTCGTGACCTAGTCTACAAGGTCTAATAGTGTTTGGTTCAATTGATAGAACAAATGAAAGAAGAACATAATAGTATATTACTTGGTTCAGCAATGAGCCCTTCTTGTAGTTGAAATTGCATGTTTGGGCATTGTACTACAACTCCTAACAGGGTTGGAATCTCCTAATAAGGATTCAAATTTTTCTAACAGGGACTCTATGTACTAAATGTTGTAATAGACTCCTGACAAGGTCCATCCTCTAACAAGGAATATTTATATTAGTACGTTATCTTGTGGGCATCATTCCCATTGGGGTTTTCCCTCTAATCAATGGTTTCCCTAGTTAACATATCTAGTGTAATTGTCTATGTGCATCTTATTATTGTTACTGTTTACTTTGGTTGAATGGTTAAGTTTGTTTAAAGAAGATAAATGTATTAAATTTTGGATAACTGATTTAAACACACCCCCCCCCATAATCTTGGTGGACTATTGTTTCTAACAATTGGTATCAGAGCATCAAGTCCTTGAAGATAAAGTTTAACAACTTTAGGAGATCCATGGTGAGCATGTTTGGGAAAGATAGTCCTAAATTTGGTAGAGGAAATTTTGAAACTTGAGTGGTGGAAATTCTTGGTGAGCTATCAAAGTTATGTAAAGATATTGAGTTTTCAGATCCATAATCCTTCTATTGTATACAAAAGAACAGATGCCCAAGCAAGGATAAATCTAGATCCGAAGAAGACATGAAGATCAAGGAAGGTATTGATTTGGTTATGAAAAGAGGAAAAGAAGGTATGAAATTTTTTTCTTGTTAGATATGTAATGAGTTTGGTCATTATGCATCTACATGCCCTAAGAAAGTAAGGAAAATAAGAAAGAGTTCACTTTCTGATGATCATGAAGAATTTAAAACAAATATGGAAAGATTCTTGGATGATTGTTATAATGAGCTTCAATTGGTTAAGGAAATGGAAGAAGTAGAAGAGATAGTTTTGGTAACTTTTGTTGATCCAGAGGCTAACCATGAAAATGTGGAAGTTATC
The DNA here is from genome assembly GCA_028749045.1 of Cupressus sempervirens. Taxonomy (NCBI): domain Eukaryota; kingdom Viridiplantae; phylum Streptophyta; class Pinopsida; order Cupressales; family Cupressaceae; genus Cupressus; species Cupressus sempervirens. Next base: position 441,805,033 of record CM053793.1, on the reverse strand, counting down.
GTTAGCAATGATTTACATAATGGGAATCAAATTGAAGAATAGAGATCCGATCCTAGAGCAGAAGAAAGAGTTGAGTTGAGAACCCCTAAACAGAATGACATTGTAGAGAGAAGGAATGGGTTATTAACAAAAGCAGTTAGAGCTATGTTAGCTAAGAATGAGGTATCCAAGACATTTTGGAGAGAAGTTGTGAATACAACAGTCTACACTATAAACAGAGTGTAAGTTAGGGAGGACACAAACAAGACCCCTTATGAACTGTGGTTTGGTCACTCACCTATAGTTAAGTATTTCAAAAGTTTTGGGAGTAAGCGTTATATCAAAAGAGATGATGATACTAGTAAGTTTGATGTTAGAAGTAATGAAAGTATGTTTCTTGGCTATTCATTGAAAAACAAGGCTTATAGATGTTATAATCAGAGAACTAAGACTATTATGGAAAGTGCAAATGTAAGAATTGATGAGAAATTTAGGATACAAGAGAGGATAGTTGATTACAATTCAGATGATGATGTTGTTACTAAGTCAAGGAATGATGAGGTATTTCTTAAGACTAACAATGATTTTCAGAATAAAGGAGAGCCAAGGTAGGAACAAAGCTCAGAACCTTTAGTAGAGCCAAGAGATGAGATAGCAACTCCTACTTCAAGAAAGAACATGATAAAAAATCACCTAGCCGAGTAGATAATCGAAAGAAAGATAAAGGTGTGATGACAAGAAGCAGAGTTAATGAAGAACTATGTTTAATATCTCAAGTTAAACCTAAGAATGCAAATGAAGCATGTAAAGATGATTATTGGAAATAAGCTATGAAAGAGGAATTGGATTAGATAGTAAAGAATGAGACATAGGAATTGGTCCCCAAACCAATAGATAAGAATGTATAGGAACTAAATGGGTATTCAAGAACAAGATGAATGAATAAGGTGAAGTTGTAAGGAACAAAGCAAGATTGCTATGTAAAGGTTACTCACAACAAAAAGGAATAGATTATTGGGAGACCTATGCTCTAGTGGCTAGAATAGATGAAGTAAGATTATTCTTAGCCTATGCAACACAAAAGAAATTCAAAGTGTATCAGATGGATGTCAAGTTAGCATTTATGAATGAAGAACTTGAAGAAGTGTACATTGAGCAGCCTAAAGGTTGTCCTTTAACAGATGACAAGGACATGGTGTGCAAACTGAAGAAAGCATTTTATGGCTTGAAGCAAGCACCCAGAACCTAGTATGCAAGGTCGGACAAGCATTTGACAAAGCTTGTGCAATGCCCCGCCAATGGATCCAAAAGAACTAACCTAAAGTTTTACTATGTTTGCCAAACATTTTTTTTAAAGAGCAACATATACAACAATTATAAAATAGCAGAAACAACAAAATACAATCATACATAAGCAACACATAGTAGATTACATTCCTTAAGGATCCTAAGACATTGAATCACATTTAGATTTAAATAATACTAAGTCCAATAAATAATGCATCCACATAAAAGAATAACTACAAGTTCAAATCCATTTAAATAATATACTTTTGTTCTGAATTCCACTTGGCAATAATCAAAATGCACAATCATCCACTGTACATGTCATAGGGTATGAAAGGTTGAAAGAATATACATTTATAAAATAGATTATATCATCCCTTTTGGATCCATGAAACAAAATACAATACAATAAGTAAAATCATCCACCATATAGATATAACCATCCATCATAATACACAAAGATAGAATGAAAGGAAATGCAACACAATGAACTCTAGCCATGACATCAACAGATAGATCTCAATGGTAAAAGTAAAAAAGTACTACCACCCGACCTCATGATAACCCAAAAAGGTCCATTCCCACTGTGCTGAGGAGATAGTCTCAAGTCCCAAATAGGATAATGATTCCAAAAATCAAAAGTAATATCTAGGTCAAGGAAAACCCTAAAAGTAATATAACTCAAAGGTTTCAAGATAAAACGACATCTAAACCTAGAGGCAAACAAAGACATGTAGGGAATTTATACTGCTAGTAGGAAAGTGTCATCACACGAGCCAACTCTAGGGTTACCCGACTAGTCTTTTAATCCTCTGACCCCTAGTGACTCTATGCAGCACTAGTATCCTTTCATACTGACAAGGCATACTAACGATACATGGTCGCAACCAAGTGTCTTCTTTACTCTCATCCTAGTTTGTACTAGCACTCAAGGCATGGACGAGGAAAGACAAATACTCTTATTAGGTTCATTTTACTCTCATTTAGTGTAGTGTTTTCACTTATTAACTACTTACAATGGGTTACCCATCAACCTCTTTAGGGCCTCAACCTCCATTGCAAACCACTTCCCAACTTAACATACAAATAACATACCCTAAGCTCAATAAAGAAAAAAGATCTCAAAAGACCAAAACCCATACATTAGTTCTCTAAACAAGCAACTGACAAGGATAGAAATCACTTAGTCAAAGTACAACATCACAAATACAATCATCCTAACATGACTAATCCAAGAAGGTACAGATAAGTCAAAACATAACATCATATATAATCACCAACACAATACTTCCTGGCCTTTGGTAAACACCCTAGGATTGGCCAACACTCTAGTTAACCCAAACCCAAAACATAAGAAACATACAGTTAACAGTGTAGTTTTATAGTTTTATTTGATTTTGAAGACACACAATCTAAGTTAATAGTAAGGTTTAAGTTTTTGTTTCAATGTAAGTTTTCGAGTAGATAAGATTTACATTTTACCCTCACAACTTAACCCATTTCTCATGTTTGAACATATTGCACAATTACCCTTATCTTATGAGATTACAAGGATTATAATTAAATATTACAAGATGACTTCAAAATAATTCTCTATATAAATTATTAAAATAATAATTATTGATCGTTAATTAAAATTACTACGATTTTATTGACAATCAAAATTCTTAAATAATAATATCAATAAATAACCTAAACCGTTATAAAATAATATTTATTATTAATTAAAACTTAATTAAATTAGTTTAATAATTATTTAAAACAAACTATATAAATAAAATATTAATCATTAATTAATTAATTAATAACAAAACTTATTAATAAATTTTTTTAATAAATAATAATTAAGTTTATAAAAAATTAATTTAAAAAATTAAAATTGACAATGTAAATGTGTTTATGGCCCACCGACCTATCTGTGTCACGCGGCCATTAAAAGTTTTTGCTGCAATACCTACTATGGGTAGCTGCGACTTAAAATTATCGTTGAGAGGGGAGGTGGGGTATGGTTCCAGCCTCCCTTGCAAATTTATTTATCTTTTGTTTAATAAAATATTCTTGAAACAAAAACCCACACCCACACTCACACACACACACACACACACACACACACACATTATAAATATTGTGAATTTAATCTAATAGGGAAACCTAGACAAACCAATCAAATTTTACTTCATTTCAAAACTATTCTTGACTAAAATAATCAACTATTCAATTTATAGAACAAAGGTTTTCTGATCTTTCAATCCTCATATATAGATAGAAATTCGATATGAATACTAGTAAATTCACAATGAAAGATTCATCATAATTGAAATTTGGAAAAATAGATTTAACAAACATGATGTAGATAGGAATTTCGAAGAACTTAATTCATTGTGCAAATAAAACACAAGACTCTACCTAAATTTGATGCTAATACATAACCACCCGAAGATTGTGAGAGAATTCTCTTTTCTCTCAAAACCTTCTCTCTAAAAATCTCTTCTCCAAACATCTCGGTCCCTGTGAAATGAGCTCTCAATCTCTAATAAGGAGTTCAACCCTAAATTTGGGGCACTGATTATGCGATCATGCGAGGGAACTCATGGATCATGATCTTTTTTAACTCTTTAATTACTTTTTGGAAATTGATGCACACTTTTTGCAATTTAAAATATCTTTAATAAATTATTTTCTCTTTCTCTCTTTAATAAATATTCAAAGCATTTTTTGATTAAATATTTATTAACTTAAATAATAATAATATTTAGCATTTATTTAAAAACAATCTCCTAAATATATTATTATTAAATTAAATAAATATTATTACGCTCTAACCTTAGAACTATAAATTTCTCTTTAAATTTAATTCTTTTATTTAATTTATTTCTCAATTAAATATAATTAAATAATGAAATTATCTTAATAATTTTTTTCGTAAAATTAAATCATTAAATATTCTTTTAATTTGACTTAATTAATAGAAAAATCACCAAAGACATACAAGACGAAATATGAAAACCCATCATAAAATACAACACACAAGATCAAACTCAAGGGTTATAATCACAAATTTACGTCATATGACAAATTCGAAAGGGTAATCATCTTTAATACTTGTCCTAATTTCTAGGACAATTGGTTTTAAGGTTAGGATTTGGACTCAAGAATTTATCTCCCCTCTCTTACCATTAAGATATTGTGATAGAGTATGCTCATCCTGGCAATTTAAGGAAGTCGATACCCGATACTTGCAATCTACATAAAATCCACGCATGTACAAACACATATATTCTAAACTAAATAGGCAATGGTAAGAAGTGGTGCATCGTGTAGATCCCGACTAGCAGGTGACTACGACTCCCTTCCTTAACCACATCAGAAAAATCACACATAAAGAAAACATACACACACACCATACACATGTAGTATCGAGTAAGTATCCATATAAAACATGTATAAATAATCCATCTAACTAAAATCATTAAATAATTGAAATCAATGTTAATAATCATCATCAAAATATAATCATGCATACATGAAATAATTGGTACCAAAGTAGTCTCATCATATAATCAACTGAATATGAAAACAATATCTAATAATCTGGAAAATTATGTTACTAATCATCAAGCATAAACATAAACTAGCCTAAAAGTGTTCAACAATAATAACTAAAAGTAAACTAGGGGTAGGCACTACATCCACCCCCCTTAGACTTATGCTTACTCTTGGAAGCCTATAAAGAAGTAGGGATATAAATCCTGTAAACCAGATGCATCACTCCCACTATTGCAGAATGCAAACCGGCTCCAAAGCTAGCTGCCCATCTTCTACTTGTAATACATTCCAATCAAGAACATGTATCACATTAGGAATATACTATCTAAGTACAGAAACATAGAAAACATCATGGACACGAGCTAGGCTGGGTAGCAAGGCAAGACGGTAAGCAAATGGACCTATCCTCTCAAGAATCTCAAATGGTCCCACAAAGTGAGGTGCTAGCTTCAAACCCTTTCTATAACGGATCAAACTCCTCCACGAACACACTCAAATTTTTTTTTTCACTCATTGCAAACTGCTTATCCATCCTATGAGCATTAACAAACTTCTTATATCTATCCTATGCTATAGACATGTGCTCACAGATATGCACTACCTGTTACTCCATATCTCGAAGCATCTTAGGACCCAACAAGATGCGATCCTCAAGACTATCCCAACTCAAAGGTGTACGATAAGGATGACCATACAAAGCCTAAAAAGGTGCCATCCCAATAGAACTGTAATATCTGTTGTTATAAGCAAACTCCACTAGGTAAAGATAATCCTTCCAAAGAGTTTGTTGTCCATCATATACATCCTCAACATATCCTTCAGAACCTGATTCACTCTCTCGGTCTAACTATCTGTCTCTGGGTGATAAGTTGAGTTGAAGTTCAACTGCGCTCCAAGATCATGTTGCAATGATGTTCAAAATGCAGAAGTGAATGCAGGATCCCTATTCAAAATGATCTTCTAAGGAATACCATGTAATCTCATGATATCACACATGAAGACATTAGCTATAGAAGTTGTAGTATAAGATGGCCTCATCGGTGAAAAATGTGCCACCTTAGTCAACTAATCAATGGTGACCATGATAGTGTCATGTCAACGAGCAATTATAGGTAATCCTACAATGAAATCCATAGAGATGATATCCCACTTCTATGAAGGAATGAGATTATGTTGTAAAAGCCCTGTTGGATACTGATGCTCTACCTTGACTCTCTAGCACTCAAGACACCTAGCCACAAAATCAGTAATATCAAGCTTCATCCCTGTTCAATAGTATAGACGTCACAAATCTGCATGCATCTTCTTGACACCTGGATGTGTTGAGTAAGGTGCATGATGAGCCTCTAATAGGATCAATGTACGAAGCTCATCTAGTAGTGGTACATAGATCCTTCTTGAATGTCACAAAAGGCCATCTAACTCCAAAACATAACCCAAGAACCTGCCCTCCAAAGGTCTCCTTGAATCTATCTCTCTACTCACCTCTTGATACCAAATATCTATAGGAAGTGCCTGAAGTATATGACTCCTCAAATCCACTCTAAGAGTCAAGGATAATGTCACATGTCTCCTCTGACTCAAAGCATCAATTGCCACATTCTCTTTTCCTTAAATATACTTCACCTCAAAGTCATACTCACAAAGAAACTTCATCCAACACCTTTTCCTAGCATTCAGATTAGGCTACATGAAAATATACTATAGACTACGATGATCACTATGAAGTTCAAATCTGTGTCTCAGCAAGAAGTGTCTCCATCTCACTAGGGCATGAACTACCACAACTAACTCAAGATGATGCATAGGGTAATTCAACTCATGATACTTGAGTCTGTGTGATTCACATGCAATCACCTATCCATCCTGCATCAATACTACTCCAGTCTCCTCTAGGGAAGCATCTATACACACACCATGAAGTCACCTGCTGGATTAGGTATTGATAAGATAGGTACACTAGTCAAAAGCTCCTTGAGATTTTTAAATGCTTCCTTGCATTTCTCCGTCCATAAAAACTTATTTCCTTTCCCTTGAAGGGAAGTGATAGGATGTGCTATTTTGGGGAAGTTTTAGATGAACCTGCGATAATAACCAGCTAAACCCACGAAGCTATGAATTTTTGACATGGTAGTGGGTGTGGGCCAATCTACCATTGCATGAATCTTTGTAGGGTCTACAGAGATACCATCACCTGATATGATATTTCGTAAATACTATATCTCTGTTCGAAAGAAATCACACTTCACCAAGTTGGTAAAGTTGATTATCTCTCAAGCACTACAAAAACAAATGCAGATGTATCTCATACTCCTGATGGGATCTAGAATATATCAATATATCATCTAGGAATACAACTAAAAATTGATAAAGATAGGAACGAAACACTCCATTCATCAGACACATGAAAACTGATGGAGCGTTTGTCAGCCCACTTGGGACCACTGTGAATTCGTAGTGCCCATAGTGAGTTTTTGTTGAGTGATCCGAGGTTTGATATTTGGATTTGAGGTTTGTGACCTAGTCTACAAGGTCTGACAGTGTTTGGTTGGGTTGACAAAATAAAGGAAAGAAGAACATAACAATAAGTTACTTGTTTGAGTAGTGAGCTCTTCTTGTAGTTGAAATTGCATGATTAGGTAGTGGGCTCATCTTGCATACATTGTACTACAACTCCTAATAGGGTTGGCATAACTCCTAATAGGGTTCAAATCTCCTAACAAGGATTCAAAGTTTCCTAACAGGGACTCTGTGTACAATGTTGTAATAGACTCCTAACAGGGTCCATCCTCTAACAAGGAATATTTAATTAGTATATCATCTTGTGGGCATCATTCCCACTAGGGTTTTCCCTTGGATCAATGGTTTCCCAAGTTAATATATCTGGTGTAATTGTCTATGTGCATCTTATTATGGTTGTTGTTTACTTTGGTTGAATGGTTAAGTTTGTTTAAAGAAGATAAATGTATTAATTGTTGGATAACTAATTCATCCCCCTCTCTTAGTAATCTTGGTGGACTATTGTTTCTAACATTAAGGAATTAAGAGCAACAGATGGACAAGCAAAGGAGCAGAAAAAGATATTTGAAGTTCTAAATACAGGGAAGGGGAAGAACCTTCCCAATGAACAATGAGGATTATAACATGGAATGTTGGGAGCCTAAATTTCTCTAGCAAGCAAAGATTGCTAAAATGCAATCTAAACCTATTTGAATCAAACATCATTTTGATACAAGAAACCAAGTTAAATAAAGAAGAAGGAGACAAGTTAAGAAAAAGAATAGGTAAATGGAAAGTAGAAATAAGAATATCAAATAGTACCTCAAGAGGCATGGGAATATTATGGAACTCAAGAACAGTAGAAATCAACACTATTGTATCCAATAGTAATTGGATGGGAAGCAAGATAAGCAACAATAGATATAATATGTAGTTTATTATTATAAATGTCTATGGACCAACATAAACAATTGATAAGAAAAAAGAATGAGATGAAATCAACACTTTTATAAAAATGTACCCTAATGATAACATGGTAATTGGCGGAGATTTTAATGCCATCTTGGACATAAAAAGAGAAATTTGGAGGTTCTCAAATAATAAACAAATAAATGTTAGATTTTAAGGAATGGGTCATGGAAAAAAATCTGATAAAAATACCAATTAGCAATGGAATCTACACCTGGAACAATAAAAGAAAAGATTTTAACTATATAGCAAAAACCCTAGACAGGTTCTTCTTCAAAGAGAACTAGCAGATTTGGATCTAAATGTTACAACAAATATTCAACCTATAGTAGGTTTTGATCTCTATCCTATTAAAATAGAATTCATAGAACTTAATAAACCTAATAGGAACCTGTTTAAATGTGAGAAAATGTAGTTTTCGGAGAATTTTTTTATGGAAAATATCAAACAATGATGGGCAGAAGGAAAATTCATAGGATCTAAAATATATTGCTTTATATCAAAATTAAAACTCCTTAAAGAAAAAATATTAAAATGGAATAAAACACAATTCATTAATATTTTTTTAAAAAAATTGGACACTGAAAAAAATAGAATCTAAATAATGAAGTAATTAAAAATGGAATAGATAATGAGAAATTCAACATAGAAAAAGAATTATTAGCAAAACAAGAAGAACTTTAGAAAAAGAAGAAATCTTTTGGAGACAAAAATCTAGGGAAAATGGCTTGAAGAAGGAGACAAGAACCCAAAATTGTTTCATAACAGTACCATTCTCAACAAATCAATCATCACTATCAAACAAATCAAAGATTTAGCAGGTAATGTGGTAGACGACCCATACAAAATAGCAGAAACCTTTGTTCCATACTATGAAAACTTATTAAACAGCTATGAATACTCACATCGTGTCAAGCAGGAAAAAGTTATACTAAACATCCCTAAATTGGTAACTGATTATGATAACTTATCTTTGAACAAACCTTTCTAAAAAAAAGAGATTAAATTAGCCCTCTTTAATCTTAGCCCAGATAAATCTCTAGGGCTAGATGGTTTCTAGGCATTTTTCTTTCAAAATGCTAGGACATCTTGGGAGAAGAATTATGGACAACAACAGAAGCAACGACAAATGGAGGATCCATTTCAACTAAAATCAATCACATCTTCTTAGCTTTAATACCCAAAAAAACTACAATAGAGTTACCTTTAGATTTCGGGCCAATAACACTTTGTAATACTATTTATAAAATATACTCCAAAGCTTTAGTGGATAGAACTAAAAAATTATTACCTAAAATTATTTCAGAAGAACAAACTGGGTTTGTCCTAGGTAGATCTATATTGGATGGAATTTCTATAATTCAAGAAACTATACATTCAACTGTCGATAACAAGGAAGCATGTATGTTTACGAAATTAGATATCTAAAAAGCTTATGATGTAGTTGATTGGAGATTCCTATGAAAATGCCTAGAAGCTTTTGGTTTCTCTCGAAGATGGATAAATTGTATCTTCAATTGCATCTCTACACCTAAGATATCATTGTTAATCAATGGCACTCCAGAAGGTTTTCTTAACATATCTAGATGAATTTAGCAAGGAGATCGCTTGTCACCCTTTCTTTTTATCATAATGGTTGAAGCCTTTGGAAGGTCAATCCAAAAGGCTCAAGCAGATGGGAAAATTAAAGGGGTTACGGTGACATAAAACATATCTAATATTACACATCAACAATTTGCTGATGATACCATCCTTCTTGGGGTCAGCACCAAGGAATAAACTTTAGCCTTTAAACAATTGATTCAAGACTATTCTGCACCATCTGGCCAGAAAGTAAATGTAGAAAAGTTAAAAATCTTTTTTCTAAATACAACAAATGAGATGGCAAACTATATATGCAATCAAATGGGTTATAAGAAAGGTATCTTCCCATGCAAATACCTAGGGATTCATTTTGAAAAAGGAGTAAGAAATAAAAAAAGGATGGGATAATATACTTAATAAACTAGATTAAACAATGGAATCATGGAATGGTAAGTGGTTAACCATGGTAGGAAGAGTGACTAAAATTAGATCTATTCTTTTTGCCATACCTATCTATCAACTCTCTTGTCTACCTTTACCCAGGAATATCAACAAAAAATTGCAGGGGAAACTCAGAATATTTTTTTGGAGTGGTATAGAAGACAAGAAGAAGAAGGCACTTATAAAATGGGATAAGATATGTCACACCAAAGAGCAAGGAGGGCTAGGAATTAAGAATTTCAGCTAGCAAAATGAAGCATTGGGTGCAAAACTTGTATGGAGAGTTTATCAAGAAAGGGAACATAAATGGGCAAAGATTATTTATAACAAATATCTGAATCTTGATGACCCAACTTCAATATTCTGAATTAGGAACCTATCTGCAGGATTTGAAACTTGGAATTTCCTAGTAAAATGCAAGTCCTTAATTAGCAAACATTTAACCTGGGAACTAGGTAGAGGCGAAGATGCGCTCTTCTGGGAAGATTCTTGGGATGGGCAACCACCTCTTCTCCTTTCAAACATTACCCAAATGGTCATAAATAAGCTCACAAACCTATGGGGATCAAAGTTATCTGATTATAAAACTCTTAGTAAGATTGAAGGGGCAGATGTATGTGAATGGAAAAGCCTAGAGACTGTAGACATCTCTCCTACAGACAAAGTAAATCTATCAAATATTCTCAAGGAACGAATAGTCAATCATAAAGATAGAGTAGATAAAACTATTTGGGGTACATCCAAAGATGGAAAATACAAAGTAAAATTAGGATATAATATCATAATCAATTCAAATAGATGGGACAATCTTAAAGTTCCTCTAGATCTATGTTGGGATATAGCTTGCCTACCAAAGGTTGGCATCTTCTTATGGGTAGCCTCTCAAAACCAAATATTAACTATAGATCGTTTCACAAAAATGGGTTTTGAAGGCCCTTCCAGATGCTATTTATGAAAAGAGAACTCTGAAACCTCTAAACATCTCCTTTTTGAATGTTCTTTCACTCAAAAAGGCTGGTATTGGCTTTAAAATAAACTCAATTGGACCTCACCTCTATCTATTTTAGATTACGGTAAAAGCAAGTTTTGAAGGGACTTAAAACCCTTTAAAAAAAAATTAAAGATAAACATTAAGCACTACCAAGTTTTACAAGGACCTGAAACCAGAAGTTTAAACCATAACAAATAACCAAGGTTTACAAGGACCTAGAACCTAAAGTTTTAAACAACCTGGAAAATCGAAAGCAAAAAACCAAATAAACCACTTGGACCAACACCCAGCACACTCGCTCCATAACCAGTGCCTACAACAACTCTTTGATGATATTCACCACCTCTTTACCTGCTTCTGCAATACTCTAGATAATGTCTGCCAAAGCTAAAACATGAGCCTCAAGAGCCTCAGTGGCCTTTTTCCTCGTGCTCTGCCTAGTTCTCTTACTAGGACCACCTGAACTCCCCAACCCCATATTACTAGGAGACATTATCTCCTCATTACTCTTCTTACCTAGATTAGCCTTCTTACCTCACCTTTATCTGTTGATCTCACCAATCAACTCAATAATTGGCCTACCAAGAACAAAAATAATATCTATGATAAATTGTGGAATATTGCTCCAACCATCCTTATGTAGGAAATTTGGAAAGAGATAAATAGATGCATTTTTAATAACTATGAATTAAGTATGACATCCCTCTCCAATAAAATTGAAACATCTATAACAGAAGTAATGAATAATTACCTTAGAAAAATGAGTAAATTAGAAGGATCCTTCTTTGAATGGGATGAAACTATAAAAAAGAAATGGAAACACCTTATCAACCAACCATTATTATATGAGAAAAATGACCTTAAAGCTAGGAAATAATTTATATGGAAAGCCCCCCCAAGGTATGGGCAAAGTTAAATTTTGATGGAGCATCTAGAGGGAATTTAGGGAAGGTTGGAGTAGGATGTATAATTAGGTCGGATTCCAGCCAATGGCTTGTTGAGAGAGCCAGAACCTTGCGTATTGTCTCCAATAATATAGCATAATTAGAAGCTCTACAAGGAGGACTCCAACTAAGTTTAAATAAGAAATTCATAAGGTTAATCATCGAAGAAGATTCTCAAATTGTCATCAATGCCATTTGAAAATGACAGATGCCAAACTGGGTATTGAACTCCAAGCTTGAAAAGGTGTTAAGTTTAAATAAGAAATTCATAAGGTTAATCATCGAAGAAGATTCTCAAATTGTCATCAATGCCATTTGAAAATGACAGATGCCAAACTGGGTATTGAACTCCAAGCTTGAAAAGGTGTTAAGTTTAATAGATCAGTTTGAAGAAACAAGGTTTCAACATATTTATCATGAAGGCAATACAAAGGCTGATGAACTAGCCAACAAAGGAGTAGAGGGTGAAGACTTCACCTATCTTTCCTCTACACTTACCTAATTCTATACAAGCCCCTATATTTTTAGACTACACTTTTATACAAGATACAATAACTATGTATGATAATGCTATAAAAGTTTGGCACTCATTAGATTAATCCATAAAAATATGAGGCACATTACCTTCAAGACTAATCAATACTACTAGATTAAAAAGGAAAACCATCAATTATGAATCCTCCTATATATTAGTTGGAAACTAAAAATTAAAATACTAAATTCTATAAGGAATAATAATAAACTAACAACACAACTTTAAGAAGCTTAATACATCATGATTGATACTATAATTATATGATGCTCTCTACAGGAAACCAAAATTAAATCTTCGTCTATAGCTATATGGTAGATGAAGTATCTATATTATGATCAATAATTTTGGTTATCCTATTTTCTTAATTTATTCTGTGAGTGAAGCAATAAATTTACAAAGCTTCATAAATAGAAATAATGCAGGCTCAATGATTATACGTAAGGGCACAAACCTTGTCAAATTTGGGCCAGGATCCTACCCTTAGATTGGGTTGAAGAATTAAGGCTAAAATCAAGGCCACTAATAAGTACTAGAGGATATCAGACTACAAAACAATAGATGTTAAACCAATGTAGAGATTGTATAGCTACAACAATTACTTATAACCAAAAGGCGACCTCGACATTGTGTCACAAAAAATTGGTCTCACTTCAACCTCTCTGCTATCGGTATTTGGGTGTCACTGGTTTTTTGTTTTCTTTGTAATATGGGGGGTGAACCGAGGAAGCAGGAGCCCAAAAAATGTGATGATTAGAAGGCTAGGCAAGACGTTTGGAAGATTCTTCAGAAAGGGAAGGTGTTCAGCTACTTGGAGCAGTTGCATGGATTCAAACGCCATGTCACCACCACCTTCTTCAAAAACTAGGTGGACAACAAAGTTACTTTACATGGAGTCTCTGTAAAGCTTACTGAGGAATTCATTGCCGAGGTCACTGGTCTCCCCATGAAAGGTATCAAATTCTTGAAGCAGACTAGTATTTCCAATGCGGCCTACAAAAAATTCTCGAAGACGGATGAAGAGGAGATGCAATTGGAGAATAATGGAGACTTCTTTGATGTGCAACAGATTAAAGGTATTTGGCGTGATGTGCTTGGTTGTATTCATGAGTATTTTATCCTTGATGGAAGGAATAAAAGGGTGCACAAATTCCACTTTGTCTTTCTTAACCATTTCAGGTACAAGGACAGAATTTCCTTCCCTTTCTATTTGCAGTTTTCTTTGCTCCAAAGTTTGAATGCCCATAGAAAGAAAGAGTCTTGACCCATCTTACATGAAGGTCTGATATTTCTCATTGAGGGTTTTTGTAAAAGTAAATCCATTGCTTCGTCTCCTTCCACTGGCAAACATAAGAATCCTAAACCCTTAAAAGGTAAAAATGATGAGAATGTTAAAGAGAAAGTTAAGGCTAAACTGAAACCCTCTAGCTCTCAAAGACAAATTGTGGAAGAGGATACAGAGGTGGAGAAAACTGAAGGTTCAGATAAGGATGCCCCTGAGGAAGAGGAAGGGACGAATGCTGGGGAGTTTAGCTCTAATCTGGAAGGTTATCCGGATACGAAAGACAAAAATGATGAAGGGAGAGAGGAAGATACTACTGAGGATAACTCAGAACAGAGCAAGTCTAATAATGATGGTACTCATACTGTGTCTGGGGGAGGTGATAAAGAGAAAGAAAATTTAGTCAATGATCCAACCATTTTGAGTGAGGAGGAAAACATGGGGATAGCTTCCACTCCTGTAAAGGAGACTGAGGGACAAGATAAGGAGGTCTCGAGTCAACATGTCCCTATGGAGTCTGGTGAGGAGGAGCCGTTGGATGGGGAGGTACAAATTGATAAAGTTGGCCCCTTGCCACACACCACTACTGATGACACAAGGTGACTCCCCAAAAAGAGAAACCAAACTTTCCTTCCTACACTCTGCCAAACAAAAAGCTGACTCTTTCCTTCAAGTTGACTCCTGGATTTATAATGAAATAATGTGGCTAAAGAAGAAAGTGGAAACCTTGCAACATAACCAGGAGGCTGGCCAGCCTATTATTCAACACATGGAGGTGTAAATGGGAGATATCCCAAAAAAACTTAAGGATTACGAGCAGAATCTTAGAATTCTTATCAAGGAAAGTGGAACAAAAATGGAGCAGGTAACTTCAAGCATCTGTGTTGCTGTGGTGACATTGGGCAAAAGAGAAAATGAAGGAACCATATCTTCGAAAGGCCCTAGCAAGAGGACAAGATAGAGTTCAAGGAAGAAAGCTTTGATTATTGCTGCTTCTTCAGCTGCTAACTCCATCCAGGACACGACTAAGATTAGTAAGGAGGCAGTTAAGATGATTACAAAATTGCAATAGTTTCCTAGGTTTTCTTTTCTGGTTGGGTTCTTGTTCAGATCTTGTTTGTTGTATGTTACTTTTGGTTCTTGTGTTTGGTCTTGTTTTCTGGCTTTTAGTTTTTAAGCTGTACTGATGGTTCTAGGTCTTTGTAAAACTTGGGTACTTTATTTGGACTTTGTTAGTGGTTTCAGGTTCCTATAAAAGCTGATTTTGGTACTGCTTCTAGTAGGTATAAGGACTCTTTCCTCATGGATGGCTTGTTTTTTTCCTTTTTTGAGGATGTGAAAGGGTTTCAGGGTCCCTTCAAAACCTATTTTTACCATAATCTAAAACAATTACTTATAACAAGTAAGTATATAAATTAATCCTGCAAGCTATAATAATTATAATAAGTTTAGTAAAAGAAATCAAAAGGAAGATAGCATGGAACATGCCTTAATAACACCCCTTTTAGCTTAATGCTAAAACATTGATTTTGTCAAATTTACCTAACAAATGGAAGGAAAGAAAATTGTATATAGAAAAAGCATAGCAACGACTAGATTAGGGTGCATCAATAAGAATAATGTTAAAAACATCTGGCATTTTTCATCAGCATAGATTAGGCCCAATACCGATCGACACTTATGCCTAACAGTATATAGTTTAAATTTATGAAATTAACTAACAATAATACTATGGAGATTTTTAATAAGGATAATTTAGAATAGCTAGGAAAGGGAATCATTATTAAAGAGCTTAAATTTGAAGATTTTCTAAAGTCTGTTATCTGGTTTTTTTCTTCCCTTCCATATTATTGTTTATTTTTTGGTTACTCATCCCCTATTAGAAGTTAGTTGTGTTTGTCTTGCAGATGTTGATCTGATCTTTACACTAAGGTTGGTCTTTCACTCCCTCTTACCTCAAGCATTATGTTCTCCATGCTTTGATTGTATCTGTAGTGCTTGCCTCCAGTTTGCATTTTGTTGTCATTGCCGAACTCTTTTAGGCCAGTTTTATGTTTGATGATTAGTAGCATTGTATAGAGATTATCAGATATTATTTTACATTTAGTTGATATATGATGAGATTACTTGGTACTCTATACTTCATGTGTGCATGATGATTATTATAGTGTTTTTTAGTTATTAATGATGTTTAGTTAGATGGATCATTATATGTGTTTTCTTATGGATACTTACCCCATATTGCATGTGTATGGTGTGCGTGTTTGTTTTCTTTATGTATGGTGTTTTTGATGTGGTTAAGGAAGGGAGTCATAGTCATCGGCTAGTCGAGATCTACATGATACACCACTTCTTGTCATTGTTTTTTTAACTTTGTATATATTGTATTTGTATATGTGTGAATTTTATGCAGGTTGCAGGTATCGAGTATCGACTTCCTTGAGTTGTCAGGATGAGTGTACCCTATCGAATTATCTTAATGGTAGGAGAGGGCAGATAAATTCTTAGGTCCAAATCCTAAACCTTTAAGCCATTTGTCCTAGAAAATTAGGACAAGTATCTGAGTTGTCTACCCTCTGAATGAATCGAGTGATGTTAATTTGTGATTATAACCCCTTAGTTTGATTTTGTATGTGTTTTTCTATGATGGGTTTTCGTATTTTGTTTTATGAGCCTTTGGTGAATTTTCTGTTAATTAAGTCTAATTATAAGATTAAATTAATGATTTAATTTAATGAAAAATTATTATGATATTTTAATATTTAATTATATTTAATTAATTGAGAAATTAATTAAATAAAAAGAATTAAATTTGAAGATAAAAGTTATAAGGATAAATTTAGAACGTGATAATATTTATTTAATTTAATAATAATATATTTAGAGTTCATTTTTAAATAAATGCTAAATATTATTATTATTTAAGTTAATAAACATTTTATCGATTAAGTTTCAAAAATAAATTAAAAAGTGAAAAAATATTAATTTATTAAACGTTTTAAGTTCGCATGATGCATGCATGAGATTTAAAATATAAGAAATTAATTAAAAGATAAAACAAGTGAATTAAATAAAAATATTTTAATTACATAATGCATGCATGAGATTAGAATTTAATAAATTAATTAAAAAAAGAAGAAGTCAAGTAAAAAGTAAGTAAAGTAATTTAATAATTCAATAAACGTGCATGGGAAGAGATAAAGAAAAGATAAAGGAAAGTTAATAGGAGTTGAAGTCTGGTGAGCACAGAGTTCTCCTAGGTGAATGCATAATTAGTGCCCCAATTTAAGGAGAGAACTCCTTATCACCAATGGAGGGTTCATTTTTGGGGGACACAAATTTTGGAAACAAATTTGGAAGCAAATTCTGGAAGGAAAATTTTTGAATTTTTTTTTTAGAGAGAAGTTCTTGGATAAGAGCGAATTCTCTCGCAAATCTTCTGGGCGTTGCGATTTTAGCATCAAAATCATATAGGTTCTTAAGTTTTGTTCACCCAGTTAGAATTATATATTTTAGATAATCCTGTCTTCTTCATGATTGTTGAAATCGATTCTCTGGATTTAGTTGCACGAATCTATCGCTCTTTTGTTCTGAATCTATGATTTTTTTATTGTATCTCATATGTATAATAATATTGAAAGGAAAAAAAAAGTTAATTTGAAACCCCGTCTGTAGGTAAAAAGGAAATTGTATTTAATCTGGGCGAGTTCGAAATTAATAAAATTTTAGTTGGAAAATTCAAAAGGTTTAGTTTCTTGTACATTTGTTAATTCTTCTGTACATGGAACGTTTTTAATTGACCAATATAATTCTTCTTTTGATAGATTTAAAATTGGAAATTAATCGGGGAGAGTTTTGAAAAAAAAGAAAAGAAATTTAAGGAGAAAATTCGACTGGTTGGTCAAACTTTCTCTATCAGATTAATGTAGAAAATAATTATAAAAAAAATAAAAATTAATAAATAAAAATAATGTGTGAATTTAATTTTATTAATTTTTAATAAAATTTAAATTTTTTTAAAAATATTTTTAAAAAAAGAGATAATGTTTGATTTATATTTTAATAGATTTAAAATAAAAATATATATAATTGTTGGGGGGAGTTGGGGCCACCACCCCCCACCTCGCAACACCCTTGCACTTTTAATATAAGCGATCCTGCTGCTGACATAGGACTGTAGCAATGACAGTACATGGTACTACCGCGACCGCAGGCCCTACGGTAGTCGTAGGGAAGCCATGGCTTTTCAAGTCCTGCAGGCCTTTAAATAAATGCTATAAAGTTTTTTTAAATTTTTTTTTTTAATATATACTTTTTTAATATAATTTAAATTTTATAATTAGTTTATGAAAATTTATAATATATAATTTATTAAATTATATTTATTTAATAAAAGAGTTAAGGATATTACTTCTACAATTAATAGTTAATTTAAATAAATAAAATTTAATTAAGTTTAAATTATGTATAGGAATTTTTAGTGAACTTATATTTATTTTATTAAAATAGTAATATTGACTTTAATAAAATTAAGAGTAAGTTTTATTGGAAGATCAATAGATATTATGAATAAATAATTGCTCTTGGAATATTTTAGGAAATGGGTTAAATATATATTGGGGGTAAATCTATTCTTTTTAATTCAAATAATTAATATGGGTCAATTTGTAGGGTAAACTCAAAATTTTATCTACCTGGAATATATATTGAAACAAAAATGAAAATTTTACTTTTAACTCAACTATATATTACAATCAACCCAACTGTGAGATTATCCTATTTTATGTGTGATGTCTATGTTTGGGGATTGGGGTTGACTAGAGTGTTGACCAGTTTAAGACATTTACCAAAGGCTTGGGAGTTATGTGAATGTGATGTTATGATGTTTTGATCTCTATCTTTTTAAACCCAACCATGGTAATGTGATGGTATGCTCTATGATATGTTTGTATTTACTATTCGTTATTGCTTTCTAGTGATCTTGTGTGACATTAAGGTGAATGTATGAACTGCTTGACTTAACCATTTTTGAGTCTTCAATCAGTTATACTTGGGTTACTTTCTAGTCGCCTTGATGGGGCTGAAGTATTTGTTTTGATCTTGGTGATGTCATGTTATGACATGTTTGACATAACCATTTTTAGTCGTTGATCAGTATTATTGGGATACTTTTCGATTGCTCATTGAGGACCGATGGGTATTGTGATTTATTTTGGGATGCTTTCTAATTGCTCGTAGAGAACTGATGTGATTATTGTGGATTATCTTTTGATGCTTTCCAGTCACTTGTGTATGATTGAGGTGATTTTTATATGATTATTGATTTGTGCTTTTATGAGCCTAAGGTAGGTTATCTACATGTATTGTTAGGAAGTGGCTTGCAATGAGGCTGGGGCCCTAAGTGGTTCCTAGGGTAACTCATTGCAAGTTGTTTAATAAGTGAAAACATTACACTAAATGGGGATTAGAATGAACCTAATAAGAGTATTTATATGTTCTCGCCCATGCCTCGAGTGCTAGTACAGATTAGGATGGGAGTAGCGAGAATACTTGGTTGCAACCTTGCATTCCGTAGTATGCCTTGTTAGTATAAGAGGATACTAGTGGACGCATAGGGATCACTAGGGGACTAGGGTCTTGAGAGACTGCTAGGGTAACTCTAGCGTGATTTGTGCGATGACACTTTCTCGCTTACATAGTGTAATCACCTAAAAATGGTCATCTAGACTATTAGCCCCCTTTTCAACATTTTGGCTAAATTAATTTAATCACTTACCTAAGCCAAATTGCTAATAATCAATTTATTTGATTATAACCTATAGTTTGACTATGCTATCCTAAGTTCATTATTTGATTAAAAGAACATGTCCCCTTTTAATTAAATAAAAAACCCCATTCTTCTAACCCACTTAAAGTGCACACATAAAGTCCTTTTTCTATTTTGTAATTAAAAGAAAAGACTTTGTGACTTTTGTCTTATATGACAAGTCAACTTATATTCTATTGGTTGACTTGTGTGTGCACATGGATCACTCCTCTTTTTGAATTCCACCGTTGATCATCCACCATCTTCATCTTGATCTCTACCATCCATACATCTTTAAAAGGGAGAGAGCTTTCCCCCTCAATCCATCCATCTTTTGAACATTGTTATGCTGCAGGTTTTCTAACAGGTTTCTTTGGAGTTTTGTGGAGAACTTCTATTTCTTGTCTACATTCTCTCATCCATGACATCATGGCATTCTAGCTTAGCTTAGCTTTCATTTTTACATGTAGCTTAAATCATATAGTCTAATAGTTGGATTGCAACACTCTCATACATGCTTAGCATAGCTACACTTTACATTTCATTCTAGTTTAATCTTCATTTGCATTGCATTCTTGAGGAACTCCTCGGGACATTTGCATTCTTGCATCTTGTCTTTGGAACCTCCCATTGCATGGTTTACTAGCAAGAAGAGTATCTCTAAGGCTCATCTAAGAGCCCTTGAATTTGAAATACACTCTCTTGCACTCCGTGGATAGGGAGCTCTAAGCCGGCATCCAAGCATTCCAAACTCATGGAATCGTTTGGATAGAAGGGTTTAGAGTGGGACACTTTTGAGTGTACATTTTTGGCGCCCACCGTGGGGCTTGAATCAAGTTTCTAGCTCCATTTGCTTTTATTTTTCATCTCTGGTTTTTTAAAGTAGCATATTGGATCTAATCAAATGCTTTTGTAGAATTATCACTTTGGTTTTAAGGCCAACCCATAAGTAAATTGGTTTGAAGGCCAAAAACTTAGTTGGTTTAAAAATTTGATCATATCTTTTAAACTTCTTGGAGTTTGGTTTTGAAATTTTTTTTTCAGGTTGGGTATATGTTCAAAATGTCTCAGTCCAATTTGTAGAGCATTTTGACATGATTTTTGGGAGTTATGAGTTTTTCTTTGTTTTTCATAAAAAGCCGTTTCTGATCACAAATCAGTGAATTTTTTTTAAAAACTTACATTTTCAGAAAGTGTTTTCAATTATAATGGGGGTTCTTTCTTTTTGTTTTGAATTTTGAGGTCGTATTAAGGATCAAAAACTCGATTTGATAAATTTGGCCTGTTTTGACAAAATTGATCTCTAGAGCGCAAATGAAGAGATTTTTTAAATTTTTTTGCATTTCTGGAAAGCTCTTTGATTTTTAATAGGGGTCTCTTCTTTTCATTTTTATTTTTGGATACAAAATCATAGCAAACAAGTCCAATCTTTTTGACTAGGTCAAAATCAAAGAGTAAAAATGAGAGCATTTGTGATTAACTTGCACTTTCTTTGCATGCACTTGGTTGGAAGATAAATTGGATTTTTGAGGCAACTCACAACTTTTTATTGCATATTTTTATGTTATTTCACACTAACTTTTGGTGCTAACAAGTTGTGATTACAGGTTGCCATCCTTATGAAAAAAAATTGAAACATTGCATAAAAAGAACGCATGTCAAAGCTTCAAATGCGCAAGGGCTACTAACATTGTTTGCAGGGTTGCCCAAAGCATAAAAACTCAAAATTTCTTGCTTTTTTGTTTTCATGTGTGGCATTGAATAATTGTTCATTTTTCATAGGCACATAAAACTTGTGATTGGAGTCTTTTGGTAATAGGAGAGTATGCTCTTCACCCTTGTGATGAATCAGAAATCTTGACTTGCCATTTGGTTTCAAAAGCAAGGGGTAACTGAATCTTCTTGGCGTGTTTGGGAGAAAATGATTGGAATAGGAGAGTATGCTCTTCACCCTTGTGGTGAACCAGAAATCTTGACTTCCAAAATTTGATCCACTTTGTGTAGTTAGAATCCTTTAGAGGGCCTACTCTCGGACAACCTGAGAGGAACGACCCAAGTGGGGACAAGTCGATTACCTGACTTTTCCAACCCACTATAAACTCAAGGCTACCAAGGACACAAAACTTTGGTAGACGTAGTGTTTGTCTTCGCCTAGTGTGATTGCTTATGAGATTTTGACCATAGGGAGATCACTAGGCAATAATGCTTAAGGTACTCTTGTGATCGCGAGATTGGTTACTCATCGCAAGGTGAGGTGTCCCATAATTGGGAGCAAGAGGAACACTATGAACGGAAGCCCGATCTAAAAACTCTAAGTTAGTAACTACCTTTTTTTAGCCGCTCAACTTCTTCGTGCAAGGATCGATCCTAGTGGACTACCCGGATCACCCCAAGATTTACACTCACCATATGTGTTCCCTTGGTTGTGCTTATGGCACTTCCATGACAAAGCCAATATCTCTTGTGGGAAACCACTTGGTGTGAGGCAAAGGAGCATCAAGCGTGGGCCAAGTTGTTGAGTAATGAACCGTGACTCTAAGGTAGATTGCTTGGCTATTGTTTTTTATGTTTTGACCAGTGTTAACGTTCTTGCAACATAAACATTCTGATAAAGAGTTGTTAGGAAGGCCATCCTGATATCCCAAATGCGTATTGACAAGGTTGTTTTTACCCTTGATCAATTGTTTTGAGACATGTTACAACACTTACTGTTTGCAAACCTTGTTCTTTACTAATATGAACTGAAATGAAATGCTGTCTGATTAAAACAACTATTTGATTGACAAATTGAAATGAACTTCAAACCAAAAATTGACTATTTTTTGCACAAAACTGGCACTATGTCGCACGCTTTCACGAGAAATATCGCACGACATTTTTTTCAAAAATTATGTCACATGTCAGTAGTAAGTTTCTGTCACACTCAGTTCAAATATTTGTCGCTTAGACAAAAAGTGTCGTACCCTTGTTGAAATTCTATCGCGCGACACTATTTTTGAACTTATGTCGCCCTCCTTTTGAGAAAGTATTGCCTAGAGTTATTTTGGGTCAAAACAGAGTTTGCAATTGGATTTATTTGGTCTAAGGATCGTCACGTTGGTCACCCTTGATCCTGGCTACGTATCAGTGTGTGAAGAATTTGTCCTAGGTTGAAAAGATGGGTTTAGTCCGTTGAATGTAAGTCTTGAAACGTCTTGATGAATCACTTGTCAAAATTCAACTATTATTTTATTCTAGCTATCCGCTATTGAGCTTCTTGCTCGTCCGCTCGGCTCGAGTCACCCGTGCTGTAAGATCTTGAGCACTGTTTGACAAGCCATCTATCACATTTTGACAAGTGACTAGTCTTGGTCGTAAAAGCTTCAAATTCAGCTCGCTTTTCTTGTCCTACTAAACAAAGACAACTCTTTACATGCCGATCACAACTAGATATCAAGTTGGTAACGGTAGCCACACGCCTTTCATTTTCAAGCAATTGGAAACACCACCCAAACGTCCTCACAAACAACCTTGTGATAAGAATCTCGAATTTTCTCAAACACAAACGACCAACGTTCAACACAACCCACTTTATAGTTTTGAAAATCCATTTGGTACACCCTTTGAGACACCCAAAGATACGAGTGGTATAGTCACTATGGTGCACCCTGATGAAATTAAACGTCGCTTAGAAGAAAAAGCATGCAAAACCCAAAAGACTTTGGAGGCTATATATGCTAGGGAGAGAGAAAATCAACAAGTTGAAACTGACAATCAGACACGCTATGAAGGATACAAAGGAACTTGTCCTCGAAATCCTTTTGAGAACAATGATGGTAATCACACGCCTCCAAGGACTCCTAGAGCTGCCGTTGGCGCATGTCCTTCACCTAAACCATCTCATCATGATAGTGATGAAGAAGTAACTAGCGAAGACGTGATCAAATTTCAATAAGATGGCTTCGCCCAAAAACTAATGCTCAGAGCTTTAGAGGAAAATGGAGACTAATACTTCCGATACATGGCAGCTAGGGGATGGAAACTCCCTCAAGGTTTTAATGTTGAACATATTATTCCAAGACGAGAGCCCACTGAGGCTGAAATCTTAAGGGAAGAAATACAGGAACTAAGGAAACAATTTGCACAACTACAAACTTCAAAAGAGCCTCCTAAGACATCATTTGTTGAATCAATTTGTGCTCTTCCATTTGATAGGAGTCTATACATGCTGCCATTTCCTAAGGATATAGAGGTTCCTAAGTATGACAAATACGATGGAAATGGTGACCCTCACGACCATGTGAGACATTTCTATGCTATTAGCATGGAATTTATGCATGAAGACACCTTTCTTATGCATTTGTTTCCTAGAAGTCTAAGAGGAAAAGCTATGGAATGGTTCACAAAATTAAGTCCTCCTCTTAAAACATTTGACAAACTTGTGCAATGCTTCATCCAGCAATATTCATACAACATTCAACATCCTTTGACTATGCTAGACTTATGCAACATCAAACAAAAACCAGGAGAATCTTTTGCAATATATTTTCAACGATGGAGATCTTTATACTCTCGGTATCCTCGGCAAGTGCCTGAGGCTGAAAAAATTGACATTTTTGTCAATACGCTTGTACCCGAATTATACTTTGATCTAAGAAAACAGTTATTCACATCCTTCAATGCCATGGTAGAAAGTGCATATCGCATTGAGGATGTTGCTATCAAAAGAGGTGACATTGCCATAAACAAGGATAAAGTTAACAATGGAAACGGTAAAGACAAAGGCAAACCTTGGAACAAAAATAAGTATGTTGTCAATGATGGAGTAGTAGACACTCCTAAGACTAAGGAGCATGTGTTTAACCTTTCCAATGCCATCTATGCAGCAAAGCAACAAGAAGGTTCAAAACCACAACCCTTTGACAAAGGCTCTAAATTTGCGAAGAAGCGACGTGTTTACACACCTATGTTCGAACCTTACGAAGTGGTTTTAAAAACCTTAATTGCAAACAAATTGGTTACCTTACCAGACAACTCACGTCCTTACGATCCACCCGTTAGACCTCCATGGTGGAGAGAAGATCATACTTGTAGCTATCACCAAAGTAAAGGACATAACATAGAGAATTGCTTCAAACTCAAAGATGTAATTCAAGACCTCATCAAAGCTGGAAAAGTTGTTACAGATGGCCTTGTTAAGAATACTGATCATAAGGCTTTCCAAAAACCATTACCTGAATACGAAAAGGGTGAGACCTCAAGGATAGCTGCCAAAAAGAATCATGACGCCAAAATCAGTTATGCTTACGCTAACACTGATAATTACTCATGTCTAGTGAATCGGAGGATGATAACTCTAGCTCTCATGAATATGAATATGATAACTGGTTGGGTCCTTACATTATCACAACAACATTTGGGTCTGGTGCTTACCATTTGTCTACTTCAGAGGGAGAAGAACTTGCAGAGCCTATCAACATCCTACACTTGAAGAAGTTCTATACTTAGAGGCTTGCTGCTCAGCTATCTTGTATATATCTATGAGCTTGAAAAAATCCTAAAAATCAGAAAATGTCCTGAAAAAATGATCATCTTAGTGAAAACTTCACTTTGATGTATCACCAAAAAAAAAAAAAAAAAAAAAAAAAATCTGTCAAAGTGGTGAAAACCTGAAAACAGGCGCTACTTGGAACCCTTGCACTGATGTCTATCAATCTCAATCATCCACTTCGCTACACATTTCCTAGCTTGGAATTGTTTCTTGTCCTCATCTTGGGGGCATAGCTACTTAGCCTATTGAGGTATTCTTGTGCATTAGGGTTTCTTTGACAACTCACAAAATAGTGTTTCTCAACACTTCCCCCACTTTGACATCAAGTGTTTTTCAACACTTTACAGATAGTTTACTTACGGTCTCTGATGTCACGATATTTCTCACTATCAGAATCAAGTCTGGAAGAAATGGCCAAGTGACTTACACACACGCACTTTAACATTTAAACGACTGAGCTATGCTGATATTTATCTACTTTCTGTGTTGTTTATGATGATTTCTTTGCCATGTGTTCCCTCCCTAATAGTCTTTCGAGGATGTCATTGACTAGAAGACTAGGGGCATGGGGCATGTCTTCTTGATTTCTGCTTGTGGGTATACTTTGTTTGTCTATAGTGTTGTAAGCATTTATGCTGGTCCTATTCAACACGTTGACTTACAAATGTATCATCATTGACTGTTTCGCAAGATCGCACTTGGGGTTTATCCTGGCACTTATGCCTTGATATAGGTGTAATCTTGCTAAATTAAACTTAGGAAATCTAATCACGTAGTTATCTTGACTTACATGTCTCTGATGCTTAGATTGAATTTCCACATACCTATCTGATATCGATCATATTCATATCCTCATAGTTATACTAGTGATGGTTGTATGATCTCATGATGTCCCTAATAAATGCTCAATGATGAAATTAAGAGTCTAAATGTTATGCGCTTCTTGCTGGTAAACCACTTTGCATATTAGGTTGCATTTTAGGTTCATTTTCTAGCTTAGTCTTGCATTCTTGCATATGGGGAGAGCTCTCTCTTCATCTTTTTGTGGACATATCAGCTAACTCCTTTCATATATTTCTTTACTTTCTTCTTGTTCATGTCTTTTCACCTTCTTAATCTTTCACTTCATCTCTTTTCTATCTTGTCATTACATTATATAAAGTTTTGACCTCTTTAATAATTTTGACGTCCTAGATTCATTTTCGGGATCAAAATCCAAATTCGAGTTCATCTTGATGGTCAAAATTGTCTTTTAAAATTCTACTTTCTTCTGAGCAGTTAGCTGACCTTTTGAGGTCTAATCTCTGAATCATCACTAGGGCATCTTCATTTCTTCATGTCTTCATCATTTCCATACTTCATATCTACTTAAATTCACTATTTCAGGTCTAAAATCACCTTTCTACTCATTTTGACCTTATTTTTATGCTATATCCTTCAAGGTCAACTCTAGTCAAACTGGGGCATTTTATCAATTTTTTTATATAGTCATTCTTGGGTTCTAATCATCTATCTGTCATCTTGGACATTGCTATATTCTAATTTTCTCATTTCTAGCCAGTTTTTGCATCCCCTTACCTCATTTCAATTTCGGTCCCGAGGGGGCAGAAATACTCTATCACTGCTTAGGAGCATTTGTTTGATCTTCTCACTTGCTCTCACTCTATCCACTTTTCTAAGTGTTAGTATTCTTCTTGAATTCTGACATCATCTCTTCCTAGTGTTCAATACTACTGCTATCAGACTGTGCATTCAGGACTTGCTATCTATTTCTGCATTTCACTCTTCGGAATTAGACATCTATATCTATCATCGCCTACTTGGCTTCGATTTTCTTTGACATAATGTGTTCCCAGATCGATCACACATTAGTCAAAGAGGGGCAAATGTAATCACCTAAAAATGGTCATCTAGACTATTAGCCCCCTTTTCAACATTTTGGCCAAATTAATTTAATCACTTACCTAAGCCAAATTGCTAATAATCAATTTATTTGATTATAACCTATAGTTTGACTATGCTATCCTAAGTTCATTATTTGATTAAAATAACATGTCCCCTTTTAATTAAATAAAAAACCCCATTCTTCTAACCCACTTAAAGTGCACACATAAAGTCATTTTTCTATTTTGCAATTAAAAGAAAAGGCTTTGTGACTTTTGTCTTATATGACAAGTCAACTTATATTCTATTGGTTGACTTGTGTGTGCACATGGATCACTCCTCTTTTTGAATTCCACCGTTGATCATCCACCATCTTCATCTTGATCTCTACCGTCCATACATCTTTAAAAGGGAGAGAACTTTCCCCCTCAATCCATCCATCTTTTGAACATTGTTATGCTGCAGGTTTTCTAACAGGTTTCTTTGGAGCTTTATGGAGAACTTCTATTTCTTGTCTACATTCTCTCATCCATGGCATCATGGAATTCTAGCTTAGCTTAGCTTTCATTTTTACATGTAGATTGAATCATATAGTCTAATAGTTGGATTGCAACACTCTCATACATGCTCAGCATAGCTACACTTTACATTTCATTCTGGCTTAATCTTTATTTGCATTGCATTCTTGAGGAACTCCTTGGAACATTTGCATTCTTGCATCTTGTCTTTGGAACCTTCCATTGCATGGTTTACTAGCAAGAAGAGTATCTCTAAGGCTCATCTGAGAGCCCTTGAATTTGAAATACACTCTCTTGCACTCCGTGGAGAGGGAGCTCTAAGCTGGCATCCAAGCATTCCAAACTCATGGAATTGTTTGGATAGAAGGGTTTAGAGTGGGACACTTTTGAGTGTACACATAGTAGGTTTCCTATGTGTCTTTGTGTGCCTTTGGGAATTAGATGTCAATCTATCTTAGAACCTTTGAGTTAGATTACTTTTAGGGTTTCTTGAACTTAGAGTGTACTTTTCATATGTGGTTTGATATCTTGTTTGGGACTTGAGACTATCTCCTCAGCACGGTGAGAGTGGGCCATTTAGGTTCCACATGGTCGGATGGTAGTACTTTTTTACTCTTACCACTGAGATCCATCTGTACTCACCGTGATTGGAGCTTCCTTGTCTACATTTACTTTCATTCTTTCTATGTATCATTATGATGGATGGTTGTATTTCATGATGGATGCTTATATCTTTTATGATGGATGGATGTATCATGTATGGTGGATGGTTTCATTTATTTCATTATACTTGTATCATGGATCCAAGGAGGATGATGTAATTCTATTTTTATATATGTATATTCTTTTAGTCTTTCATACCCTGTGACATGTATAGTGGATAATTGAGCATTCTGAATTTTATTGCCAAGAGGCATTCAGAACAAATGTATATTATTTAAACGGACATTGGACTTTTAATTATTCTTTCATGTGGATGTGGTAGTTGTTGGACTTAGTATTAATTTAAATTTAAATGTGATTCAACATCATGGGATCCTTAAGGAATGTAACCTGTTACGTATGTTTTTAGTTGATTGTATGTTATTGCTTTTGCTAATTTATGTTTGATGTGTATGCTATTCTTTCTCGTTAAAAACAAAAATTGTTGGCAAACTTAGTAAAACTTTAGGTTAATTCTTTTGGATCCCTTGGTAGGGCGTTACAATATCTATGTCGTATAATGATACATCAATATTTGTATAAATTTGTAAGAAAGAATTATATTTATATTGGGGTACGCTCCTTTTAAAATGCATAATATAGGACTTAGGTCCGGGGCAAGATTGGAGGTTTTCTTACTCTGTTCTTTCATACTAGTGCCCGTTTGAATGAAGATTTTTGTAAACTCGTATTTTTATCTAATATAATACAAGGCTTTGGCTGTTTTTTGATCAAAATAAAAATAAAAATTATTATTAAAGTTATATTATTATTAAATTTATGATTATTGTGATTATTGTTAGAATTATGAATACCGAGAGAATAACTATGATTAGATCTAAAAAATAGTTCTAATTCTTAGACAGAAAGGCATGTTCATTAGATCTAAGAGTACCAATTGTAACAACTTAGCTTCCTCTCGACGTAATAAATTTTGAAAAATACTATAAGTTAATTAAGTAAACAAAGTAGGAATAACAAGTTGAGAATGAACCTTAGTAATAAACTAATGATATTGCCTAGGAAGATATTTCTTTAGAATAATGGTAATTAATCTAATATCAGTTAGAGTAACACCCAATGCAATTAATTGTCTTTTAATATAATCAAATTTAAGTAGAAATTCATCTATAGATTTGAAATCAATATAACTTAAGTCTTCCAAATTTTCTTACATTTGAATCTTGCATGATTTAGATGGTCTGTCATACATTTGCTTTAAAATATCCCAAGCTTCATGGGCAATAGTACAATGAGCAATTAGAACATACAAATCAGGGTTAAGAGATATACCAATGAGGTCAAGGGCTTCCTCATTTTTAGTATTCCATGCATCTTGTTCATCTTGCATAGTCAAGGTACTAGGAATAGAAGACACATTAGTAGCAACATTTAAAATATGCTTGAATTGAAAGATAAAATAAAGATGAGTTTTCCAAACATGATAGTTCAAGTTATTTAACTTAATTTCAAGAATTAAAGTCAACATGTTGACAAGATTAGTGTTTCTAAAAAAAAACCTCTTAATTAAATAAAAATTAAAAATTAAATTATCTTAGTGAAAAAAATGAACCCCTTCAATAAAATATAAAGAATCTTAAAATAAATTTAAAATAAATTAAATATTAATAAATAACTATGAAAAAAGAGATTTTTTATTTATGAAAATTGAATATTCAAAAAAGATGAACATGAACTTTTCTTTGATATTAATATTAATATTAGTAGGTAGAGAAAAAGAGAGTATAAGGATATTATCAAAGATATTAAAGGTAGATTGAATAGATATACTAAACATTAACCAAACTTCTTTTGCAAAACTGCATTCAAATAAAATATGTCTTCCTATTTCTGGGACTCTGTAAATGCTGCAATAATTAGTATCAGAGAAAGAGCTTCTAATAGGAAGCTTGTTAAGAATAAGCAACCATTTAAAACATTTAATTTTAGGATCAATAGAACTTTTCCAGAGATAATCAAATCGTTTATTCCAAGCGAGAGTGTCCAGATCAGTATACCAAGTGTTATTAATATGACTGATAATATCTTCATTGTGATTGATAACTTTGTGAATATCCTTAGCTTTGAGTTTGGAAATGATGATACCATCAGGCCATTTAATTTTCAGATAACTGTTAGAGTCAACATGACATAAAGTAGGGATATCCTTACTGGCATTGACAATCATATTATAAGTCTTTTTATGAGAATCAGGAAGGTTAAATTTATTCTTTAACTCATCCCATTGGATAAGGGTGTCCTTTTCAAAGATATCAATGAATTGTTTGATCCCATAGTTGGCTTAGATCTTGGCAAAGCAACCTCGGGTAAGTGCAAGCGGTTTATTGCCCAGCTTAAGGTTCCACCAAATGGACCTTTCACCATGGAGGGTCTCATCATCAAAGAAATTCTTGTTATTGATGAAATGCCTAACATGCTTCCAAGATTTCCAAATGGACTTAAACACAACAGAGCCTTGAACCATGATAGGAAGATCACCACAAATGAGATTAGCAAGGGGAAGGTCCTTCCAGAACTTAGCCTTTTTAGGATATCCTCTCTCAATATTATTACGAATTAGGACTTTCCAGGGATCCTCTCCCTTGAAAGCATGAAAGATCCATTTAGAGGCCAAAGTGAGACTACTTAACTTAAAGTCCTTAAGGTCCAGGCCCCCAAGGAGCTTGTCGGCATGACACCAACTCCACTTGACAGAGTGAGGCTTTTTATTTCCTTTTCCATCAGACCGGAGATACTTTCTGATGGCTTTCTGAATCTCCAGCACTTGGTAATCATTAAACATCTAGGTAAAGACATAGTATATTTTGTAAGAAGAGAGGATTTTTTGATGCACTTGTATTCTACCCGCAAGAGACAAAGATCTATTGTGCCATTTGTTAAGTTTATTATGGATCTTATCCTGGATCTAGCTCCACATCTCCTTTAAGGAGGGCTCAATAGAGAAGGGGATACCGAGATATTTAACAAGTTTGGATGGGCCACCCCATTGGAAACAAAATTTCTCAAACCAATTAGGAGGATGGCTTTCCCATCCAAGACAAATAGATTTAGAATGGGATAGCCGAGCTCTAGATATCTTACAAAAGAAATTTAGCTTATTAATCATGGCTTTAAAATTAGATTCAGAGGCTTCATAAAAGAGAGAAGTGTCATCAAGAAACTGGCAATTGATAATATCCTTACCATCAGTAGGTAGAGAAAAAATGATAATAATGATAATGCAACTGAGAAGATATAACAAACAATGAATGCAAAAGTGGTTAGAGAATACTTCAGCAGTATCCGAGAAAATTGGGGAAAGCAACTCAAAAAAAATGAAATGTTGGGCTTACTAATTACATCAAATAACAATGTAACAACAATTGAAAAACTATTTTGAAAAAATGTAGATTCCAGTCAAGATATTAAATGAAACTAAAAGAAAATTAGTTAGATTATATTAAAAAGGAGATATTAATATGAGTGAAGATTTAAAAAAAATAATTGAAATGAAAACAAAATACAAAAAACTATAAACTGGCAACTAAATAATGAACATAATAATATTGCTAATAAAGTTTCTTGCAAGAGAAAATTAGAAATAATAGAGTAAGATTTTGATTTTTTTTGTTAACGAGAGCTTCAACTAAAATAAAAAGCCCACAAAATAAATGTTAGAGAAATATTTAAGAAGATTAGTTTAATGAAATCTGCAATAACAATATTAGTATAATGAAAACTGCAACAAAATAATGCTACGTTTGTCTTGTTTTGGCTGCAAGTCTTCCAAAACAAGAGAATTTTTTTTGATTTTTTTGCAAGAAGATAATCATTTGCTGGAAAGCCTTCCAAAGGGGGTTAGAAGAAATAAATAACAACAAAAAACTTGCAAACACAATTTTTTTAGTAATGAAGCTATTGCTTCTCTTCTCCTCTCAACAAATAGTCTCCAATATGGTAACCTTTACACAAACTCAAAACAAGGATTAAGCAGCTCTAATACCATGAATGGAATTGATAAGTAAGAAATATAAAGAATTAATCTAAGAGAGTTTGAAATGAAAATAAAGTTGTCATAAACTCAAGAAGCTTAAGATATCTTCCCAAAGATCAACACAAATAGAGACAAAGAGATTTTGAAAGGGGAAAACAAAGAAAACCCCTTGTGTAATATTATGAATGATGGAAAAAGCCGAGAGAGAGAGAGAGAGAGAGAGAGAGAGAGAGAGAGAGAGAGAGAGAGAGAGAGAGAGAGAGAGAGAGTTCAATCAAATTAGTTGATCACAATAACATCAAAGTGATGTATAGAAGTGTTAGAAGAATGTGATAGAGGCATCTATTTTATAGAGATGAGAAAGGAGTTGCATGTGGTTGAATGTGTAACTCCAATTTCTAGGAATGCCACCATTCATAAAAAGTGTGTGCAAAGTGTCAAGATCATCTTAAGGAGGATAAACTAACTTCCTTATAAAATAAATTATAATAATAAGTTATCCTCACGCATGGACAAGAGGAAGTGTAAATGACATGTCCTCACATGTTGACTAGAGGAAAAAATACATGAGGGATACCTTGGTTAATCCCAAATTAAATAAATATAACCATGGAAAGATTACTAATTCTAACAGAAATAGATGTAAAACATGTGCATTTTAAAATAGAATGTTTGTAGAATGAAATTAGAAATATTTGATGAGCTTTATTTGGTAATATGCCTTTAATAGTCGATTCAAATCTAATAAGAATTGGGTAAAAAATTAAAATTGATGTAAATAATATGTATATTTTGTTTCAATATTGATCTATATTATTTTTAAATTTTTAATTTTTTTTAATGAATATTTGAAAGTAAATTGTTTTGGTTTAAAGTATCTTGGATTGTCGACTTCTAGCTGAGAGGGAACTGATTATTTATTAAATGATACATCTAACAAAAATATTGTTGAAAATAGATTAATACAAGTATGAGAATGTGTTTCAATCATTATTTTCTCATTGATGTTAAACTTGCTACTTGTTGGTAAGACAAATGCCCAGTTGATTTGAGTACTATCATTTGTTTGATTAATGAGGAGGTTTTGATCAAATGAGATAATAAAAACACCTAGAGGAAAGTTTGAGTTATGATATGAAAAAGGAGTACAAAGATCAGTTAAGATAGTGATGTTATAGTGCATTGATTATCTACTTAGATTTGCAAAGGTTGGATAGATTGATTAAGTCTAAAAGAAAAAACAAGAAGAATTGAGTCTTGCAAGCTTGACCGAGTGGATAGTAGGTGCCGAGCAAAGTTAGTGCAAGAAGAGTAGAAAATTAGTTGGAGCCAAGTAAAGTGAAAGTTAAATGTATGTCGAGTGATACAGTGTAAGCCAACTAAAGTTTAGTTGATGCTGAGCACTAGTAAACTTTAGTGTTTTTTGAGTTATCTAGTGGATGATGAGTGGAAGAATAGTTTGGAAGCTGAGTGATAGCATATTGATATCGAGTGCCAATATTCATGTTAACTTGTAGATTTGATGAATCTGAGCCAACTATTTTGTTTTCTTGAATTTTGTGAAGCACGTGGAAGATAACTATGATGAGTTGGTGGCACAGAATTCATGGTAAACCATTTTGAGGTGAATTCAAAGAGGACTAAAAAAGAATTTTCTAGAAGGGACTCAAATGAAAAGATGGGTACGTTCATTGAATCCTACCAAATCCTACCTAGCCCTAAAATGGACAATAGATGATGAAGGACAAAAGATCTTAATTTTCTATTTATAGATATGGTTGGTAAGAAGCAAGATTGGTTAATGAATGAGAACCTAAGTTAGACAAGAGGTCTAAGGTATTGCTTCATTCAAAGACCGAAAAGAAGAGACTGCTATTGGCAAGCAAAGCAAGAAGGCTTAAGAGTATGAATGCTTGAAGGGTGAACAAGCTGTTAGAGCTGAAGTGTATAAAAGACAAGCGAATGGAGGACTAAAACAAAGATCTATAATCTACAAGTGAGTTGTAATTTGTTATCAGATCAAGCCTTACTGTTACTTTCTAATCATTGTACCAGTCTAGGGTAAATCTTTTAAATTAAGGTTGACCTAACAATAATTTGTAAATTCTTTAACCAGGTGACATTCCAAGTGAATGATCTAAAGTCCTCTAACAAGGCTCACTCCTTACAGGGTGATTGAAATCCTCTAACCAAGTCACATTTAACAATATGTATCATAACCTTTAATAGGATTGGCCTCTCACAAGGCATCACTTCAGAAGAGTGAGAATGAGTAGCATGTTACTAGTGGTTTTTCCCAAACTAGGTTTCCACGTAAAATCTTAGTTTCAAATGTGTTATTGAATCTGTTATGTTTCGTATTTACATTTTTGCAAAGTTGTTTCAACCTAGAACAATAATCTACAAGTTCAAGTGATTGTATGGTCTAATGGATGCACACATGAATATATTTTATGGATATGGGTTCACTAAGCTGTGAAAAGTTTTATTTGTACATCTAGACTTTGGATAAATGGTTCACCCCCCTTCTTAGTTATTCTAAAGAATTCCAACGATTGGTATCAGAGTCATAGTTATTCTAAAGGATTCCAATAATTGGTATCAAACTCATTTGCTTAAGAGGACTAGTTTGAAGGTACTAGAATCAAAAGATCAAAATGTCAAAAAGAGAGGCACCTAAGCTTAATAAGGACAACTTCCTTGCATGGAAAAGTTTGATGAAGCTACATCTAGGAGGTCTCGGAGACCATGCACAATCTACCATCACCACTGAGCATGTTGATCCTACTAGAGCCCTAACTGTTGAAGATCTAAAAAAGGAGAAAGAGCACAATTAGGTAATGTTGGAGATTTCCTCTGCCTTAAGTTATGCCAAGCTCAATGACATCAAGGGTTGTGATAGTGCAAAGAAGATGTGGGATGCTCTTTATGCCATCTATGGAGGAGATGCAAATGTTTTGAGAGCCAAATCTGAACGTCTTAGAGGTAAGTTCTATGATATGAGGATACAAGAAGGTGAGAATGTTGCTCAATATTGCTCTAGGATAAAAGATGTTGTTAATGCTATAGGAGGATCTATTGGTAAGATAGATGATGATACTATATTAAGAAAAGTTTTGAGAACACTGTTATTCATCTATGCTATTAGAGTTTCTACAGTACAAGAATTGAGATGTACACCAGGTTCTAATATGAATCTTGCACTAGTAAATTTGAACTCAATTTTTGACAAATTTTGGTCAAAATTTCAATCCAAGTTGGTCAAAATTTTGACCAAGTAGTTCATGGTAAGTTTTCTCGTCCAAATTTTGACCAACCTGCAGTTGGTCAAAATTTTGATCAATACATTCATCAAAGAATTTTAATTTTTTCTAGCTCTGATTTGTCATTGTTGGTCAAAATTTTCAGCAATGTTTGGTCAATTTTTTTAAAGAATTGGTGGAAATTTTGACCAATCTCTTGGTAGAAAACTATCAAGAATTGGTCAAAATTTCCACCAATGTTTGGTCAATTTTTTTAAAGAATTAGTGGAAATTTTGACCAATCTCTTGGTAGAAAACTATCAAGAATTGGTCAAAATTTCCACCAATGTTTGGTCAATTTTTTTTTTATAATTGGTGAAAATTTTGACCAATTCTTGGTAGAAAACTATCAAGAATTGGTCAAAATTTTCACCAATGTTTGGTCAAATTTTTTTTAATGTTGTATCAAGCAATTGTTTCCTATCCAAGCCATTTAAATTTGCAACCTTTTAAATCTTTGCAAAGATAAAGATGGATGCTTTATAATCAGAGGACACCTTTGAGAAGAAAAATTCTCCTACTCCAACTTTATCTTTGCAGAGATTTAAAAGGTTGCAAATTAAATGGCTTGGATAAGAAACAATTGCTTGATATAGGATGGAACAAATGGACATTTATGCATAGGGCACCATCAATTATGTGAATGATGTAGATGCAGCCAATTTTTTTGGGGTCAAAGACACCAATTAATATAAGGTTTCTAATCTCTACGAGGTCAACATTGTGGTTGTAAGGGATGTAGAGAGGGAACTTCTTCATTGTCTGCTTCATCACTGATTAACTTGCACCACAGACCGATGGTCTTCATCTTTATTGTGGGCTCCTATCCACTATGTGAGTGTTGATGTAGAAGCCGAAGCGAAAAAAAATAAGTGAAAGCATGTTGAATAAGGTTTCTAATCTCGACTTGGTCAACATTGTTGATCTAAGGGCTATTCTATCATATATGTGTGGTTGTATAAGATTCCTATCTAGAATTGAACCAAAATATTCACAACTTCTTGCAAGGATATTTTGTCAAACACTTAAGTTGTTGTAGTAGTCTACAACAACCTCTCTAAAAAAATGCTCAAGCAATAAACCAAACACTCAACACAATAAATTGTACTCCTCTTCTCAAGCCCAAAGGCCTCAATACAATTTTATGGCAAAGATACATTATTTTGTAAACACACCAGTCTCAATTAAAGCATTTTCTCATATAATTGTCAACAATGATCTGTTTTGTTTTTTATTTGATACCATTGAAGTAATAATGATAAACACTTAGCAGATCATCCCTCCCACTCCAAGTTATAGGACAAGTCATCTAGAACCAATATTAAGAAAATCTTTAAGCATCAAAGATCCCTTGAATTGTAACATTATAGAAGTAACTATGCTATCATGAATTTCTGATACATACGGTAAAAATGAATGTGCATTAAGAGTTTATAATAGAATGTTGACCCCTGATACTACACCTATCATGTCCCCTTCTGTTATCTAAGCCAAGGATGACACTTAGCCTATTTTACACTCTGATAGGCTTAAGTTAGTATGCAAGGGATTCCATGAGGGTGTAAATGTTAATAAAGTTCATATGATGTTGATTACATTGGTTGCCTGCATTAAAATCTTCAATTTGGCATTGGTAGAATTGATAATGAAATAAAGAACTATTGGAACTCTCATTTGAGCAAGAAACTCCACCACAATTCCATCCTTCGCACAAACCACCATTACAAGACACATTCTTGTTTATCACCCATCACAAAGATCAACACCTTAAAGCCCTTCAATAAACTATTAGAATGTGGTAAATTGGGGGACTATGTGGTGGAAAATACACAATGGGAAAACTCATCTCCTTGTGTAGGAAAGTTCAAAAATACTAATGTGTTTAATGAAAGTAGCAATACTATGGATTTTGTAATCACTCAATAGTTTTCACATGAAAGAAATTTTCTAAATAGAAGTGGAGACACAACAAACTACCAAACAACTAGTAATACAAATGATATAACCTAGGTTCTTTGTTCTGCAGTAGATGAAAGCATTGCATACTCTTCACAATGCCAAATTGAAGATTTTAATGTAGGCAACCAATGTAATCAACTCTATGATGCACATGAAATAGAAGCTTCATGTGTTGGACCTATGATCAATTAATATCACAATAAATTGATTAGAGAAGAGAAGCTTGAATCACATTCTATGGTCTACCATCACAATGATGATTCAAATAATTTTGAAATGAAAACTAATATCATATTTAGTCCACATTATTCATCATCACATTCACAGTATATTGGTGGTAGCATTTCTGATGATACTTCTCATAATCAACAATGGCATCATAGCCATAATGATGACAAAGATCATCTAGACCTTCCTCAACTCTACTTGTTTGATGAGCTTCTATGTGCATTATTTAACAAATTTACCCTGAAATGGATGTTGTTTGATCTTAAAAGTGTGAAATCATTATTAAGCTGGGATGATATATATTTTTTTTGTCATAAAAGATGCAATGGAAATCTGGCCAATATAGAGATAATACCAATGGGAGACACTAAACATCAAATATCATACAAGTCATGACCCATAGCTATGTTTTTATGTAAAACATATCTCCATGATGATGCCTTTTATTTCACCTGCCACAAACCATAGTGTATAGGGACATCCAACAAGCCTCCATGTAAAAAAGGAAAATTATCTAAGAACTAGAAATGATCAAATTAGAGGTCCTTTTGAAAACAATGGTTGAAAGCTATTTTTTCCCACAAAAATTATCACTAAAAACTAATAGACTAAAAAAAGATACCTATAATGTATGATTTGTAATTGGACCACTTGATACAAAAAGAATTGTGGAAATTACAAAGAAATAAATGAACACATAAAACATATTTGATTCCAAAAAATATTAGGAACCATCTCATTACTATCTCAATATTCCCACCAAAACAATAGAAAATGGCCTTTGCATACGTGTGGATGAGCAAATGCACCCTCAATTTTTTTTGCAGTCTCGATAGGAAGATCATAAGTTGCACATCCTTGAGAGTATACCACAACTTCCTCCAAAGATGGAATAAAGCCACAGTTTCTTGCAGATAGAACAGTTGATACAAAGTCTAGAACACATACATCTGTACATATGCCTGCAACTAATACTTGGATTGACAAATGCCACTAGCATAACAATAAAAACCAAAGGAAAAATGTATATCCAAAGCTTAAAAGATGTCTAAGACAAGAATCAAGAAAAGAAAGGAAGAAGAGGCCAAATTTCAAAATTTCTTTTAAAATTTGCATATCATCAAAAGAATTTTAAAAAAACCTTTGGACTACTCCACATTACCTTTTTTTTCATATTTATTATGAATGGCACAACAGGGAACCAATGACAATTCTTCAACAAATTGGGGATTCACATCCTCAAAGCTACCTCAGTTGCCTCCTAAAAGCCCACCATTTATGGGTTCCGGTGATCAAGATAACAATAATATGTACATGGGCTGGCATAATTTCTCTTTCTAGGGGCATAGCTTGAAACATCAGTGCACACCTTTAGTAGGCTATCTCTCACAATGCCAGCCATCATGGATAGATGATTTGTTGGACACGCCTTCTGAGATACTATCAAAGAAGGGTGCTCATCATAGACGATCAACAAGTGATTCACTTGCATTTGTGGAAGCCCCCACAAATTCTAATACAATAGAGGAAATTGCAGAGAAAGATGAGTTTGATTGCAAAAGTGCAGCATCTATACCTTCCAAAGGATCTC
The DNA here is from genome assembly GCA_028749045.1 of Cupressus sempervirens. Lineage (NCBI taxonomy): Eukaryota > Viridiplantae > Streptophyta > Pinopsida > Cupressales > Cupressaceae > Cupressus > Cupressus sempervirens. Next base: position 441,765,465 of record CM053793.1, on the reverse strand, counting down.
ATGACTTTGATAGATTGGATGAGGAGCAACTTATGTCCATGTTTAATGATGTTGAGCCTTTCAAAAAAAGTCAATCAAACCAATCTTCTAATCCTCCTAATCATTAGATATTTGCTTTGGATAATAGATGTTCAGATAGATAGGCAACCTCTGAGAATCCCTCAACTCCATCTGATCACAATAGCATTAATTAGCCTTTAGTGGAAGAGAAAGTGATGACTGTGTTTGACCAGTTCAAAAGTGAGCTAGAAGTTCAAACTGTTAACAAAAGTGAGCAACCACTCTAGACCACCAAGACTGAAATGCCCTTGTCATCATTAGCAATGGAACTTGATGTAAACATTGATCCAAAATGGGTCAAAAGGTAAGCTTTTCATTATTTACATCTTAGATTTTGAGCCCTAAAATATGAATTCTTAGAATCACTTGAATGGTATGAATATATAGGTGTCTTGTTATTGGGTTCTCCCTTCCTATTCTTATAATTTTTTTATTATTTTCCATAATTATGGCCAATAGGCAATCTACACAAAGATCTAGAGTAAGAAAGCTTCAATACATTTCAGAACTTGAAAGAAGTGTCAATGTACTGCAGGTTTGTTATGCATACTGTTGGCAATGCATTAGGTGAAATTGTGTTAAAAATGTCTAATTCATTTTATTGTCTATTAAAAATCATACTATAACCATATAGGAGTATCTAGTTCTTGAATGGCATCATGCTATCACTCTAGTACTATGCAAGCATATGTACATAAAATTTATCATATTATGACTTTTAATTGATATTAAATCTACACACACACACACACACACACATGCACATGCGCACGTGCGCGCACACACACACACACATGCATGGATACATACATACTGATACTTGCATGCTCACATAAATTCATACATACATGGATAGACATACAGGCGCACGTGCATATATATATATATCTACTTTTCAATGAAGAATATGTATATACTATATATATCTATAGAAGAATTTAGCCATGCATATAACTCATGCAACTTCTATAACTTCCAATAAAGACACTAGTTTTGTATTAAAAAAATGGTTGCAAGATACTTCGTGATGAGAATACAAAGAGAAACAAAAGATATTGTGTGTACGTTGGTGAGATGAGGCCTTTTCCCATAGGCACTAAATGAAGCATCCATTGTGGAAATTATGCCCAGTCACATCTGCATGGTGTCCTTCTAATGGATAAGATACTTTGGTGTGCTTGCCTTCCTTAAACAATCCATATCCAAGTACACATTGGGCATCAATTCCATCAACACTCTATGCACAAACAGTTAGATAATAAGTGAATCCTAACAAACAACTCATCCCAAGTCTTTGCAACAATAGAAATATCAGCACCAATGCTTGCCATATACAAAACCACGTTGCATACAATGCTATATGGTAGAACAAATAAAAAATTTACTTGGTCATATGTTCTCATCAAGTGGGTACTAGTACATTAGAAATGAAGTCAAATGACCAAATAGCTACAAAAGGAATCCCTTTTCATACACAACCAATTGCCAAACTAAAACATAAAGAGGAACAACAAGTTGCATAAAATAATAGATTAGGAAGACTTACCTTGAAGAGCAAGCTCAACAAGTTTCAAGTAACCACCTAGCTATAAAAGCTCCCCAATAATTCTATAAGGTTCAGTCAAATCTCTCTCAAGAAGACAAACACGTCTTCCATCCTACATTGTATTAGACAACAAAAAGTAAGAAAATGACATGCAAACAACCATTCCATCAATTTTTTTCATCTCAATGCTCTCAACTTATTCAACCCTCCAAAATATCTAACTAATCTAACTGTTGTGCATTACTCTCTCATAAATATGCACAAATTCAACCTTTCATGAACCTTGCTTCAATGTAATCTTGAAGCTATGGATGCCAAAGATAGAATCAATGTGTAGAAATCTCATTTACATGGATATAGTATTCGTTGTTGAAAAATTACATTTGTCAATCAAATTATTTTTGAAAAAGAAAACACAAATTCTATGTAAAATGTTCAATAATTAGTTGGTTTTAAATTTTTAGCTAACTTTGACTAATATAAATCAATAAATTAACAAAATTACCAAAATAAATTTAATATAAAATAATTTTTTAATAAAAAAGGAGAATTAGGATAATACCAGGACCAAGTACTCAAACACTGGAACCAAAACCTTCTTGAATTGACTTTATTGTTGATCCTTGCTTTCCTATTAAACTTCCAGACTGTGTCCCAAGTAGCAGCATCCAAGTTGAAATTGACCCCCCAACACCTTGTTGCCCTCGACCAAAATCTATCATTGCATCTATGCCCTCTATTATGCACTTATGAACCTTAAGTGTGTCATCCATAACTGGGGAGACAACTACATCAGGTTCATCCTTTGTTGAGATCATAACTTTAAATATGGCAAAAATCAACAGCATTTAATACAAGTTAAGATATGGTATTAAACATCATTTATTAGTTTTTAAAATACAAGGCTGCAATAGTTTAAATATTAGATTGAAATACATGCTAGAAACCAAAAATAAGCAACAAAATTCACCAAAGTTGTAGCACAAGAGCACCATTGTTTAGCTTGAAGTAAAATGTGACTCTAACAAATAAGATATTTTAATTTTTAAAAGATCTTTACTTAAGTTAGATGAAAATGTAACTTACAACATCATCAGGGATGCTTGGCACTCCGTCGAGAATTTTGATGTGAGACTTGGTCTCCTCACACATTTTCTTCACAAACTCTCCTTTGCGACCAATTATCCCACCAACCTTCTGACTAGTTATAAGCAATCGAAATACACTTTCTCCAGGACAACTAGACCATCTTTATCTACACCATTTCCAGCTGATGTCTCCTCATCTCATCCTCTTTTCTGACCAGGAGTGAGGTTCTTGCATAGATTCTAGTGTTGTTGACATTTTCAAATTGTTGCAATTGGACCTATCCAAGTATCAACACAGAGAGCTTGACACTTCACCACAGAAATTTGAAACTGTTGATCTATTTCTCTTAGCCTGGGATCAATGCAGACTATTAGGTTAGATAAGTGGGTAGTCATTAGCAATTTTTTGTGTGTGAAGACTCTATCTAATTAAAAAAAAATTAAAATAGAGTCCAGAGCTCCACACAATTGTATGTGTCCACAACAGAAAACAAATGGCATCTCTTGATAAATAAACAAAATAAAATCAAACCAAAAATATTTTAATTTTTAATACAATAATAACAATTATCCAAAATAATTATGACATATATTGACAATACAAAAAAATGGTCAATATTATTAACTATAGTTTCCTTCCAATTAGCTATGATTTGAGGCATGTTTCAGGGTGTCAAAACTAATTTTAAATGAATCAGATATGAAACAAGATGCACACTAGAGTTTGAACATCTGACATCTACATTCCATGACTGAGCATTATGACATCAAAATTTGACGTTTCAGGAAAAGCAAAGGGTTCCCTGAGGAATTTACATCAAGCTGATAAAACTCATAGAACAAATGCTAAACCATACTCTTTTATGTAGACACATTTTCTAGAAATGATATAGAGTGATCACAAGAGGAAAGGATGCCATGTTTGACCTGGGAAGCTACCTCTAATCACATAGTGGGATTCAACTTCACAATACAACAATCACTTAAATATTAAAATCACAATACTCTTAACTTCTATTCACTTAGTGAAACTGTGCCTACCCACATGCAGACATCAATGTGCTCTGCGAGTCATTTTGAGTAGAAGACTCCCACGTTAATATCTAGAACATTTACTCAATATACAAAAAATTGTAGACACTTTTCCACCAAGCTCACATTGACTAAAACCCAATAAAGCTTTCATAGTGCAACCGCAAATAGAATTTCATTAAACAATATTCCTCACAAATCTAAGAAACTAACACCTTTGATGACAAAAATGATTGAAGCCACATAAAACATACAAAACAGAGGGTACCTGCCACACTTAACATCATATTCATAAAATGATCGAAGCTCCTAACAACAAAAGGCCTCCACTAAATGATTAATGACTAAGGCACCAAGATTAAGTTGGCTCATGCATTCGTGTAATTAAAGATGGCTTCCAGGAAAAAGTGTTTACCATCATATTTTAAACAACTTACCACCAAGCACACATTTAATGAAACCCAATATGGCTTTCATAGTGCAAAGACCCCAAATAGAATTTCATTAAAAATATTCCTCACTACTATGAAGTTAATCTATTATTTATGCTTTCACATGTAGACAAGGCAATCCATTAGTTGAAACTCTGGAGTTAATGCTGCTCCTAAGTTCACAATTTCTATTAGAAAAAACAAGTTCAGTGAAAATAAATTGAAATGCTAATAATCGAACAAATTTAAACCAGTTCAAGAAGACAACATGGAAATCATAGGTTAGACATTGGACATCTACTATTAGATTCATACAAGCCATTACACTTTCCTCAATCTCAAATATGGCATACTGCAAGTGAAGATTCCAACACTACCAAGACTACAAATTTCAAAAGAAACTACCTATTTTATCACCACTTTGAAAGGGGGAATCAATTCTTTTACAAGAACATGAACTAGAGAAATAGGCAAATATAAAAATTAAATAAAAAACAAAGAAGACATGGTACAAACTTTGAACCAATAATGAAGTTAAATGTTAGGAACATGTAAACATTGAAAAATATTCAATATTGTAAATATCCCAATAATAATTAACTTTGTAATGGCACCTACGAAAGTAGAGGAATCATACCATACAAGAGACAAAGTACATCCTACCTATGGATACACTATATGATTCCTAAAGATATTGCAAAATTTCAAGAATTTTAGTAGTCTTGTTTCATTGACATCAACTTGAGTAATGTACAAATCAATCTAAATAAGCACCCAAGCCATTTGAACTGCATCCAACATCCAAAACCTTCTCAGGGTTCCCTACAAAAAAACATAAATAGTCAATGTACTTGCTTCTCCATCTAATATCAATAGCTACTATAGTGAGAACCATAACCCCCAGTAGAATGTCGAGAACTTGGACCATATCCTCCAGTTGGGGCCAAGTGACCAGCACTTGGACCAAAACTTCCAGTAGCACCAAAATGACTAGTACTTGGACCATAACCTCCAGTTGGGCTAGAATGCGCAACACTTGGACCATAACCTCCAACAGTGCCTGCACTTGGACTATAACCTCCATTGGAATGGCCACCATGCCCAGTATTTTTCCATGGGGAAGTGTACATAGAGCTTTGACTGGGATAAGAATTATATCCTATATCAACTGTGTTATATGCATCTGTAGGTGGCCCTGAAGCCTCTATCATGAAGTTCTACGATAAGTATTACATAAACATTTTTAGAACTACTTTGTAACCCATATGCAAAAATAGATTGTAAGAGTCATTAACAAATCTAATAAAATTTGTAGTACAAGTTAAAAGTTTGATAAATTAAGTTGTATGCATGACTTAGTACATCTTAAAAAATTGACAGTTCCAATCCATACATGGATCAATGAGTTTGACTTAAGAACTACATAGTTTAATCCTGATAGTAATATCACAATTTGACTTGTTGAGAAAATATCTTGTACTTATCAACTAATGAGCATAAGGAGCTTTCTAATAACTAGTTCATAAGGTGCAACACTTGGTGTAGGTTTTGCAAATGGGTTTGCAAGCATAGTGGGTTTAACCATAGTGGAAACTCCATAGTATGCATGCTCAAGCTAGAGTAGTACTGGGATAGGTGACATCCCAAGAAATCCCGATGCTCCACCTTTATGAGCATCACCTAGACCTAATGAGTGCTAAGAGTTCCATTCATTCTCATGAGAAATGGGTTAGGTGTGAAGTGTGAACCATTGCTCATGAAACATGGGTCAATGAGTTTGAATCAAACTACACAATTGAATCCTGATAGCAATATTATAATAGTACATTTTTTAATGGGAGGATATCCAAGGGGATTACCTTGTGAGATAAATACACAAAATCCCTGGAAATATTGCATATAAGGTACTCATGTTGTTCATGTATGATTATTTAGTGGCTTCTCTTTTTGATGTGGTTATTGTGCTTATCTTGGACATGCAATTCACTTACCCAACAAGGCACATATGCATGTTGTAATTGTTGGTGATGTTTTTATGTGTCTCTAATAAAGCTTTGCTAGTATGAAAAGTAATATTAGTTTAATGTCCATAATTAGGGGATTGCATTTTGTATATATGAAAAAATGTGACTAAAATAAGGCATGCATATGTCCCTGCATGCTCTTTATTCAAATGTTGCTTACATGTAATAAGATTGGGATTATCATCTTGTGTTGTCCATTGTACCTATCATGACATCAGGAATTCTACAACTGCACTTTATTAGATTGTCTACAGGAACTGAGATTTTCATTGAATGTATCCATTCAAGATGTTTTGTTTCTCAATCAAGTGAAGCCAAACATATGAATAATGAATGATTTTTTGTTGCCAAAGATGTTTATTATGTATTTATAGATCATAATATCAAAGGATGAACTTTATTGATTCATGATGTAATCTATAGTCTGAATTCCTAGAAGAAAGTTGTAAAATGTGGAAAAGAATAGACTTGTTTTGCAGTTGAACATTTTATACTTTAGAGGCAATCCAAAAGATAGAGTCTTGATTAGACTTGGACCTGAACTAGTCATGCAAGTACAATTAAGGTGTTTTTACATAATTATTTTAAATTAAAAGTTATTTCATCAACAGTAGATCCCTACTTTCAGAGTGCATCACACCTTTAATGAAGTTCATTTTCTTGGCTGCTTTGACTGTACACTCTAGTAGAAATGCCAAATATAAAAGACTTGTGATAGGTGAAGACCAACTTCGTGTGCTACATCTTAATCACTTTATTAAAAAATACTCAGGCCAAAGAGAAATTCTAAATCTTAAAAATAATTCTCTTCATTGCAGCTATGAACTCATAGTATTTGCATTATTGATGGATAACATTGTTATAGGGTTTCATTATCTCCTTCAATGCCAATAGTGTGAAAGTGAATAACATTGGCCAAGTGCATCTATGAAAGATGCCTTTTTAAACAAGTAGACAATGTAGCCAACTAAATAGATTTGATCAGTAATGTATGTGCATTCTTAGTAGTAGGAATTCATTATGTTCTTCAATGCCAATGGTGTGATGGTGACCAACATTAACCAGGTGCATCCAAGATGCCTTATTTTTAGGTCAGATTGATAGATATTGTAGCCAACAAAATAGACATCATCATAATGTATGTATAATCTACATGTAGAAATGAATCTCTACCCTATACAAAGTACATCTTCCTAGGTGAATAGACTACACCTTGGCATGAATTGCTTGTAAAAAAGACTCCATAGCAGGCTGAGATGACCAACTTGTCAATCTAAATCATACTAATAGAAAGTATGTGGACAAAGGGTCCTTGGATCGTCCAATAGGTTTTGTGCATAACTTTCTCTATTGATAGAAAACAAAACAATTTTCAATATATGGTGCAGGTTTATATTTGTTCATATGGTAAAGCTGCAAGGTGAATATGAAAGATTTTTATATCAATGATTTAATGGATGTGAAGTGGTCCATTTAAAAGTGTTTTAATGAATTGGCTAGGAGTTGAACCAAGGGTCTTTGGTTTGTTTCTCAGATGCTCACCATTGAGCTACCAAACCTCTCGGTTACCATTCCATCCACATGTACTAAAGGCTTTTAGTATTTCTTGGCTTTGGCTGACCTAGGCTATGATACCATATTAAAATTTTCTTCGACCAACTAGGAGGTAACCTTAGGACCTTTTATTTACTACTAGTGTCCTCTACAATTGTGTTGAGTCCTCTTGGTGACTAGGCCATCTTTGTTTTAGGAGTGGTTTTTTTCCAACATCCTAAACATCAAGCCTGCTCAATCCTAGTCCTAAAATGGCATGTAGCCATTTTTATAGATAATCAATCAATTTAGGTAGGTCAAATCAATTTTTTAAAATGGAAGCCACAAACAAAAAATAAACACCACCAAAACGTGGACTAACACTCAAAACGTAAATTGTAAAATTGATAATTGGACTAACCTTTAAAAAATTGGAGATAGAATGACATTGAAAAACAAAAATCTTAATTTTAAGTTGCCCTACCATCAACAATTTGAGAATAAAATCCACTAAATTATAATCCAATAAATATTGAAGAACTTGTAACTTAAGTGTTGGCTACACCTCAATTTCTAGTTTCATATATATTTCACCAACATGTATGACTAAATGTTTACTATCTTAAACCCTTTTTTTGCTTTTGTAAGGTAGACAAACACACTTGGCACAAAGGATCAAGATGGAAGCTATGTTGAAGTTTTGGCAATTTTACTTCACATATTCATCTAGTCCAGATAAAGGGTCAAGATAGTCCAGTGTTTACCCAGATTATGCCATACACCTGGATAGAGAAGCTAATTATTTTTGTTCAAGGTCATGATTTTATTGAGGCTCACAACAAAAGCATTCGCATGTTAGTAGCAAGATGCAAGTATTGGCATGCACCCTACCTCCAAAGCAATCTTTTACTGAGTACTTGTCTTCTCAACCAATAATCGTCTACTATTGCCATTGAAGCCTTCCACACAACCCAACTGATCAATCACAAGTCCCCTCAAATGCCCTTCCCTTATGAAATCACCAAAGTTCAGCCAAAATCATCGAATGCTGCTCTTTCTGTTGCCTTTGTAGCTACTCATTCTCTTGCCTCTGTAGCTGCCATTTCCCTTGCCTCAACCAATACCCTTTCCCTTGCCTTAGTAGCTATTTTCTCCACAGCTACTCTCTATGCTCTTTCTCATTCTTTAGCAACTACCCTCTTACGAGCCTCTTTGGTTGCCCTCTCAAATACAACTCTTTGTGCCTTTTCACGTGTGTCAATTGTTGCTCTCTCATGAGCCTCCTTTGTTGCCCTCTTCACAACTATTCTCTCTCTCTCTCTCTCTCTCTCTCTCTCTCTCTCTCTCTCTCTCTCTCTCTCTCTCTCTCTCTCTCTCTCTCTCTCTCTCTCTCTCTCTCTCTCTCTCTCTCTCTCTCTCTCTCCTTTTCTATTCTGAGCCTTTCTCTTTCTCGTTCCTCTTTTTCTCTCTTCTCTCTCTCAACGAGCCTCCCAAGTTGTCCTTGCCACCCTTTTTCTTTCTTCATGCTTAGCAACCTCTTCCATTCATCTTTCTTCTCTCTCTTGCTTTTCACTTTGCCTAGCCTTGACCATATCTTCTTCCTTTTCCTTCTCTCTCACTTTCTTGGCAACTTTTAGTTTTGCTTTAGCCTTGTCCATGGCATCCTTTATTGCAGCTACTACTGAATTACTGCCAATGTCTTCTTCATATGATGATTTATCCTCTCTCTATTGAGCATAACCTCGAGACCTACCCATTTTGCAAACTCTTCAAGTTCATTTATTGAAGAAATTACAGATGGTTTTTCAGAACCAAATGCTTCTCTATATGATTTTGAGGCCCTACTTGATCACGAGAGGAGTAGGTAACCTTGATGGTGGTGGGGCTGATGTAGGTTACGTAAAAAGTTGAATGTCATCTACAGTAACCCACTTATCATAGATTATCTCTGAGCTATCATTAGATTTTTGAGCAAAGAAGCCTCCTTTGAATTTAGGTTACTAGAAAATGTAGAGTCTTCATGAAAAGAATTATTATTGATATTGAAGAAGATTTTATGGAAGTATCGACAATGCCACTTGGTATATCAAAATCTACTAAAGGGTCACTTGAATATATCTTGGCATGATTTTTCTCTAGTTTATCTGCTAAAATTTTCTTTGGAGATTTGCTTTCCATAGCCTCTCTACTATCCTTAATTTGAGGACTCAAGAATTGATTTGTCTTCAACAGGTTTTGGTCTTTACCAAAATTATTGATGGGAGATGAGGTTGGGGGAACTGCTTGAGAAAAGCTATCAAAGATATCATCAATTCCAATAGTTCCATTAGTGGAACTTTTTCTATCATTGATACTAGCAGACTCAGATGGCATGCCAAATTCTTCAAGAGGGTTGTGAAATGTAGCTGATGATGCATTTGAGAAAAATAATCTACTTCTAAATTGATAAGGAAGGAATATGGTTGAATACCAAAACATTATTTATGTAAGCATGTTTAAAGCTAGCAGAACCCATTGGAATACCAAAATATCTATAGTGTGATTCTATGGAAGGTCTTGATAAAATAAGAGAATCACACATGAACCAACAATGTACTAGTAACCAAAAGGTGAGAACTCATGGGTACAACATATTAATAGCAATATGGGTGTAAATTTTCCCAATTAGATTTATTCAAATATGGCGGAATGATAAGTTATGGTCTTTAATTAGAAGAAGCCACCATTGATAGGAAAAAGGGTATGATAGAGAAACTTGACCGAGAAACTCGAACACTTAAAAAATAAAATTAAAATAAAATAAAATGATAGAATCAAATCTTAAATCCCTATTAAGCTCAAACAGAAAATTAGAGCTAGCAATAAGAGGAAGATAAAGTATTAGTAGATTCAGCTTGTCTGAACTTTGTGCTGGACTTCCAAACAATACACGCTTCCACCCACCCGACTGAAATAGATGCCCTAAAATTTATGTTCTCCAATACTGATAATACTACAACTCCAATGCTAGAAAAATGACAACTTCACTAGGAATTATAAAAGACAAATCGAGGAAGAAAAATAGAGGAAACATATTGAGTAAATCTATTAAATGCATAATGCTCACCGTAGGATCAAAGCTGGGCTCGTTTGAGTATTGAATTAAAAAAAATCTGAATTGTACTGCTTATAATGATCGATCACTACCCCAATATTACCCATGAAGCCCCAATATCACCTGCAAATTTCCATGCCTATGCAGGAATGAAATAAAATAAAAGTATCATGATATGACTATAAGCCCACATGAATATATCAATTTTAACTTACTTTTTGACCAATATACTTCTAACATATTAAGGTTATGACTCGAGTTGGTCAAAATTTTGACTAACTTGGGGAAAACTTAGGACATTTTCGACCAATACAGGGAAAACCAAAAAATAAAAGAAATCATACCTTTGGTCAAAAATTTTGGTAGAAAAACAAGTGCAAATGCACTAGTGTTGAAGGTCTAGTAGGTAGGCTCACTACTTTTGAGCTATCTAATTTTGACAATTTCAAATCTAACAATGTTGAATCTACTTTTAAAGCTAAGCTTTCATTGAAGGAACCTAGTGAGAAGAAGAAGAAAAAGGTAAAATATGTTTTCAATGACATTGATACAGATGAGGAGGATGTAGAATAGTTTGAAGCACTACTAGCAAGGAGATTTCACAAAGGTAAAGGCAAATTCAAAGGTAAGTTACCTATCATGTGTTTTAATTGCAATGAGGTTGGTTGTATTGCTAATAGATGTGTATGATCTAATGGATGCATGCATGTGCCAACATACTAGCTCGTAAGATGCATGCATGAATATTCATCATGCATGTGTACAATCACTTGAACTTGGAAGATGGAGAACTAATGAAAACAACATAATAAGATTTCCATAATTGGTTTAAAGATAGTGTAAAGTGGAATACATAACCTATGAGAATGAATATGTTGAAGATGATGACTTAACCTTGAGTTTGAGATCAATTTACAGAGAGACATTTGATCATTGACTATATTGTGCTTGGCCTAGTTATCAACACCTACCTAGGGTGTACAAGGTGTTTCAATTTTGGGGATATAGCTACATTACACAACCCTCCAATATTCATGGTGTGGTTCTAGGCCTCTTTATCATCCAAAATGTACATGTGGGATCTAAACATAGAAATAATTCTGATCAAACCACTAGGAGATTAATGTCAGATTATGGTCCATCACACAACAATGGTGAATAGAGAAGGCTAGTAGGAATATGACTAGCATGTCAACATATGGTTTGAGTTCAAATATGTATACACATGTCTCCATTTGGAAAGTGGAAAAGAAATGAATAGAGGTCATCTTATGTATATAAATGGATGCACACACACATACACACAAATATTACAAGATTTATAAATAATAGTAAGGGAAGGGACCCTACTTTAAGACTAAATTGTCAACTTGTTGAGGTTATAAACGATAAAGATGGAGATATGAAAATAGAGGTTTATGTATTGATAAAGGTTGAGGTTGTTGTGGAACTTCCCATTGGAGATGAGTTATTGATTGATGACTCCTTAAAACACACTCCTACACGAAAGAAAGGGGAGGAATAAGGTCTCTTTAAGGATGTCCTTTAGGACATAAACTTAAAGAAAAATAAATAAGTGTGGACTTATTTTTTATAACCTATGTTGTCAAAATTATGTTTTATTTAAATTATTCTATAAAGAAGTAGTTTATATGATAATGTTCTACTATTCAATTGATATATATATATATATATATATATATATATATATATATATATAAACCATATTTCATTATAGTTCTTTGAGGTTAATACATATGTGATTTATCCAATTGTTTTTAGACATTAAATAATGCTTGTGTTTGTTGATAGGTAAAATGTGTTGATAAAACACATACTAGTACCCAAGGTCTAATTGGGCTATAAAAAGTTGGACGAAATGATGAAAACTATTCTTTAAATTATACCAAGGTGACAAAATAAAAATTGAAGAGAAGGTTACCGATTGATACATTTAAAGAGTTGATGAGATACACATGCACTGATGACATGTTTCCTAGCCTTAATGATGATGATGATGATAGTGAAAATGCATTGCATGAAACATGATTGAATATAATGCTTATAGGTTTCTTTAAAGGTGGAAAAAATGATGATAATAATGACATATGATAAAAAATAATGATAATTGCAGATGTATTTATCACTAGGTTTCTTTAAAGGTGGAAAAATGATGATAATAATGATCATATGGTTGACAATGACAATAATAGAAAATGTATTTATCACCTACCTAATGTTGATGATAATGACCTTAAAGACTTCATCAACCAAGCACTAAAGACACATGTTCAAATATGGTACAAGCAAAACCTCAAAACTAGTGTGTGTATTAATATTATTAGAAATTAAGTCACCATTTGGTTGATCAGACAAATAATTCACTACCCTATTGAAGGGAGTTGAAATATATTTCTTACTTTACATTGTCAATTGGTGTATTTAGTTCATAATCATTCATCAAATTTGTTTATGATTTTACACATTGAATCTTTTTTTTCCAATGGAGACTTTGAGAAAGAAAACTAGTAATGGGGGAATTCCAGTGTCTAACATGAGCACTACAAATACAAGATCAACGTACCAGGATCAGGGTAAGATGTAGGAGATGGGACTTTGAATGTGCACAAGTCAGATGATGGAAAAGGTAATGGGGTCTCTCAGAATGGTGGACCCTCCTCTGCCTATAAGATTCAAAATAAAGATGTGACTTGTGAGCTTTTGGAGAAATACAAGACAAAGGAAGGTTTGGATGAGCCTAAGAGGTGCTTAGTGTTATTTGGCATCAAAAGCTATAGGAAATCCTCTTTTTCCAAATGTGGTTATCAAGGAAGATAGTCAACACAACAAGCTTTATATTTTTTTTCCCAATCCTTTGATTCATAACATGGTCTCTATAATGGAGTTATTTTTGGTAAGAAAGTTCCTAGGACCCAAACCCAATATTGAGGTCATTTAATCTTTTATTAGGAAAAACTAAAAACTAAAAGGTCATGTTGATATTGGTGCTCTTCCTAAAGGCTTCCTTTCCAATGCCTTCTCTAGTAAGTGTTGTTGTTTCATGACACACGCCTCATTTCGCCTAGAAATGGGGACCCCTGCTTTAATTTTTTTAGCTTTCTAGATCCCTAGTCTAGGGTCCAAGTCTTTTTTAGGGGTTTTTCCTAATGCCTTTGGCTGATCCGGGTCTCTGCCTGAGAACCTAGATTCTAGAAGAGAAAGTCATGTTTGCATATCTAAGATGCACATTAGCACACCTAGCATACCTCACTAGGTGCGCTAGTGCACTAAGTCAAAGAGGAAAAGGACTTTCCTCTTAAAGTGCATTGCACACCTCCAAGAGGTACCCTAGGTGTGCATCTCTGCCCTTTTTGCATCTGGCATGCACAAACAAGAAGCAATTAAAACACCTTTAAAGGTGCACAACTATGCACTCCAAGTAAAACTTGTCCCCTTTTTTTGTGGTAAAGAAGTATAAGGAGCACACCCCATGAGATGCGCTAGTGTGCACCCTCATGCATTAATGCTTAGTCAAAGAATAAGGTGCACCTAGCACACCTCAGAGGTGCACCAAGTGCACACTCTTTTTGCATATAAAGGTTGCAAAATTAGGTTTTTTAAGATGTCCTACCTTAGGATTTTTTTCATTTTATTGTGTTAGTTTTAGGGTCGGTATTAATGGGTTTGATTTTCAACTCTCTGGACTAATGTTTGCTTCTTTATGTAGATAAAAAGGCATCCTTAACTTGTCAGGGTCATAACTTTTGACCTAGAGCTCAGAATTCAGAACTATTTACACCACTAGAAAGAAGAACTAAAAATCCAATTTTAGCCCCTAAAATAATGAGCCTTTGGCTGCCCAATTTTAGGGATCGATGAAAGTTTTAACTCAAATTTTGAGCAGAAGTCCTCTGAAAAAGCCAGCTAAAAGTGCCTAGGAAATCTTATGGAAAAGTTTCAAACATTTGATCATTTTGGATAATCTTGATCACTTGGTCTCTGACCTAGAAGGATCAGACAATTGGAGAAGAGAAAAGATACAAAGATACAAAGGTTGGATACATGAACCAGAACAGGTTCTTCATCTTATGCAACTATTTATGACAAGATTCAACATGGGTGCCTTGGGATTTTAGATAGAAGGAGAAAAAGGAGTTCAAATGTATGAAAGTGTCTGGCTATAAAGAGAGTATAAATCATCAAAAAGGGGCAAAATAAGTACACTAGAGTGCTCCCAGATCTTGTCTAAGAAAAACCTAGAAACTATTTTCAAAATTAAGAACTTTGATTTTTTTGCGAATTGAGCTTCCGAGGTGCACTTTTCAATGGTGCTTTGGAAGGTTTTTGAAAAAGTTAGAGGTGCGCTGATAGTTAACTACTAGTTCTAAATTTAGAGCTTTCCATGCATCAAAAACACATTTTGACAATATTTTAACTCCTACAGATGCCTAGTGAAGAAGGAGCTCCTATTTTTGGCACTTCCAGTCACTACCACATCATCTGAAGCCTCTCTCTTGCTTATTCTCTCATGATTTTTTTTTTTTATGACATGTAAAGGCTCATGCATCCAATTAATGATATAAAATGGATGGAGTCCTACTTAGCATCAGTTAGATAGTTAGTTTGTACGTAAATAGATTTGTTTTATTAGTTTAGAAGCATATGATTGCATACAGATATCTCTCACTCTCAACAAAAATTAAGGAGAGAATTTCTTATAAATTCAAGAATTTAATTTGTATTTTGGGTCCCTGCCATTATTTTTCAATAATATATGCTTTTGGTATTCGTAGTTGGAGTGTAGTGATTCTTGCCTAAGTGTGTTATATTTTGTGAATGTATGTTCATGAAGTGTAATTGAGCCAATAGTTTTATTGCGTTGTTCTAGTTATGCGATCTTTTAATTTTGGTTTTTGCTACAAGTCTACAAATTCTACTGATGTACTTAGTTCAAGAAGAGATCATCATATTTTTTCTGTATAGGTTTTCATCTTGCATGCGCATACTTTCCATGACCTTGAAATTTGATGAAAAGTGAAACATCTTATAGTTACTGAATTCTCATCGACGATTGCACCAGTGGAATTAAGGAAGCACTGCCCCTATTTTCATTGGTTACTCACCGATATTTTCAAAAGCTTAACTCACAGACACATTGTTTCTATAGCTTATGTTCATTAGGAATTTCCCTTTGATGTTATTTGCTTAAACTTATTGTTACCCTATCTTTTTTATTTGCTTTACTAACCCCTTGGTTAAATTAGGAATTCATATAGTTGCATTGTTAGATTGCATTGATCATAAAAATAGAAAATACCAAAATATATATCTCTTTTCTAGTTAATTTTGAAACAAAAAGTAGATTGATAATTTGATCTTAAATTGGTTCAAACTAGAAAAGGCCTCCTTGTGAACAAACACATTTATCTTCAACTAATCAGATTCTAATAGGTTGCAAGATCACCCAAAACCTTAGAGTTGATCCCAAATTAACTTTTCAAGAGAGGAGTTTGAAAGGATTCCTATCGTTAAGCATCGTATAAAATGAAAGCTCAATAGTAAGGAAGATCATAACTATGTCTTGTGTGGGGGTCCATGGATGTCTGCTAAAATGATGGTGGTCTTTGTAAGTGGTCCCCAAGATGAGATTACAATGATAACTTTTTTGGCTTTGCCTTGGTTTGGGTGAGACTTCCAGGCCTCCCTTTGAAGTTTTGGATTAAAAAAGATATCAAGGGATTGATTTCCTATTTTAGAGAACTCTTTTCCATTGATCTTATGAAAAATTCTAGGACTAGAGTAATGTTTGCCAAGATTTGTGTCAATGTGTGTAGGTTTAAAAATATTTCCTTGGTGATAAACATTAACTCAAAACTAGGGAAGTGGTTGCAAGGAATAGAGTTTGTATTAGAATTGGTAATATTTCCTTGGTTGTAGTTATTTATTAAATGGGATAAACCAAGGTATCCCTTATGTTGGTTTTCCTCTAGTCCACATGTGAGGACAAGTCTTTTTTGTAATTCCTTTAGTAAAGAAAATAGTTTATTCCTCCTTAAGAGGATAATGACACTTGTTATGCACACACTTATGAATGTGGCAGTCATTCACATGGGAGTTACAAATAACTCCTCTACTCATGTCTTTATAAGAGATGCTTCTCTCTCATTCTTAGAACACAAAATCACGATGTAGTTCATGTAATGATCCCTTTGGCTTCACATTCCTCTCTCTCTCTCTCTCTCTCTCTCTCTCTCTCTCTCTCTCTCTCTCTCTCTCTCTCTCTCTCTCTCTCTCTCTCTCTCCTCTCTCTCTCTCTCTCTCTCTCTCTCTCTCTCCATTTTTAGGCATTTGCCTCATTCATATAATTTCACAAGGGGGTTTTCTTTGCTTTCCCCTTTCAAAATCCATGTCTCCATTCTTGTGCTGATCTTGGAAAGCTCTTATAAAGTAAGGTAACTATGTACATCACAAACTCTCTTGGATTAATTTATAATTCTTTATTTTTAGTTCATTTCAATTTTATTATTTCTAACAGTTTGAATCTTTTTCATTTTCATGCTTTGTAAGTAATAAGACAGGGCAATAGGCTAAGAATTTTGCAAAGAAATCTAAGAAGGAAGGGAATATGGAGGTTGACAAAAATGAAACAAATAATATTTCCCAAATTCCTCCTAAGAAAATAAGTTTGGATGATGTTAGCTAGGATTTTGAAACCCTAAGTATTTTTTTCTCCCATTCAACTAAAGGAAAAGGAAAGCTTTTTAAATTAATAATTTATTAATTATTTTGCTCTATATAATATTTAATTCTTAAAAGAATTAAATATTAATATATTTAATTCTTAAAAGAATTAAATATTAATATATTTAATTCTTAAAAGAATTAAATATTAATATATTTAATTCTTAAAAGAATTAAATATTAATATATTTAATTCTTAAAAGAATTAAATATTAATATATTTAAATGCAAAATAATAAAATTTCAAATTAATTTAAAAAGAACATTAGCCTCTACATAATTTTATCATAATGTGCATAAATTTTTTGTGAAATTAAAGCGGGAGATATAACAAAAAAATGTAAATAATTAATTCTTTAATGAATTAATTATCATAGTAATGTACTCGAGAGAAGAGAAGAGAAATTCGGTAAGAAGTTAGGGAAGTTGCCAAACTTCTTGGCAAAAATTTATTTAATGGGAGAAAACTATTGTAACAGGGTTCTTCTTTTTCCAAGGGTTGGAGTTCTACAGTTGTTGCTACAAGGAGAAGAATATTTTCTATTTTGCAGAGGGAAATGTAGAGAGTTTATTTCTTCTGTTCTTTGTATTTGATGGTAACAGAAGGGATGAAATAATACTATTGTTATTTTGTTATGTGTTAGAAATGGAAAAGAATGTTTGTATGTCAGATCTTAAGGTCTGAATATTTATTTTCTGATGGAGAAAGATCCTGTGGTCTTTTCTATCTTGTTTCAAATATAGTCCTATGTTGTTGTCTTTTGAAAAAATGATATGTTTGATTCTCTCTATTCTCTTCTAGTATTATGAAAGACTTGGTGAATAATCCTATGACTATTTGCTAGTTTTTCTCTCATAATCAGCTTATTAATTTGATAATCACATTTATTCCATATTGATGGATGAATGTCAGAAAACCCTTCGTGTCTTCAGGTTAAAGACATAAGCATATATCACATTCATTGAATATCTTTACGAGGGAGTTGTACCTCTCAATTTAGAGGAAGATTATCAATAAAATGATAATCTATCCAATTGTTAGTGGCAATTCTTCTTCTATTTGGGTATCTTGAGTCATTCTTTGTATTTAATTTTGGAAGGACAAAACTATTTACTAACAGATGAAGAAGCAAGATATGACAGAGAAGATGGATGAAATCCAAAAAAAGGAGGTAGGGCCTCCTACGCAATAGGATATGAAAGAGAATATTAATGAGGTCTAGTAAAAGGAGGATGGATCATCCACCCATCAAAGGGTGGTTGATAGAAAAAATAATTACGAGGGAGATAAATCCCATTCAGATTAAATAACATCATTGCAAATTTCTTGGATAAGTCTTCCCTTCACATGCAAAATATCAACATGGCTAAATATCAAGAAAGGGAACATGGGGAATCTCATGAGAAACAATGGGAAGATTGAAAAATAGATGAAAGCAAGGAATCAAAACTAAATAATTCTTTATTTATCTCTCCTAGATAGGAAGTGGTGTTTACTTTTGTCATCACTGATAGGGTTTAGGACACTTACAATTGTGAAAAGAAGAGACAATAACTTTTTCTTGAGAAGAGGACTAAAAATATTTTGAAGATGCTTGGTATGGTAATATTTTTTAGGGTTTTCATTTTTCCCTCTTCTGAAGTAAAAATAGTGGATGAAGAAATCTCTTTGGTCCCAAAAATGGTCTTCTTTGAAAGTTGGGAAGAGGAAACCTTAGACAGGGACGTGAATGATTTTTAATCCAATCGAGGTAGAATTTCATCTTGGACTAAGGTGGGTAACAAAAAGAAAGTGAAAAAATAATTGTTAATATTCAAAAGGGTGGTTACTAGAAGTAGTATGAAGGTTGATGTTGGTTCTAAGAAGAAGGGGTCAGGCAGAAGAACAAAAACAACTGTTTGGGAAAGTTTTGGCAAATAGGACATTGTGGATGGGAAGCAACTTACCATCTAGAAGGCTTGTATCCCACAAAAGAATTGAAGATTGTTTCATGAAGTATTATCGGTCTTAATGCCCCAAATAAATAGGAAATTCTTAGGGTTCATAAGCCTGATGTGCTAGTTGCTTAAGAAACAAAAATGGATAGAGAGAAAGTGGAGAAAAATAATCTCTTTAAAAATCATAAAGTTGTCAATTGTAGTTTTAATGGTGCCTCTAGTGGGGTGGTTGTCTTTTGGAACTAGAGTTATATTGAGGATGATGTGTTATATTTTGAAGATAACTTGATTAGTATTAGATTCAACCATGTGAGGGATAAATTTTCATGGGTTATTTCCAATTTTTATGTGCCTAATTCTAAGTCATAAAGAGACAAGTTTTGGAGAAGGGTGGAAAATGATAAAGGTTCCTTTTTGCCAATCCCTTAGTTGGTTGTGGAAGATTTCAACTCTCCTCTTAAGGATTGTGAAAAGGTTGGTGGGAAATATTCACATAACCATTTGGATGGTAGACTTGTTTTGATGGACTTGATTAACAAACAAGCTCTTTTGGATGTGGATCTCCAAGGTGTCAACTTCACTTGGTCTAATCATCATGTTGGTTAGGAGGTCATTCAAGTTCACTTGGACAAAGCCCTCATTTCTTGTGATTGGTATAATAGATATTTTTTTCCCTTGTCATCTATTACTAAGGTTGGTTTAGATCACTTTCCAATATCGTTTGTGGTCAATCAAATGATAATTAAAAGAAACCTTCCTTTTAGATTTTAGAAGATGTGGCTTGAAAACTCAAATCTTCTTAGCAAAATCAAGGAATGGTGGAAGGTTAATGTTGAAGGCACTACTATATTTAGGATGCCAAAGAAAATTAAATATGTAAAGGATAAAGTGAGAATATCAAATAAATAGGCTATAATGCCCCACTCGGGAACCCAAAAGAAATAAACCTAATATGTAACAAAGTTTACTGAACTATTTTTTTAAAAGTTTAAACAACATAAAACTAACAATAATGTGGAAGCATTATATACATACACATCAAGAACACATAATCAATTATAAATATAGTTTCAATTCCTCAAGGGTTCCTTTACGTTGAGTCACATTTAAGAAAGTTTTATTAATAAGTTTAAGTCTCAATTACAATGTCCATAATCATAAAATGAATAAACATATACATAGTCATATAAGCATATGCATAAGTACAACTAGTAATATGAAAGCATATCTAATGAATAACATCCACTGCTATGATGTCCCCGTTTTGACATATAATTTAAATAATAAATAAGTATTATATATAAATTAATATTAATAATTATATTAAAATGATAATATTTTATAGGTAATATTATGTTATAATCATATAATAATATCATATTATATGTTGCATTATTATAGCAATATAAAGGTATGAAATGAATGAAATGATAATATAATATAATAAATAATAATATTATGACAAAGATATATTTTAATATAAAAATGATATATAAATGTATTATAATATAATAATATTTGATATATTATCAAATAATATTGTTAATAATATAATTATCAATATAATAAACATTATGATATTAATTAATATAAGTAACCTTATTAATATATAATTAATATAATTAATAATATAATACAATTATTAATATAAGTAACCTTATTAATATATAATTAATATAATTAATAATATAATACAATTATTAATATAATATAAATTATTATTAAGAAAGGAGACGACCCTTTGAAAAATACTTATATATATCGAATATCAAACAATGAAAACTAGATTAGATAAGAACATTATTACGAAATGAATAAAAAATAGAAGGAAAATCCAAAATGCCCTAAAACGGGACATTACAAGTGGTATCAGAGCTAGCATCCTGCCAATTTGTGAGGTTTTCTATAGAGGCTTGATATACTCAGCTTCATAATACTCCAACCACCCTAGGCAATATCTTTAACACCAAACTAGCAGCATGATTACCAAGAATTAATGTCTCCAAAAATATCACCACAACGCCTAGGAAGTAAGTTTTTTTTCCAAAGAACAGGTTGCAAATGAAAAAATATATACTTGAATTGGTTAAGGAAGAATATAGGAAGTGGATTTGTTAAAAACTGAAAAGAGAGATATTGAACTAATGTTCCAACAAGGGACATTACAATAAGGTGAAAATGTAGACAATTGATATTTAGAAGTTTTGGTACATGTTGAAACTAAAAAGAGATATTCCAATAAATCTGACTTGGCAAATTATAAAGGAAAATAAAATGAAGGTAACTTTATTTTGAAAAAAAGAAGAAGTTGGAGTGAACACTATTAATATTTTAGATGGGTGAGCCAGAAGCTACGTAAAATCTTTAAAGTTTGGGATATATGTCTACTATTTTAGCCTTTCCAAGATGGAAAAGAGAGTAATCTTTGAATACTGTGAGAAGAAGACTTCAAACAGATATAGAAGCACTAATATTTTTGGCATCGATTTGCGATGGCTATGTGTCGCAATTACGATAGCAATGTGTCGCCACTGTGACAGACATTGACGTCATAGTTATTTAGTCACAATTTATGACATCTACCCCTTGCCATTGTATTTGTGATGCCTATCCATCGCTATGCAGCCACCTTATTGGCACATCAACCCCGTCACAATTCCTATGTTTTTTGTCGCAATTGTGACGGGGTTTTCGTCGCATCTATAGCAACTCTGTCACAATTGATGGGGTTGTCGTCACAACGACAACCCCAACAATTGTGACAGAGTTGTTGTAGATATGACGACAACCTCGTCACAATTTTTGGGGTTGTCGTTGCAATTGCGACGGTAAAAGAAGTAAAACAAAAAAAAAAAATTTGTGTCTGTTTACTTCGGTGCTCTGTTTTTCACCCTGCTTAACATCATGTTCAACAGATTTATAGAGCTGTCTATTACTATGATTCACCTTCCCGTGTTCTACAAGCAGAGAGATTCAAAGTTGTATCCTACCTGGGCTTATTCACTTCCTACATGGGTCATGAGAGTTCCTCTCTCAATCTTTGAATCTTCCATATGGGTCATTCTCACTTACTATACCATTGGCTTTACCCCAAATCCCCAAAGGTATTAGATTCAAGACCATTCATTTCCTCATAGTGCCATCAATTCAGCACTTGATGACTCTAATCCATTCTCTCATGCAGGTTTTTCTAACAGTTTTTTACTCTTATTCGTCCTACACCAAATGTCTCTCTCACTTTTTTGTTTAATTGCTGCAGTCGGACAGAGTAAGCTTGTGGTAAACACCTTTGGAACATTTGTACTCCTAATTGTATTAGTCCTTGGTGGATTCATTGTATCCAGAGCTACCATACCATTGTCAACAAAGTAGAATAGATTCTAGTAATCCAGACTTGAAATAATTTGACATTCCTCATGGATCTTGTGTTTGCAAAGGACATCAAGCCCTGGTGGATATCGGGGTATTGGATATCTCTTCTCATGTATGCTCAAAATGCCATTGCAGTGAATGAATATCTATCAATGTGTTGGCTGGAGGTTAGGATCATAACTGTGTTATAACATATATAGATCAGAAAGGGGCATTGATGTTTGTTTTGTGTTTCAGTTGAGAAATGTTATGATAATGTGATGACCGGTTATTGTTGCAGTGCAGAGCAAGCAATGAAACAATCAGTGTGGCAACGTTAGAAGCTAGTGGATTGTTTCCTGAAAGCTACTAGTACTGGATGACCATTGGAGTACTGACAGGATACGCAGCTCTCTTTAACTTGCTCTACACCCTCGCATTGGCCTATCTAAATCGTAAGTTGAATTCCTGATATCCTCTTTCTCTTAATTGTATTGGGTAATTCAAATTATTTAGATTGTAAGTTGAATCCCTGAAATCCCCTTTCTCTTAATTGAATTGGGTGATTCAAAATACTCAAGAAAATAATGATCTATTTGTCCATGTAAATCATAGTTTTTTCAGAGTCAGTTTTTCATCAACATTTTGCATCACATCCTGAGGATGGATCACAGAGTGTGTTTCGAAATATTGATGAAAAAATCCTTTAACAATCGATTCTAGAAGCATCAACTGAAGAATTCTTATAAATTGTAGAAACTTACTATTAAATCATTACTTATGCAGCTCTTGAGAGACCTCAAGCATTGATTCCAGAAGAAGACTCAGAGGAAAGCCAAACAGAAAGAGAGAGACTACAAGAAATGAAACTTATCTCTTCAGCTGGAAGTAAGATTGTTTGAAAGGTTTTTCTATGTTGTTTGAATCAAATTTGGAGTGGGTAGGGAGGGATTATCAGTAATGTTTCTAAGGTGTTGTGTTTGAACTTTGGTCTCAACAATTAAAAGGGGAATGGTGTTGCCTTCTATTGCAAATTATGATGCATTGTTGTTATACTTTTTCATGGCTCCACTGGTCTTTACTATCCTAGATGTCTTATATAGATTTGTGGTGACATTGAAACTTATTTGTCAATGGAAAAGCAGTCTCCTACCATCAATAAGAAGTGTTAAATGTTCTAACTTTTATATTATTCTATAATTAATTTAGGAGAAAAGTGGAGAAATAAACAATAAAACTCCTTATAGTTTTCTTTATGAAATACAAATTATAGCCATTCTCTTCATATAGTTACATGTTTTTAAAAGTTATAATAGATACACTGGATGCAATCTTACACCAACATGCTAACCCAAATTATCATTCTCATTAGTCTCTACCTCTGGTCATTATATTTGTTTGAGCAATATAGTACTCATACAAACTATCATCACAACAGGAACATAAAATGCTCCACCAAATCGATGTTGCAATTAGCATATATGGCTGTCCACGATTAAATCAGGCAAAAGTTGTTCACCAAATAAACTATCTACACTCAATACTCTATTAGGTATATCACAATTAAAATAAAACTGATGGATCCACACAGTATAAGCAAATGCTTCATAATAATTGATATAATATTACAACATAAGCAATCCAAGTAGAGAGTGTCGTGATTGTCTCATATCAAAGTTGAACCAAAAGAAATTACCATTGTTGTGGGCAATAATAAACTTACTTGTCAACTACTCAATAAATTTTCATACATATGAATTCAACTGTACGAAGAGAACAAGTTAATATTTGGCCAAAGACATAGTCTTGAAATTTGGCAGATAGAGAAAACACTCATTCAAATATACATGGCTTGTAAAGCCTAGTAATTGTAACTTTTGCATTTAGTGTCAAAAAATTGAATTCTTGAGAATTGGGGAAATTACCTGATATGCAGCCAAAGAGCCGAACCTGCTATTGTCTGTGTCGTCGCTCCCTTGTTCCTGTGGCAAAAAAGAAAGCATTGTCACATCATGCAGCATTCAAAGAAGTGAGAGCAAGCAAATAATTTGATAGCTATGAATACGCAGGTAATAAAGGCTAAGAATTATCATTACGTATTGTGCATGTTGCAAGTTTGATAAAGCATGTATTCCATTGCAGAATTACCTAGAAGCCATTGTAAAGTCATTATCCGTTTAACATATGTTTGAGTGAATAATTGCTATCTCAGTATTCATTTTTATATTTATATCATAGGATTTCTTTTGGTTGTGTTGCACATGACCTTCTTCATGGTGAGTGTAGCTTGTAGAATTTTTGCTATTACACAGATTTAGCCAGGAAAATAGAAGCCAGACTTGCAGGAAAGAACAAAGAAAAATAGAGCAGCACATAGTGACAAAACAACTAGTTCTATAATGAAAAATGGAACTGCCTGAATTACAATGATGGAATCCACCGAATATAACAACATATTACGGTGATGATGTTAAGAATTAACATTAAGTCCTGTTCACAATCAAAGCATAAAATCCTGCAATTTGAGAAAAAATTATGCAAAATATTGCATGATAGATTGATGGATCAAACTGGGTCTTCCATAAATTACCTTTTGAACTGAATTATCACCAACAAATCACCGTCAGGAATGAACTAAACTGACAGTTGGAATTTTGAATGCTAAGAATATTAATTTATATCTAATTAAATTTAAATAACACTCTAACTTTGTGTAACCATTTACTTAGAACTAAATCCTTGGTTGCTAATATGGCCTTTGGCAAGTGCTTCTCTCTGGGAAAAATTAAATGACCATCATAGTTCCTAGTTTGTTACATACCTTACAAACATTTCCTAGATTAAACATTTCACAATATTCCTCTTTTTTACTCGGTTTGTGAGTAGCATCAATAGTTTGACAGATACTACAAAAGCATGCCGATAAAAGATATTATTAATATATTACATGGAAGCACATACAAAGTGATAAATGAGTGTTTTTCTTAGCAACAAAACATAGAACCTATTGTTGCATTCAGTCACAAAGCTATGAGCATTTGATCACGATGCTTCAAATGTAGCTAATTATGACTTGCTTCTTAATTATTTTTCTCTCTACCATCGGCTTTCACAACAAGATCTTTATATCTTGAAATTTAAAAAAACTAAAACAAAGACTTTAACGAAGCATTCAGTCACGAAACTATGAGCATTTGCTCATGATGCTTCAAATGAAGCCCTTTATGACTTATTTCTTAATTAATTTCATCTCTATCGTTAGCTTTTACAAGGAGATGTATGCATCCTATATTTATAATAAAAAAATACAAACAAACAATTCAAAATGTGAAATATTATTGTATTAGTCCAAACAAAATAAAAGATATTCTGCCACACCTAAATATCCTAAATAATCTTTTGTCATTTTCCCTGTCTCAACAGTTCCTACACAGGCAGCTTCTAGCTTCTCTGAAAATTCAAGTAGTCTTGGATTTTCATCTAGTTTTGCCCTACTGTAAAAGCAGTAAAAGCAATTAAACACAGAGAAGATATTGGAAGTGAATCTAGATCATTCTTAGGATGAATGCTTGTCAGATCTGAAAGAAGTTAGTGGATACACTATCATGTAGATGTTGGTCAAAGCCATAAATAGAATGTGGATCACCCATCAATCATTGAACTTCTAAACTAGGTGCTCATACCTGTGTGCAAGCCCACGTGTCCATGCAAAGATAGAAGCTATGTTGTTTGTGCTAGTTTCACCTCCCTTTTAATGAACACAAAAATGTCGAGTTACTATACCATGAGCTGCTTCAGCCTCAATAGTCTTTCCATCAGGGAAAACCTATAAAATAACTAAAATAAGGAATGATTTGCGAAGAATGGATTTACTAGTTTCAAATTATTCTACAAGTTCCACAGGGATAATGGTTGCAAACAACTAAAAATATTCTATATGTAGACATTAAATTTGGGAAACTTCAACAAACTGGCAATGCAATTAGACTTATGAAAACAGATAGAATTAAAACTACATCCAAATTTTAGTGATCGACCAGAACATTTTTAGTCTTCTAGCAAAATAAATGTTCTACATTGTTAGGAATCTCCTGGCCCTGTAGAAGATTAAGATTTGAAAATTTGAAAAATGATGAGACAAAATTAACTCAGATACAGAGGATTTTGGATCTTGGCTAATAACCCAGAACAGGTCCGCTTAAAACTAGAATACATGAATCATGAGCCCAACTTGAGCCATGCCATTGTGCATGTTTATATTCAATCACAACAATAAATATTAAAAACCTCCAAAAGTTTCACTTTTGAAATATAAGCTCTTCACAGCCACACAAATACACAGAATCATGGACACATCTGCCAGACATTTAAATGCATGCAGTTCCACCAATGGATAAAAGTGGCAACACATAATGTCCATGTAAAGATGTCATGGTGTGTACAGGCAGACAAGCTTGCTCGAAAATGAACGCCATGACAAATGATAGGCAATACCCCAAGTACAGGATATGAAAATTGAGCTTAATTCAACAAAATATTTAATTAGAGCATACAACTCATGAACCAAATCTAAACCAACTTAAAGTATGAATAAGAATGAGGGTATAGAATATGATGAATGTGTGCATGTTTGCTGACAAATAACATAAACACTACTAAATAATCTCGTGTTTAAAAATGATTTACCTGTAAGAAAACATATACACCAAACAAATAGGTAATTGAACCAAGTTATATATAATAGTAAAGTGGATTACAATCTCACCAGGACAGATGTCATCAGACCAAGAGATCCAAATCCTAAAAACAGAAAATCCAGTCAAGTTTGCTTCTAAAGAAAGTAATCATGTTTCCTTCCTTACAAAAACAATAGATATATGTAAGATTAGATATAATGATCAGTTCAAAGCCAGATTCAATGAAAAATAGTATTTTGCACCACTAACACTGTGCAAGGAAATCACTCTGCACATTACTGTCATAATTTTTGCATGCCCAAACATAGGAACCATCACTCTTCAAATCATAGGCTACCATGTCATCAATAAGCCTATGCTCATACCTGTTCATGAATCAATCATTGAAAGAAGTTATTTTGTGCCCGACAGAATCAAGATAATCAACATTGCAATCTTCATATTATTGTGCCAAGAAACAAAACCAACCAGATTCCTGCTACGTCATATTTAGCTTTCCAACTGGCCTCATATACCTCCTGGAAGATATCTTTAAACCTACCAATTTAAGTCCCATATAAGAAGAATCTCCGAGAATATGACGATCCTTAAGCTAGAGAATCATAAAGAATGATAACATGGGAAGTAAGGTGTGTTAGAGAAAAAGGTAAAAATAAGATCATCAATCCTTGTCATTCCTATAATGTCAACTATAATGTCATTCCTAAATGACTCTAAAAGACCTTTTAAAACACTCTTCACACACCAATAACCTTAACTAACCCCATTCAAGCCTAAGTTGGCTTATGTTGCCAATGTTGCCAATTTTACAAGATCTTGCACTTTGAGTGCATTTTACATCATTTAGGGGCTTTAATAGCCTATTACATCATGTAAACGCTACCATCCACCCATAACTCTTCCTAGGACACCCTAGGAATTCAAATGACCCCTTACATCATATTGACTCCCTATTTGTGCCAATTTGAGCTTCACTTACATTTTATTGAGCTTCACCTTGTTTCGAGAATAGTTTAATATTCTCTACTAAACAGGGCCAACCACGTGAAGGTGGAAGCTCATTTGGCCCCACCCCCTCCCCCTAACATCACTCTACATTCCCCATTAACATCTAACATTCATTCATTCTTTCAACCATTAATAAAATGTAACATTCAATCAATATCACATGATAACATTCATTAACACATTAGATTCATAAACATGCAACATTCATCAATATTTTGCATTAACACATAATTCATGAACATTCATTAGCACATAATTAAATTCATTCAGACATGAAATTCAGTCATTATCAATTAAGGTATGTAGATGAAAATCATTTCATTTTTTTCTTTCTATTTCTTTTTTCTATGTAAGCTCTAAGAGGAGCATCAATGTCATCATCAATTCCCCCCTCATCAATTCTTTTCTCTGTTCTTCATGATCTCAAATTCCTATGCTGTTGCAAAGGGGGGTCCTCTGCAATAACAAATAAAAGAGTTAAATTAAAAACAATTTATTATAATTGTTACAAGTATTTAATTATTTTAAATAGCATAATTGTGGCGCTCTTTACCTAATCTGATCACATCATTTTGTCTGGACTCAACGTCAACACGCTCATGAACATCCACCCCTCGATCCTCTATAGCTGCTATACAAAATGTTACGTTAATCCAAACACCAATTGCAATTACATATAAAAAATTTAATAGCAAATGTATACCTCCACCACTAGGATGCACATCATGCGAACCTTTAGCATTCACAGATTGTGTAGAAGGATTGTCAGGCTGCATTCCAACATCCTATGCATTGTTATCATTGCTTGCTTAAAATAGATATACTCACTTTATATTGGAACTTAACATCAAATAGACTAATTGGTAAAGTATTCAATTTGAAATAAATTTCATTTAGCTTATTTACCTATGGCTCAGATGCATCATTATTAGAACCTTCCACACTGATTTCAGCTCGTAGCTGTTCAGCCATGGCTCTATAGCCTTGTTGGAAGCCAATTCTCTTATCCTCTTTTGTGAGGCATCTCTTGAACTCTGAGCCCTGCATTTTTGCGTGGTATGGTGAATTTTACTTGCATTATTTCATCAGCCAATGGAGGGTAGTTAAAATATCAAAAGGAAATACAAAAGTTGCAAAAGTTGAGGATCAGGAATACTTACAACTCATGCTTGAAGTTTTGAAAAACCACCAGAGCCGAGCTTGTGTGTCCCGTGCTTTTCTAGTCTTGCCTTTGTTGCCTTTGATGTGTCAGGCAATCTATGAAAAGTTTGAAATATGTTAGATAGTATAAATATAGAGGTTAATTAGTACATAATTGCATTCTCAACAATATCACATACCTTGGCGGTGTACTCTCTACTGGTGTAATTGTATTTTTCTTGTCAGCTTTATACTTTCCATCCAAAATCAGAGCCTGCCACTCAGCCTGAGGAACATAGGGCGGACGCTCGTACTTAGGGTTATCCTGTAATTTTTTTCTAGACTAGTCCCTAATATACTTCAAACATAAACCAACTTTTTCAAGGAGCTTGTTTCTCTCGAATGCACGAGGTCCAAAGAGTTGGGTCATGCTCTGGGTCCCAATGAGTCACAATCTGATTCGTCAATTTGATATCTGTCTAATGATATGGGTTTTATACAGAATGGTCCAAAATAGCTCTCGTGCAAAAAATCTTCAAAAAACCTATAGGAGATATCCACATATAAAGTTTTAAGAGTATTACTAAGCATGATATTTTACAGAAGCATTTTTTTAGAAGGTTTAGATTTTTATGAACATGGCATTGATATAGCAGAAGTAATGTTTTGAAATTCAAAGGCATCAAGTAGAATTTCTTATAATAGAACTATACTGAGCTTTCCTATGACGAATAGAAATTGCCTAATACATTATTGAAGATCCAACAAATGATCTATTCAAAATTTCAAAGAGAGGAGTACAACTCTTGTAGGATCTAAAATAAAAATAACTTAGGAATAGTCCACAACAGAGGTTATACACCAGAAAAACTATATCATCAACATGCAACAAGGAGTAGTGTTAGTGTAAAAGCTATCACATTTTTAAGACATGTTAACTTCATTACACAAGTGGGAATATTTTTAAGATATAACTCAGAAAATGAAGCACAACGTTTACTACCGGTTGAAGCTTTGAAAAAAGGTAGCATCTACATTAAGAAAAAAATGAAAATTATGTAAGGAGCTTTCAGAATAGAAGTATGGTACTGGTCTTCACTGAAATAGTTTTTTCTAAGAGGCACCTAATGACCATGTCTGTGAATTTCTTGAGTAATAGTAGGAATGAAGAGTATATCAAATGTTTTAGAAATATTTTTCCAATGCAAGAGATTTCAACATTCTTTTTAAAAATAAATCTATCTAAAAGCAAGCTTTCAATTTTATTAACCTATGACATGTTGACAAGCAAGACTAAAAGAGAAATATTTTATTTAAAAAATCACAAAGAATTCATCAAACAAGAAAGTTACAACATCCTCTAAGAATAAAATGAAGACTCAAATTATCAAACAGAAGTAGCAATATGGTAAGAGTAAGAGGATCAGGAGCCATTGATAAAAAAATTCAAACAATACTTCTCGACATGCACCTCCCATAAACTGTTCAGTTGGAAACTGACGCAACTGATTTCGTGTCCTTGAATCTGTGCCCTTGAATTAGAGAGGAAGCTGATGCATTCACACTTCAATGGGAGGTTCGAAGGGAGATCATGACGCGTGAATCGATCTATTCTTTTGCATGAACCCTGGAATCCATAGAGTCAATGCTTCTCCTAAAATATTTGCACCCTCTTGCTTGTTCAGCTGTAATTTCCCCTTAATTTCCCCTTACTCCACTCAGAATGTTTGGCTCTCAACGGCAGCGCCTTCCTTCAGAAACTCTGTCGCTCCATGCAAGGACCCTCGATCAGAAACTCTTGAAGTGTATAATGACAATCAATGCACCCTCTTTTTTTTTTTCTTATAACCCAACGACGTCGCAATTGTGACGCCTGACGTCACAATTGTGACGTTGTCAGGCTATAATTCAAAAAAAAACCCAAAACAACATAACATTTGCCCACCGTAGCAAATTGGCATCACAAATTAACCCCTAATCTATTAGTGAAGGGAATTGATAGTATTATCTAGCACTCGAAAAATGAACATCAAGAAATTGACAACCACAATATTTGCAAACATAAAAATGTTGAAGGAAATTGAAGGAAATTTCTTATGTTTTAATATTGTGAGCATGATAGTGGGTTTAATTCAAATATTAACAGTCATTTGAATAACAACAGATGGAATGAAGCAATAATATAAGCTAGAAATCCGTTCTTGGTCAAAACATAACTAGAAGCATTTTTTTCATCACCACCCATAGTTACGAATGAGATTTTTCCTTGCTGTCACAGGCAACGAAAGTACAGACAATATCATGAAGTATTTTAACTTAAAGGAAGATGCACATTTTAGTTTTCTCTAACCATCCTCCCATACAAACTATATATGAAAGAAATGATGCTAAGTATCTCAGTCCAAATTATCAGACAGAGAAATAAATTTATCACAGTATAAGCTATCGAAGTATTTCATTAGTACCTTAGTCCAGAGCATGGAGTACAATGGAGAAATGAGAGAATATATGGAAAATAAAACATAATACAAAGGTTGACCCACTAATACATGGTGCAACAAATAGTTCTGAGTGCATATTCAATGGTACAAACACCACCATAGATAAGTGTACAAAAGCCAGTCCTCATTCTCAGAGAGCGAATGAATATGAAAAGATGAATTCAGTATAAGAAGGTGATAAGTCATAATAACTACTTAAGGATAGTGACTCACGTAGGAGTTAGATGGAACAAAAAGAAATTCATGCCGTGAGTCATGGTTAAAATGTTTAATAAGAGAGAAAACATGGGCATTGATATAGAGAGACACCGAAATTAAGAAATATATTTTCTTATATAGTGCAAGAAAATAATGGAAATAATGGAAAGCGCTAATAAGTATATAAGAAGATATGATGAATATAAATTCCTTTCATGGATTGCATGCATGGAGAAGTCAAGGAAGGTATAGGCCATAGAGAATAGGATATTGATAGAATTGAAAATATCATTTTCGTCGTGTTCTATCATGGCAATATAAGGAAGGGAGTTTATATTTGCATGACATTTTGATATTTTAGTTATCCAAGTTATTTTGAGTATAAAACTCAATATAGGAAGTCTTATATTTGAAAGAAATTAATTTGAATCATAAAGGACCTTAGAGGGGATACAATGGTGGACATATATGATTTAAGTTATATTGATTATTTGTTCAATTATATATGATCATGGAACATTTTAATATCAAGTATTAATCCAAATTCTAAGTAGGGAATTTTCTAATGAAAATAAACAAGATTTTTGAAAGGGACAAAAATGGGATGACATGGAAATATATTAAAGGATGTGAGAAAACAAATAAGAAAGATATATTGTTGGTGCCTCCTAAGTAGACCACCTTGATGGATGTCACAGGCTGCCATCAAGGCCAAGAGGGCCAAAGTTTTGCTCTTGGGCTTAGGTAGGATATTTAAGAAGAATAAGATTACCTCCTAAGTAGACCACCTTGATGGATGTCATAGGCTATCATCAAGGCCAAGAGGGCCAAAGTTTCGCTCTTGGGCTTAGGTAGGAAGAATAAGATTACCATCTAAGTAGAACACCTTGATGGATGTCAAAGGCTGCCATCAAGGCTAGGAGGGCCAAAGTTTTGCTCCTAGGCTTAGATTGGTTAAAGTTAAGACTTGACATCATGTCAACTTAATTCAGTTAAGAATCTACCAAGTAGACCACCTTTATGGATGTCAAAGGTTGCCATCAAGGCCAATAGGGCCAAAGTTATGCTCTTGGCCTTGGTAGGAAATTGGTTTAGAACTAATTTATCATGACTAATCTTTTCTTTGAAGCTATTATATACATGTATGTGGTAATAATTATTTGTGTTGCAAGATCTATGATCAAAAAGCACACTGGGGAAGTATATTTTATAAATTATCCTTTTACTCTACTTCATTGTGAAAAAATAATTTTATAGGGAATCAATAAATAATGTATGATGTGTTTGCATCGTGTTTGCTCTGTGTCTTCATATGTTTGCATCGTGTTTGCCTCGTGTCTTCATTTGTCTGCATCGTGTTTGCTTTGTGTTTTCATTCATTAAAGATGTATATTCCATCAATCTTTTAGGATTTTTGTATGCAAATATATTTTGTATTCATGAAGGAGCTTGTCTATAAATAATTTTGATTGAGGACAAGAAAATTTGAGAGGGGAGGACTGTGATGTCCTTGTTTTGACATATAATTTAAATAATAAATAAGTATTATATATAAATTAATATTAATAATAATATTAAAATGATAATATTTTATAGGTAATATTATGTTATAATCATATAATAATATCATATTATATGTTGCATTATTATAGCAATATAAATGTATGAAATGATAATATAATATAATAAATAATAATATTATGACAAAGATATATTTTAATATAAAAATGATATATATAAATGTATTATAATATAATAATATTTGATATATTATCAAATAATACTGTTAATAATATAATTATCAATATAATAAACATTATGATATTAATAATATAAGTAACCTTATTAATATATAATTAATATAATTATTAATATAATATAAATTATTATTATGAAAGGAGGTGACTCTTTGAAAAATACTTATATATATCGAATATCAAACAATGAAGACTAGATCAGATAAGAACATTATTACGAAATGAATACAAAATAGAAGGAAAATCCAAAATGCCCTAAAACAAGACATTACAACTGCACATGTTACAGGGTAAGTGAAAATAGATACAAGTACATCAATATACAGTACAATATCCTATAGGATCTCAAAACACATGATACATAGATACATTAAATGAATGGAAGTCTTCAAGATAAGAGGAAGAATGATAATGGTACCACTGTATCAAGGAGCATTCAACATCTATTAATCTAATGGGGACCCAGATGGTGAGAATACATTACCTCCCAACCGCGTGGTCATGTAATCAGGCTCCCACTCCCACTATGTAGGAGAGATAATGTATGATCCACACACAGATAATCAAATCATAAAATAATCCTAGGAAAGGAATCATGATAGCCAAAACTACCTTAAAGGTAACAAAAACTACTCAAGAAGAAGAGATAATCAAAATCAAAAGGACACTCATTCCAATACTAACATCTCATGCCAAGTAAATACCAAGACCAAAAATATACAACCACCTCGAAATCAATGTCAAGTGTCACAAGTACAATGACCAACATATAACAACTGTCATTAATAAAAGTAAACTACTGATCACTAACTCCAACAATAAAAACACCACCAATGAATAATTGATCATTCATTGATACCAATCAATGAGTAAAAACTCACAATAAATGCACCATCAAAAGTAATATCCAACCAGTACATCACTAGAGGCTAAGGTTGCCTTGGTAGTCTCTCAAGACCTTGGCCCCCTAGTGACTCTATGCAGAACCAAAATACCCTCTCGTGATGATGAGAAAACTAGTCATACCTCTCACTAGGTATCATCTCCATCTCATCCTTAGTCCATACAAGCACTCAGGGCATGTATGAGGAAAAATCTCTAACTTATCTTTTTAATGTATCTCAAAGAAAATGGATAGGCAAGATATTTTAATTATTATATTATCACTAGTTACACAACTTACAATGAGTTACCCTGGCAGCCAGTTTGGGCCCCGACCCCCATTGCAAGCCACTCCCATAGACATGCATCTAGACTACCTTCCCAAAAATCACAAACCACAATAGTGTCCCATACCACAAGAGTAATATTGATCTAATTTTGTTCCTTAATAGGCAACCCAAAAATAATATTGGTTCTCAAAACTCAAGTTTTCATAAATGCTCAATAGCATAAAGCTCATAAAACATAAATCTCAATTCAAATTATAAAGTTCATCATGACATCTAGTCAAATAATCATAAAATAAATCTCAAAAATACCTCTAGTTCACATCCTAACTTGGCCAACTAAACAACCCACAAAAAAAACCATCATGAAAATAAATATCACAAGACTATAAATAGAATATTAGAAAATACAGTTTTTAGCCACATGATTTAATTCAATCAATTTCTATTGTTTAGTTTGGGTCATAATAATGTGTTTAGAAATAATGTAAGAATATACATGTTAATATAAATTGTTATGCTAATATACTTTTTAAATAAATAAGTATTTGAATATCAAATCTCCTTGTGCATATAAAATATCATGCAACATTATCATATTTTTAATTTAAATAATCTTAAATCATAAATGATTTAATTAATAACATAAATGTATATTAATAGATTTAAATATTGATATCAATTTTAATTTCTAAAATATTAATATGACTTCTATTTAAGTCTAATATTAATATTTAATTTTTCTTTAATTCATAATATAGTTAGACATGAAATTATAAATTTAATTTAATTATTTATAACTTTTTTCATAAAGTCAAACAGTTATTAACTAAATCATTACAAAGTGAACTCTACCACAACTTTTCTTAAAATATAATAAAATTATAAATATTTATTTATTAACTTCCGTCTTGCATAATTATAAAATCATTTATATGCAACTAAGAGTTTAATTAAACTTAAATAATCACTAATACTAACATTCACTTTATAACTAAATGGATAATATTTATTTCATTTAGAAATTAATAAATTATTATTACTATTTTTAAATAATTAAATCTAAAAATTAAATTATATTTTTATAAAATAAGAATAAATATGAAATTAGTATTTTCGCATGTCTTTGATCTCTCAAATCATGCAAGCATACTATATTTAGTGTTATATTTTTAACATATTTGTTTTCACATACATGTAACTTTGTTAAACTTCTTATTTTTAGCATATTTGTTTTCACATGCATGTAACCATACTATACTTATCTTTCTATTTTTAGCATATTTGTTTTCACATGCATGTAACCATACTATACTTAGCTTTTTATTTTTAGTATATTTGTTTTCACATGCATGTAACCATATTATACTTAGCTTTTTATTTTTAGCTTATTTATTTTTACATGCATATAACCACACTATACTTAGTTTTATATTTTTAGCATATTTGTTTTCACATTCATGTAGTCATACTATACTTAGTTTTCTATTTTTAGCTTATTTATTTTCATATGCATGCATACATTTAGTTATAACATGCTTTCATCTCAATTAATCTTTTGCTTTCCAAATAAATATTGTAATTAAATTATTTTAGATGTAAGAAGAATATGCATCTATATTTAGAAAATTCATGATAATCACATAGTTCTAATGACAAAATTAAAGTTGAAACCTAACTATTCAATTTGTTATTTTCTTCCAATTTTTTGTAATTAAATTTTTTCTAAATCAAAAAGGGGTTTAAAAGAATACAGTCATAATATTTTTCTACATTTTTTCTGCAGTCATCTTGATTAATAAGTTTTCTTTTTCAAAATCTACAACATAATTCTTCATCTAGAATTAATACAATAAATCAATAAGCATAATAAAAGCACCCATGAAGACACGAAGTAGATAGATCTTTCAATAAAATTTTACAATGAGTTTTTATACCCTACCTCAAAACCATAGCTAAAATATGAGACAATTTGTGAATGCATGCAAATTGAAACCCTCCAGAACTTTCAACAATTCTTTTGATTTGATTCCGAATTTCACTCCCCAAAACCTAT
Source organism: Cupressus sempervirens (assembly GCA_028749045.1). Lineage (NCBI taxonomy): Eukaryota > Viridiplantae > Streptophyta > Pinopsida > Cupressales > Cupressaceae > Cupressus > Cupressus sempervirens. Next base: position 441,728,101 of record CM053793.1, on the reverse strand, counting down.
GCAATTGCAAAATAAGCTCTCAATATCTGATAAAGAGTTCTCCCCTAAATTGGGGCTTTGATTGTGTAATCACAAGAGGGAACTCATTGATCAGTTACTGTTTATTACTTCATTACCTTTTACCTTTTCATGCACAACTCTTTTAGATATTTAATTACAAAATATCTTAATTTAAATAATTAGCTTTCTCTCTTTAATTAATTTTTGAAGCATTTTTAATAATGTATTTATTAATTTAATTAATAACATTATTTAGAGTTTATTATTAAAATAGTCCTAAATTATTATCATTAAATTAAATAAATATAACTACACCACAATTAGAACGATATCTTTATCTTTAAATTTCATTTTTTTATATTTTATTTTCCTCCAGTTTATTAATTAGTGCAAGCACTAATTAAAGCTTAGTTTATTATTTAAATTAATAATAATAATCAAAGCTCATTGTTTAAATGCAACTCTAATTTAATTATTATTAAATAAATAATTATAATAAAGCAATATTAAATTTTTAATATTTTAATTCTCTTTTTGTCCAACTTTGAAATTGGACTTTTAAATTAAATCTTTTAAACTAAAGTACATATTTAATTAATTAATAATCAATTAAATATCATCATATTCTAATTTCTCTTTAACCAATTTTATAAATTTAGACTTCTAAATTAAGGCTTTTAAATTTAAAAAAAAATTTAATTAATTTTTTAATTAATTAAATATTCTCATGCTTTAATATTTTCTTTTTAATTAAATAATATTTAATTATATGATTAACCCAAATATTATAATTAAATCATTTACCAAATAAATCACATAGCAAAATCTACATAAAAGTAACATTACCAAAATAAACCAGAGCTCAAAATCAAACAACATAGATAAAGATAAACTCACGAGTTTTAAATAGGGTGGAAAGTTAGTTATGAATCCTCCTTGCAAGACAATATTTAGGTTATGGTTGAGATTAGACTTGAACATTATCTTTCCATTCTTACCATTGAGTTATTATGACAAGGCATGCTTATTCTGGAAATTCAGGGAAGTCGATGCCGGGTACCTATATTCTCCATAAAAGATGAGCATGTAAATGTATATAAATATATCTAGACTAAATAAGCAATGACAGTGAGTGGTACATCATGTAGATCTTGACTAATAGGTGACTACAACTCCGTCCCCTAACCACATCAAACACAAAAAATATAAAGATAACACAAACACATGCACCATACACATGCAAGTATGAGGTAAGTACCATAATAAGTATAAGTCAAACATCAAATGCTCAGATAAAATAATGCATTGTTACGAATATGAAGTAATCATCATTAAAGCATCATCTAACATTGCTATGAAAGAAATCACATTTATTACCTACGAATCATTAAAGCATCATTAATGCACTAGTAACCATAATCATTAAACAACACATGAAATATAGTCAACTAAGTAATCATCGTTGATATATCTCTAGTCCAAGTTATGGAATAATATCCTTGAAACTAACACATCCATGTAATAGGCATAAAAGAGTTTGGTAAATATAATGGAAAAGCAAACTATAGGTGGGCACTACATAGGCTTTTGGGCACATCTTCCAAATATAGTCCTCCATTAAAAATGAAGTTGATCAAATCCAATTGGCTATTCAAAGGGAGTGGATATTCTGGATTATAGAGATGAGGAGAAGGATAATCTTTTTAGATACAATTATATAATTTTCTAGGAAAAAATTTACGATAGATAGAGATCTATATCCTTATGGCTCAAATTTGTTCATTTAGAAACACAAGATTCTTTCACATGACAACTTTGAATCATTTGGTTGCTAGTAGAATATATTGCATTAGATTAGGAGACAGAAGGCTAGCTAATGATAAATACATTTCAAAGTTGATGGTTTACTATTTTTCCTCCCTACTATCTTTGGATGGTAATCATAATATGGATTGTTAGGAGAACCTTCTTGTTGCTAATCTCTCTCTCCTTGATGAAGGAATTGTAGATGCTTAAAATTATCCCAAACACTGTATAATTGATTTAATATTTTATGTGACACTATAATTGATTATAAATCAATTAATTATTTTTATCATATTCATCTACCTATTTATTTAAATCTATTTAACTAAATATGACTATTTTCCTAAATTATTTGAATTAAATTCAAATACATCCCCCTAATGGTTTAATATGTAACGCTCCATAAATCCCCTTTTAAAATAAATTATATTTATTTAAATCCCTCCACATGATCAAACAATCTTAAACCCACCATTAAATTAAATCATATTTTATTTATTCCTAAATCCTACCAAAAGTGCAGTCTACTACCCATCACTCTCACCAACCTAAGCCTACCCACTGATAACCAAGATTAATTACCTCATTAAGCTTGCTTTAGCCACCTTTTAGTCCTAATAGGTTGCTCACACATGTGTGAGCAATTCAATCCCTATGAACCCCTATTTCCTTAACTCCTCCAAAAGGTACTCTTGCACCTTTATCCCCCAATCCTTTCCCCAAGGTTTCTCATACATGTGTGAGCAAACCTTAAGCCACTCAAACCTTAAAGGCTCATTTTTACTTTTGCATGGCTTGTCCTTTAGATTGCATGTCTCCCTTATGGCACCTATGTGGATGTCACATGGATGCCACCTCCTCAAGGTCTCCCTCAAGCCTATAAATAAAACCCCTTTCTTAAGCATTTATCATCTCCCTCATTCTCATTGTTATTATACTAGTTTACTTCTAGAGATTTTAGAGTATTATGATTAGAGCTAACCTTTGATAGTTGTTTGCATATTGTTCTTAGTTTCTTGCATTTCCACAGTAGTTTTATATTGATAGTTTGCTTACTTTGCATCCATTTCCATGTCCTTTGAATGCTCTCAAGAATGGTTGCTTCCATAACCATCTTTTGAAATATTCTTCACCATTTTAGCATAGATGCATAGTCATTGTTGCATTCTCATATAAATCATTGGATTCCATAGTTGTGTTTGGAAGAGCATATTCACATCCCTCAAACTTGAGCACACCAACAAGGTACATTTGGGGTCACTTATTGAGCTTCTTCGAGGTTGTGTGAGGATTTTACTTATAATTGCATTGTGTTATAAGACTCAAGTTAGTTAGTAGTTTTTGGTTTTATTTAAATCTTCATATATATGTGCTATTAAGGTTTGCTTATTTATGCGTGCTCCTAATAGGTAGGTTTTTCACATATACATTTTGGTATGCCCTATGGGACCCATGTTCCTATTTCAAACTTAAATTTTATAAAAATCCATAACTTTTTGGTCTAGAACACACATTTTTATCTTTATTTATGTGTAGTGTCATATATGTAGACGAACTATCATTTTTTCATTTTGGCATTTGTACAAACAAACTATCATATGTGCATTTTGGAATCTACTCAAACAAACTGTCATTTGCACATTTTGGTGTATTGTAGATGAATTTTTGTCTATGCATTTTGGCATCCACATAGATGAATTGTCATCTCTAAATTTGGTGCCTGTGCATTTTGTCATCTTTGTAAATTATCATCTATGACTTGTTAGAGATATTATCTAATCTTTGGGCTTTTTTATAACATTTCAGGTCTTGACGGGCCAATTTTAGCATCACTACTATACATAAAATATAACATTTAAGTATAAGAATACTTTAAGTTACATTTTATGTATATGCTTTCAAGATGTTTGAGAGTGGTTTTAGCTTCATAGGAATTAAAATAAAGATTCTAGTTTTATAGAGTTTTTGGAAGATTTCAAACTTAGTCAAATTTTTTAAAATTAACATGTTGCCTCAAACATCATTTTAGTGGACTACTGATTGTAACTTTTCTTAGTCATGGTGAAACTTTCATTTTGCATATTTTGGTGATATTAATCATAGTTTTTTTGTAGCATTGCAAATTGGAGTACTCTAGAAACAATTAACAATGTGTCTTGTAGGTTTTTTTTAAAGTGTTATTATTTTGGGTATGAACTTGATGCTTAAACACTTGTCTTGGAATGAATGTTTTAATTAATTTGATACATCAAACACACTCTTAAATGTATTGAAGCTAAAATAATCCAAATTCAATGTTGAATGCCTTAAATAAATTGAAAAATGTTTCATTGGAATAGATGCTTAGAAGTCAAATACATTGTTGAATGCATAAAGGTTAAAAGAACAATGCTATGAAACATATTTTGATTTGGATTTAAAACATAGTCACATAATCTTGAATGCTTAAGGGGTAGGGAACATTGCAAAGAAACACTTGGACTTGGTGCTTAAAATGAGCAAACACGCTCTTGAATGATTTAAAGGAAAATGTTCTTATTCCCTCCTCTTTCAAGCTTTCAAATGATTTATTTTCAAGCGTGAACATTTTTACTTGGAAAGAACCTTGCTTTCTAATCATGAGTGTCTTCAAGCGTAGATAAAAAAACTTCAAAGCTTCAATTGGGAACAAACAAATGTCTTTTAAGCTTACATATTCTCTCCTCTCATGCCTTAAGGTAATCTTGAGTGCATAAGAAACAAGTGGTCTTGTTTTTCATTTTTTACAAGGTTTTCTTGGGTATTTCATTATATCAAGGGACAACCTCAATTCCCATGTTCTAGTGGAGAATAAATAGGGGGAGGTGAATCTAAGGACACCTCTCTTGGAGGTAGAATCTTGTCACTCATGGATAAGCCTAAAATAACTTTATACCTTTGAGAAGTGAAGGTGGAGATTTGGGTTATTGGCTCCTCCTAGTTGTGTGGCATTATTCTCTTTCATCTACGGATTTGGGCCTCACACACCTTTTTTATATTGAGGACACCCTAGTTGAACTTGTACATCCTAGTTGAAGCCTTATAGGATTGTTGGTGTGTTTTACATGCTTGAGTGTTTAAACCTTCTCCATTTACAACCAAAAGAGGACACACCATCCATATCAAACCTTATAAATTTTCTTGTTTACATTTCATCATTTGCTTTGTATTTCATATTTTAAAAATTCCAAAAAGCATTGTAAAATTTTAAAATCCAAAAAAACATTATAAAGTTAAAAATTTAAAATATTTAAAATATTTTAAAAATAAAAACAAATAAGTTCTTATTGTAAGTCCTCTTAGTCAAGTTGTCCACATCATTTCCACATTTTCTATCCATCCATTTCATCATCATCATACATGTCTTGTCGTAACCACCTTCTTAATCATTCAAATCACTCCTCAACATATTGATCACCTCAAATCATCCTAATCATTTCCTTATCTTCCTAATCATTCAGTCAAAGTCCTAATCTTCATCATCTTTCATAATCCACATCAAGTTCCAATTTCCTAATCCAATCTCACAATTTGTCCTTAATCCAATCTTTCAAATCATTGTCATGCTAATCCCATCCCTTCTCAAATTCATTTCTTTCTAATCAATTCCTAATTCAATTCATTTACATCTTCATCCAAAATCTATCTTTCAAACTTCATTTATTCATATCTTCTTCTAATTCAAGTGCTCATCAGAAAAAAAAAACTACTTTGGACTTAGGAGCACCATCAAAATCCTTGGCAATTTTTTTGGTTATATTGATTGACCTACATCCAACCATAGTCAAGACTAACTCAAATCAAAATCATCAATCATCTTTCTCCTTCATCAATATTCAGTTCAATCTTTAGATAGAAAGATCTTTTTGAAAGTGTGATATTAGACCTTCATCTTTAACACATATTTTATAGTTGAACTTTCTCACTTGGGATCATTTGTCCCTCTCCAAGTATTGGTTCATCTATTTTGTATCCTATTCCAACTTGGGATCATTTGTCCATCTTTGAGTGGAAGACTATATAATCATCTGATATCTAACATAGAATTTGTTTTCAGTATCATAAGGACTTTATCTACATCAAGGTTTCCCTAAACTTTTGTCCAAATAAAAATCAAATCAAATCCAAATAAAATAAAATAAAGTCCATTTCTGCTATTCTTGAGTTCATATCTCATCTTCCACTTCATCTATTCTTAATTCAAATCTTCCTCCACACCATCTTCAAATCTCCAATTCAAACTTCTCATCTAGGTTCATGGATAAGATTTGGCTTAACCAAATGGTTGAGGATCTTCAAAGACACTATGAAGCCATACCTCAAAGTCAATCCATGTACCAAATCAATCCTCAAAACTTCATATCTAGTTCTAATCCATCTCACATTTCATACCCTTCATTTATCTTGGACAATGGAAATCCACCTGATTATCCTTCATCCACATATGATTCCCTCCATAGCCCACATAATTCGTCAAAAATTAACACCATTGCCCAAGAATTTTAGGAACTTAAAAATTATGTCCTTAGCCTACCCAATGTGGGTCAAAACCAAGCATACACCTTGCAAACATATTCCCCCTCATTTTCCCAAGTTCACAATCCCCATGTTCAATATAATCCAAATCCTCCAAAATCCACATCACCCCCACCTTGTAATAGAAATGGGAAAAAGTGATAGAAATGTTTTCTAAATCTAAAACTCAAAATAAAGTTGTCCAATCATCCAAAGTCATGCACCTACCACCATGTCAAGACCTTGTTCCAAAGCATGTCACCATGGATTCCTCTTCTACTCTAGATCAAAGTATTTATCCATCTAATAATTTTGTTATCCCCCAAGAATCATTCATCCCTCTTAATCCATCTCATGATTCCCTTCCTAATCAAGGTCAAGACATTCCCTCTACTAAATCCATTGTTGATTTTGTTCCATCTTAAGAGTGAACATTCATTGATCCTCTACTTCATGAATTTGTTCCTTTCACCCCATCTAATAATACTCCTCCATGTCAGTATCACACCATTCCATCTCATGATTTCATTCCATATACTCTATTATATAATCCAGTAAAATCCATTCTACTATATAATCCTCTTATAAGTGAATAAAAAAATACCCCTTCATTTTCATTTCATGATCCCAATCCATCTCAAGCTCATATTGTTTCTCATTATTCCCCTCATGATCCTAATCCTCCACAAGATCCCATCACATGTATACAATCCACTCATGAACCCCATACATGGACTCACATCTTGTGTTAAAAATAATAAGTATCCCATTGAAAAATAAAATCTCAAGATGGCGGTACACCTTCCACTCCTTCCAAATCCATAATTCCTCCATCCAATTACCCATTTTCAAAATCTATTTTGGGCCCTTATATCCATGATCCCATTCCTCCTCATCTTAATCCATTTTGGGTTCTGATTTCCCAAATCCAAACCCTTCATTTCTTTCATCCATTTTGGTTCCTTACATACATTCATCCACCATATCCAAGTTTCCCATTTCATCTCCTCAAATCTCTCATAAATATAAACAAAGAAAAATATCCTAAAATTCATTCCAATATTAATTGTCCATAATTTCATCCAACAACTCTCCATATTATTTATCCTCATGCATCCATGCCATGGAAAATGAAAGAAAATTGGATACCAAAGATAAAGTGAATAAAATGAAAAAATCTACAAAAATCCAAGGATCAACATGTCCCCTCTAAAAGACATGTTCAAGGATAGAAAAATATGATCCAAAACAAAGAAAAAATCAAAAGGCCGCAAAGGCTCAAAATGATAAGTTCAAAAATCATGTGGATTCCCAAGCTACTTAATGAAGTAATGAATCTTAAAGAAAAATTAATAGTGGCATGCAATTTTGCTAATCTAAAAGCTTCCTTCATCCATAAATCCTCAAAGCTTCCATCTTCCAAATCCATTTTGGGCTCTTATGTCACAAAATTCACTCTCCTAAATTCATCATATCATTTATCCATTTTGGGTACTTACACCCCAAAATCTAAACTTTATCCTCCAAAATTTCCTCCTTTCCATCATCCTTCAAGGTGTGTGCCAATGATGTCCTTTCCACCTCCCTCACACACTCATTCACAAGTCTTCCAACCTAGCATCCATCAACCATGTTTCATTCCCAACCATTCTATCCCCTTAATCCAAACTTATTCATAATTCCTTGTCCTCCATTTTCCAATCCATTTCATCCCTCTTTCCACCATCCTACCAACATCTATGAGAAAATAACAAGAATTACTTTAAAAGAAGATATATATAGGGATACCATCCATGTCAATGGATTCTTGAGTCCTCCTTCCATTTCCCTATAACATATCCACTATGTTCCAAGTTTTCTTATCCATTTATTCACTTGTTCTCTTACACTTGGGGGAAAGGTTCATTCATCCCATGCAACATAACATGTCTTCTATATCTCATATCCCCTCCCACTTTCCATCATCCTATCTAAGTTCAATATCATTTCTCATCTTTGTTCTTGACTCTCATTTTCCTTCCATCCATCCATATTCTCATGTACCATATCCCTTGCTCATGATCCACACATTATCCTACATACTTTAATAATCCTTTCACACATTTGATCTTGACATCCTATCCATATATTTCATCCTTTTGATGAAAGAAGATTGCTGCAAATGTATTGACATTGCCTAATTTGTATGTGTTTTTCAAATGTAGCAACCTCTTACATTTATATGATAATTTAATCAAGAATAGACATGTATGTTCATGGGACATGTCTATTCAAAACTAAAAAACATCAACACATCACATCCATTTATTTCATCCCATAGTCCTTACCATGTTCACTTCCTCCATCCATAATCCATAATCCTACATAATTCCATCCTCCTTTGATATGTCCTTGGTCTTGATTATCCCATGCATTTACTCCATTTCATGTTCCACATTGCATCCATATCGTTCATATCATTACCCTATCATATTCATACTCTCCATCCCATATCTCTTATTCATACCTCTTCCACTTTCATACCTATGATTGTGATAAAAACTAGAGGAAAATAATAATAATGTCCATACATTCTTTGGAAATACACAAGCCTCTGATTCCTCCATTCAATAGCTTTCATACCACCTTTCATTTCTCATTCATATTTTCTCACCATATTTCCTTCCATTTTTCCTACCCTTGATATGGGGCATTTCAACTCCTTTGAAACATGGTCCTTAGCTCCCCATTTCCCTATACCACATCCTTTGGTACCCCATATCATTTGACCATTCATTTTATCCTCTATCATCCATCCATAAAAAATATCCCCACCCTTCTTGTCCATTTACCATTCCTTGGTTCTCCCTTGTCAATAGTCCCAATCTATTCCACCTTTCATCAATTCAATCAATTCATTTATTCTCTCATCTAATCAAATATTACTTATTTCAAACCTTTCAATTAATTCATTTATCCTCTAATCTAATCAAATTCCCTTCTTCCAATTATTTCATACAAATAAACTTGCATCCTATCTAAATATTTTTTCTTCTATCACAACCTTATCAAAATTATTCTTCCAATATAGTCAAGTTGTTCCTTCATCAACCATCTTATCATATCTTATCTCAATTCTTCTATTCATCATCTAATCTCATCAATTTTAACTTCACTCATTTTCTCAGCTCGAAAAGACTATCAAAACAACACATCATACTATGGACATTTTCACATATGTATCATAATTAGTTCTAGATGTACTATATCAGTTGTATTATATTAGGTCAATTTCACTATCACCTCGTGTTGAGCTTTTCCAAACAATGAGTACAATAGAACTTACACAAATTTGTATTGAGACCAAATGATTTGTGAGCCCTTTTCCTTTCACCACAATTTTTAGCAAACAATCACATATGAGAAATTTTTTTAAACAAAATTCAATTAGATGATCAATCTTTGCCCTTCATGATTCATCGCCAAAATAAAATTCATGGCAAGAACTGTGGATTGAATGAATACTTTGTCAAGAGGTATTTTTTTTAATTTCATCTTTGTGTATGTTAGTTATGACCTCCTTAGGATTGCCTCTATCTTAAATATGTTGGTTTTCTCTTGAATGGTTAAACACTTGACTACACATGGCATTTTTCGACATGTAATGTCCCCACTATTAGGGTTGTTTTGAAATACTAATACCTTCAAAATAAATGTTAGGTTTAAATACTAAAAATTATAAAAATTATTCTTGCCATAGTTCTAGCCATTATCTCATTCTCATCTAGCCATTTATACAAGGTTACTCATCTCTCGTACTTGCATGATAACCATTTATACAAGGATCTCACTTCTTGCACGGGTACTATAAGATTCCATCAATCCCCATCTTAGCCATTTATATAAAGATGACTCCTGACTCTATACTAGCATGAAGCCATTTATATAGGCGAGCAATGTCCTTATACTGGAACTATGGGTTCTTAATCATTTTGTAAGAAATATATTTACTAAATAATTAATTAACTTATATTCATAAGTATAAATAAATTCATAAACAAAATTAAATAAATATGATTTATAAACATACCTTTCTTACCTTCTTCTTTTCTTGGTCTATGTGGCTCTATCCTTAGTCAGCCCTTCAATGAATTATTCCTTCTAGAATATCTCAACTCTATATTCACTTTCCAAAAACTCTTCATTTTCTAATTATAAGGAAAGGAAAAAATATACTTTTTCATTTCTTCTTTTCCAAGAGTCACAACCTTTCATAATACAAATCCTTTGAAAAATCACAACACTTCACAGTTATAACCCTTTCAAAAAGCCACAACACTTCATAACTAAAATCCTTTGGAAAAGCCCCAATACTTTATAATCAAAATATTTTTCAAGAGTCACAATTGTTCATAATTACGACCCTTTCAAAAGGTTCGCATCCTTTCAATATCATTGATACCTTTTCAAAAAGTCACTTATTTTCTTCATATTACTTTCCTCTTCCATTTTTCCTTTTTGAACTCCTCTGTTCTTCTCTTCCCTTTTCCCCCTTTTTAAAATAAACTCTTCTCCCTTTTATATCTTAATTTTAAGGAGTTGTGTCTATTTGTTAAACATCTCTTGACTTTTCATTAGATTTAGTTAATTTATATTATTCTATGTTATATTATTTAGTTAATTACTTATTTGTGTTTATTTTATTTATTATTAAATTCTATTTAGAAAGTTAACATACTTTCTACAATATTGTCTCTTGTATTTAATTTTCTTTCTTTCTTTACTCATTAAAATTTTATTATTTTTTAATTATTTAGAATATCATACTTAATATTATTTTATTAATAATATAGATTAAATAATTATTGTTTCCTTGTTTTATATTTTATTATTAGTCTTAATATAACTTTATTATTTATTTAATAACATTGTATTATCTAATTATTACTAAAATTCTATATTAAAATTGGGATATGACAGTCCACCCTTCCTCAAATTGCTTGTCCTTAAGTAATTAGATTTTTTTTTTTTTTTTTGAGTTAAAATATATATTTTATTTAGTCCAAATTATTAGGTTTATATCATGGATATGTTTGAATCATTTCTAATAGTTATTAACTTTCTACATTAGTCTTTTATATAATTTTTTTTCTAGCTCCTCTTTAACCCTACAAGATGACAAGATCATGCTCTGATACCATTGTAATGTCCCCACTGCTAGGGTTGTTTTGAAATACTAATACCTTCAAAATAAATGTTAGGTTTAAATACTAACAATTATAGATATATTATTCTTGCCATATTTCTAGCCATTATCTCATTCTCATTTAGCCATTTACACAAGGTTACTCATCTCTCACACTGGCACAATAGCCATTTATACGAGGATCTCACTTCTTGCATTGACATTATAAGATTCCATCAGTCCCCATCTTAACCATTTATATAAAGATGACTCTTGACTCTATACTGGCACAAAGCCATTTATATAGGTGAGCAATGTCCTTATACTGACATTATGGGTTCTTAATCATTTTGTAAGAAAAATATGTACTAAATAATTAATTAACTTATATTCATAAATATAAATAAATTCATAAATATGAATAAATTCATAAACATAATTAAATAAATATAATCTATAAACATACCTTTATTACCTTCTTCTTTTCTTGGTCTATGTGGCTCTATCCTTAGTCAGCCCTTCAATGAATTATTCCTTGTAGATTATCTCAACTCTATAGTTACTTTCCAAAAAATCTTCATTTTCTAATTACAAGAAAAGGAAAAAATATATTTTTTCATTTCTTCTTTTCCAAGAGTCACAACCTTTCATAATACAAATCCTTTAAAAAGTCACAACACTTCATAGTTATAACCCTTTCGAAAAGTCACAACACTTCTTAACTAAAATCCTTTGGAAAAGTCCCCATACTTTATAATCAAAATATTTTTGAAGAGTTGCAACTATTCATAATTATGACCCTTTCAAAAGGTTCACATCTTTTTCAAGTCATTGATACTTTTTCAAAAAGTCACTTATTTTCTTCATATTACTTTCCTCTTCCATTTTCCCTTTTTGAACTCCTCTCCTCTTCTCTTCCTTTTTTCCCCTCTAAAATAAACTCTCCTCCCTTTTATATCTTAATTTTAAGGAGTCATGTTTATTTATTTTTACTAAGGAAAACAGGTTTTAACAAGGCCCTAAAACCCTTACATAACAAATAATAGTAAAAAAAGTAACCAACTGAAACAACCCCCCACAAAAAAGGAGACAACTAGTAAAAAGCCAAGCGGCAAGACAAAAAACCAGGGTTGGCCAAAAAAGCTAGGATGCTCAGGAGATTCCTCTCAGAATTTCTACTGCACTAATTTCCAGCTTTGACAATCTACTAGCCACCTCCTTCATGTTTGAGAGTTTCGCAACCAACTGAAACCCCCCCTGCCCCCCCCCAAAAAAAAAAGAAGAAGGAGAAAACTAGTAAAAAGCCAAGGGGCAAGACAAAAAACTAGGACTGGCCAAAAAAGCCAGGACGCTCAGGAGATTTCTCTTAGAATTTTTGCTGCACTAATTTCTAGCTCTGACAATCTACCAGCCACCTCCTTCATGTCTGAGAGTTCCTGGTTAGGTTCTAAGGTGTCCTTCTTCTTCATGTTGGATCTAGTACGCTTCCTTGAGCTATCATCAGTTGTCCTATCCTTTGCGCTATGGGGAGCAGGGTCCTCCTCCTTACTTGTTCTTTGGTCCTCCACTTTGTTAATGAGCAACTTAATATTCTCATTAACCTCTTTGAGAATATTATAACTTTGTTCCACTATAATATGCATTGAGCTCTCCATCGTTTGGACCCTGATCTTGACCTCCTCCACTCTATTGTCCATGCTCTTTTCTTCCTCCATTATCTCATTCTTCAAGCTGTAGTTCTCCCTTTCCAAGTTGCTCACCTTATATTTGAGCTTTTTGATTTCATGAAAAATCCACTTCGTGGTGCGGAAGCTGTCCACTACATTATTTTTGGCATTGTTGAGGACATCCATTTGCGAATTTTCCTTAGTGGTGTCACTAAAAATCACCAGGGCAGGGTTGATCAACTCTTCTATTTGAATTTTACCCTCTTCATTCTCTTTGACTAGAGTTTTGATCAACTCTCTATTGATCCCCATTTTAGTAGAAGTAGTGTCAAAATTCCCCCACACCACATTCCTATCCTTTCCCATGATCGAGCATCTATATTTGCTAGTTTTGAATTCCTCATAGCCCTACTCCTACTCCTCCCTTTCACTTTGATTAATGTCCCCTTCCACCCCCTCCTTCTCCACCCCTTTTTATCCTCCTTGGACTTAGAGATTTTCTCTCTTTTTCGGCCCTAGGAGGTTGTGACTTCATCCTCTTTTCTTGTCAGCATTTTGATGGTGATGTTTCTCTTGCCCCTCTTCCTCTCTATGCCCTCCCCTTCTCTGAGATCCCGCTCACCTTTTGCACCTTCTTCCCTTGTATCCATATCTTCAACCCTTTCATTATAGTCCTTATCCGAGGAGGTGTCAAGGCCCTATTTGGGTTTAGGAAAAGCTTTTTGCTCCTTTCTTTCCATTTTGATGATTTTCTTACTAGAGCTGCGCTGTAGGGAATCATCCTCCTCTAAATCTGAGTGCATCTCAGGGCTGTCCTCAGTATCAAAAGGAGAATAGTCTTCTCTTGACTCTTTGGATTCCCCTCTATCCTTATTGCCCTCCTTCCTATTCTTAATTTTGTTTCCCCATAGTCCTAGCCTTAAAGAATTCATAGATTAATAGTAAAAGCCCCTCATGGAGCATCGGATTGTTAGTATACTTCTCTTTATAATAATTAATGTTCTCATTCATAGAAGAGTAGAGGTAGAAGGGAATAGAAATCTTTGCCCCATACTTGAAATGGTTGAGAAACATGAAGTGGTAGGTGCAAAGGCAGTCAAATTTGGTGTCAAGGGAGATATATTTGATAATAAATCACAACATGAACCTCCACAATAGCTTGATGAAGCTCAAAATATAGTAAGTTCCTTTCTTCACCAACACCTTTTTTTCATCTTGATCCTTGGTGAATTCCACCACCGCTTGCCCCAAGATTTTTCTGTCTCTATAGAATTTCTTCGCCATGATGGGAATGCCAGTCACAATAGAGATGACATCCTCCATCATCTTGAAATCCACCCCCCACTGATATTAACAATTCCCTGATTCTAGCTCTTTACCATACTCCTAGTAATGGAGGGTTTCCAACCATGGAGCCATTTTATGAAAATTGTGATTTCCCCTTTTTTCAGAATGTTCCACACCTTGGAACATTTAAACCACTTCTAGGTTTCATGCTCTAGTTCCCTCCTATGTCTTTCCCCCACCATGATATCCTCCTCTATGCAAGTTCTATTTCTAGTATCAAAGCCCTTCAAATCTAGAAAATCTTTGGCGCTCCTCATTTTCTTGAAACTTCTTTTTTCCTTGTGAACTTTGTGCTTGAAATCAATCCTAGAAGTAAGTTGATAGATATTGTTGATGTAAAAAGTACAAGTGCTATCATACTTACACATTACATTTCTACACATTTCCCATAACTCATTAACAATCATAATAAATCTACATATCATATTTCTAACCACTCCCCATAATTCATAAACAACCATAATGGACTTTTTATGATACCTGATCTACCCAGGATCCTTTCCCTTTCGATCAACTCATTAATATCTAACAAGAAATTATCTCCATCCATCCACTTAGGCACTTCATTGTACTTGACTGCCTAATTAGCCAACCTATCCACCACTTGATTGGCTTCTCAGTACTCATGTGCCACATAGGTTTTTTTGAAGGTCTTAAGATGTTGAATGCATTCATCAATGATATTCACAGTTTTCCATGTAGGCTTATTCTTCTCATTAAGGAAACCTATAATATTTTTTGGATCTCCTTCCAACCAGGGAAATTTAACTTCCATTTCTCTTGCCAGTTTAATAGTATGGTGAGCGACAATAGCCTCTGCATAATGATTAGTTTGTATTCTAAGGGGGGAAAATACTGCAACAATCCCTTTACTATAAGCATTTCTGATGATACCTCCCACCCCAGCCTTTCTTAGATTGCCTTTGGTCATCCCATAAAAATTAGCCTTATGCCATCCCTTAGGTGGGAGAGTCTATCTACATCCATCCCTCTTGTTATTTTCCCCACCCTTTGTAAAGAGAGAGAGGATAAGACCTTTGATTTTGGTGTAGTTTTCAATCAAAGCATTAAGGCATTTGTGGAAGACAATGTTTGCCTTAGTTTCCTTTTCCGTAAAAATTTTGTTGTTTCACTCTTTCCAAACCCCCCAACACAGATGGGGTAAGGTCCAATTCCACATAGCCATGGTATCACTCCCTAACATCCCATCATGCCATTATTCAATGAGCCCCAAAATGTTGGAAGGAAAGCACTAGGACATGTTGAAAAAAGACTAAAAATTTGACCAGATAGTTCTAATGAAAGGACAATGGATAAATATATGCTCAACATTCTCACAATGATTTTTGCATAAAATGCATCTGTTGGGCATCATATTTCCCCTCGTGGTGAGGTTGTACATCGTAAGAATTCAATTTTGGAGCATAATCCAGAAAAAAAAAAATGTTGATTTTTGGGATGAGCCCTAGGTACCAGGCTTTGGCCTAGACAGGGATTGGGCCAAAGTTTTGCAAAGTCTCATAGCCAGAGGCCACGGTATAAAATGCCATTCATAGTCTCCCCCCAAATAATGGAATCTTTGTTATGGGACAATGGAATATGCTCGACCATGTCCATCAATGGCTTGAGTTCTTGGGACATCTCAACCAGATCAATCCACTCAATATGGATCCTGTAGTCACTCACCTTACTCTCAAATCTTTCTATACAAACATTTGCCCATCTGTTAAAAGGATCTATGTCCCAAAGAGGTCCAAATATAAGTTAGTTGTCATGCCAAAAATTGATATCTTCACCATTAACCAGTTTCCATTTTGCTTTCTCAAAGTCTAAGCTCTTCGTTCTCAAAAAGTCATTCTAGATATTCGAGCCCTTAGGGTCAGGATCCCTACTAATGAATTGTTTGAGATTGAGGTTAGTCATGTCTATTTGTTAAACATCTCTTGAATTTTCATTAGATTTAGTTAATTTATATTATTCTATGTTATATTATTTATTTACTTACTTATTTGTGTTTATTTTATTTATTATTAAATTCTATTTAGAAAGTTAACATACTTTCTACAATATTGTCTCTTGTATTTAATTTTATTTATTTCTTTACTCATTAAAATTTAATTATTATTTTAATTATTTAAAATATCATACTAAATAGTCTTTAATTAATAATATAGATTAAATAATTATTGTTTCCTTGTTTTATATTTTAGTATTAGTTTTAATATAACTTTACTATTTATTTAATAACATTGTATTATCTAATTATTATTTAAATTCTATCTTAAAATGAGGATATGACATGATATGATCTATTTTCCTTATTCTTTAGTGAATCCATGACAATTTCAAGGTTATAGTTATGGATCTACTCACTAGGGGCAACAAGTTAGTGCACTTTCCACCAATATCCCTAAAAAAACTTGGATAAACCCAAACCTCTCATGTGTGTATACATCATTGGTATTCATCATGACTATGTTATCTACATTTATGTTCCTAATTTATCTATTATGTTTGAGAGCCTAGTCTACACAAAGGGACCTTTCCATTTGTTCTCTTGTAGCATTTGATGCATTACTCCTCTTGCAATATTAAATTAGGGTATACTCTCCCACATGAATGCAATTGAATCCCACAAATAATCATGTAGTTAGTGTGCATTTAGAATCATTATGCATGTTGTTCAAGATAAATGATCCATTTATTCCCCCCTCACTAGGTCCCCTTTTTTCATCAAGTTCATTTCGATCCCCATATTTGTCTTGTTCATTCCTGTCTATGCCATAAGTCATGCAAATGCTCTAAATCTTATTTTTCTCCTCCTTTTTCCTCTTGGTATTTTTTTGAGAAAATTGTGCCAAAAGGGTTTTTTTTCCCTATTTTCTTGAGGGGGCACCCTCCTCGACTATCATAACTACAAAATGAATCCTAGGACTTCTCTCGTCTCAAGAGCAACCTATAGTTTCTTTTCTTTTATGTAGTATTGTTTTGACATTGCATCAAAGATGGGGAAAATGTTGACTTAAAATTGTGCCAAACATATATTAATTCATTTAATATTTCTTGTGGAACTATAATTAATTATTTTTGTGATATTCATCTACCTATTTGATTAAATTTATTCACTTCAATATGTTCATTTTGCTAATGTATTCAAATTAAATTCAAACACATCCCCCTAATAAATCAAATTGATTTATTACATAGTGCTCCATAAATCACCTTTTGAAATAAATTCTATTTATTTAAATCACTCCATATGATTAAAAATTCTTAAACCTTCCATTAAAGTAAATCCTATTTAATTTTATCCTAAATCCTACCTAAAGCTTAATCCACTACCCATCACTCTCATCCACCTAAGCCTACCCACTAGTAATCAAGATAAACACCTCCATCAGTTTTCTTTAGCCACCTTTGAGTCCTAATAGGTTGTTCACACATGTGTGAGAAACTCAATCCCTAGGAGCCCCGCTTTCCTTAACTCCTCCAAAAGGTACTCTTACACCTTTGTCCCCCACTCCTTTTCCCAAGGTTGTTCACATATGTGTGAGAAAACCTTGAGCAAGTCAAAAATTAAAGGCTCATTTTGAAATTTGTATGGCTTGTCCTTTAGCTCATGTGTCTCTTGTATACTAAGTTTGTGCACTTCTCTAGACCCTTCTATCCAAGTTATTCCATAGATAAGAATGCTTGAATGAGGGCTTAGAGATCCCTATCCATGGAGTGCAAAGGTGTGTGCTTGAGCATACGAGAAGCTCTTAGATGAGCCTTAGGGACACAACCCTTGCTAGTAAACCATGCAATGGAAGATTCCTTAGACAAGAGTAAGAGTGCTAGTGTCAAATAATTCTCAAATATGCAATGCAAGAATGACACTATGCTAAGATGAGATACACAATGCAACTAAACTAAGCAAATAAAAGAATTACCAAGCCATTCTAATTAAACTAGGTGATCTAGGTTATGGAAAAAGGAAATAGACCACTTGCAAATGGATCTAAGATAATATGGAAATGCAAAGAATGAGATGAGAATAATAGAATTTCTCCACAAATGCTCCAAGAATCTGTAAACAAACTTGCAACATAACATTAGCTCAAAATCAAGATCCTTAGAGGAGGAGAGAGCTCTCTCTTTTAAAGGTGTACAACCAATTGAGATTAAGATCAAGAAATGGATGATCAAGGGCGAGGGTTGACTTTTGGCATGATCCATGTGTAAGAGGAAGTCAACCTATGAAAAGGAGTTGACTTTTCATGTGAGACAAAAGTCTTTTCTTTTAATTTGTAAATAGGAAAAAGACTTTATGTGTGCACATTGAGTGGGTTAGGAGAATGGTGTCTTTTATTTAATTAAAAGGGGGACATGTTATTTTAATAAAATATGGACCTAGGATATTATAGTCAAACTATAGGTTAAAATCAAATAAATTAAATTTTTAAAAAATTTGGCCTAGGTGAATGATTAATTAATTTAGCCAAAATGCTGAGAAGGGGGTTAATAGTCTAGATGACCATTTTTAAGTAATTACATTTCCCCTCTTTGACTAATGTGTGATAGATCTAGGAATAGATTACGTTAAATAATACATAAGCCAAGTAGGCAACAACAAATAGAGAGACCTGATTCTAAAGAACGAAATGCAAAGCAAAATAGCAAGTCCTGGATGCACAACCTGGTAGTAATATCACTAAACACTAGGAGAAAGAGATGACATGAGAACTTAAGAAGAGTACTAACATCAAGAAAATTAGATAGATTAAGAGAAAATGAAAAGATCAAGCATATGCTATTAAGAAATAGATAGTTGTAGCAAGTAATGATAGAGTATTTCTGCCCCCTCAGGACTGAAACTGAAATGACATAAAGGGGATGCAAAAATGACAAAGATATGAGAAAATAAAGATATAGAAAATTTGATGATGATATATATGTGATTAAAAACAAAGAGTGACCATAAGGAAGTGATAAAATGCCCAAGTTTGACTAGAGTTGACCAAAAAGGATAAAGCCTAGAAATTAGGTCAAATCAAGTAGAAAGATGATTTAGAAGAGAAAGATGTGAATTGAAGTTGGTAAGAAGTGTATAAATGATGAAGATATGGAGAAATTAAGATGTCCCAACAAAGATTTAGAGATTAAGCCTCAACAGGTCAGCTAACTGCATAAAAGAAGGAAAAGTTTTAAACCACGATTTTGACCAGCAAGATGAACTCAGATTTCAATTTCGATCTCAGAAATGAATCAAAATTAGGTAAAGTAAAAAAGGATAAATAAGAGATCTAGAAGGGTAGATAGAAATGATGAAAATATCAACCCCTTCTGATGATAGGTATAGAAGAAATAAGAAAGTCAACATGATTGACAAGGAATGAAAGACATGATCAAGAGAAAGCATGAGAAGATATGAATGTAGTTAGTTGATATGTCCATGAAAGATGAAGAGAGAGATCTCCCCATATGAAAAATGAAAGACTATGCTAGAATGAGCCTATAATGAAAACTAGTATGTAAAATGGTTTACTTACAAGGGACGTAAAACATTTAGACTCTAATTTTGTCATTGAGCATTATTATGGACATCAAAAGATCATACAATTCTCACTAGTATAACTATGAGGGTATGAATATGATCTATACCAAATAGAAATGTGGGAATCCAACCTAAGAATCTAAGAAAAGTAAGTATATATGGACAATACTGTTAGATTCCCTAAGTTTAGTATAACAAGATTACACCTATATCAAGGCATAAGTGCCAGGATAACCCCAAGTACGGTCTTACGAATATAAACAAGGATAATACATTGTAGGTCCAAAGTGTCAAGTAGGAAAAGTATGGATGCTCTCAATATCGTAGACTAACAAAGTACACCCAAAAGTAGAAAAATAGATAAACTATACCCCATGCCCCCAGTTTTCTAGTCCATGACATCCTCGAAAGACTATTAGGGAGGGAACATTCAGCAAATAAATCATCATAGACAACACACAAAGGAGATTAATTCCATCAAGTCTTGGCAAGTTTATTATTTAAGTACGTTTGTGTATGTCACATGGCCATTTCTTCAGGACTCACATCTTATAGTGGGGAATATCATAGCATCCTAGACTGTAGGTAAGGTATCCGAAAAGTGTTGAGAAACACTCAATGTCAAGGGAGGAGTGTTGAGAAACACTATTTTGCATGAGTTTCCAAAGAAACCCTGACACACAAGAAGACCCTAATAAGCTAAGTAGTCATGCCCTCTGGATGATGACAAGAGACAATTTCAAGCTAGGAAATGTGTTATGAAATGAGTGAGACAAATAGACATAAGTGCGATGGTCTCAAGTAGCATCTATTTCTAGGTTTTCACCACTTGGCAGATTTTATTTTTAGGGCTTCTAAAAAAAATTTGTATTTTTGATTTTTTTGATTTTTTTGGTGATACATCAAAGTGCATATTGATAGGTTTTCACTAGGATGATCATTTTTTCAAGACATTTTCTAATTTTTAGGATTTTTTCAAGATCATAAGGTATGTACAGATAGCTGAGCCAAGAGAGCCTTAAGCATAGAATTTCTTTAGATGTAGAATGTTGATAGGCTCAATAAGTTGTTCTTTTTAGGAGTAGAAAGATGATAGGCCTCAGACCCAAATGTTTTTGTGATGATGTAAGGACCCAACCCTTTAGGCTCAAAAATCCCCTTTCATTCCTTATTTTTTTGATTCTTAGGGTTCTCTCAGAGAACAAGTTCACCCACTTTGAACTCTTGAGGGTTGACCTTTTTGTTAAAGCTAGTAGACATCCATTTTTGATAAGCCCTCATGTGGTCAAAAGTAACCTTGCAATACGCATCGAGGGTTTCTAGCTTGTGTATCCTCATAGCTCTATGATATTCATCAGTTATCAACCCATGTACCTAGAGACTTGCAAGGAGGGAATCTCAACTTCTAAAGGTAAGACAACCTCAAAACCATATATTGGTGAAAAAGGTGTAGTTCCTATAAGAGTGCATATAGTGGTCCCATAAGTCCAGAGTGCTAATCTCAACCTACTTTGTGGATCATTCTATGTAGGATCTTGAGTAGTGTCTTGTTAGAGGCCTTAGCTTAGTTGTTCCCTTGAGGGTAGTATATGGAGGACCAATGCTATTTTATCTTGAACCTCTTATAGATTTTCTTAAGGTCCTTATTTTTGAATTGTCCTCCATTATCGGTGATGATGAAAGATGGGATACCATAGCGACAAAAAATGTGGTTGAGTATGAGTAAGGTAACATGTTTTCCTATAGAAGTAGATAAGGGCACAACTTTAACCCATTTTGTGAAGTATTTAGTCATTGTAATGATGAAATTGTGGCTACAAGACAAGCTTGGATGAATTTTTCCCACCAAATCAAAGGCCCATTGCTAAAAAGGCCAATATATGATAGAAGGGATGAGCTCATGCTGAGGAGCATGAATCAGGTTACCATGTAGCTAATACTTCTTGCAATATTTAGCATATCTAATAGCATCATCCTACATTGTTGGCCAATAGAAACCCACCCTAAGCATTTTTTGAGCAAGTGCAAGGCCATTAGCATGTGCCTTGCAAATGTCGACATGGACTTCAACCAATACCTTTTCAGACTCTTCTAGTTCTAGACACCTAAGAAGTGTTCTGTCTAGACCGTTCCTATAAAAATCACCAAAGGTAAGGGTATAGTGTGAGGAATTGTAGAGAAGTTGGCTTTTTTGGTTTTGTGATGAGATTTTCAAGAATTATTTGATCACACAGTTATGAAAAAAAAGTGGAGTAGAAGGAGGAATTATGATCGACAATAGTACATATCACATGATTATTGTGGGAGTCATATGCAGAATGACATAATTCTTCCACCAGGAACTTAAAGTAGGATTCATGTTCTTGTAATTGAAAAATAGATGCTAGAGTGACCATGACATCCACAACCTTATTTTTTGCCCTAGGAATTTGTTGGAATGTCACAAATGTGAAATAGTTCCTTAGAACATTAATCAATTTCTTGTAAGCTACAAGATTTTCATCTATAATTTGATAATCCTTATTAACTTGGTTAATAACAAGATGAGAGTCTCCATAGATGTGAAACTTTGTGATCCTCTATTCTAAAGCCATTTTAATCCCATTGGTTAAAGCCTCATACTCTGCTATATTGTTGGTGCATGGAAAAAGAGTTTGTAAGAGTTTGGGATTGTATAGCCATGAGGTGTGACAAGTAGAATGCTACACCAGCCCCATTTTGGGTGTGAGAGTCGTCAAAAAACATCTTTCATGTTTTTTAGTGACATACATGATGAAAGCATAAAAAAATTCAATCTATATGAGTGGTATCTTGTAATGGAAAATCAACAAGTTGATCAACTATAGATTGTCCCTTAATGTCTTTGCATTTGACGTACGTAATGTCAAATTTAGAGAGAATCATCATCCATTTAGTAAGTCATATAATGAATGCAACTTTGCTTCATAAATATTTGAGTGGATCAGTCTTTGCAATGAGATGCACTATGTGAGCTAGCATGTAGTGCTTAAGTTTTTGGGAGGTGAATACCACTACAAGGCAAGCCTTTTCAATGTTTTTGTAATTCATTTCATAAGCCACCAAAGTGTGAGTAATATAGTATATAGAACTTTTTTTTCCATTTTCATCACATTGTGCTAATAGTGCTCCTAGGGAAGAATCTGTAGCTGAGATGTATAGTATCAAAGATTTTCCTAGTATAGGTGGCATCAATATTGGAGGTTTAGCCAAATATCCTTTGATTTCATCTAAGATTCGCTGACATTCCTCATTCGAAATACATGTGGATCCTGTGTATAAGTTTTTATTGAAGGTTTGATATCTATTAGCTGACTGAGATATAAACCTCCTAATAGATTGAGGACATCCTTCAAGACTTCTTAATTGATTGATATTCTTAGGAGGAGGCATTTCCATAATGACTTATACCTTTCCTAGATAAACTTCTATGCCTTTTGTAGACATGATATAGCCTAGCATTGTTCTTGATGCAATACCAAAATCACACTTTTTGGGATTTAACCTAAGTTTAAATTATTCCATGTGGTTCAATATCAAACTCAAGTCATCAAGGTGTGTAGCTCTTTTCTTGGATTTAGCTAATGTGTCATCAACATAGTCTTCCATATTCTTATGCTTCATATTATGGAAGATATTGGTCATGGCTCTTTGGTAAGTAGCTCCTATATTCTTTAACCCAAAAGGCATGACATTCCAATAGAAAGTACCCCATGCACATGTAAAAGTTATTTTTTGTTATCCCCAGTG
This sequence comes from Cupressus sempervirens, assembly GCA_028749045.1. Taxonomy (NCBI): domain Eukaryota; kingdom Viridiplantae; phylum Streptophyta; class Pinopsida; order Cupressales; family Cupressaceae; genus Cupressus; species Cupressus sempervirens. The sequence continues at coordinate 441,704,280 of CM053793.1, read as the reverse complement.
GAAATTTTGATTTGATTGTATCCAAAGAAGCCATCCATTAAAGAATACATTTCATACCCTGCATCCATATCCACTATCATCTCTATGTTAGGAAGTAGAAAACCATCCTTAAGGCATTCTTTATTTAAGTCTCTAAAATATGTGCACACACAGATGGACTTATCATGTTTGTACATAGGTACAATGTTGGAGATCCACTTTGCATAGTTAATAGCTCTGATGAAGTTTGCACTTAAGAGCTTTTCTAGTTTTGCTTTAACTAGGAAAGCAACATATGGATGCATTTTTCTCAAATTTTTCTTGATGGGTTTGACACCGGGAGAGATAGATAGGTGATGCATGATTAGATCTATGTCAAGGCTAGGCATATTTGAATAGGTCCATGCGAATTTCATTTTTTTTCTCTTGAAAGAACTTAGTGAAGTTCTCATTTTCCTTAGCTAATAGTGATTGGGCAACATGAATGATCTTGGGATCTATACCGAGATTAATAGGTTGTGTAGGGTCAATGAGAACCAAATATCTATCCTAAAAATATCTTGGAAGACTACCAAGTACCTCATTCTCGGGTGCCACAAAGAGGTTTTCACCCTTAGATACATCTTTTTTTAATAACTTTTTGAGGTTTAGATACCACCACAGAGTAGTTTTTGCCATCTGAATGCTTATTTTTTTGTTTTTATTTTGATTTTTTTGACTAAGGTATTTGATATCTATTTCCTTCATGTTAACCATGGGTTTTCTGGTGGAAGATATCATGGGTTCAATGGCATTTAGGTAGCAGGCGATCTCATAGTCATTTTGAAAAGATGGTAATTTTGGTATTTGGTGTTGAGCCAACCAATATATGAGATTAGGGTGGAGTAATGAGAGTGAAGTGGAGGATTTGAGGTTATTTATGTGGAAGGAGTAATCTTCGGTGACATGAGAAGTCTGGCCCATTGGGAAAGTTCCAAAGGAATCCAAATCGGGAATAGACCTACAAGGATCAATGTGATCCACTAGAGTAGATTGTGAACCAAACTCTTTAGAACCTAGACTAGACTCATTGACTATGTTTGGTTGGGTAACATAGGCATGGATGACATCAAATCATAACTCACAGGATGCATCTGAGAGAGATTCCCATTGATATTCACCAGAATTTGTACTCTAGTTCTGGGCTATCAAGCGAGCAATGATTTCTCTTATCCTTCCTCCATTAGGATCGTCATGGTTAGATTCATTAGGTTCATATTATTGAGAGGTGGAAGCCTCAACATTATTATGGGTGACCATTTATTCTTATCCCCAAAGGAGAGAAGTAGGAAGCATGAAATCCTCTTCTTTTAGAACAGTAGTACTAAAGGGTGAATTTTCCTCCTCTGAGTCACTAGCCACAAGAGCTCTTTTATCAAACCTTGGTAATTCATTGTCTATGGAAAATCCTAGTCCAACATTGTCTCTATTTTTGCATCCCTTAGTATGACTTTAGGGTTCTACAAAAGCTTTCTGATAACTAGTCAAGGATCCTTAGTCATGATATCCCACATTTTTAAGAAATTTGTAGCCCTTCCCATAAAACTTTAGAGAAATGGGAGTGGTGACCATAAACTCCTCAACATCTTCTTCCTCCCTATAAATTCAATATCTAATAGCTTGAGCTTCTTTTTCTACTTCTAAGGGAATAGAAGATTGTACGAAGGTCATGAAAATAGTCATAGAAGAAGCCAAGGGCTTCAATTTTTCAGAAAGTTTTCAATAACATTTAGGAGAAACCAAAAAAGAAGCAATGGATTCTAGAGTGTACTTTCCCATACCAAGGCTTGTCATTTTCAATTTCTATTCATACTCTTTGACGGATGGTTTGAGCTCATGGGAAGAGAGATTATGGGGGACTAGTGTTTCAGCAGTAGACAATGTGTTGATAGATATTGAATTGTCCCCTAGAATAACCATCTCACTACCATTGAAAGGAAAATTTATGCACTGATGGTACATGGAAGGCATTGCTAACATGTCGTGGGTCTAGGGTATTTTGAGCAACATATTATATGCCAGTGGTATGTTTAAGACTTGAAAGATGACATCTTTTTCAATAGGAACTACATGGATCGACAACACAATAAGACCTTTAGAAGGCTGTTCAACCTCTTCATAGGCTTTGATGGTGATTTTTCACCTAGGGTTGATAGAAAACTAAAACATAACTAGCTATTGGATAACATTGAAGGATACGATATTTATCCCAACACCATTTTCTATCAAGACTCAATGGAGGTGAATATTGAAGATTTGGACCTTGATGTGGAGAACTAGGTTATGGGGATGACTAAGTGACCTCTCATCCTCTTTAGATAATTTGAAATACTGTGGCAAAGAGACGTGGTTCACCATATCTTGGAATCACTCAACATCAATATCCGTAGGGATGTTGGCTGTGCATAAGGCTTTTTTGAGAATCTCCTTGTGCAAAGGGGATAATTATAGCAACTTAAAGATGGATATTTTTGCAGGGGTTCATTTCAATTAACTAAAAAGATCATAGTTGGATATAGCTAGGGTAGCTACTTGTTTGGATGATGATGCATGGTTATGATTGTTTTCAACTTTAAGGACAACCTTGGATTGACCCCTAGTAAAAACATTGAGTGTTTCACCATGCACAGAGGATGGTTTCACCACATTAAGAACTACCTTAGGCCTAGTATCCCTATGATTTTGTTGAGCATTTTGTGTTCCTAAGACTACCTTGGGTTTTTCATCATCAGTGTCATAGTTGGGCTCTTTGTCAAACTTAGGACCCATCATGCAAATATGTTCAATAGGTTCTAGCATGTTTATGACATTGTTTACATCAGTGTAAGTGTAGTTGATATTTGCATCATGGTTTTTCTTGTTACCATGTGATGATTCCCCTTTTTGATATTCTAGTAACAATTGCTTGAAGGCTTTGTGATCATAATTTTTTACTAAGCCATTTGCTATAACTTTTCCTCCATTAATGAAGTCTTCAATAACATCCTTGAGCTTGAAGAAAATTTTGTGTTATGTCCATTTCTTCTATGAAAATTGAAAAAATAATCATCTCTCCAAAAATTAGGTTTGATGGATGGGTCATAGGGGTGGGAATTGTCTGGTAACATGATAAGTTTGTTCTCAAGTAAGATCTTTAGGACTACTTCTTAAGGTTCTACTATGGGTGTATAAAAAATTTCTAGCTTAGAAGATTTTTTAGTTTTGGCAAAGGTTTGAGACTTTAAAGTTTCTTGTTTTTATTCAACATAGATAACATTGGAAATATTAAAGGCTGATTCCTTAGTCTTAGGAGCATCGACTACTCCATCATTGACAACGTACTTATTTTTTTCTAAGGTTTGTTTTTATCTTTTCTATTTCGATTCCCATTTTTATCTTTATTAAACACAATTTCTCGTTTCCTGATAGCAACATCCTCAATATGGTAGGCACTTTTGACCATGTCATTGAAGGATGTGAATAGTTATTTCCTAAAATCATAATAGAGTTTAGGTGGCGCAGGAGCACCTAGGGGTAAAGGTGAAACCCTAATTCATTTTTGGTTTGTAAATGGTATAACCAACCATTGAGGAAATAAGGACTAAGAATAAAGTCCCAAGGTAAATTTAGGAGGTTTGAATAGGTAGGATTTGGAATGTGAGTCAAGTTTTGTCAATTAGGTCCTCATAGGCAAAAATTGTTTAGAATTGCTCAATGAGGAAACATGTGGAAAAAATGCCTAAAAGGGGAAAATATGTGTTCAAAAGTGGCACTTAGGTGTTATAGGTTCATTTTATAAGGTTTGATAGAAAATTAGTCAAGTTTAAAGGCTCAACTTGCAAAATTGCAAAAGTTGTCAAAAAGTTGCTCATTGACAACTTTGTAATTTTTGCAAAATTGCATAGAAACTTTTTGCATAGTTTTGAGGAGAAAACTACATGGGTAGTTATGGATCTAACCAAAGGAAAAGATGGAGGAGGGAGCCTACTTAAACACTTTTGAACTCATTTCCAAGGGTTGGATGCTAAGTTGTATGGACAATACATTTTGAAGGAGAGTTTTATGTGACAAAAAATGTGGTTTGAAGGATTGAATAAGATCTTGGATTGATTAGCTTATTGTTTTTGATGGGGTAGTGTCTTTGGATCATGTGTTGGATATGTGCATAGTTTTTTTGATCTAGAGCATTCATTTTATAGGGTTTTAAAAATTACTTAAGTTTTGTGTTCTTGCTATCCAGTTTTGTGTTACCAACATCAAATGGCTATGGCTTGAACTTCCTTGGTCAAAACACCATGGCTCTTGGAAATAAAGAAATAGCCCTATATACTATTTACATAATGGTTTTGGGGTTTTTTAAAGTCAAGTAGTTAATTTTTCAAATGAGCCCTAAGCAAACATTTAAGGCTTGGCAAGGTGCAATGAAAGCTTGAATTGAAGTTTTGGTGATAATAGTGGATTTACACATGCCAATATTTTTAAGGAAATGAAGGAATAGGATGTTAAGGGTTCATAGCTCAGAGAAGGAGGTTGGACGTGGAGTTTGAAACCATTGGTGAAAGATTCATTGTCATTTCCTTTAAAACCCTTGAAATAAGGGTTTTCTAGAGTTATACTGTACAGACACCTCGGAGACCTAAGACCTAGAAAATATTCAAGCCTAGGTCATTAGGAAGTAAATTCCTTAAGACAACAAGTGGCCTTGTTAATATTTTTTTGGAGTTATAGCTCGTTCCTTATTTTTAGGAGGGCTAATAGGGGCTCTTAGGGCTACAAGGATAAATAGGGCAATTTGAAGTTGTGGGAGTGTGAAACTCAAAATAATGATGCAAAATGGTAGGAAATGTGTCAAAAACCTCATAATGATGGTTCAAACTTGGTTTTGGAATTTTTGATGGACTTGGTGGAATGTTGGCACACTAAAATAGCACATAGTTGATGAACTAAAGGTGGAGGATGGAAACTTGAATTGTTGGGTGAGTTTCTTGGTGAAAGGGGATCGGGAAGGAGTCCTTTAGGTTGGGGTTTTGAGTAGTTACTTAGCCTTGGTAAAGCAAGAAATCCTTAAGGTAAAGAAGCTCCCCATCATTAGGTACAAGTGTATTGACAAAAATGTCAATCTTCTCAGTCTCATAAATCTGTCAAGGGTACCTAGAGTGTAAATATCTCCATCATTGGAGGCACATAGAAAAGGGTTCACCTTTTTCTATTTAATGTTGCACAAGTCCAACATAGTGATAGGATGTTGAATGTTAATATTGCTGAATGAACTATTGTGCAAGTTTGTTGAATGACTTGAGAAGAGGCGACAACTTTATGAAGCATTCCATAGCTTGGTCCCTCAAGCTCTTAGGAAAAAACCTCATGAGGTAAGTGTCTTCGTGCATAAATTCCATACTAAGAGCATAAAAGTGCCTTACATGATCATGAGGATCACCATTTCCATCATATTTGTCATATATAGGAACCTCTATATCCCTAGGAAATAGGACCATGTAAAGAATTTTATCAAAAAGAAGAGAACATATTGATTCAACAAAAGAGATCTTGGGTTGTTCCTTGGAAACTTGTAATTGGGCGAGTTGATTTTTGAGTTCTTGCATTTACTTTCTCAAGATCTTAGCTTCAGTAGGTTCTCATTTTCGGATGATTCTTTACACATCAAAATCATGAGGGAGTTTCCATCCCTTAGTTGTCATGTATTAAAAACATTGGTCACCATTTTGTTCCAAGGCTTTTAGCATTAGCCTTTGGGCAGCCTCACCTTGTTGAAATCTCATAAGGTCTTCACTAGTGATTTCATCGTTGTTCTCACTTTTGTGATGTGACTGTGAGTATCTAGATAGTGATGAAACCCTTCATTGTTTATTCTAGGAGTTCTAGGAGGTGTGTTGTTTCCACAATTTCCACCAAGAGGGATGTTATCAAAGGGGTTGCTATAGTAACCATGTCTATTTTCAGCATTATGTGCATGAGAATCAGCCTCAGCTTGATGATAATATCTTTCCCTAGTGGCCCCATGTACAACCTCTTGCAGTTTTTCTTTTTCTTGTTGCACTTATTCTTCTAGGTGACACTTTCTCTCTTCGGGATGCATGGTTAGCAAAATGTTGTCTTCAGCCCTAGGTCTATCAAAGTGTGCATCAAATAGGTTCTCAAAGCTATAGAGTGGATTATTCCAAGTCTTAGCCTCTTGTGACTTATAAGAGATAGGTTACTATACACAAGGTTGTCCACAAGGATGCCTAGTTGGAGTTTCCATTTGTACAAAGGTGAAAGAAGGATGACTCCCTTTACTAACTTGGAACCTAGTCACAATAGACATGTAAGGGTATGTCTTTGTCTAATAAGATGAGGTAAAGGGTTTCATATTTGAAGCTTGTAAGGTCAAGAATGATCACTTTTCAAAGATAAAATAAGTAAGTGGCTTGTTGAGAGTGCTCAAGAGTTTACAACACTAACGAATCGAGCCAAGAAGATGAGCAAGAAGCTCGATAGCAAGTAGCTAGCATAAAGAGGTAACCAAATTTTGACAAGTGACCATTAGCAACATTTTTTAGCTTACATCTAATAAATGAGACCCATCATTTCAACTTAGAACAATACCTAACATGAATATTTTAGACCAAGCTTGGGTAGGACAAAGTGACAACACCCCTAAATTAGCTATGACACAATTTTGACTCTATTTTGGAAGTAGCAGAGATTGGGTGATATTTTTCAAAGAAGTAGGTGATATTGGGTCAACACAATGTATTGTATGATAGACTTTACAATAGTTGGGTGATACTTATAACTTAGATGACAATTTTCCTTAAGCTAGGAGACAATGTTGATAACCTTAGTGTGATAGACCATATAACAGACATACGATATTTTCTCATGTACAAAATGTCATGTGATATTTCTCAAAAGGCCATCTGATAAAGAGCCAATAAACTGTGAACAATGTAGTTTTGGACTTGAAAAATCTACATTTTATCTTGGTCTCTTAAATGTTTTGATTAGATGTAGTATAATTAGTGAGATGCTTTAATTCACATCAACAAATAATTCATTTTTAAAATATTGAGGGAGATTAATATGTATCAAACTATTGGACAAGGGACAAAGAAACCTTGCCAACATGAAATTGAGATATCAAAAAGAAAATTTCTACCAATGTTAACAAGATTGTTTGATGTTCAAGAATGTTTACACAGGTCTAGCACATTCAAAAACATATGCCAAGAAATACTACTTAAGTTCATGATTCATTACTCAACAACTTGGCCCATACTTGATGCCCCTTCACCTCACACCAAGTGGTTGCCCATGAGAGATATTGGCTTTTTCATGGAGATTCCATCAGCATAACCAAGGGGATGCAAATGGTGAGTGTAAAATGTTGGGGTGATCTAGATAATCCATTAGGATTAGTCCTTCTACAAGATGTTGAGTGACAAAATAAGGTAAATTCTAACCTATGGTTTTTAGAAAGGGCTTCCATTCATAGCACTCCCTTTGCTCCCAATAATGAGACACCTTACCTTGTAGCAAGTAATAGACCTTGTGGCCACAAGAGTACCTTAAGTATTCTTTCCTAGCATTTTCCTTATGGTCCCAAACCCATGAGTACTCACACTAAGTGAAGACAAGCACTATGTCTACCAAAGTTTTGTGTCCTTGATAGCCTTGAGTTTATAGTGGTTTTCCCCACTTCATTTATTCCTCTTGAATGGTCAAGAATAAGTCCTCTAAAGGATTCTAAACCACACAAAATGAATCAACTATTGGAGGTCAAGATTTCTAATTTACTGCAAGGGTGAAGAGCATACTCTCCTATTCTAACTGTTTCCCCCAAACACACCAAGAAGATCAATTATCCCACTCACTTTTGAAATCTAAGGTTGGGTCAAGATTTCTAATTTACCATAAGGGTGAAGAGCATACTTTCCTACCACCAAAAGACTCTAATTGCAAGTTTTATGTGCCTACTAAAATGAACAACTAGTATAATGTCACACACAAAATAAAGGAAATACAAGCACACTTGTTTGTTTGTTTTTATGCTTTTAGGTAGGTCTGCAAACAAGTATTAGTAGCCTTTTATCATTAGAAGCTTTGACATGCATTCTTTCAGGGAAATTTCGCAAGAATTCTTCGAGAAACCCTACAAGAAAAGATGTTAGTCCAACAAGGGGTTAGTCCAAAATAAGGTAAAAAATTGCAATGACCCTTTGTTAAACAACAAATAAATTTGAGAACCTGAAAAACAAAATACCAAATATCTAAAATTCACAAAACAACTCAAACAACAAGTTCTAGCATGGGTAATAGTTTTCTACTGATAAAATATCATATGATACTTTTTAATATAGGGGAACAATACTTGTGTTCTATTTGATATTTCTCCCTATACCAATGTGATAAAACTCTTTATACTAGTGTAATAGACTTCTATATGCGCATATGATACTTTAATTAGTAAATTATTGCATGATAGTACTGAGAACTATTGTATGATACTGATAAAGTATCACACAATAAATTTGATTGGAGAAAAAATAAAGATAGAACAACAAGCAAAAAATGCAAGACAAAAGTGCAGATTGAGAGGAAAAACTAGGACATTCTACCCCACGGTGGGTGCAAAAAATGTTCACTAAGTTTGTGCACTTCTCTAGACCCTTCTATCCAAGTTATTCCATAGAGTAGAATCCTTGAATGTCTAATTAGAGCCCCCTATCCATGGAGTGAAAAGGTGTGTGCTTGAGCATATGAGAAGCTCTCAATTGAGCCTTAGGGGCACAACCCTTGCTAGTAAACCATGCAATGGGAGATTCCTTAGACAAGAGAAAGAGTTCTAGTGTTAAATAACTCTCAAATATGAAATGTAAGAATGGAACTATGGTAAGATAAGATGCACAATGAAACTAAACTCAACAAATGAGAGCATTACCAAGCCATTCTAATTAAACTAGGTGATCTAAGCTATTGCAAAAGGAACTGGATTGCTTGAAAGTGGATCTAAGATAATATAGAAATGCAAAGAAAGAGATGAGAAGAATAGAAGTTATCCACAAATGCTCCAAGAATTTGTAAGAAAACATGCAACATAACATTAGCTCAAAATTAGGATCCTTAGAGAGGGAGAGAGCTCTCTCTTTTAAAGGTTTATGAATAGTTGAGGTCAAGATCAAGAAATGGATGATCAAGGGTGGGGGTTGACTTTTTGCATGATCCATGTGTAAGAGAAAGTTAACCAATGAAAATGACTTGACTTTTCTTGTGAGACAAAAGCCTTTTCTTTTAATTTGTAAATAGGAAAAAGACTTTATGTGTGCACATTGAGTGGATTAGTAGAATGGGGTCTTTTATTTAATTAAAAGGGGGAAAAGTTCTTTTAATAAAATATAGACTTAGGATATTATAGTCAAATTATAGGTTAAAATTAAATAAATTGATTTTTTAAAATTTGGCCTAGATAAATGATTAATTAATTTAGCCAAAATGCTGAGAAGGGGGGTAATAGTCTAGATGACCATTTTTAGGTGATTACATCTCCCTTGTGGCACCAATGTAGATTCTACATGGATTCTACCTCTGCAAGGTCTCCCACAAGCCTATAAATAAGATCCTTATCTTATGCATTTTTCATCTCCCTCATTTGCATTGTTGGTTTACTTACTTTGTATCCATAACCATCTCTTGAAATATTCTTCACCATTTTAGCATATATTCATACTCATTGGGGCATTCTCATTTAAATCTTGGGATTCCATACTTGTGTTGGGAGAGAAAATTTACATCCCTCAATCTTGAGTACACCAACAAGGTCTATTTGGGTGTACTTGTTGAGTTTCTTTGAGGTTGTGTTGGGATTTCATTTAGTGGTTGCATTTATGTTATAAAACTCAAATTAGTTAGTAGTTTTTGGTTTCATTCGAATCCTCATACACTTGTGCTACTAACATTTGTTTATTTACTTGTGCTCTCAACAATTAGGTTTTCATATATATAAGAACTAATAAAATGCTTATTTCCATCCCTTGCCCTGAGGAAATTAGAAGGGATATTTTTTTCTTTTGAAGGAGAAAAATCCCCTAATCAAGATGGTTTTCCTATGTTTTCCTTCTAGGTGCTTTGGTCAGTGGTTGGACTTGATGTTTGTAATGCAGTCAAAGAATTCTTTAGCTCTGGGTCTACACTGAAAGAACTTACCACAACTTCTTGGTCCTCATACCCAAAAAGCTAAGGGTTGATTCTATGGATGCTTTTAGATTGATAAGCTTATGTAATTCTATTTCCCTTTTTTTCTCCAAAATTCTCATAGTGAGATTTCTATCTATTATTCCCTTTTTTATCTCCCCACAACAAAACAATTTTGTACCTTGTAGATAGATCTCATATTCTATAATTAAAGTTCATGAAGTTATTCATTCAATTCAAAACTCCTATAACCAAGGGTTCCTTCTAAAGTTGGATTTGTGAAGGCATATGATCGAGTTGACTAGAATATCTTATGTAAAGTTCTCAAGACTTCTAGTTTTGGGGATAGATTATTTATGCTAGTTAGTCAATTTATTAGTAATTACTCTGTTGTTTTTATTGTAAATAGGTCCTCTTCTAGATTCTTCAAATTTACTTTGGGTCCAAGACAAATAGATGATATAACTCCTATTCTCTTTTTCATAATGGATAAGACCCTCCGTAGATTCTTCCATACAAAAGTTTGAGATGGTTCTTTGATTGGTCTAAATCCTTCTTCTATAGATCACTCCTACTCCCATGAATAATTTTTGGATGATGCTATTTTCATGGGCCTTTCTTCAATCTAGGAGGCTAAGGTTTGTAAGGATAATCTTAAGATTTACGCTTCTACAACTGGTTAACTTATCAATTAGGATAAGAGCTCCCAATTTTTTATTACCACTTAGGAGGATAGACAATTGAGAGCCTCAAGGATTTTGGGCTTCTCTATAGGTTTTTTCTTAGCTTCTTACCTCAACTTCACTCTTGGTCTCAAATAGCCCGAGTCCTTTTGGTCATGCCTAGATGAGGAATTTAGTAGGAGATTGGTTGGATGGAAGGGGACTTTTCTTATTCAGACTAGCAAATTACAACTACTTAAGGAAACTCTGTAAAAAATGCCAATATATGCTTTATGTCTATTAAAAATCTATTCTAAGTATGTTGAGGTTGTTGAGTGAATTCAGAAGCAATTTCTCTAGTCTTAAGTAGAAGATAGGGAAAGTCTAGCTTTATTGGTCTGGGAGAAAGCATGTAAGCCTAAGAAGTGAGGTGTTCTTGGGATTAGACCTATTAGGGTTATGAATTCATCTCTCTCAAATAAGAAATTATGCAAGATTTTTGGTGAAGCTAAAGAATGGAATCTTATTCTTATAAGTAAATACATTTTCCCATTTCCTTGGTTGGCTAAATTTCTTAATTCTAACATAAAGATAAATGGTTCTTCTATTTGGAATAACTTCCAACATGCTAAGGAAATTTCTTCCTTAGGGGCAAGATGGAAATTGGGTAATGGCATAAGGATTAATTTTAGAGATGACAGTTGGATTAGAGAGAGGCCTCTTAGTTCTAACACTACTTTGGCTCCTTTTAAGGAGGTATGCATCCAAATTTATGGCAGAAAAGTCAAAGACTATTGGCTAAATGAATCTTAGAGTAATCTTGATAATGTTGATATCTCCTTCTCTTCTTTGAAGAAGTCTCTAAATGCTTGGATTTTTTGGGATAATACAGAAGACACTTATTTGGGGACCTAATGCTTTAGGTAATTTTTTGGTCTCCTCTATTGTTGCTTTTATGGTTAGTCAGGATGACCATCCTCCCTTTTGGGCTAATTTTTGGAATAAATCTTTAATCATTTTTTTTACTTGGATGGATCTTAAAAATTAAATTCTTACCATTGAAAATATTTGTAAAAGAGTAATGGTTATACCAAATAGGCGTGTATTACTTAAAAAAGATGAAGTGACTATTGTTTATATCATTGTTAAGTGCCCCCATTCCTAGGATGAATGGTCTTTGATTTTGCAAAGCTATGATTTGTGTTGGAATTTTCCTAGCACTCTACATGATTTTTGTATTCAATGGACTTTGAGCAAGATTCATGTTGAATGGAAGGTTTTGGATTTGGTGGCCCCACATGTAATGTGGAATATTTGGAAAGAGAGAAACAATAGGGTTTTTAAGGAAATTGACCTCACTCCTTCTATCCTTGTTGGTAAAATTAAGAGTTGCATTATTGAAAATTATCAAAATAACATCCATCTAGTTCTAGATTTTGGAGCTACCAGTGGAGTTGGTTTTTGTAAATAGAGTGAGGATGGTAATATAGATAAATAGGTTGAGGTTATATGGATGACCCCCCCCTCTTAGCTAGATAAAGATAACTTTGATTGGGCTACAAAGGGAAGCCCTAGAGTGATTGGATGTGGAGGGATTATTAGAGATGACAAGGGAAATATTATTATTCTAGTTTATAGGCATCATTATAGGAAGATCTGGATCAAGGGGGATTCTAATAAAATCCTAATTATGTTAAGGACAAGTGTACCCCTTCTTGGAAAATAATTACGTAAGTATGGAAGCTAAAAGTATAATCAACGAATTCGATAATTTTTTTATATCCTATCTCAATAGGGAAGTGAACATGGTTATCGATGCTATCACCGACTTGGCAATAAGATCCTACGTCCTCATTACTTGGAATGGTGAGAAATACTCAAAGGTGGATTTAAAGGCCCTTATTAATTATGATAAGACACATAGAAAATGTGTCAAAATTTCAAATCTTGCTATTAATAATGAAAATACTTTAGATTTAAAAGCTTAATAATTTCATTTATTTTTAAAGGTGGTGTAATTCCCAAGTTTAGGTACTTTCAACACATCTTATGGGTTGAGTTTATTTAATTTAAAATGGTTACTTTCAATTTTCCTCAAGCCTTCTGTGAATTTTAGTACCGAGTCTTTCAATTGTGCTTTTGTGAAAATAATCATGGGTGGTGAATTGAAACACAATGAGCCACCTAACTATAAAAAATAAAGGAAGGAACCTAAAGTCTAGGATAAGATAAAAAAGGGAGGTTTCATTCATCACATAAAAAAGTTGGGGAGTTTTAAAGAATATATTACCAGATAATTTGTGAATGATTGGAATTATGGGTTAGTGACTATGGCTAGGAGGAGTTTGCAACTTACTATGGAGGTCATTGCTAAAGTGGTGGGCCTTAAGATTAAAGGTATAAATCTTTTCAGTGATAGGAAAATATATGAGAAAGCTATTAATGTATTTCCTAATGATGACCTTGAAAGTGCTAAAAATTATTAAGGACTTGGGTGAGTTTTATGTGGTTGATTCTTTGAAATTAATTTGGGGTATGGTTATGGTGGCTATAATTGAGTACATTACCTGGAAGTTGTAGTAGGGCACACTCCTACCATTTGTGCTTGTTAATCATTTTAGACACAAGAGGAAAGTTTGTTTCCCATATTATGTACTCTTTTCTTTAAGCCACAACATTAGTGTGCATAGAAAGAATCTATGGAAGCCTATTCTATACAAGAATCTTATTCTCCTCATTTTCATATATTAAAAAGCATGTGCTTAACCCTATTCATTCTAATGTGTATGTAAAGGGGGACCCCTCTAAGGAGAATGGGAGTAGAAAGGGCAAGGGGGAACATATTAAAATTGAAGGAGAGGTAGATTCAAACCCTACAACTAAGGAACAAAAAAATTTGCTGATGAAAAAGAGTTGGAAAAACATTCAGAGGGTGATAGTGTAGAGGGCCTTTCTTAGGCTATTATTATGGAGGCTAGAGATAGTAGCTTCAATACAAAGGAGGAAGGGGATGGTATGGATTCGTATGGCTCTATGGAGAAGATGATTTTAGTCCAAGTGCACCCTAAACCCACAAACTCAAAACCTTAGTTTCACTCTCCCCAACATGACACAAAAGCCCCATCCTCATCCCATAGAGGTATCAAGGATCAAAATGTCTATCATGCCAAAATTATGGGGGAAAAAACACACCAACAATTTTTTTTTTAAAGTTATTTAAAACCACATTTAACACATACTAAATTGAATATGTTATGTAAAGTTTAAATGGGATTGAAGTAAGTTTGGTTATATTTCATAATGATGTAGAGTCTACATCTCAACCCTGTTGCACCATGACGAAACCATAGGTTTTGATGTTACAAGAACACCTAATTCGGGTTAAACAATTCAGTTTGATAAAAAACTAGTTGAAGTGTAACATTGAATTTTAGGGGACATAAGGGTTTCATAGTTCCTTAAAGTTTAATTAATATGTTTGAATAATTACATAAGACATATTAGGTTTTATAGGACTTCCTATGTTCATTTCGTTATGTCGGACAATTTCCTTAGGTGATCTAATTCTGCACCTCTTAGGAATTGATCTAGAACTTTAATACTTAATCTCATTTAGATTCATATTTTAATTTAAATAGTTAAATAATAATTATTTATTATTTAATTTCCTTCCACATTTATTTCATCTCTACAACACCTTCCTATTTCACTTTCGGGTCAACTACCTAAGACCTCTTCATTTGCTTTTGATTCCTATGATCTTAGCAAATTTGAGTTAAAGAAATCATAATTAAACATTAAATACAATAATATACTAAAATTATTTACCTAATTAACATAATACATTTTTCATAATAGTGTGACACAACTAATGTTCTAACATATGCAAATAAATATAACACCTAAAATAACCCTTCAAGCTCTACCTTTATGAACTTTTTAAAATAACTACAAATTTAATTCTAAACACTATTAATTAAATCCTATACATCACATCCATTTCTAACTTTATTAAAACTAACTATTCCCTATTTAACTAGTAACTAAATCCATTTTACATTTATTACTACAAAAAAAACATTTAACATAATACAATCCTACTAACTAACTAACTAACTATCCTAAAACTATGATTTTAATATAATTTAATATTTAAAAGGAAAGAAAACCTTTTTCATTAACACCTATTTACTAATACTAATTCATTACTTCCTAACCCTAACTTAAAAAACCCTTAACACTCACATACCAATTCCTAATAGTAACTACTAACTAATCCTAACACCTAACCCTGCCTCCTATCCTCCCATTACCCAAGGACATGGGTGGTCCCCAAGGACTTCCCACGCTACCCAAGGCTTGATTATGCTTGCATCTTTATTTTCTTGAGTTGCTTCTTCTTCATATACAGACTTGCACCCTATTTTGGGTAGGAAAAGGGTGAGCTGGAGGTGGGGCACATGGGGTGTCCCATCCTCCCCTCGCTCTTAGTTAAAAATATATTTTTAATATTAATATTTTTAAATTTCTAAACCTCCCACAAGGAAGAAGGTAAAAAAGGGAGTCTTGAAATAAAGTTTTATTGGTGGGTATATTTTTTCAAAAAAATTAAAAGACAATTGTTATAAAGTCTTTATGGGAATCTCACAAAGAATATTCTCTATTACCATTTGGGAATTAAAAGGTTTCCCATGTATTTAACAACACCCTATAGGTGCTCATTTAGATTTTTTAATATTAAAGCTAGTTTATTTTGTGAGAACTTTAAGAGGGAATCCAATGGTCTAATGGGTAATATTTCACTTAGGTGGGTGATGTTAGAGGTTTTATTAATGTGCTTAGTTTAGGTTATTGGTGGTATAACTTAGGTCTTTTTGATATAACTATATGTTGATAAACCCATTATATCTTGTTGACAAATTTAAATGCAATTATAGGAACCATATCATTTCAACATCAATTTAATTTTAAGAATTTAAAGGAATCTATCCATCATTTAATTTTGAATTTCTTCATGCATCAACATACCTATAATAAAATCAATCATCTTGCATTCAGAATTGAAATCCAAGGTTACTAGAAGTTGAGATGTAAAACAACTAAAGTTCTATATTCAAACTATTCCAAGTAATTACAAGAGGTTTAAAATGGAATCTATTTGTCATCTTCTATTTTCTACTATCCAATTTATACATAAGGATAAAAATGATTCATATTACAATAACATCTACATCATGGAATTTAAATCCAATAGGTCTCAATAGAGATACATTTTTTTAAAACAAAAGTAACAAGATATATTGAAAATCATCATTAGGAGAAGTCTCCAACAAGACTAAAGGAACACTACCAAGCTCCAATTTTTGGAAAGCTCCATCACAAGGAACTGTCTAAGAAATGTACAAAATACCAAGAACAACCATGGAGATCTCACCTCCCATCCTTGGCCCCAAAAGGCCACCCACTGAGCTAGGAGAACCAATAACTGACTGGGTGACATTAAGAAACCAATCATAATGACACAACCCAGCAGATGATTCCCGTCCAAGGTATGGACAACATGTTTCATAATGAACCTATGACTAGGGAGAAGTTTAATTTTTCCAAGTAGGAGATGTCAATCAAGAACACATATCATATGCCTCTTCCAAGGCTACCAAATCACATAACTTTTTATTTCTTTCTCTCCTTATTTCTCCAAAACAAACTCAATTTTGTAATGAAAAGAAAGGGCCCATAACACCTTGTTTCCTTTCTCTTCTCATTATGAGAAGAGACTCTGCACTAACCTAGATTCTAACTAAGCCCTTCTCCCGTACATGGCCACTTTGGCCCTATCCAAGGGTGAGTAATGCCAACACTCCCTTCATAGTTTCTCCAACAAAAATAGGAAAATAATGAAAATAAAACCCACAATGCCCATCCCTCACATGATACAAACACAAACATGCTACAATATGCAAGAATTTAACACATATAAGTAATGAACAATGAAGATAAACATGGAAATGGAGAACCTCCCTTCACAAAGGTTATGGAAATACATTTTGCGATGAGATAAATCCTCTCCTTCTAATTAAAATACTACAATAATCATCGTAAGGCATATATATACCCAAAACATCATAAACATCATCAATAAAGCATACTAAACTATCTAAATTCATATATCCTAATCATCAAGGTACCATAATTAGCATCATCATCATAAGATGAAACACATCATATCATCGTTAGTACAAATCAATGTTTAAACAATCAAACAATGTAGTAAGTCTCAAATCATGGAGTATATGAACATATCTACTGATCTGAATTTCCATTAGGACACTTAAACCATAAAACCTTAATTTATATCCACATCATAATTATTATACATAAGATAGCCATAATTTATCATGATGTCCTCTACATGGTTTCTATCTAGACAACAATATTTCCTCATACCATTGCCTTGTCGTGCTCATATATCCATTCAAATCTCCTATAAAGGATTTGATAGAAACATTCATATTTAATTAAGTACATATGAGGAGGGGTCTTACATCCTCCCCCACTAGCCTTTGACTTCCTCTTGGAAGTCACACAACTAAAATGTTCGTCCCATGCTAGACCTTGTTTAGACTTATACCAAAATTTACTTTAATAAAAAGATTGATAAATAACTCACATACATACTAAGGGATGATAACATAATTACCTAATTATCTTTACTAAAAGAAATTTCAACCCATACTCTGACATGGGTGATGAGGCCAATTATTGCCTCTATTCTATATTTATTTTAATATTCTATTTTTAATACTACTAGGACATTTGTGAACTCATAACCAATTGAACTTATGATAAAGTCCAAATAGAACTGTTAAACCACAGGTAGATAGTTATGTCATATTTTGCCAATATTATACATATAATGTAATATTTCATATAGCCATTAGAATGTGTGTTCTAATATCTAGATTTAGTTTGATTATGCTTATTTACGTAAATATTTTTGCATCGCAGCTAACTTGCTAGGAAAGGAAGAAGTTGGAGAGTGGTCAATAGCATTCAAGAAGGAGCGTTAAGGCCCAACTATGATGGAGGAATCATTATGGGACTAGAAGATATAGATACTACAAGGAGGAGCCATTATTCTAGGAATACATAAATGAAGTGTTACTATATTCCCTCTGCATTTACTATTGTGCTGAATTGGTTGTCCAAACTTTATTGCTTATTCCATGGGCTGTTATATTTCCCTCTTCTTCTCTAGCAGATCTTCAATTAGTTTATTTTATTTTTATTTTTAGAATAAGTGTTGATCCTCTATTTATAGGGATTGGATTGACAATTTAAGGAGGTTGGAAATTTTTTATGAAAAAACATTGTTGTATCTTATAGTGAGTTATCTACAATTTTATGTATTGTTCTTATGTAAGGAGATTTTGAAATATAATGAAGTGATTCTTGGTTTACATTCTATGTTAGTAGATTAGTAGAAGCCAACCAAGGGGGCCTACTTGGGAGGTGGATTAGATTAGAATAGTGTAGATTTACTTCTAGCATTTCCAATATTTCAGATACAAGTCACAATTTCTTCCTACAATATCGTACTTTTTGAATGTTCCTGCAGCATCTATAAGAGCAGTTATAGTGGATTGTTTGGGTTGAAATATATGTTAGCATAGAGTTGCATTTCCAAAATTAATTTTAGTAAGGATTTGAGTGTGTTACTTTCATATAGCACTAGTGTAGGTTCTTTATATGCATTTTACTTTCCTACAACATAAGCATAATGACTCTTCAAGGAACCTAGTGCACATATTGTTCCAACTATTCCAAGTATACATCCCTGGGTTGACAAATTAAATGCACCTCATGGTGGGAGAAGTAATCCTTAGATTGAATAAAATATTCCTAAGTAAGGCTTTGGGCATGATTATCACACACCTATTGTGAGGCAGACCATTTTTGGTATCATTGCCAGGGATGGTGTCAAGCTAGGAACATCTTTTTGAGTCATAGTTTTTTTTATATAGCTAGTTTTTTTAGATATTTGTAGTCTTAAAAATTGCTTCACAATTATGAAGAATTCAATTTCATGCATTGAAGAGGAAAACAACAAGATGAATATGGTAGATTTCTTCCATGAGGGTCTATTAATTTGAATGACAAAATTGAAGAAGTTGAGTTTCCTTTTGAGGACACAAGTCCTAGTTTTCCTGCAACATCTTCCTCTAGAGTAGAATCTTTGGATATAAGTGGTCTTCAACCTTTTTCTAGAATCTTGGCCACCTTTCTTAATAGGTTAGGTCCAAATCCACCTATTGTTAACAATCTCGTAGCTAATGCTCCTTTTTAGTAGCAATCCCATAATCAAATACCTCTAGTAATGGCACACCCTACTTTTCCATTTCCTCTCCCAAGCCTCATAACAATGCTAATCTCAAAAATATACCCACAAATGTTCTTCTGAAGTTTTATGGGCTTCTAACTAAGTATCTTGATACTTTCTTATTTTAGTTCGACATACTCTGTTGTAGCTTTAACTATAAAACTGATGCCCACAAGCTCAAGTTGTTTCCAACAACACTAAAATAATTAGCCTTATGATGGTTCATGGACTTAGAAGCTAATGCAATAGGTACTTGGGATGAGATACAAACTTTGTTTCTAGAGAAATACAAAGAATACTGCAAGGGCAGTGATCCAAGGGTAGATGACATTTTTAGAATGTTATAAAAGGAGGATGAAACATTGAAAGACTATGTTTCACATTTTTTGTATACACTGCAGAAGAACCTCCAGCATGTACTGGTAGAGGATTCACAAAAACTAGTCTTCTTGAGAGGGGTAAAGGATAATTTTCTAGAAGCATTAGACCTAATGGCCAGTGGTGATATATACCAATCTTCGTGGGGTGACCTCAAGAAAAATTGTAATAACTACTCAAGGTCAACTACAAAGAAAGGTAGAGTGTACTGGTCCACAGTCACTAAAGGGATTAGTTAGGGCATTTCCAAGCTTGAGATATCTGATTTACTCTCAGATTTCAATCAAGACATCATAAATGATGTTGCTACACATCTCAACACCATGACTATAAAGAAGAAGCATGCAGAGGCTGAATCATAATTGGCAAAGTACTATCCTCACTACGGCAAACAAAAGCAAGATTGCAGATGTAAGTTGGTAGCCAACCTAGAGAATCAACATTTTTCAACTGAGTACATGAAGATGGATAGGGACAATGATCAAGTTTTCTTCATTACTCTACGTCGACCATGGGCTTCAAGACAAGGTATGGCTCAAGACCCTCTACAATTTTCAAATAATTACAATAATTAGTGGCAAAACTAAAGTTATCAGAATCCTTCTCAATACTTCCAACCTCCCTGGAAAAACCAACAAAATAACTAGTGGCCTAATTAGCAAAATAATCAATAGTAAAACTAGAAAAACAACCAGTGGTTTGATCAACAAAATAACTAGTGACAAAATTAGCATAATCAATGGCAACCACCATAAGGAAATTGGTAGCAATATAACTAATGGAGGGGGCCTCCACAATAGCCTAACCAAAATTATAGTAACCCCCAACTATTGCCTCCAATGCAACCACTTGCAATAATGCCACTTCTTGCAACAAATAATGCTAATCCTAAGCCAATACATATGCCTGCTCAATCTCAACCAAATCCAAACAACAAGCAACAACTACAACAAACATACACTATTGATACTTAGTAGTGCCCTACTTATTCACTAGAGATATCTAATATCCATTTGAGATCTAGTACAACTCTGCCTATACCAAAATATCCTATTATCAAGGAAGTTGTAGACACTCCTAAAACACCACTTCTCGAAGCTAAACTGCCAAATGCCAACCTGCCAATTGATGTACCCAATAGGACTACTGATCACACCTTAGTGAATCCTCCCTTTCCAAATAGGCCAACTAGAGAGAAATCTATATCCCAAGAGAAAGAGACATTTGATATTGTTGAGTAGCTAAAAAACATGCACATCCAAATCCCTTTGTTCCAAGCTATCAAGGACATCCCTCTTTATGGAAAGGTTATTAAGGAAGCATGCCTTAAGAAGCCAAGGCAAAAGAAGAAAGATCCTCAAATAGTCCATGTTGTCAAGAAATTAGCAAATATCATGTTAGGGAAGGTAGTGATACCACAGTATTTAGATCTTGGTAGTCCAATAATTAATTTGATCATAAATGGATCGGCTATGAAAAATGCTTGAGTTGATTTGGGAGCAGCAATAAATGTGATGAGTAAAGATACAATGCATAGGTTACACATAGAAGGCTTAAGGACAACTCCCATAGTGTTACAACTTGTTGATAGTTCAACTGTCACTTCAAATGGTCTCATAGAAGATGCAATAGTGACTTTAGATTCATAGGAATACCTTGCTGATTTTCTTATCCTATCACCTAAAGTAAAACTTGCTAGCTATCTGTAATATTAGGGAGACCTTGGTTAGCCACCACTAATGCTAAAATTAATTGCAGATTAGACAGTATGACAATTTCAAATGGTCAATCCATAAGGAAGCTAGTGCTATATCCACTTGCCCAACCCTAGCTAGACTTGGGAGAACCTATTTGGCCAGATTTAGGGGACAAAGAGGAAGAGCTGAATTTTGTAGCCCAACTCATGATGTTGTATAGGCACTCTTTTCTAAGAATCTAGGAGGAAGATGATGTAATGAACAACATTCTTACCAATGAATGTATAGTGGCCAGAGATAATTGATCAATTACTGCCAAGTGAAGTAGCTACAAGTCCAGTACTAGAAGTGTCAATGGTAGAGTTAATAACTACTATGGAACTTTTTCTTGGTCATAATCTCCATGTAAACAACAAGTTGTCCCAATCACAATTGGGTTTATTAACCAAGCTCCTCAATTAGCATGAAAAAGCCTTTGCTTGGGATTATGGGGATATGGTAGGACCGAACCCTAAACTCTTCACCCATAAGATCTACATCAATGATGGAAGCTTACCACTCCATCAACCTTAGAGCAGAATAAATCCAATATTGTGCGAGATAGTTGAGACTGAGTTGCAGAAGTTGTTGGATGCTGGATTCATCTATCCAATCTTTGATAGCAAATGGGCATCACCATTATTTATTATAGTTAAGAAAGGAGGTAAGTGGTGGATATGTGTAGATAACAAAGAGTTAAATAATGCCACAAAGAAGGATAACTTTCCTTTGCCCTTTATTGACCAAGTTTTGGATACTTTGGCTAGAAAGAAATAATTCTCATTTCTGGATGGATACAATGGTTACAATCAAATAAGTATTGCTCCAGAAGATCAAGAGAAAAACACATTTACATGGTTAATATGAAAACTTATTTTATGGACATTAATACTTAGTTTTTAAAAAATATTTTTGGCTACATGTGTCACTATTGACTATAAAGGTTTTGATAGTAGTTTGGAAAACTCCCATAGGTACTCATTTTTTCTATTAATGGGTGACCACTCTACTATTCTTTTATCTCATTCAGTGAGTTTTTTGTAAGGTGATAATGTTTCTTTTGATGTGGTTGTTTCTACTGTTATTGATATTAAAATATCTTATTCTAAAGTTAGGAGCATAGATAAGATGTCTAAATACTCTAATTAGAATAATATCACTTTAGACTTAATGTTTGTGTAGTTTCTTCCCTCTCTCTTGTCTTTGTGATTGATTTCCTTCCTCATTTTTTATTCATGTTTTATGCCAAATATATATAATTGTTTAGGTCCATTTTTCAATTATTTAATAAAAATAGATTAATATGTTATATTTTCAATGGAAATAGATCATATGAAAATCTATTTTATGATATTATATTAGTATTGAGATATTTTGTAAAAATAAAAATAAATTTATTTAAGGTGAATCTAGAATAATAAAAATTATTAAATTGTCCTATTTCTTATTAGAAGAAAAGTTGTTTAATAGGACTACAAACTAGTTTTTTACAAATAAAATTGATAACATGTCACAAGATAAACCATTAGTAAACTTTAAAAAACTCATATGATTACAAAATAACAAAAATTATGGGATTATAAGATCCCCCAAAAATCCAACATGGCTATGGATAATTATATAAATCCTATTATAAAAAATGCTAAATGAATAACATGCACTTTGCTAGATTTTGATTTTTTCTAAATATATCAAAATTAATGTCACTAACCTTCTTTACAATGTTATCCAAAGTGGTAGCTTCCTTATTCTTTCTTTATACTACATCTATTCATGTTTAGTTGATGATGGTTGTATTTAAATCACATTAGTAACATGCATTAGATTACACCTAAAATTTATCATTGTGTGCATAGTTGAGTTTCCTTCCTATGCTAGACATTCTACAGACACCATAAACTTTATCATTAAGCTCCCAATTAAAATTATGATCATTATGTGGACATTTTTTTCTTCTTCTATAGATTGCATATGGATACATACTCAAGATTATTCTTTGGGAAGTTCATAAATTTTGATATTAAAAATGTAGTGACTTGTCTTCTTTCAAAAATGTATATAGGTATGTGAAGATGTGTAAGGTTAAATTATTAAAATAGATTATGATTGGTAAATGATAACAGAAATGAAATTGATTTTTAGATGTAGTTAGATGATTTAATTGAAAAAATGGAAGAAATATGATATTTGTACATTTTAAGATATTTATTTAGGGATGTGGAAAATAAGGTAAAATATTTGTTTCATTGTCATCATAGTGAGAAGATGGCAACTTTTTTTTAGTTTTTTAGATACATACTTAAAATATTCAATATATGTTCATCGTCTCAAAAATAATTAAACATTGTTGAAATAGAAATTATTATTAAAGATGAAAATTATATTCATCATTTAATTTTTTTTTTTTAAATGTGTATAAATTATTGACGATAATGAAGTGATTTGAAAAATGTAGTGGCATTCTAATATTTGTATGTTATTGAACATAAAATAATAATATAGAAATGAGGTTTCACTTGTTGCTTAGAAAGTGAAACAAATGATTTTTTTTTTAGTTTAGAATGATTATCAAACTATATTATTATGTTAGTTTCATAAATTAGATGAATTCATAATTATATATTATGAAAGGCAAAAAAATAAAGAGAAATATATGAAAAGATGTGAACAACATTTCAAATAATATAAGCAGGCTTGATTAGTGAAATAACATATCTCACAGTTACTCTCTACATTTTATAACATTGATTTTATTTTGAATAGTTGTAAAAATGAGAAATCATGAATGAATATAAGGGGAAAATATATGTGACATGGACATGATCTTGATTTACTAATGAAATAATAACATTTAATCATACATGATGGAGTGCAAATGTCATGATATGATTTTTTTCTCACTTACAAATTGAAAAAAATGTAAAAAATTCTAAATTTATATATGATTACTTATAATCAAATCATACCTATTTAATATCATGAGCGATATTTTTAACATATGGTTTAGCTATATAAGTTTAATCATAAATATGATTATAATTGAATCTACTTGTGGGAAGGAAAGAGCCTACAACATAATGGTAATTTTTGATCCTCTTATCTAGAAGGTCATAGGCTCAATTCCACTCAAGCTTAACAAATATAAAGTAGTAGTAATAATAATTATTCACTAAATAATAATTTCCTCCATGACGCTTTGACTATACAAAATATTTAATAGATTTTATTAAGGGTTACATAGTTTTTTAAGGGACCTAAAAATCTTCCAACAAAATGTTTCCTACCACATAACATTAGGAATTGAGAACCTAACAATAGCAACAACAAAAAAAGATACCATATAAAAAAATAGAAAAATAAAGTAAGCTAACCAGCCTAATTTAATTTCTTGATAGCCTATGTTGCTTTGGCTTCCAACTGGGAAGAATCCAAGGCCATCTTCTTGGGATGTTGCACATTTAGGAAAAAATTACATTTATATTCTCTTCAAGTTCCCCCATATTCTTAACACAACCCCTTGTTTTCACTAACAAACCCATCACTTTTTTACTTTTCTCTCCACATGAACAACATAGGCTAATTCTAATGCATTTTATTCTATTTTCTCAAAAGGATGATGATGTTCTTTGTCATATCCTTGATTACCTTTTGGATGAATGAGACTAGTTGGAAAATATATTTTTTCATTTATTATAATATAGTTTTAAGGTCCACTATTCATCCCTTAGTCTTTTCTCATGGTTTCCACCTCTTTGATTACCTTCCTAAAGAAACTTAATGAGATTTTTTCCTTGATTTTTATCAAAAGAAGCCTACACATGTTTTTTGGTGTTTAATTTACATTAAAAGACCCTTAATATGATGTTTATCTAATTAAAAGAATGGAAGATCCATTTTCCCATTCTAAAGTAATCTATTGATATATTTTAAGAAATGAGCACGAGATATGAAGAATGACCTAATGAGAATTTAGAGTGGTTGATTACTTGAATAAATTGGGGGGGAAAGTGGTCTTTTTTGCAATCTAATTTTGGTACCATCTAGTCAGTGTCTATCATCATATGTAAAAATTTATCCAGAATAGTCTTATAAGGATCTACAAAAGTTATCAAAGGAGGGGAGGATCATCACAATTTTGGGACTTTTGGCCTTTTATTTTTTCCTTTTGACACTAGGTATTATTCTTTCCATCTCTAATATTGAGGTTTATTTATGGCTAGAGGATTAGACTCAAGCGAATAACTCTAGTGATAAAAAGGTGGAGGAGGTGGTCAAAACTAATATGAACCCATGGGATATGAAGTTGAAAGATTCATAAAAGAACTTGATAAATCATATCAATGACATTTATGTTGGAAATATAAGAGAAGTAACTGAGAGGAGAAGGTTGAATCAATTACCACAAAAGTACATCCCATATCCCTTAGATGTCAATATAAATCAAAATTGAACTCCTTTGAAACTCGATAAACACTAATATATATCAAAAAATGCTTAAGATTAAAATATTAAGATATTATCTATGATTGATATTACCTTAACTTAGTTGCAAACATATATAATAAATAGCATAAATACAAGATTTAAATGATTTGGGAAAAACCACCAATTGAAACTAGTTACTAATTTTCACTCTTCTGAAGTGAGCAATGTTAGGAGCCAACCTTGTTAGAGGTTGCAAAATAACTATGAGGTCTCATTCTATTAGAGGATTTAATCATCTTGTTAGGAGTGGACTTGTTAGAGGTCTTTAGAAAATCCATCAGAAATTCCACCTTGTTAGAGGATTTAAAAATAGCCACTAAGCCAACTCTATTAAGAGATTTAGATCATTGCTACAATGGTTGGAGAGTAACAATGAGATGACCTAATTTCTGATGCAACTGACATGCTCATTATAGATCTCAATTCTAGCTTGTATACATGATCCTTCTTGATTGAATGTATCTTTGTATCTCAATGAAGATATTCTACTTATCCTTTGAAGTCGCTTCCTCTAAGCATCATCAAATATTCAATCATTTTCCACAGATTCAATCCTCAACTTATATTTATATCTTGAACATTGTCAAGTTATCTTGAATACAACTTAAAGAATAATTAATATTCATCTTCTTAGTTTTTTAGAACTAGCAAACAATTCAATTGAACTCAATATGCCAAAACAAAAAAATCCTTCATTAGCCGACCCTATTTAGTAGATACAAACTCAAAGTGATTTTCCTGTGTTAACGAAGTGGACTTGGTTAGCACTACATGTTCAAAAATTTCCTTTGGTAATCAAGCTCACTTAGTTAAGACTATTTGCATCAAACATTTCCTTTATTAACTGAGTGAGCTCGGTTAACACTCAACTTGTGTAATCTTTCCTTTGTCACCCAGGCGAACTTGGTAGACATTATCTTCTAAACTAGGAAAACTTTAGATTGATCAATAGACTAAGGAAACTATCTTCAATTCTTGAATGAGCTTGACATACACTAAGTGGCAATGATATGTTATTTTGTGTAATATCAAAGACAATACACAATTAATCAATTGTATACAAAAATCTCCCTCTTGGGCATTGATGGCAATACAACATGTCATAATTAAATGAAATTTTTAAGTTAGAATAAATTAAGGAACATATCCTTAGTTTGATTTTGATTCTCATCCATTATAAATCCCTGTATCATTGTGAACTCCCTCTACCTTTAGTTTCTCGCTCTATTAGTGAATTTTATTCTTTGATATCTCCTTCTTTTTGTTTAAAATTTCTATGAGATATGACATAAAAATTCTCCCTCTTTGACATCTCATACCAAATAAAATATTCATTTACTATTGATGTACCTCATGTATTGATTCATTTGCAATATGTAATTGTCAATACTGCATCAATTGACCGATCTTCACAATGCTCTAGTTGATCCATCACTAAAATTCATTTAGTGAACTTTAGATAGGGGAATGGCCCCTAGCTTACCTCTTAGATATATAAATGCATCCTTAGGTAATGACTTAGTGAATATGTTTCCAATTTTTTCTTATGTAATCTTTATCTTATACCAATTCTTAAAAAAAATGATATTTTATAGAAAAGGTGTTTTGTTTTGGTATGCATCACTAGGTTATTTGATATATTAATTTCACCGGTGTTATCATAGTATATAACCACTACATCCTTGATCTCTATCATCATACCATCCAATAGTTTTTTGAACCAAATAATGTTAGAATAATTAACTACCACTACCACATATTCTACCTATGTTGTGGACTAAGAAATACAATTTTGTTTTTGGCTTGTCCAAGACACTAGTATTTTATCAAGAAACAATGTTCAACTACTGGTGTTGTTTCTATCATCAACACTTCCTACCCAATCAAGATTTGTGAATAAATTTAATATGAATTACCTCCTTCTTTATACCATTAACCATAGTCTTTAGTACCTTTTAGATATCTCGTGATTCTTTTGATTGCCATCGTGTCACTTTCTTTGGGATTTGCTGACAATTTTGCCACCATACTAATTACTAATGTAATATAAGATCTTGTATGCACTACATACTATGATTTTTCAATCATTAATTTGTACGTGGTCTGATCTACTTTCTTTGAATCATTATTTTTGGAAAGCTTATATCCAGTAAACATAAGAATTCCAACTAGTATTGAGTCTTCCATTCCAAACTTCTTTAGCATCTCCTTGATATATTTAGATTGAGTAATGTAGATGCCATCTTTCTTCTACTAGATTCATAATCCAACAAAGAATTTTATCTCTCCAAACATAGAAATTTCAATACTCATTTTTTCCAAACATGCCTTTCAAAGATTATATTTTCCTGTAAATAAAGTGTTATTCATGAATATTTCTACCAACACAATCTTCTCATTTGGATGTTTTTTGATATACAGAATATTGTTATCATATTTTTTTTGAAATCCAAGCTTTATCAAGTAGTTAGGAAGTATTTCATAGCAACCCCTTGGAGTTTTCTTAAGACCATATCTCTTTTGTTGGAATCTACAAAACATTCAGGTTATTTTATTTTGACTTCTTCATAAAGAATTCCATTCAAGAATGCAAATTTTACATTCATTTGATAAACCTTAAATACTCCATAAGATGCATATGCTAGTAATGTTCTAGCACCTTCTAATCTTGCAAAAGTAGAAAAAGTTTCACCATAATCAATATGTTCTTCTTGAGAATAACCTTTACATACTAACCTTTATTTGTTTGTGGAAACTTCTCCATCTTCATTTAACATATTTCTGAATACCCACTATGTGCCAAGGACATTTTTATCCTTGGGTTTGGGAACAAGAGTCCAAGTTTTTTTCTTATCTATCTATTCTATTTCCTCATTCATTGCTTCAATCTAAATTTCATTATAGAAAGCATCTTTAACATTTCTAGGTTCAAATTCAACAAGCGGACATCTACCTTTCAATTTGTTCCTTGTCATTGTTCCATTTGACTTGACCCCAATGATCTGATCAGGTATATGATGCTTTCTAACATATCTTGCTAACATGGTAATTTAGATTTGGAGTATTTTTCACTAATTTATTCATTGTCTTCTGTATCAAGATCAGGTCCCACTATCTATCACTCGGGTCCATCAAACTGCAACAATATGGTAGCTTTTGACTTTGACTCAGGTCCTTGAGACTATAACTCAAATTGCATTGATTGAAACTCATTAACTTTTAGAAATTTTGGGGACTCATGAGGTGAGGCCTCCTAATGTTAGATATATTTGGAAAAGTATTAGGTTCATAGTAAACAAATCTTCTGTAATCCTCAGGTTCTTTACTACTTTCTTCGTCACTCTTTTGTACAAACTCATCAATTCTCACAAATCTAGAATTTCTATGATTTATAATTAGAAAAATTCAAATAATTGTATGCTTTACTTCTAGAGGAGTATCCTAGGAATATGCCTTCATCATCTTTGACATCAAATTTACCTTTCCTAGATTCCTTCAAGATAAAACATTTTCTACCAAATACTTTCAAGTAGCTTACATTATTTTTGTAGCCATACCATGGTTCATAAAGAGTTTTATTTGAGTTTTTTTTTAAACCATAATCAATTAAAGGTATGCACGACAACACTAATTTTACCTCCTTCCAATATTTGATTACAACATTCTTTTCTATCATCAATGTTCTTGCACAATCCATGATGAATCTGTTCCTTCTTTCAGCTATACCATTCTATTGAGATGTACCAGTTGTTGATACCAATCTGTTAATTCCATTTTTAATGTATAATTCATTAAACTCAATTGAAATGAATTCATCACCTCTTTCTAATCTCAAATATTCCAGCTTCTTTCAAGTTTATTTTCTACTCTTGCCAGATACAAATTAATTTTTTGAAAAGCTTAAGATTTTTCTCTTAGATACATTACACTCATCATTCTAGAATAATCATCAACAAACAAAATTAAAAACTTGTCTCCATTACAACTCTCTATCACAATAGGTCCACATAATTCTATATGTACAAGCTCTAATACTTCATTAGAATGATAGGTTTTCCTTTTGAAACTAGTTTTTCCCATCTTACCAATTTGATAGTTCTTTCATAGACCCCTATCAAGTTTCCTCAAGCTAGGAATCAATATTACTCTTCTAATTTTTCTTATCTTGACTAGGTTATCAAGGTTTACATGACACAATATTCTGTGCCATAACCAAATTTCTTCTACTTGAGCAATAAAACATGAAATTTCATTGAGATCTAGATAGAATAGCTTACCTTTTGTTTGTTTGCTAGATTCAGCCAAATTTTCTTTTTTATCTAGCAGTTTGGCCTTCCCATTCATGAATTCTACCTTGAATATGCCACACTTAGTAGATTATGCTTTAGTCCTTCAAACCAATAAGAGTTGTCACATCTAATTTTATTGGCTAGTAATATATATATGTTTCCTCTTATGCAACAAGGTTCATTGTTTCCAAATCTCACACTACCACCATCATGATGTTCCATGTGCTCAAACTTTATTTTGTCTACAATCATATGATTTGAGTATCCACCATCAATAATCCATGTATCATTTTCCCTAACATGAGAGATAAGTGTCATTTTATCTCCTTGATCAACAAAATTATCTTTTACAACAATATATACCAATTCATCTTTACTATTATTAGAATGTTTATCCATAAAACAAGATTCCTTATGCAACACCCCACCAAGGGATCCAAAAGAATTAACCTAAAGTTTTACAAACTTTTCCAAACATTTTTTTTTAAAAAACATGATAGATAACCCATTCACAAAAAAACATAATAGTGGAAGCATTAACGTATAATCATGTATCATGTAAAGTACACCAAACAAGTTACATTCCTTAAGGATCCCAAGACGTTGAGTCACATTTAACTTAATCATTACTAAATCTGACAACTACCACAATCACCTGGAAGAATAATGCAATGTCTAAAGTCCATAATATACACATGTAAAATGGAGATGCATCATCCACATTGAATTAATGATACAAGTACAATCAAGTAAATGAAAACATCACATACATGATACATCCATCCAACATAAAAGATATAACAAATCTAAGTGTGTGGTTCCTCCCAACCATCAATAGCATCATTAGACCATCGTGGGTCCTAGCCATCCCCCGTGTGTAACATCCCAAGCCACCAAAGAGATCATTGATACTATAGTAATAGGGACATCACTCCTAAACATACTACAACATATGCATACAAAAATCTAACATGCTACAACATACGCATAAAGAAATCTAACATGCTACATCATAAGCATAGAGATATCTAACATACAAGAATAGAGCATAAGATGATCATATAAAGTAGATAACATCATCTATCACATGCTAAAGATCAATGTAAAGAATTATACCAGTAAGTAACATCCATCATAATGATCCATAAACAAGAAAAAGGTAGATGCCAACAAAGAATGCACTGGAAGAGATGATCTCAAGTCACAACAGAATATCAAATCACAATTTCACATGTACTCTTAGAGTCCAGGAATCCTATAAAGTATACTAACTCAAAGGGTTCCACACACAAATCGACATCTAGACCCAGAGGCACCACAACACATGTAGGAAACCTAATATGTAAGCAAGAAAGTGTCATCACAAAGTCATGTAGAAGTTACCCTGACAGTTAGCTAGGACTTCAGGGTCCCTACTGATCCTCGTGGATTAAGTGTTCTTCCCACCCTAGTCTGTACTAGCACTTGAGGCATGGGTAAGAACATATAATTATCTTTTTAGTTTCATTGAGTTAGTAATTAGGTGAGATGTTTTCACTTATCAACCCACTTACAATGATCTATCCTTGGTGACCTCTTAGGGCCTTGGCACCCATTGCAAGCCCACTTCCTAACACTACATATAGATAACCTACCCTAAGCTAATGGATTCATAAATCACAAAATCACCTCAGTCCTATACAAGCAACTAGAAAGAAAATACCAAAAGATAATCCACAATAAGAACGCAAAATCTCCATGAGCAACATCAAATGATAATCATGATCACAACAGTTCTCTATTGGCAACTGAAGGTATCCTTGATTAATCATAATATCTATCAGTTCTCAACGAGTAATCGTAAAGTATCACAAAATAAATCATAATATGCATTGGTTCTCAATGAACAACCAAAATGCATCTCAAAATATATCACAACATCCATTGGTTCTCAATGAGCAACTAAAGAGCACCTCAAGTAAATCACAATACACTCCAGTCCTCAACAAGCAACCAGAAAGTATCCCAAACAATACTGATCAAAGACTTCCAAAATGGTCAAGTCAAACATGTCACAACATGACATCATCAAGATGAAAATAAACACTTCAGTCCATCATGGAAACTAGAAAGTAAACCAAGTATAACTGATCAATGACTCAAACATGGTTAGGTTAAGTGTCTCATACACATACACCTCAACTTCACACATGACGACTGATTAGCATCAACAAATAGTAAATACAACCATCTCATAGATCATACCATCACATAACCATGGTTGGGTTATAAAATGATCGAGACTCAATAAAATCCAGATGCCATCACATCTCATAACCTCGAGCCTCTGGTAGACGTCCTATAACTGGTCAACTGTCTAGGACCACCCAAAACCCCAAAATAGATAGCATATAGAAGCAAAATATTGATACATGTTTTAATTTTCTTACACAATCACATGCAATGTGGGGTAAGTATCCAAAGGAAACACATATGATATTGAACCACCTAATTAGTCATCATCAACCTCTGGAAACACTGAATAATCATCAATATCTAGAAACATTGAGTAATCATCAATATATGAAAACACTAAATAATCATCAATACGCCTACATGAAATATAGAGTGCCAAATGATCTCATCATGCAACAAACTGAATTAGAAACAATCGTATCAATTTAAACTCCATTGTATAACTATATCAATGACTTAGTGATTATCAATTCATTAAGGTTCTCATTTTTATACGAGGACCAGCTTGTGTCTATATAGAGTTAAATGATTATTAGGGTTTGTTATCAAACAAGAAAACTCCCTTTCACCCTCTAGATAATTCTGTACATATAACTACATAATTAAGGTTCAACCCCCCATGATATTTGAAGTCGATCTTTCCAAGATCAATTAAGATAAATGTTTGAACTACATAAGTCATTATAATTAATAATCTCTCAATGAATAAATTTCTTTTTAGTAAAACCCATTAACATTATGAGTTAATCTTCCAATAAATAGTTTCCTCTTAATTCACCCCCAACACATCCTATCCATTTAGGTTATTGACTAACAATTAATTATACTTCTTCTATTATTAACTAACCTTAATTTAATTAAATTAGACTAGTTAATAAAGCATATAAAATTAATGCATAATAAGAAGATTTCAATTTCCATATAAAATTTCGAGTCAATAAGAGTCGCCATTGTGTTTTCACTCATGTTCATTTAATAAGTCATAACATGGCTTGAAAGTAAATAATAGTATTTGACTATTGATCCAAACCTAAACTCGAATCCTTTAATAAAAACTTAATAGAGAACTCACTAAATTTTATCATAATTCGAATCTCTCAATTAAATTATTAATAATAATAATTTAATTAAACACCATTCAAATGGTTAATAATAACCCACATTGCTTTAATTAAAACTTATAACTCCTTAAAGAAAAAATAGTATTTAATACTTCATATTCAGTAATTACAACCTTTGAAGCAAAAACAAATATTATTTAATAATTAATATTTACTATTAATTATTAAATGATAATCATACATTTCTATTTTATAAGTTAAAACTTATTAATGTTGAATAACAATAATGTATTCTAGGTAACATATAATAGTTTTAATATCATTTCATAGATTACTACAACCCTACATGATAGTGCAGTTGAGTCTTATTAATCAAGCTTGAGAGACATCTTAAGAAGATAACTCATATTTGTAATCACCTAAAAATGGTCATCTAGACTATTAGCCCCCTTTTCAACATTTTGGCTAAATTAATTTAATCACTTACCTAAGCCAAATTGCTAATAATCAATTTATTTGATTATAACCTATAGTTTGACTATGCTATCCTAAGTTCATTATTTGATTAAAAGAACATGTCCCCTTTTAATTAAATAAAAGACCCCATTCTTCTAACCCACTTAAAGTGCACACATAAAGTCCTTTTTCTATTTTGCAATTAAAAGAAAAGGCTTTGTGACTTTTGTCTTATATGACAAGTCAACTTATATTCTATTGGTTGATTTGTGTGTGCACATGGATCACTCCTATTTTTGAATTCAACTGTTGATCATCCACTATCTTCATCTTGATCTCCACCATCCATACATCTTTAAAAGGGAGAGAGCTTTCCCCCTCAATGAATCCATCTTTTGAACATTGTTATGCTACAGGTTTTCTAACAGGTTTTCTTTGGAGCTTTGTGGAGAACTTCTCTTCCTTGTCTACATTCTCTCATCCATGGCATTTTAGCTTAGATTCATGTTGCATGTTAGTTTAGCTTCTATTTTGCAATAATCTCTCACATAGCTTAATATTTGGATTGTAACACTCTCATTCATATTCTAGCATAGCTGCATTTGACATTCTCATTCTAGCTTAATCTTCATTTGCATTGCATCCTTGAGGAACTCCTTGGGACATTTGCATTCTTGCATCTTGTCTTTGGAACCTCCCATTGCATGGTTTACTAGCAAGAAGAGTATCTCTAAGGCTCATCTGAGAGCCTTCTTATTTTTGAAATATATATATTTTATCAAAGCTCCATTTTGCATTCTCATCTTAGCTTAATCTTCATTTGCATTGCATTCTTGAGGAACTCCTTGGGACATTTGCATTCTTGCATCTTGTCTTTGGAACCTCCCATTGCATGGTTTACTAGCAAGAAGAGTATCTCTAAGGCTCATCTGAGAGCCTTCTTATTTTTGAAATATACTCTCTTGCACTCCATGGATAGGGAGCTCTAAGCCGGCATTTGAACATTCCAAACTCATGGAATCGTTTGGATAGAAGGGTTTAGAGTGGGACACTTTCGAGTGTACATTTTTGGCACCCACCGTGGGGCTTGAATCAAGTTCTAGCTCCATTTGTTTTTATTTTTTATCTCTAATTTTTTACAGCAGCATATTGGATCTAATCAAATGCTCTTGTAGAATTATCACTTTGATTTTAAGGCCAACCCATAAGTAAATTGGTTTGAAGGTCAAAAACTTAGTTGGTTTAAAGATTTGATCATATCTTTTAAACCGATTGGAGTTTGGTTCTAAATTTTTTTATGCAGGTTGGATATATGCTCAAAATGTCAGTCCGATTTGTAGAGCATTTTGACGTGATTTTCGGGAGTTATGAGTTTTTTTTTGTTTTTCATAAAAAGTCCTTTCTGATCGTAAATCAGCGATTTTTTTTAAAAAACTTACATTTTCAAAAAAAAATTTCAATTCTAATAGGGGTTCTTTCTTTGTGTTTTGAATTTTGAGATCGTATTAAGGATCAAAAACTCGATTTGATAAATTTGGCCTATTTTGACAAAATCAATCTCTAGGGAGCAAATGAAGAGATTTTTTAAAATTTTTTGCATTTTTGGAAAGCTCTCTGATTTTTGACAGGGGTCTCTTCTTTTCATTTTCATTTTTGGATAAGAAATTATAGCAAAAAAGTCCAATCTTGTTGACTAGGTCAAAACCAAAGAGTAAAAATGAAAGCATTTGTGATTAACTTGCACTTTCTTTGCATGTACTTGGTTGGAAGATAAATTAGATTTTTGAAGCAACTCACCACTTTTTATTGCAGATTTTTATGTTATTTCACACTAACTTTTGTTGCTAACAAGTTGTGATTTCAGGTTGCCATCCTTGTGAAAAAAATTAAAACATTGCATAAAAAGAACGCATGTCAAAGCTTCAAATGCACAAGGGCTACTAACGATTGTTTGCAGGGCTGCCCAAAGCATAAAAATCCAAAATTTCTTGCTTTTCTATTTTCATGTGTGAAATTGAATAATTGTTCATTTTTCATAGGCACATAAAACTTGTGATTGGAGTCTTTTGGTAATAGGAGAGTATGCTCTTCACCCTTGTGGTGAATCAGAAATCTTGACTTGCCATTTGGTTTCAAAAGCAAGGGATAACTGAATCTTCTTGGCGTGTTTGGGAGAAAATGATTGGAATAGGAGAGTATGCTCTTCACCCTTGTGGTGAAACAAAAATCTTGACTTCCAAAATTTGATCCACTTTGTGTAGTTAGAATCCTTTAGAGGGCCTGCTCTCGGACAACCTGAGAGGAACGACCCAAGTGGGGACAAGCCGATTACCTGGCTCTTCCAACCCACTATAAACTCAAGGCTACCAAGGACACAAAACTTTGGTAGACGTAGTGTTTGTCTTCACCTAGTGTGATCGCTTATGGGATTTCGACCATAGGGAGATCACTAGGCAAGAATGCTTAAGGTACTCTTGTGATCGCGAGATCAGTTACTCATCGCAAGGTGAGGTGTCCCGTAATTGGGAGCAAGAGGAACACTATGAACGGAAGCCTTATCTAAACACCCTAAGTTAGTAACTACCTTTTTTAGCCGCTCAACTTCTTGGTGCAAGGATTGATCCTAGTGGACTACCCGGATCACCCCAAGATTTACACTCACCATATGTGTTCCCTTGGTTATGCTTATGGCATTTCCATGACAAAGCCAATATCTCTTGTGGGCAACCACTTGGTGTGAGGCAAAGGAGCATCAAGCGTGGGCCAAGTTGTTGAGTAATGAACCATGACTTTTAAGTAGATATTGCTTGATGTGTTCTCGAATGTGCTATACTAGTGAAAATGTTTTGAACATACACATGATGATAGTTATACGGCTTTCTTTTGAGACCTCAAATATGCCTGTATCATGCAAGGTTGCTTTGTCCCTTGCTTGATTGTTTGAAGACTACTCCATGTGTCACTATCTTGCTTGGAAAGAAATTGCTTTTGAACATCAAACTTGCTATGCTATCAACTATTGTCAAACTTTGTCAACCAAGTCAAAACATCAAATGCAAACATTTTTCTTGTGTTGCTTGCTAAGGGGAGTCTCATCATTTGACTTTGATTTGCTATGTCTCTAGTTCTTGAACATGCTTAAAATGGCTCTTTGGTCTTAGTGCTCTTGGTCTTTCTATCTTCATGGTCTATGCCTACTTGCTAGTTATTCTTTTTCTGAAATGGTTACCTTGATTTCTTGACTACACTCTTGGGTTGGGAAAGTTGTTCACTTGTCACCCTGCTTGCTCTATGTATTTGGCTATTTGGGCATCTTGCCTAGCTATTGACTTGAGTCATTCATGTCGTAAGTTTCTTGGACATATTGTTTGACAAGTCACTTTAATCTCTCTCTACTATCTTGGCAAGTGAACACTCTACTTCCTATAGTTTCAACATCAAGTTATCTTCTAGACTATTTTATGCTTGGCTTTGCATCTACCACTATGGAATTCAAATCTTGTGCTACCAAACTTCAACCAAATCTAGATGATCATGATATCCTCCATATCACTAAAGAGTTTCAAGATCTATATGTGCAATACAAAGAACTAGAAGAGACAAATGATCTTTCTTACCTTCATCTCTCTAAGCGCATGACAGAAATGAAGTCTAAACTTGAGAAAAGGTTGGAGGAGAAGATTGCATCATTACATGAATATTCCTTAAGGTCTTTACATGCATGTGAGTCACCTTCTTTGAGGTCATTCTCTTCTTCTAGGTCGACATGCTCTACTTCAAGATATCAAATGTCTTCATCTTCTAGATCTAAAGACCTCCTTAGAGAGAAAAAAAGTGATACCTCCTTTGAGCCCATGCTAAAATTTCATAATGGACCTATCTTTGACCAAGCTAATGATGAAGACATTGATGCATACCATTCACTTGAGAAACAAGAAGAAGATCCTAGACATATTTTTGAGAGGACTTTTACTCCCTTGGAACATTCTTATGATGACATTTTGCAAACACTTCTTGAAACTAAGCTCATCATGTTGCCTAAGTCTAGCTCCTATGGAAATCCATTCTTGGATACCTATTGTGCCTATCATCAATCTAATGACCATGCTACTTCTAATTGTATAGAGCTGAAACATAAAATCCAAGATCTCATTGATGATGAGATTGTTGATCTTGGAACCTCTAGTGACTTATGTGTTGAGGATACTTCTCTTGAGAAAGATCATATTAATGAACCTATGTCTAGTGATGGTTTCCTTGATACCTCCACTTCTTCCAACACTCGTGCATCTCCCAACACTTCAAATCTTTCCAACATGCCTCCATCAAATAAAGAACCTAATGCTTTCCACATAGACTATGTGTATCCTCAAGGGCTACCTCTAAAAGAAACTCTAGCTAACCTTCACTTGGTTGCAAACCTTTTCCATGCTACTAATCCTAAACATCCTCAACCTTCATGCACTACTATGCCTAATCCAAGCACTACTCCATTCACTCTTCATTCTCCCTTGTCCTTAGAAGTGGCTCCATGTCAAGAGGACTCTCAAAAAGAAAAAGCTATAAATGTCAAGAAAGACCAAAATCAAGCACCATTTCATCTCTTTCAAGATTTTTCCCCTCCATATCCTATATCTTGTCCACCTCCTAAGTATGATGAATATACCACTTCCATTATCTCCCTTGAGCTTACTAAAAATTATGAGAAAAGTTCTCTTCATATGCTATCCAAAGCTACTTGTCAAGATCAAAGCATCCCCTCATGTTCTACTTCTCCATATCCACTTCAAAATTATGCTCAAGCTTCAAGTGCTACTATTAAAAATGTTGTTCCTATCAAAGGTACTCATGAGTCTATTGATGGCTTTGACCATGTTGCTCACTCTAAAGATGTTGATGTCCCTTTTAACCATCCATTTGCATCTCCTAAGTCTATCCTTGGTCCTTATCCATCAAAGCTAAAGCCTTCAAACCTTCCATCCATATTGGGGCCCTATGTTCCTCCATCTCCTACATTTACTCATAGCTCATCCCCTAGCCCTCCTATATTACCTCAAGATCAAAAAAGACACTCATCCTTGATGACTTTTCACCCATCTATACATCTAAACCAGTCATATCATCCTTATTCATCCACAAATCCCAAGTCCTTTGGAAGTGAGAATAAACATAAGAATCCATTGAAAAAGAAAGATCACTATGTCCCATCTAATAGACATGTGAATGCTAAGAAGGAGAACACACAAAAGAGACCGCAAAGGTCCACTATTAAAAAAGCTAAATCAAAGAAAATATGGGTTCCTAAACCCATTATTGAAGAAATGTGTTTTGAAGTATCCAAAGAAAAATCTAAAGCTATGTGGATTCCCAAGTCTCTTTTAAAAGACTTGAATATTGAAAATACTTCAAAGTTGACATTCAAGCTTCCAAAGGCTTATATTCCATTTTCTTCCAAAAATCTTCCTAAAAATATTCCAAAGCCTTCCACTCCACTTTTTTCCAAATCTCTTCTACCACCTCATACATCTAAACCTCAAGCTACTTCATCCATGATTCCTCCATTGTTCCAATACCCTTCAAGGTGTGTGTTAATGTTGATCTTGTCCAATATTTCAACTACCCTCATGAAATCCTCTAAAGCTTACACTAACTTTCTATACATGAACTCTTATCCTCCATATACTCTTCCTACTACCATTTCTCTTTCATCACCCTATCAACATCTTTGAGCATACCTTTCTATGGTCTTGGCTTATCATGACTTATCTTTTCTATAGGAGCACTATCTACATTCAAAAAGCTTGAGCTCTTTCTAAAAAACAAAAAATTAAAAAAAAAATGTGCCTTCATGAAAACTACTTCTTGTGGCACCTTGGTAGCAAAAGTAAAGAGAAATAAATGCATCCTATGGTGAAAACTACATCTTGTGGTACCTTGGATAAGTACCATGATGAAAACCTGGCAAACAGGCATCATCCGTAATTCTTCCATCATCCATCTATCCCTTCTTCTCTCTTTGATCTTGACAATGTTGAGCTATCTTTGCATATTGGCTATCTTATCCACCAGATTTTCTATTGTGCTCTCCCATTCACTCATAGCCTCTATCTTGAGCTTTATTCTTATTGCTCTATCCCATTGGTATACTATCTAGTTGACCCCTTGGTCTTGATCATAATAAATGAAACATGGTTCTCATAGGTCTCTTGACATGGCTACTCTTTTGGACTACATGCTTCATGCTATCTCACTTTTTGGCTTCACTGCTTATCCTACATGCTATCTTTCTCATTACTTCCATTGCTTATCCAAAACATGCTTCATATGACTATTTCACCTCTTTCCCTAGCTTGGGTACTCTTGAGGAGTCAGTCCTTGAGGATCACTTTCACTTGCTTCATACTCTTTTTTCATCCATCTTTGCTTATCCACTGGCTCGTTGCTCCATCATATCCTATACCTTGCTAGACATTGGGAGAAAATGATGTGATCTTGCTTGAGAACTAGTGATCTCTAAACCTTCTAAAAAATTCCAAAAAAAATCATATATGATCCTGAAAAAAATCTTAAAAATTAGAAAATGTCTTGAAAAAAAAGATCTTCTTAGTGAAAACCTAGCAATAGGCACTTTGATGTATCACCAAAAAAATATTAAAAAGTCCTGAAAAAATCTGTCAAGTGGTGAAAATATGGAAACAGGTGCTACTTGAGACCCTTGCACCTATGTCTATCAGTCTCAATCACCTATTTTGCTACACATTTCCTAGCTTGGAATTGTTTCTTGTCCTCGTCTTGGGGGCACAACTACTTAGCCTTTTTGAGGTATTCTTATGCATTAGGGTTTCTTTGAAAACTCACAAAATAGTGTTTCTCAACACTTCCCCCACTTTGACATCAAGTGTTTTTTAACACTTTACAGATAGTTTACCTACGATCTTCGATATTGCGATATTTCTCACTATCAGAATCAAGTCTTGAAGAAATGGCCAAGTGACTTACACACACACACACACACTTTAACACTTAAACGACTGAGCTATGCTGATCTTTATCTACTTTGTGTGCTGTCTATGATGATTTCTTTTCCATGTATTCCCTCCCTAATAGTCTTTCAAGGATGTCATTGACTAGAAGACTGGGGGCATGGGACATATTTTCTTGATTTCTACTTGTGGGTATACTTTTGTTTGTCTATAGTGTTGTAAGCATTCATGCTTGTCCTATTCAACACTTTGACTTATAAATGTATCATCCTTGACTGTTTCACAAGATCACACTTGGGGTTTATCCTGGCACTTATGCCTTGATATAGGTGTAATCTTGCTAAATTAAACTTAGGGAATCTAATCACGTAGTTATCTTGACTTACATGTCTCTGATGCTTAGATTGGATTTCCACATACCTATCTGATATCGATCATATTCATATCCTTGTAGTTATACTAGTGATGGTTGTATGATCTCATGATGTCCCTAATAAATGCTCAATGATGAAATTAAGAGTCTAAATGTTATGCACTTCTTGCTGGTAAACCACTTTGCATGTTAGCTTGCATTTTAGGTTCATTTTCTAGCTTAGTCTTGCATTCTTGCATATGGGGAGAGCTCTCTCTTCATCTTTTTGTGGACATATCAGCTAACTCCTTTCATATATTTCTTTACTTTCTTCGTGTTCATGTCTTTTCACCTTCTTAATCTTTCACTTCATCTCTTTTCTATCTTATCATCACATTATATAAAGTTTTGACCTCTTAAATAATTTCAACATCCTGGATTCATTTTCGGGATCGAAATCCAAATTCGAGTTCATCTTGATGGTCAAAATTGTCTTTTAAAATTCTACTTTCTTCTGAGTAGTTAGCTGACCTTTTGAGGTCTAATCTCTGAATCATCACTGGGGCATCTTCATTTCTTCATGTCTTCATCATTTCCATACTTCATATCTACTTAAATTCACTATTTCATGTCTAAAATCATCTTTCTACTCATTTCAACCTTAATTTTATGCTATATCCTTCAAGGTCAACTCTAGTTGAACTGGGGCATTTTATCAAAAAAATTTATATAGTCATTCTTGGGTTCTAATCATCTATCTGTCATCTTGGACATTGCTATATTCTAATTTTCTCATTTCTAGCCAGTTTTTGCATCCCCTCACCTCATTTCAATTTCGATCCCGAGGGGGCAGAAATACTCTATCACTGCTTAGGAGCATGTGTTTGATCTTCTCACTTGCTCTCACTCTATCTGCTTTTCTAAGTGTTAGTATTCTTCTTGAATTCTAACATCATCTCTTCCTAGTGTTCAGTACTACTGCTATCAGGCTGTGCATTCAGGACTTGCTATCTATTTCTGCATTTCACTCTTCGGAATTAGACATCTATATCTATCATCGCCTACTTGGCTTCGATTTTATTTGACATAATGTGTTCCTAGATCGATCACGCATTAGTCAAAGAGGGGCAAATGTAATCACCTAAAAATGGTCATCTAGACTATTAGCCCCCTTTTCAACATTTTGGCTAAATTAATTTAATCACTTACCTAAGCCAAATTGCTAATAATCAATTTATTTGATTATAACCTATAGTTTGACTATGCTATCCTAAGTTCATTATTTGATTAAAAGAACATATCCCCTTTTAATTAAATAAAAGACCCCATTCTTCTAACCCACTTAAAGTGCACACATAAAGTCCTTTTTCTATTTTGCAATTAAAAGAAAAGGCTTTGTGACTTTTGTCTTATATGACAAGTCAACTTATATTCTATTGGTTGATTTGTGTGTGCACAT
Organism: Cupressus sempervirens; assembly: GCA_028749045.1. Lineage (NCBI taxonomy): Eukaryota > Viridiplantae > Streptophyta > Pinopsida > Cupressales > Cupressaceae > Cupressus > Cupressus sempervirens. The sequence continues at coordinate 441,661,616 of CM053793.1, read as the reverse complement.
GGATCACTCCTATTTTTGAATTCAACTGTTGATCATCCACCATCTTCATCTTGATCTCCACCGTCCATACATCTTTAAAAGGGAGAGAGCTTTCCCCCTCAATGAATCCATCTTTTGAACATTGTTATGCTACAGGTTTTCTAACAGGTTTTCTTTGGAGCTTTGTGGAGAACTTCTCTTCCTTGTCTACATTCTCTCATCCATGGCATTTTAGCTTAGATTCATGTTGCATGTTAGTTTAGCTTCTATTTTGCAATAATCTCTCACATAGCTTAATATTTGGATTGTAACACTCTCATTCATATTCTAGCATAGCTGCATTTGACATTCTCATTCTAGCTTAATCTTCATTTGCATTGCATCCTTGAGGAACTCCTTGGGACATTTGCATTCTTGCATCTTGTCTTTGGAACCTCCCATTGCATGGTTTACTAGCAAGAAGAGTATCTCTAAGGCTCATCTGAGAGCCTTCTTATTTTTGAAATATACTCTCTTGCACTCCATGGATAGGGAGCTCTAAGCCGGCATTCGAACATTCCAAACTCATGGAATCGTTTGGATAGAAGGGTTTAGAGTGGGACACTTTCGAGTGTACAGTATCTACATTAGTGTACTAAATCATATGCAGAAGTTTCAAAATGAATTTGTTAAAAAGGCTTTAGAGATTTCTTGTAACCAGAGCTTAAACATTGATTGGGTTGTGCACACAGAAAATGCCTATCTTCAGTAAGGAGAGCTTCCCACTTTCTAATTGGAAAATTATCTATTATTAAAAGAGGACACCGTGAAACTTACTATATAACAATCAACAAAATAATGCAAATGGCTTTTATAGGCCGTGCATAATATTAACCAAGGTTGTGCATAGAGATCATCTATCTTGATAGCACCACTAGATTTGTCTTATCACAGTCTTGAGTTGTTTGTATCCTTGCCGTGAAACATTATCAACGCTCCTTGTTGATTGTAAAAGGATAAAAGTCCCCATTTTGTAGGTTGCTCATGACGTATCTCTGCATCACAAGAAGTTATAGAGAACTAATGCATAATGTCTAAGTCATCTTTACCCATTGATTCATTATGACATGCCACAACTTCAACTTCATGTTTTGCAATTGAATAGGGACTATGCCTATCAGTTTTCTATTTGATAGCCATTTAATTACTCATTCTTCCTGTGATCCTCATAATAGTATAGAAGATCATAAAGCCTTAAAAGCTCAGGTAGATGAGATAATGAACTATATTTAAGAATGATGTATATAACTAAAGGTAGGACCAAGTGTGTCATGTTCGACTTGTGAGGTCTATGCATAAATTAGAAAACAAACCCTAACTAACTATATATATATATATATATATATATATATATATATATATATGTTTATAATAATAAAATTATTAACAATCACCTTGCATAATTCTCATATGTATGAGCACAAGCTATTATAGTCGCTGCCAATAATAAAAATGGTCATGTGCTGCTGCTATCACTCAATGATTGATATTGAGGAGTTCGGTGACTTTTTCTGGAGCAGTACTCTAAAATTATTGTGCTTCATAAGTTACATTGGTCGAAAGTAATGTTGATGAAATCAATCAATCTGGATTCATCGCCTGCACACATAGTAGTTGGGTCTACTAGATAGGAATTACTAATTTAATTCTGTCTTATTCCTTAATAAAGTGTGGTGGTATAACACATTTTATGGCTTTGCTGTTACAGTAATCTCATGCTGATGAAGAAGACATAATGGCCTTATAAGTTCTTCATCAAGATCCATAGTAAAAGATCTCAGATCATAAAGGAAAGGAAAATACAAGATTCCAGATCCATCAGAAAAGGGAAAATAAGTATAAACACCATTTAAAGATCTACTAGCTTTGCACTTCATCTGTAATGCCATGCCAAGGGATCCAAAGAATTAACCTAAAGTTTACCAAACATTTTTTTTTTTAAACATGAAAGTAAAACCATTCATAAAATCTGCGGAAGCAATAGTAACATCCAACTAAAAGTAAACATAACATAACATATTACATTCTTTAAGATCCCTTCAACTTGAATTACGTCTAAATCAATCAGTCATCTAACATCACATTATTATGAAATAACAATGATACATCCAACATTCTTAAATCATATACAAGTGTCCTTTTTGTAACTACATTTTAGTTTAGCTGAATCATCCACTGCACATGTTACAAGGTATGAAAACTTGGAAGAATAATCATCCATGTAAATAAAGAACATCATCATCCAATATTAATTCATGATGTAATAAAGTAAATGAAACCACATATTATCACAAAAGATATAAACATCCATCACAAAAGATAACCATATATCACAAACATAAATAACTAAGTGCACGGTTCCTCCCAACCGTTAATAGCATCATTAGACCATTGTGGATCCTAGCCATCCCTCCATGCGTAACATTTCAAAGCACCGAAGAGATCATCAGTATTATCATAGTAGGAATGTCACTTCTAAAACATCCTACTAACATGCAAAGTAAAGCATAAGATAACTTCATCTAACATATGCAATCATCAATATAAGAAACATACCAATAAATACATCCATCATAACGTATATTATCTATCATAATGATCCCATAACAGAATGAAGATAAATATCAATCAAGAATGCATCAGCCATGGTGTCTCAGATGGATCTTAAATGATAAGAGTGGAAAGTACACTACCACCCGACCGCGTGGAACCTAAATGGTCCACTCCCACCGTGTTGAGGAGATAATCTCAAGTCCCAAACAGGCTATCAAAATCACATAGCATAATACTCTTTAAGTCGAGGAATCTTAAAAGTATACTAAGTCAAAGGTTCCAATCACAAAACTAACATCTAATTCCAGAGGCACAATAATAAGTACACCACCAAAGGTACACAAAATCTATAGAGGAGACTCAGGCTACATACTAGGGAGTATCATCACATGGCTGCTTGAGTTACCCTGGACTAGTCTCTCATTAGACCCCGGACCCTCAAGCGTTGAGTTACCCTGGACTGGTTACTCTGAACCCCGGACCCTCAACGTGGCACATGTGGAAACCAAGAAGCCCTCTCAAGAAGATGAGGCACTTCTCCCATCCTTAGTCTATACAAGCACTCAAGGCATGGGTGGTTTAAATATCTCTCACTTATCTTTTTAGTGTGTTTTCCCCCCATAAATTTTAATTACTAGATTATCAATTATTACATAACTTGCATTAGGTTACCCTGGTACTGACCACTTTGGGCCCTGGACTCCTATGCAAGCCACTCCCATAGTCATGCACCTAGACAACCTCTCCTAGGCACAAAAATCCACAATTGTGTCCCATACCACAACACTCATAAAGATCAAACTTGGTTCCTTAACAGGCAACCTGATAATAAGATGGTTCTCTCATCCAAGAACACATAAAAGCACCACAAAATAAACCTCATAAATATAATCTCCAACATGAATCACAATATCCATTGGTTCTTATCAAGCAACCAAGAATATCTCAAAATAATACTGATCAAAGACTCCAAAATGGTTGAGTCAAACATGTCACAACATGACATCATCAAGAAATAAATCAACATTTCAGTCCCATCATGGCGACTGGAAAGCAATCCAAGGATAACTAATCGATGACTCAAAAATGGTTAAGTCAAGTGTCTCAAATACAAATAACTCAGCTTCATTCAAGAAGACTAATGAGCAATAACAATCAGTAATATAATCATCTCATAGAGCATACGATCACATAACCTTGGTTAGGTTTATAAAGATCAAAATTAAGACATCATCATGACATCACAATCATAACCCCCGAGCCTCTGGTAGATGTCCTATAACTGGTCAACACTAGTCAACCCAAAACCCAAAACAAGAAGCATATAGAATACACAATGCAAACACATGTTTCGGTTTACTAAATTCACATAGCTGAATAATGTGTAGAGCTTCAGTTTACTAGCATACTTCAAGTGTATAGGATTTATCATTTGATCTACACGTCATCCCATTTGTTCCCCGATAGCATTATCCTTCCATCATTAAAATAATATTCTAAGGATAACTTAAGGGTAAATACTTTACTCATTAAACTGATCATCATTGACCCTTAATTAACTTGTTCTCTTTATTTAACTATGATCCATATTCTAATTGATTAACTCTTCTTTAATGTTACTTCAACTTTTCAACATAATCAAAGGATCATTATTCGTTAAATTATAAGAGAGCCAATTATCAATCTTCAAATAAGAAGATTATAACTTTAATAAAATGATCAATTAAATCAATCAATTAACATAGGTGCACAATCCATGACTCTTAACATTCTAATAGTTAAACTCAATTAAATATCTTTAACACTTAAGCCTCTTAATTATAATCATTATAATAATTAAATCATCACTAATAACCATTAAAATATCTGAGTCATCATTCAAGTCATTAGAATAAGACTTATCAACTTTGATATCAATATTTTTTAACAATCTCGTTAAAAGATCTATATCAATTAAATCTCTATTACATAACATAATTGTTAATTAAATCCAATTAACTCTAGTTAATTGATTTAATTAATAATTGCACAACCATACCATCAACCCAATGAATATCAATTGACCATTAACTAACTAGAATTCTGTAAGATAAAAGACAACTATAATTCAGTACTCAAATGATCATATTAATAATTCAATAATAATAACTTGATAATATTTAAATAAAAGCTATATTGGGAATCTTAATAATAATTCTGTGTGACCACATTTGTCATCTCTCAAAGAATACCAACATTCCCTTGACAAATTCGTATTATCATTAATCATTTAAAATAAAACTCTATCGCATAACTTAATTATTAATATCATAGTTATAATATCAACTTGATATCAATTTTTCTACAATCTCGCTAAAAGAATTATATCAATTAAATCTCTATTACATGATTATTAATTAAATCCAATCAACTCTAGTTAATTGATTTAATTAATAATTGGACAACCATACCATCAACCTAAAGAATATCAGTTGACCTATAGTAGTTTGTATATAGAAAGTCAACTTCAATACAAATATTAATATTTCAATAATACTAATAGTAATAATGAAATCTTATCCATAATGACTACAATCATCATACCAATATCTTCTTAACATACTCGTATCAATGATAATCATCTATACTCTATTTCATTAACATTTGAGTTGATAATAATTTAATAGCTAATAACAAGTTATATTAAAATAAATCTATGATGGTAAATTTCTCATTACATTGTTAACAACAATGTCACTAGTAATTGAATATAACTTCCTTAAGATACATTCCCATGAGTCATTAAGATAAATAAATAATCAAATAAATAATTTATAATCTCTTTAAAGTACCTCAAGGACAATCAATAATCTTTGATATAATAATTTCCAACTTTGTTTCTATTAAATACTCTTATTTAAATTCAATCTACACTTATCTATTGATTTCTGGTAAGTCAATGTGGAATTCTACTGATTCCAAATACCATCGATAACAATAATTGAATAGCTTAAATCTTCGATCTATAATACACTAATATTTAGCCTTAATTAAATTAAATTAAATTAAGTTAATTATTAAATTCTAACTATTTCACTTATTGAGATTTAGTTAACTTGAGTAAAACTTTATTAATATTTACATATATGTATATATAATAACTTAATATCCAATTGAATTGCAATATTATATATATATATATAATAGTCAATATCTAATAACTTCAAAATCGATTAACATAAATTTACCCTTGAATTTATATATATAAATTTCATAACTCATAGCATTGTTCATATAACTATATTAAAACATAAAATAAATTCAAACTTTCCAATTTATAAAATGGCGTGTGACCAAGTGTTTGAGCGATTATTAATCGCTGTGTCACACATATATATAACATATATGAAAACATAATCGAATTTAAAAGATCCCACCACGGTACACGGTACCTACAATCGCAGGTCTGCGTCGACAGCAGGTACAAAGTACCCCTGTCGTCGCAGTCCCTGTGACGGCAGGTCCTCTGTGTACCCGCAGAGAAGGGGGTATGGGCTCCGCCCTCCCCTATTCAAACATTTTAATATAAAACGTTTTTCATTTAATGTTTCCTTCAACATGCGATTACGTTTGGGAATATTTCCTTCATTGCGTTTATAAAAATATTCGACTTCAATAAACATGTATATATATATATATATATATATATGTACAAAGTATGCAGATTTGATTATATATAAACATGTATGTTTCCATAGCGAACATATACACAAAAAGGCTTCCAACTTTAGTAATTTCCTATAAAATATTTGTTCTCTAAATTTATCAATAATTTCACTAATGGATTTGGCTATAAACCTTGAAATCATTTTTGAATCTATTTCAATTTGATTCTAATTCGAATCCAAACTCGATTTAGATCTAATTTCTTCCTTAGTTGGATCTAGGGTTTTTTTTTCTATTGTTTTCTTTGCAACCAAATAGCATATCTAGATTCCAATTTAATTGTAGATTCAATCACAAAGAGTATTCAGACACATATAACAGACACGATGAAGACAGGAAGAGAAATAGTGCAAAGAGAGTATGTGAATATCACAAGTGCACCTGGACACTGATGCCAAATTTTTCATACCTCAGAAGTCCATAGAAAATCCCTTCCTTCTCCACCATTCGCAATTCCTCCAAGATCCAAGCCAACCGAATCTTCCAAGTGACTGGAAGTTCTAGAAGAAGCATGGAAGCATATAGAAGCATATGAGCATGTAAAAATATATGAGCATGTAGAAACATATGAGCATGAAGGAGCATATGAGCATGAAGAAGAATATGAGCATGTAAGCTTGAAGCTTCCATTTTTAGCTTGTAGCTTGTAGCTTCCATTAAGCTTGTAGCTTGTCCAAACACACTAGAAGAGCCTCTATTTAAAGGCCTCTAAGATGCATCTAGAGTGTCTCTAGAAACAACTAGAAGATAAGCATGACAACCAAGCATGAGTCTTCTCCAACCTTCTGGATGAGTCTTAAGGTTGTAGAGACCATGTACTCAAATAAAATGCTAATTTCTAAGTGTAGACAACTTGTGCATTCTTAGAGTACAAACCCTTGTGTTGTCTACATGACAATTCCCGAGAATTTGCCAACTCCTATGTGAGCAAATATTAATATAATATTTAATTTATTTTTTTCAATTTAATTAATTTATTTATTAAATCTCATGCACTAACTTTAATAACTCCACTTTTCAATCTTAATATATTTATATTTTAATCACATGAGATCTAGAATCTTTTAATAATTTTAATATATTTTCCACTTTTAAATTTCATTTTCCAAAACTTAATTGCTAAAATATTTATTAGCTTTAATAATAATATTATTTAGTCATTTATTTAAAAATGAACTCCAAATATATTATTATTAAAATAAATATTGTCACATTCCAAATTTAAACTTATAACTTTTATCTTCACATTTAATTATTTTATTTAATTAATTTCTCAATTAATTAAATAAAATAAATATTAAAATATCATATTAATTTTCCATTAAATTAAACCATTAATTAAACCTTTGAATTAGGCTTAATTAATAGAAAATACTCCAAAGACTCTCAAGGTAAAATACGGAAATCCATCATAGCCAAAATACATACAAAATCAAACCAAGGGTTAATATCATGAATTACGTCATCCGATGTATTCGGAGGGTACTCAACTCAGATACTTGTCCTAATTTTCAATTAGAAAAAATGGCTTAAAGGGTTGGGATTTGGACTTGAGAATTATCTCCCCTCTCTTATCATTGAGATAATGTGATAGGGTACGCTCATCCTGACAATTCAGGGAAGTCGATACCCGGTACCTGCAACCTACATAAAAACCATGCATGTACAAGCACAATATATACTAAACTAAATAGGCAATGGCAGGAAGTGGTGCATCATGTAGATCTCGACTAGCGGGTGACTACGACTCCCTTCCTTAACCACATCAAACACGTCATACAAAAGCAAACACACACACCATACACATGCAAGTATGGGGTAAGTATCCATAAGAAAACACACATGATAATAAAAACCATCTAGGTAATAACCATCAATGACTAAAATCACTGAAAATAATCATCATGCACACATGAAATATAAAGTCTAAGTGATCTCATCACATAATAAACTGAATCCATAGCACAATATCTAATAGTCTCAAAACAATGTTGCTAACCATCAACATAAAACTAGCTCTAAAAGAGTTCAACAATGTTAGCAAAAATGTGAACTAAGGGCAGGCACTACATCCACCCCCCCTGGGATTAGGCTTACTCCTGGAAGCCTACAAGAATGACAAAATCAAGATACCCACTATGCGGATCCCATTGAACCCTTTTCCCTGGTAGGGAAATATGATTCCATTGAGGTTATTACAACACCCTTAGAGCAATATGATTCTGGTTTAGTAAACCGAAAACCACATTGATCCAACATCCATTCTTTTAACAACGGCTCAAATAGATCCCTTAATACATTCTAAACAAGAGCAACTTAATGCTTGCAAAGATAATCTAGGGCATATTACCTTAAAACATAGATAAAAGATACATGTTTTGCAACTAGAATGAGTTTCAATTTCCAGGTTTGCCCTCATCTAGGATTAAGTAGAATTTTCAGTTTTGAAAGCTAACTGTTGAAGTATGAAAAATATACAAGTAACAGTTTAAGTTCTGTTTCAGTTCACCTAGTTTCAAGTTTTTAATTTGAAAGAAATACATATGATAGTTCAAAGTTTTCATTTTTGTTCAACTAGTTAACAACTAGTGGCATTCCAATATACCCAGAGCTCCCAATGTTGAAACTCAAGCTCTGATATCATCAGTGCAGATGATTATCCAAAGGTTGAACAAGTTGTTTGGGCTCCTTCATTCATACCCTACCATGATAGCAGTCTTGTAATTTTCTCATCTTAATTGATATACAATACCATTGTTATGAATGTTCTAAGAGTCTGCTTAACTGTACTAACGATAAATAAAATCACACATTTGACTCAAGAAATTTTTTGAGTTAAAACTTGATACTACTCGACTCGTGCAAAGTGATTCAGTAGGAAATTTAATATGCTATAAGGACCAAATTTAATTTACACTCAAAGTTGTGGTTCTAAGAGAATATAATGATCAATAAGGTAGGGTTACAATAAATCTCATTCCCATAGTCAATCGAGATGCGTGAATGTTACAGATCAATCACAGAATCAGCGATATAAAGTTTCATCAGTTCAAGGGTCTAAATCAACAGAAACAACATTCTCATTGTGCATATGTATAGTTTGAATAGATGGGAAATCAAACAATCATGATTAAAGAATTAGGTTCTGAACCTAGCTAGAATACGTGGAGCTTCCAAAATGGTTTAAACCCTGGCCCCACAAATGCCTTACTCTTTTAATTTCATGATTTTAACCTAATGATTCAAATTTAACCATGGATCATTTACTGCAATACTGTGAATGCAAGCAACCATTCCTATTCTGAAATAGATTGTTTCAATCTCTATGATAATGTGGCTAAAAGTATGATGCCATATTCAAACAGTCTTTTAGTAGATATGAATAGAACAAGAAGATAGAGTAATGGTATATGCGGAATAGTCATGAGTACTTAGCTGGACTCTGATGCTAATTCACTATGCCCTCAAAGTCCATAGGTAAGTCCCCTCCTCCATCAATTACAATTCCTCCAGCAATCGAACCTCCTCCCCGAGTCACTAGGAGTGCTCCTCGATAAAGGCCTCACAAGAAGCCTCTAGAATATCTCTAGAAACAACTAGGAGATTAAGATAAGAGTCGACAACTAAGAACAAGACTTATCCATCCACCCCATGCTTAATTGGCATGCAAACTCCTATGTTGGAGATATCTCATGCATAAAAGATGCGCACATACTCCTAGGTGAGTATTATTAAAATAATATGCATTAATTTACTAATAATCACTTGACCCCTTTAAATTTAATTTATAATTTCTTTCTAGTTTTAAAGTTTATTTTTGAAACTTAATTGATAATTACTTATTAACTTAAATAATAATATTATTTAGTCATTTATTTAAAAATGAACTCCAAACATATTATTATTAAATTAAATAAATATTATCTCGCTCCAACTTTAGACTTATAACTTTCCTCTTCAAATAAATTCTTATTACTTAATTTTCTTTTATTTAATTAATTTTCCAATTAATTAAATAAATACAAATATTAAAATACCCTTTTAATTTTCTATTAAATTAAGTCCTTAATTAAATCTTTTAATTAGACTTAGTTAATAGAAAATACACCAAGAAGAGTTTGGCAACGATAATAGAAATGCGACCAAGCGGTAGGCACTACACGTTACCTTTTTCCTTGTAGTCCTTGTAGTTTTTTAATTTCTTCTTGCATTTGAACTTATTTCTTTTCTTTTCATCCTTGTCTTTTTTGTTTGGGCACCTTGCAACAATGTTAACAACTTATTTACAAGAAAAATATATTAGAGGAATCTTACCTTTGTACTTTCCTCTACCTTTGGAATATTTCCTTGCAAGTAGGGCTTCAACAACTTCAATATCACTATCTAAACTTTCTTCTTCTTATTCACTTTTTGATTTATTGGCTTTCGATTTCTCACCGCTTTTCTTGAGTGAAAGGTTGCCTTCAAATTAAGACTCAATACCTTTGGAACTAGGGACATAGTTATCATAGTTATCCAACTCAAAAGATGTTAGTTTTTCAACTGGAGCATCCAAAGTTATTTTGTTGTTTCAATCACAAGTCATTTCTTGAATAATAGACACTCTAAGTGCATAGAGGTTTTGAGTTCCTTTCTTACAACTATTTTGTCATCGATATCTCCTCTAGATGCTTTTATTGTGCTCACACTTGCTTTAATTTTCTCAACATATTTTGGAATGTCTCAATCTTCTCACATCTTCATTTGACCAAAATATCCTCTACGACTTTTAACTTTAGCTCTTTGAACATTCTCATCTCCTCCATAGATGACTTTTAGTTTGATCCTAATCTAATAAGCTTTAGTGCAACTTTTCACATCAGCAAATTCAACATAATTCAGAGCAAAATCAATGTCAATGATCATGATGATTTAATTTTTATTTTCAACAATATCTTCAACTGATTATATTACAATAGGAGTCTTGTATTCACTATAAAGATATTTACAACCTAAATCATTAATAGTTTCCAAATGTAACCTCATAAGTCCTTGCCATGCTAATAAGTTGTCTTAGTTGAACTTGGGAATATCTCTTCTGTAAGACACCCTGATCTTTATCTTTGGTCCTTAAAACCTTCTCTGCAAGCACAAAAAGCTCTTATACCAATCGTTGAAAATAAAAGAGGAGTTAAAGAGGGGAGGGGTTAATCCATTACCACAAAAATAAATCTCAGATCCCTTAGATGTCAATATAAATCAAAATTGAACTCTATTGAAACTTTGTTAACACATAAGAAAAATGTTGTAACTTGGTAAACACTAAAATATCTCAGCAAATACTTGACATGAAAGTCTTAAGATATTATCCGTCATAGATATTACTTGAAATTAGTTGAAAATACATAAGAGAAATAGCACGAACACAATATTTTAATGTGAAAAATCAAATTTGAAAAAAAAAACCTATTGCAACTAGTTATTGATTTTCACTCTTCTAAAGTAAGCACTGTTAGGACCCAACCCTATTAAAGGTTAAAAAACACACTCTTAGGTGACACCCTATTAGAGGATTTAATCACCCTATTAGGAGTGGCCTTGTTAAAGGTCTTTAGAAAATTCAATAGAAATACCACCTTGTTACGACATTTACAAATGGTTGTTAAGCCAATTCTATTAAGAGATTTAGATCACTACTACAATGTTTAGAGAGTAACAATGACATGCGCTAATTTATGATGCAATTGAGTTACTTATTACAAATCTCAATTATGGATTTTATACTTGATCTTTCCTTATCAAATTTATCTTTGCATCTCAATAAGGATATTGTGCTTATCCTTCTAATTTGCTTCCTCTAATCATCATTAAATCTTTAGTCATTTCCACACATTCAATCCTTAATTTGAGCTTATATTTAAATCTTACACATTGTCAAGTTTGCTTTAATACAACTTAGAATAATTAATATTCATCTTCTTAGTCATCTAGAACAAACAAACAAGTCAATTGAACTCAATATGAAAAAACAAGAATATCCTTCATTAGCCGATCCTGCCCAGTAGATACTAACTCAAAGAGATTTTCTTCTGTTAGCCTAGTGAACTCAATTAATAATACATATTCACAAAATTAATTAGGTAACCAAGTGATCTTAGTTAACACTAGATCTATCTAGTATTTCCTTTATTAACCGAGTGAGCTCAGTTAACACTCAACTTCTGCAAGCTTTCCTTTATCACCTAAGTGAACCTAGTGGACACTATTCTCTAGACTAGGAAAACCTTAGATTTCTTGGTAGACTCAGGAAATTATCTTTAATTCCCAAGTGATCTCAACTATGCTGATTGGAAATGATATGATATTTTGTGTAACATCAAATAAAATATACAATTAATCAATTGTATCCAACACTTTAGACTAAAATCAATTTTTTGAAAAGTAGGGTTTTTGATGTCATTACCAAAATTGAGTTCGGTGTTATGATATCTATCCTCTATAATTTACAAAGAAAAATCATAGAGAATATGTTCTATTGGGTGCTCATGGGTTAAAAAGAAATCAATAAAATTGGTTTTGAGATCAAGGCTAAACAATAGGAGGATCATGGCTTAACGAATTTGAGAAACTAGACTAAAGACATGAACAACCTTGTTAAAGAATTGGAAGATATAAAGAAGATCTACCAATAGGTGAATGATTCAATTAGTTTCTTTGTTTTTTGGTTCTAGTTTGTTGTTAGAGTTCAAAAATTCTAGTTTGTTTAATTATGCTCTATTTTAATTTAATAGTATATGAATATCTGTATCAACAATATGTACTTCTCGATAGGTGTTTAGTTCAAATTATGTTTCTAGTATAACTACTTATTCAATATGGAGGTTTATGGTCATATTAGTTTAGATATAAACTATTGGAAATATAAGAGGAGTAATTAAGAGGGGAGGAAAAAATTAGTTACTGCTAAAATAAATCCCAGATCCCTTGGATGACAATACAAATAAAACACACACTTTTCTAAAACTAAATTCCTACAAACATTTGGTTAACATAGAGGTAGTCCATCAAAACTAGCAATTTACTATCACTTGACAAGTACTGAAATATTAACTGAAACTCAGTAAATACTAAACATGCAAATCTTAAGATATTGAGTGTGATTAACCTTAATGAACTTAGTTTCATAGACATAAAATAAATAACATGAACACAAGTGACACCAAGATTTAACATCAAAACACAATTTGGGAAAAAAGACCAATTACAACTAGTTAACATTTCTTACTCTTCTAAAGAGAGTCATATTAGGAGCCAACCCTATTAAAGGTTACAAAACACATTGTTAGGTGTGACCTTGTTAAAGGATTTAAGAACCCTATTAGGAGTGACCTTATTACAAGTCTTTAGACCTTCAAACTAGAAATGCCACCTTATAAGAGGATTCACAAATAGCTATTAGACAAATATTGTTAAGAGATTTGAGTCACTACTACAAGGGGTAGAGAAGAATAATAACTTGAGTTAAGTGTTGATACAACTATCTTAGCTAATTTAGATCTCAATTTTGGCTTGAATTATTGATCCTTATTGATCAGATTAATCTTTGGTGCCCAACAAGGATATTCTTCTTATCCTTCCAATTTGCTTCCGCTAAGAATCTTCTTATATTTCACACATTTAATCCTCAACTTGACCTTATATATATATCATATACATTGTCAAGTCAGCTTGAATACAAATTAAAAAAAATAATATTCATCTGAACAATCAGTTAGAACTAAGAAACAAATAGATTAAATTCAACATGCCAAAACTAGAAAATTCTTTGGTTGCTGACCCAACTCGGTAGACACTAACTCTTAAATATTTTTTGTGTATTAAGAAAATGAGCTCGATTAACAATTCAATTTCATAAACTTCCTTTAGTAACAAGTGAACTCGGTTAACATTGGTTCCATGCCAACTTTTTTTTGTTAATTGAGTGAGCTTGGTCAACACTAAACTTCTACAAAACTTCTCTTTGGTTCCTAAATGAACTCAGTAGACACTATCTTTTAGACTTGGTAAACACTATAATGCTAGAAAGACACAGGAAACTATTTTCATCTCTAAAGTGATCTTGATAGATAGTGATTGGTAAAGAGATGACCCTTTTTGTAACATTAAAGACAATATACAATTGATCAATTATTTTCCACAATCTGCCTCTTTGGCATTAATGGCAACACATCATGTCATATTATAATGAAATTTTAGAACTCCCTCTATCAATGTGAGGTCCCTCTTACATCAATCTCTTTCTTTGATTTCATTTTCTCCTCTCTGATAGAAAACTTTCAAAGTTTTCTCTTCATCAAACTTTTCCTATTTCACATCTTAAAACATTCAGAAAATAGAAACTACCCTTTTACAAAATTTCATGATATGACAAAAAAACTCTCCTTATTTGGTGTCTTATGCCAAATACAATCTCCAATGGATTACAATGTACCTAACATATAGATTCATATGTAACTGGACCTTTAATTACTACATCATCTTGATTGATCTTTATTAATACTTAATTTATGCATCACTAAACGTTGTTTAGTGAGCTTTAGATAGGGAATAAGCCATATCTCACTTATTTGATACAAATATGCATCCTTAGGTAATGGCTTGGTGAATATGTATAAAATTTGTTCATTAGTATTCACATATTGCAATTTCACCTCTTTTTCTTGTACCAATTCTATCTGAAAGTCATATTTTATCACAATGTTCTTGGTCTTGGTATACATCATAAGATTTTTTCATATATTAAGTGCATTGGTGTTATCACAAAAGACATCCATTAGATCCTTGATTTATACCTTTATACCTACCAATAATTGCTTAAACCAAAAAATACTTGAACAATTGATTGTTGATGTAACATATTCTACCTCTCTTGTTGATTGGGAGATGTAATTTTGATTCTTACTTTTCCAAGACACTAGTCTCTTACCAAGAAAGAATGATCCACCACTATTTCTCTTCCTATCATCAATACTTCCTTCCCAATTTGCATCAATGAAGGCTTTCAAATTAAAGGTTCCTCCTTTTTTTTAACACAATCCATAATATTTAGTACCTTCTAAATACCTCATAATTATTTTTATTGTCAGCATATGATTTTATTTAGGATTATTTGAAAATATTGCCATCATACCAATTGTTAGAGAAATATCAGGTGTTTTATGTAGTGCATACTAAAGTTTTCCAATCATGAATCTATATGTGATCTAATCTACCTCCTAGAATCATCATTTTTGGAAAGCTTATGATGAATAGCCATAGGTATTCCAACTGGTCTAGAATCCTCCATTCCAAACTTCTTCAGTATCTCCTTGATATACTTAGATTGAGTAATGTAAATACAATCTTTCTTCTATTGAATATGCAAGCCAACAAAGAATTTGATCTCTCCAAACATTGAAATCTCAAATTCCTTACTTATTTATTCATAAAAATATTTATACAATTCATCATGACAAGTAAAAAATATATCATCTACAAATATTTCTTCTAGCAATATCTTATTTTCTAGTCCAAGTTAAGGAAATAGAGTCTTGAAACCTTCTAATATTGAAACAAGAGTAAATGTCTCATGATAATCAATACCTTCCTCTTGAGAATTACCTTTGCATAAAAACCTTGCTTTGTTACTTGAAATTTATCCATCTTCATTTAACTTATTTTTCAATACCCATTTTATTCCAATTACATTCTTATCCTTGGGTCTGAGACCAAGAGTCCAAGTCTTATTCCTATGTATTTTTTGCATATTTTCAT
Source organism: Cupressus sempervirens (assembly GCA_028749045.1). NCBI lineage: Eukaryota > Viridiplantae > Streptophyta > Pinopsida > Cupressales > Cupressaceae > Cupressus > Cupressus sempervirens. The sequence goes on along the minus strand of CM053793.1, from coordinate 441,645,548 downwards.
TCATTGCTTCAATCCAACTTTCATTTTCCAAACAATCTTTAATAGTTCTAGGTTCAAATTTAGTAAGAAAACATGTACCTTTCAATTTTTTCCTTGTCATTGTACCTTCTAATTTGTCTCCAATTATTTACTTGGGTGCATGGTGCCTTTTAATATATCTTTTATGTATAGGTTCCTTCCTTCTCAGTTAACTTAGTTTATCACGATCTACTAAATCATGCTTGGGTCCAACTATCTATGAATTAGGTCCTTGTGACTCTGACTTGGGATGCACTAGTTGCAACTCTATTGATTTTGAGTGTGAGTCAAGTCCTTTAGACTATGACTTGGGTTTCAATAGTTGCAACTCAAGTTCTTTTGGAGATTTTGGGGACTTAGGAGTTGAAGTCAGTTGACTTCCATTTGTATCAAGCAATGTATTAGGTTCAAAGTAAACATTTTTTTTGTATTTCACATGTTTTTTGTTGCTCTCTTCTTCACTCTTTTTTGTAAACTCATCAATCTTCACATGTGTAATTTTTATGATCTTATGAGTAGTTATATTTAAACATTTTTATGATTTACTTTTGTTGGAGTACCCTACGAATATGCCTTCATCACTCTTGACATCAAATTTACCTTTCCTAGTCTCCTTCAAGATATAACATTTGGTACCAAATAATTTCAAGTAACTTACATTGGGTTTATATCCATACCATAGTTCATAAAGAGTCTTATTAGATTCTTTCTTCAATTGTATTCAATTTTAGGTATGAACTATTGTATTGATTTCTTCCTTTTGGTATTTGATTGCAACATTATTTTCTATCATCAGGGTTCTTGCACAATCCATAATGAATCTATTCCTTCTTTCTACTTTACCATTTTGGTGAGATGTACTAGGGGCTAATACTTGTATTTTAACTCCTTTCTCAATGCAAAATTTCATAAATTTATTTGAGATAAATTTTCATCCTCAATCTAACCTTAGACACTTTAGTTTCTTTTCTATTTATTTCTTAACTCTAGCCAGATACTATTGGAAATATAAAAGGAGTAACTAAGAGGGGAGAGGTGAATCACTTACTACTAAAATAAATCGATGATGACTTAGATGTTAGTAAATAACATAATCTTTACTGAAAATACTGGTGCTTGATAAATACAAAGGCACTTATTTGTTAGTCTAAAAATGGTTTCGACACTTAAGTGTCAACACACTTAACCACCTTTCACATTGAAGCTGAGTACACTATGTATGTCGAGCCACAGCATGTGCCAAGTCAGGAAATTCAACAAGTGTTGAGCATGATCTTCAGGTGCCGAACAGTCTTTAGGTGCTGAGTGAAGATCAAGTGTCGAGTAAGTACAGGTGTCGAGCATGATCCAAGTATCAAGCATCATTCAGGTGCTGAATCTTAAAGGATGTCGAGCAAGATAGGAGCATATATAGAAGTCGAGTTACAGTAGATGCCGAGCATCAGGAAGCAGTAAGTGCCAAGTAACTCAGAATCAACATAAGAGTTTGAAACTTCACAAACTTAGATGTAAACCATTTTCATAGCCGACATAAGACAAATCTCGAAGGATCTAAGTGATAAGATCAAATCATTTATATTTCCTATGCAATCTACATGCAACCAATAAGAAAAATGGAGAAGGCATGCAACAAATAAGCGATGTGCAAGGAATAAGAAAATATCAGAGATTAAATATGGATCGTAGATCCATACCTAACCCTAAGTCTTTGAGTGTCTTTATAAGGAAGACAAAATCAGATCAAGATTAGACAGAGAGGCAAATGAAAAAAGGTGTGTAAAGAAAACTATTTCACAGAAAAGAGTATCAGATCTCAAAGAGTATCAGATCTCAAAGAGGATCAAGAACACGGAAGAGCAGATCAAGTGCCTGTATTCAACAATCGAAGGATTATAAGCCATCAGGTTTATCATACCTAATACTCTTTAACCATTGTATTAGAGAGAAAATCCTATGATGATAGGTTAGCTTAGCAACTATTTTATAGATCCTTTAACTAGGTGACTAAATCCTTTGACAGGGTGACACTTCATGTAAAGTGTTTGTAAATCCTTTAACCAGGTCACTATCGATACAGTGTAAAGCCTTTGACAGGGCAGGCCTTTAACAGAAGTGGTTAAACATTATTACTACAGTGATTTTGTGGGTATCATCCCCACCTCAGTTTTACCTTCTTATTTCTGGAGGGTTTTTGGGTTACCAAATCTTAAGTGTTATGTGGTGATGCATATTTGTTTCTTATGATTGCTTAAAGTTTATATGCATGCATGCTCATTTCAAAAATATGTTATTAAGCATTTGAAATAGTTAAAAGGCTAGTTCTTCTGATTCACCCCCACCACCCCCCCCCCCCCCCCCCCCACCTCTCAGAAGCATTCTTTCCAACAAGACAATCCAACAATTGGTATCAGAGCTTAGTTTCTCTCAAAGAGAAGACTAATAGCTTAGAGGAAAAGATCTAAGGATGGAATTCTTCAAACTTGGAAAGATCATTGAAAACTAGGTGATAGATGTGCATCTCGCTCTACAAAAGGTAGAGGAAGCTAGAGTGGACTTAAGAAAATCTTTAAAAAGAAGAAAGGAGATAGCCATAGCTGAAAATGACATACATTACAAGGAGATTGATACCACACAAGTGTTTTCCAATGGAGACACTAAAGAATTTGATGCAGCAATAGAAAAACTGATGGAGAAAAACAAAGATCAAGAAAATGAGATAAGATCTCTCAAGATGGAACATGAATCACAGGCCATAATGTTATGTGAAATCACTGAATAAAAGAAAAGAGTAGTTGAGGACAAAGTCATGATGGAAGATGACAAAAGAAATCTTGCAAACAGACTGGAAGAAAAGAGTACTGAATTAACAAGGATCTCCAACATGCAGATGGATACCCTTGCTCAAATGATGAACCTTCATCATGAACTTAATATGAAAGATATTGAGATCTCCACTCTGAGGATGCAGAATGAACTAAACAGAAAAAGGAGATAGTAGAAAATCTCAACAAGTCAAGCGAAGCCATAAAGTACTTTGAACAGTTACTGAAATTCCCAAGATCAACCCAAGATACATCAGGACTTGGATACAACAACACTGAAGTTGGAGAATCATCAAAGAGTATTGAGCAAAGAAGTGACAAAGGTAAGGAGTCTAAACCCACTTGTCATTTCTGTAATAAAAAGGGACATACTGCTAATATTTGCAGGAGTAAAAGAATCAATTTGTATAACAAACATAAAAGCAAGAGTTACTGTCACAAGTGCAAAATGCAAGGACATATCACACAAGACTGTAGATTCAAAATCCCAAGAACACAAAGATTTGATGGACATTGTCATAACTACAAGAAATATGGAAATAGGGCATTTGAATGCAGATCAAAGCCCATGTGGACATCATATCAACCAGCAAAAGGGAATGAAAGTCACTACTATTGGGATTACAATATCAGGTACAGTTGTCACTATTGCCAGGAATATGGACATACACCCCAAAATTGCATAAGAACACATTTCTAGGGAAACTATAAAAGATGGTTGAGTCAAACTACATGTTTTAGTTGCTTGAAAACTGGTCATACTAGCAAAAACTGTCCAACAATGTCTAAATCACCAAATACTAATGCCAACAAAGGAAAAGAAAAGATTGATGTCATAAGAGGACAAATGAACAAGACTTGGAAGAAGAAAGATGAGTGCAGTACATCAAGCAAAGGGATCACTTCACCTAACAGGTCAAGTGATCACACTTCATCAAACTAAACATAAGGGAGATGTATGGGATTGATATACAAAGTTATACCATACATCAGTCCCAAGACAAAGAAGCACTGAAAAGAAGAATTAAGCATAAGATAAGATGCTAAGACTAAACTCGAACAATGATGTCGAGTCATCTTTGGATGTCGAGTGAAACTGCTTTGGATGCTGAGTTATCAGCAAAGTTAGTAGATGCTAAGTAAACATAACTGCCGAGTGGATGCCGAGTTGAAGAACATTTGGAAGTCGAGTGATAGGTGTAGGTACTAAAATGCATTAAATGCAAAAGTTTCTTCTGTTGTTTAAAAGTAAAATTCAATTCATTCCTAAGTCATTCAAATGAAGAGCGATTATTTTGAGCACGTCTAAGCAATTTTCAAGCTTTCAACCAGTGATTTGCAGCAAATCAACATCCACCAGAGCGATCAAAGTATCTATTCAAGTATTTCCCACAAGTGTCGAGTTTTACAGTTTGAAAAGTTTTGCTTTAAAATTGTTAAAACCCTAGTTCAGATACAAATGGTGACAAGCTCAAAAATGACCCAAGAGAAAATGAGTCATGAAATTCAACTTGTCAGCAACGAAGTTAAGCAACTTGAGTTTAGACCAATACCAGAGGTTGCATACAAAAATGATCTCACTGGTGCCCTATCCGCCATTTTTTGAAAAAGTCGTTACGGTTCAGGATGAGCGAAAATGCTAAAACTGTAAAATAGGAGCAATAGGAGATTTGGAAATCTTCAATGCCTATGACAAACTTTGTGAAAATGGTATTCTGAAAGATGAGTTTTCTATCATAGAAAAGAAGGGTTTAACCAAAGCCCTAGTTTTCCCAATTGTATTAAAAAATGAGTGGATACGCATTATACTCAGTAGAATCCATGATGGATCATTCTGGTTAGAACAAGGGCAAGTTAAGATTACTAAGAAAATGGTTCATAGGGTTACTGGTTTTCCAACCCTAGATCGGCCAAAAACATTGAGGAGCAAAAAGAAGGAAACAATTGAGAAAAATAAAAGTGCACAGTGGAACAACAGAGGAATGACCATAGATACTGTTACTAATCCTCTTTTAGATTTTGCTGTAAGGATCATATCACATAAGTTCTACCAATCCAGCAGGTTAAATAGTGTACCCTGCATAGCAGTTGATGTGGCATACAAAATTGTAAAGAAAGACCACACTTATGATCTTGCAGAACTCCTGTTGCAACAGATTAATGAAAATCTTGGAGCTATTAGAAAATCCAAGGGAGCACAATGCAAATTTTGTTCAGTGTTGGTTTGCATGTTCTTCTATGTAATGAAAGAATTCCCTTCATTTGGCAAAGTCAACTAGAGTCAAAATAAAACCATTGTTGATCAAATTAATGATTTCATTGTACAAATGGGAGATAGCTTTGACGATCAAATGTCTATCTATTTTGAAGATTTCAAAAATACAATGAAGAACAGAATAAGAATACCAGTCTCACTGGTAGAAAAGCATATAAATAACAAATGTTTTCTTGTTGATATTGATTACACCTACATACAAGCAGTCCTTCCTAGAACAAGATGGCTAAGACCATTAGGATATGAGCTTGATGTTGACTTAGCTTCTACAGCCATCACAGCTTTACTTGCAGAAGAAATGGACAAATATGCCAAGGCATTTGGGACATATGACACTGTAAAATCAAGAGTTGTAACAGAACTCAAGACAGCCTCAGCAATAAAGAAAAAGGACAAGCTGGTAAAGCAGATAAAGAAGAAATTTGGCATTGAAGAATCAAGTGCAGTAGATGAAGAAGAAGAGATCAGTGAAGGAGAAGAAGAAGGTGAGCCAGAATAAGAGCCACCTGAACTGACTCAAAAACAAGGTGAAGAGAAAGATGAGAGTGCCAAGGAAACAAAAACCAAGGAAGCACCTATCAAAGGCAGACTCATTAAAAGGAAAACAAAGACCTCTCCTGCCTCTCAGCCCTCACCAAAGAAAGTTGTTGTACAAACACCAAAGAAGCCAACAACCAGAGCTACAACAAGGGCCTCTACCCAAAAGGCTAAAGAAGAAGCCACAAAGAAGAAAAACATAAAGTCACAAGAAGAGCCAAAGAAAAGGAAAAGATATGTGGCCCAACTTGATACTGATGAAGAAGATCATATTGAAAAGGTAAGTCCTCCTAAATCTTCAATTGATATACTATGTAAGAAGATTAGGAATGGAGACCTAAATGAAATAAAAAAGCTTGATTTCAATAAGTTCAGTAAAGAGGAACAAAATAGCATAGAAGAATCAGTCTATGCATTTATGGCACAGTTCAAGTATACACCTCTTGAACTAGATGGACAATTGCCAAAGGAATTGTCTAAAATTATAGAAGACAGATGGCATTTTTGCCTAATGATGGAGAAAGAGATGAGGGAATCAACCCTAGCAAACTCACTGCCTGATTTGACAAAAGAACAGGTAACTCAAGCAGTCAAAAGGCATAAAAAAAGGTTTACACCCAAATATAGGGCATTTTCCATCCTCCAAAACAAAATTGAAGAAGTTGTGTAGAGAACAACAAGAATTTGGAAAAACTTGTACAAAACATTTGAAGATGTTCTTGAAGAAATATACAAAGAAGAAGCTGCTGCCAAACTGGAAGAAAGAAGGAAGAGGAGAGAAGAGAAAACTGAAGAAGAGAAAAAGGTTGAAGAAGAGGAAAATAAGAAAGAAAGAGAGGAGGAAAGGAAAGATGAAGAAAAAGGAACTGATGAATAGATTAGTGCACAAGACACACATCCTTCACCTCCTAGCTCACCTCACTCACCTACCACACCTGTAGAAATCATAAAGATTAAGGATGTTGTTGACACCACTTGTCAAAACATCAATCCACTAACTGTAGCAAATCTTACCAAGATCCTTGACCAAATGAATCTACAAGCACAATTATGTACAAATCCCATATTGGTCAGCATAGATAAACTTAAAGAGGTCAAGGTGCCATCACAACAACCACCTCAAATCACTCAAACTACTGGACTTACATTTCTACCACCTCTGTCACCACCAAGATTAGGCACTCAAACTCATCAGGAGCTGAGTGCAACAACAGAGGTTATCACAGGGACAATAGCTTAGATAGTGAGTACACCCCCAGCAGTAGTAACACATCGAGAAGAAGACAAGCAAGAAGAAGAGGAGAAGGAAGAAACCCAGAATAAAGAGGAGTCTGCAATACAAACTTTGGTAGAATTACCAAAAACAACAACTCCCACCAAATCCAGTCATGAGCAGAGTACTGAAAAGATAACTTTACATGTTAGTACTCCAAGTTCAAGTTCTACAAGGGTAGCCAGGACCATCCATTATGGTATTCCTGAGCTTGATGAAGAAATCAAAATACCCTATTATGATTCAAGCACTCTCAATGGGGAAAATATGAATGAAATACAGAGTGCATTGGATAAGAGGAGGAGACAAGAGGCAATGAGAAGAGATTACAAATACAAGCATGCAATGAATGAAATAAAAGATATACTCATGGATGTTTTTAGTCTTCAACCTCCAGATGCAAACAGGCCAATACTTGAGCAATTATCTGATATAGTTGATCAAGTAAATAATGAAGACCATGACGCTAATGCAAAAACTATTGGAATGGTCAGAAAAGAAGTTTTTGGGAAATGTCAACCAAAAAATAGCTAATAACATAATTTTGGGACAGGTTGACCTAGCCAAGAAATTAGAAAATGTAAAAGGTGTATTAGGGAACATATTCTCCCTTTACAGTAAATTGTGTGATTTTTCCAAGTTCACACACGAAATAAATCAAAAAATTTTGAATCTTGAGAGTAAATTAAAAGTCTCCAGCATGCAACTACCCTCCAATCCTACACAAAGTGCAACACAATTTGCTCATACCTTACACACTCAGAGGGAATTAGTTGCATTATTAGCAGAAGAGGCCACTATCAAAGAAAAGATGATGCAAATTCAAACCTCCATAACTCCTCACTTTGAAGCATTGCACAAGGAGCAATTGTATGCAGAAATAGTCCTGAAGAAGGATCCCAATATTTCCACACATGAAGGACTTGTTGATCTTGCAGCAGAGCTTGCCATCCAACAAAATTCATTGGATATTGCCTTAAATAATTGGGATGCAGCTTTTGAAATACTCCTTGAGGTAAACAAGACATTTTTGGCCAAACATGGCATTACTATTTAGGACCCTTTGACATAAGTATCAAAAAGGGGGAGATAAGTCTAAGGGGGAGATAATATGTTGAAGATATATTAAAGAGAAAATTAAGCATAATGGCACAAGACATTGGCATGATCAACTCAGGGGGAGTCACATTTTTTATTAAGTTACACATTTTTGATAAACCTCTGTATACATATCAAGTCGATTTGAAAGCGTACTCATAACATCAGATAAATATTGCTTAGTTAAGTGTTTTTGACACTCATGTCAAAGGGGGAGATTGTTAGTCTAAAAATGGTTTTGACACTTGAGTGTCAACACACTTACCCACCTTTCACATTGAAGCTGAGTACACTGTGTATGTCGAGCCACAACATGTGCCAAGTCAGGAAATTCAATAAGTGTTGAGCATGATCTTCAGGTGCCGAACAGTCTTAATATGCCGAGTGAAGATCAGGTGCTGAGTAAGTACAGGTACCAAGCATGATCCAAGTATTGAGCATCATTCAGGTGTCAAATCTTAAAGGATGCCGAGCAAGATAGGAGTATATATAGAAGCCGAGTTACAGTAGATGTCGAGCATCAGGAAGCAGTAATTGCCAAGTAACTCAGAATCAGCATATGAGTTTGAAACTTCACAAACTCAGATGTAAACTATTTTCATAGCCGACATAAGACAAATCTCGAAGGATCTAAGTGATAAGATCAAATCATTTATATTTCCTATGCAATCTACATGCAACCAATGAGAAAAATGGAGAAGGCATGCAACAAATAAGTGATGTGCAAGGAATAAGCAAATATCAAAGATTAAATATGGATCGTAGATCCATACCTAACCCTAAGTCTTTGAGTGTCTTTATAAGGAAGATGAAATTAGATCAAGATTAGACAGAGAGGCGAATGAAAAAAGGTGTGTAAAGAAAACTATTTCACAGAAAAGAGTATCAGATCTCAAAGAGGATCAAGATCACATAAGAGCAGATCAAGTGCCTGTATTCAACAATTAAAGGATTGTAAGCCATTAGGTTTATCATACCTAATACTCTTTAACCATTGTATTAGAGAGAAAATCCTATGATGATAGGTTAGCTTAGTAGCTATTTTATAGATCCTTTAACTAGGTGACTAAATCCTTTGACAAGGTGACACTTCATGTAAAGTGTTTGTAAATCCTTTAACCAGGTCACTATTGATACAGTGTAAAGCCTTTGATAGGGCAAGCCTTTAACAAAAGTGGTTAAATATTATCACTGTAGTGATTTTGTGGGTATCATCCCCACCTCAGTTTTATCTTCTTATTTCTGGAGGGTTTATGGGTCACCAAATCTTAAGTGTTATGTGGTGATGCATATTTGTTTCTTATGATTGCTTAAATTTTATATGCATGTATGCTCATTTCAAAAATATGTTATTAAGGATTTGAAATAGTTAAAAGGCTAGTTCTTCTAATTCACCCCCCTCCCCCCCCCCCCCTCTCAGAAGCATTCTTTCCAACAAGACAATCCAACAAACTCATTTTTTACTAGCACATGTTGTAACTTGGTAAACACTAAAATTACAAAAGTAACTTGACAAATGCAAATATTAATATATTATTTATGATTATCCTCACTTAACTCATTCATATACGCATTAAATAAATAGCATGAACATAAGAAAAACCAAGATTTAACATAGAAATCGAATTTGGGAAAAACAACCAATTGCAACTAGTTACTAATTTTCACTCTTCTGATGTGAGCCCTATTAGGAACCACCCCTATTAAAGATTTCAAAACACATTTTTAGGTGTAAGCCTACTAGAGCATTTAATCACCCTATTAGTAGTGGCCTTATTAGTGGTATTTAGGAACTTCAATCTAGAAATGCCACCTTGTTAGAGGATTTGCAAATAGTTCTTAAGCAAACCCTATTAAGAGATTTAGATCACTGCTACAATGGTTAGAGAGTAAGAATAAGATGACCTTATTTTTGGTGCAACTTTTTGATTAAAAATCTCAATTTTTGGCTTGTATACTTTATTCTTTCTGACCAAATGTGTCTTTGCAACTCAGCAAGGATATTCTACTTATCCTTCTAATTCACTTCCTCTAAGAATCTTCAAATCTTTTATTAATTCCACATATTCAATCCTCAAATTGACCTAATATTTATATCATACACATTGTCATATTGGCTTGAATACAACTTTGAATAATTAATTTTCATCTCCTTAATCAGCTAGAACCAATAAACAAAACTATTGAATTAAACATGTCAAAACAAGAAAATCCTTCATTAGTCAACCCTACTCAGTAGACACTAACTCAAAAATGATTTTCCTATGTTAATGAAGTGAACTTAGTTAACACTGCATCTCCACAGAGTTCTTTTGCTAACTAAGTAAGCTTGGTTAACACTGGTTCCATTTAACTTTTCCTTCATTAACTAAGCGAGCTTGATTAACACTCATCTTCTTCAATTTTTTCTTTGTCACTTGAATGAACTCGATAGACATTATATTTTGATCTAGGAAAACTCTGGAATGCTTAGTAGACATAGAAAATTATCTTTATCTCCTGAGTGAGCTCAACACATACTGATTGGTGATGATATGCATCATTGTCTAACATCAAAGACAATACACAATTAACCAATTTTTTTTAGCAATCTCCCTCTTTGGCATTGATGGCATTGATAGAAACACAACATGTCATAATACAATAAAATTTTAGAGAAGGAATAAAGTGAGGAACATATCCTTAGTTTTAATTTGATTATCATCCATGAGAACTCCCTCTATTAGTGTGAACTCCCTCTGGCTTCAATTTCTCCCTATGTCTACAAACTCTACCTTTTCTATTGGATATGATTGAAAAGATCATTAATAGAAGAATGATGGAATTGAAAAAGAATGTTTTCAATCATTGTTTTGTCATTGATGCCAAACTTGATACTTGCAAGAATGGTAGTTTCTTACATGATCCAAGTACTATCACTTAGTTGATTAATAAGGAGGAATTAATCAATAAGAGGTAACTAGAGCACCTAGAGAAAAGGTTGAAGTTATGTTGTTGTAATGAAGTATAAGGATCAGCTAAGACATTGATGAAATAGTGTATTGATGACATACTCTAAGACATAGAGGATGGATACACTTAGATACAATAGAAGTGTAAGGTGTAACTAAGTCAATTTGCTAAGCTTAACTAAGTTCATTTGTGAGTGCTGAGAAAGCTACTTTAAGTCAAGAAAATTCTTCATTAGAACCAAGAAAAATTGAAAATCCAATGTCTGTTGAGTAATCTTTAGGGGTTGAGAAATCTTCAGGTGTTGAGTAAAAGGTCTTTAGGTGCCAAGTGAAAATCTTCAAGTGTCGAGCATCAAAGAAATGTAGTGGATGCCAAGCAAAATTATTCAGGTGTCAAGCATTAGTAAAAACATAATTGGTGTCGAGTAATACAGTATGTGCCGAGCACTAGTATTTCAATAGTGTCGGGTTGCTACATTATTTGAAAAGTCAAAGAATCACCAGATCAGAGACGATAAGGTAGTTACATTGAATTTTGTGAACCATTTGGATGAAAAGGATGATGAGTTGGTGTCACAGAGTTTTATGCTAACCAATTTTAGGTGAATAGAAATGGATTTGACATGATGTTTCTAGAAGGAACAATTTGGATGGAAAGTAATATCATTTCTCTCCAAGCCAATTCATGTTAAGAGTGGGAAGAATTGAGCAGGAAATGTACTACAAAACTTCTTTATAAGAAGTTACAGGTCAAAGATCAGTAGAGTGGAAAAGTGTGGTTAAGAAATTTTCAAGAGGCAGAGTGTTGGGAAGTGTCAAGGTAAAGACATAGTAAAGAAGAATAGAGCACAAAGACTCTAATTTGATCAAGTGACCACACGGAGATAGTTGCATTGGCATAATGAGCAAATGACTCAAGGAGAGAGATCTTGAAGGGTTGACAAGCTGTTAGAATTGGAAGGAAGGAAAGCCAAGCAAAATTGAAGAACTGAAGTTTGATATGAGATCTACAAGGTTTGAGTTGCAAGTAGTATCAGGTCAAAGCTTTCTTTAATGCTTTCTTACCATTGTATTAGATATTAAAATCCTATATTGATAGGTTAGCTTAACAGCTAGTTGGTGAAGCCTTTTGAGAAGGTGATTGAAAGTCCTATGGAGTCAGGTGGGCCTAAAAGCTTTTTGTAAATCCTTTAACAAGGTGACATTCCAAGTTGAATGTTCTAAAATCTTCTAACAAGGCACACTCCTAATAGGGTGTTGATATCCTTTGACAAGGTCACATTTAACAGTGTGTTGTAGCCTTTAACAAGGCATCACTTTAGAAGGGTGAAAAGAGAAGGTAGCATGTTACTGGTGGTTTTTCCAATTTTGGTTTCCATGTAAATCTTTGTGTTATGTGTTGATTCTATGTGTTTCATTATTGCATATTGATTTACAGTAACTTGCTAAGATAAAAGGATAAAATCTTGGATGAATAGTAGCACGTATGGCCCTACTATAGTTTAGTTAAAACTTTGGATTGGACATATTGGACCTTGAATAACTGATTCACCCCCCCAACCAAAGTTATTCTAAAGAATTGTAACATCTTCAACATCTTCAAACAAAATTGTAGTGATATGACTATAAGGAAAATTGGCAACAAAGAATATAACCGTTTCCACATAACCCATAATAGATCTAAAATAAACATGGAATTAAAATCCACATGCAAGAGAATAGACAACATACCCACAAAATATGACACAAGATATACCCTGGGAAACCCTCATTGAGGGAAAAACCCAGCCTCCAAAAGCATCCATCATCATGTATTATTCAGCAAAAAATACCATTGCCATACAACCATGGAAGCCTTCATGGCCATAGCCACAACTGAGCAAACTATGTGAACAAGCATGAATCCACACATCCCATGCCATGCTTTCAACCTTCACAAATGCTCCCTTGGCTAACCTGTCAAGCCTTGTCCCGCTCGACTCTTGCCTTTTGTCTTCTCCTTGTCACTCTCTCTTTTTTCTCAACAACTACCCTTGTGGCTGCTTATATAGTAGCAAGTCCCACAAAACCACCAAGTGGTATTACATAAACCATGTGCTAAAACCATGTGCTACCTAACCCACTGACCCCACATTTAATATTGGGCATTTAATTCTTTTCCCCAATATTAAATAATTACATAAAATATTATCACAATGTTACAATATAAAATCATCAAGAATATTCCATGGGAATCTTTACATGTTGCACGTCCATCTAGGTACAAAATTACATAATAAAATAAAATAATAAAATAACAATATTATGCAATGTGTGCAACACCCATTATCTCAACAATCTCCCACTTGTTGTATACATTGCATAGGGTCAATCCGTAGCCACATAAATGAACAAGGGAACAATCCCTCCTAGCACATCCACCATCATGGATCAAAATACACCAAGAGCTCCATCCTGGTACCCGCAACAAAATCAAAGTATCTAGCATCTCAAACATGAATGATCTCACTTCCTATTATGCCACTCCCACTGAACATACATAGAAGCCATCCAAAGAGAAAACCACCCAACCTGTCGCATTAGAAGATCATAAAATCTTGTACCAACTGAAATTCCAAGCACAAATAACCTGATCCAAAGATAATCACATGTATCCGTAGTTGTCAAAATATCCATAGTTGAAATAGCACCCACAGCAAAGTGCCAAACCCATCCAACTATCCATATCTCAAAGGTATAACAAGTGAATCTTATATCACCAACATATCCAATCTATAACCTGCAATCACAAGCCTCAAGAGCAATACCTACCACATATATACCAAGAAGCTCCCACTGCAAAAGATAATGTCAAATCTATAACCAATCCACTCAACACATCTCAAAGAAGTGAATCCATGTAGTATCAAGGACATCCACAATACATAAACTGATATCCTGCAAGAACAACTCTCATAACAAGTCTCCAATGCTCTCCCAAGTTCTCCACAACCAATAGAGGAAAGAGATAAAGTAATAACCATGTCATCTCTCACATGACATACATGAGCACAAACTAGTGATCACAATCTCTAACCAATATCAAATCCAATGTAGGCAAAACTGAACATCCAGGAAGATAACCAAGACTAGAGAAACCATGCAAATCATAACCTGTATCATGTCCTTCTACACACACCTCTAGATGTAAACTATGCAAGTATGATCTCCTCCATAAAACCCCAAAAAAAGAAGCCTCAACAACACCCGAACCATATCTTATAACTAATCATGGATGTAAGCCTCTCACAAGAAGATCAAACTCAATAAAACCATTCCTAAACCAAGGAATAACCATTCCTAATCCAAGGAAAAATGCCCAATGTAAAACCATCTCCCAAACTCAACCAGCATAACAACATATGCACATGGAGATAACCAATGCTAAACCATCTCTCAAATGAACCCTCCAGAACTAACTCATGTACCATAGCTCAAGATCCATATCCATGAAAGACAAACACAAATATAATGCAACTGAGAGAAAAATAATGGGCTATACCTCTCAAGTAGCAAACCGCCGAGTAGACCAAGAGTGGGGAATGAGAATGCTCATCAAGATACCCAAGTCTCCAACCAAGACTCATCTAAGAACAATCTCCTCTCAAGTCCATATCAGGTGACTGCCCCTCGGACTTCCTGCTGAAACCATCAACCATTCCAGCAAATACTTCTCTAATCCAAGAGAAATCAGCGTCACCACCGTCTCTAAGTATCCATGAGCACCTGTAACCAATCAATCCATGCCAACTCCAAATGAAACATTGCAATATCATGAAGTATCCAGCTTATGATTAGTGTACTCAATACCAAGAAACTAAACCAAGATCAATGTCAAAGTTCCAACCATGGCCTCAGGAACATAAACATGACAACATGATCTTACCATCTCAACTAAAGAGATAACATGCTCCACATGAACATACTATAACATGTCACAACTCTAAACGCGTATCAAGAGTATACCATGACATAATAATGAAACCATCCTCACACCAAGGATAACATGCCAAATAAAAGCATAAACCACACCTTTTCCAAGAACCCTGTGAGTCCTCAAGATGCAACCATCTCCACACACCATGAAGAAAAACCATCTCCACATACTAGGAAGAACCATCTCCACACACCATGAAGATAACCAAGAACCCCATGAGTCCTTAAGATCTAACCATCTTCAAACACCATGAAGATAACAAGTGCACCATGCAAATGTCAAAGACGCTTCTGCAGCAACAAGATCTAAGACAAACCTCCAACATCTGCAAACACTCAATAAATATATCAATGCCAACAACTCCCACTCAACTGTGGTACCAAGTCACCTATGGCATTATAAAATCCATCTTCTCCAAACCAGGAAGATATAAACCAAATCAGGAACTAATCCTGCACTGTCACCCCATCACTGTCACAAGCTCCCACTATCCATGACATAATGATGAAAAAACCATCCTCTAACCATGAGAATCAACCAAGGCATCAAACTATCAAAGAACTCAAAGTGCACATCATGAGCTCCTCAAAAGAAATCAAATAACCATGATCCTCAACCAAGAAGATATACCACCATAGCTGAATCCAAGCTAATAAATATCAAGGATGTACCTGTATATCCAATCATGTCATGCCAAAATCCATGACACCATGATCACATCCATGAACTGAGCATCTGGCTCTCAAAGTATCCAACCTGTCAGCATAAAATAGTCAACCACAATCCTCCACCATGACTGTCCCTGGTAACAACATCTCATCCCTTCTACATGAAGATAAAATCAGCAAATCATGTGACTCAGGGCATAGACAACCCAAATCCAAGCCACCAATCTGAATATGCATCAATAATGAAAGATCAATGGGCAAAGACAACCCATAACCAAGCTATAAATGCAACCTATAAGTATAGACCGCTTACAACACTGCACAACTTATAGACCCAACAAGTCATCATGCATATCCAAATCTAAACACTGATAACCATACCATCATGAGACCAATCTGAAATATGAACTGAGTATACAATGACATCAAATCTTAAATCTCCAAGGCCATAAACTCACAATGTTACCATAGTCAAAACTGTTCAGATCAATATATCAACAAATAAATCATGTCAAACCTACACCAAATTTGAATCAATTTGTAGAGCTCTCCAAGAGCTTTCCGTTGACTACTTGAAGTCCAAAATCCGACTCCGTATGCCCAAGTTATGCCCTAATCCGTGCTCAAAATAAACAACATCTAACTTTAGGGCTCTGAAAACTTGACAAAATATCAAAATCATAGAACCAAACCTACACCATGTTGTAGTGCTCTGAATTAGCTTTCCAACACCTGTAAGAACTCTGAAATCCGATATTCTAAGAGAAAGTTATGGCCATTTTACTAAGACAGTCTTTTTACCATTTTTAGTACGATTTTTCATTTTTTATTTTTTCAGTGACGAAAATTCGGACGGGATTAAATTTGACGGCCATCATGGGCTGAAACCAAAAAACTCTTTCATTTCCTCTAAACATGGCCAAACTAGGGCATATTATATATCAAGTTTTATGGAAATGTCGACCCGGATCCAATGGTGAGGTCTGTTTTTACCCAAGAGGTCATTTCTGCATGCTACCCCCAAAACACCCATTTAAATGAAACATTCAAAAAACTCTTTTGTCCAACAATTTCCCATGCCCAAATCTTTCAACATCCCATCATAACAGCAAATCCAAAACCCTCAGACCTGCAATCATTCATATATCTTGCCCGTTTCTTTTATCCTCTCATGCATTCCCATGGATTCAACCTAGGGTTACAATAATAAAAACATAGCTCTGATACCACTTATAAGGAAACTTGGTAACAAAGAATATAACCGTTTCCACATAACCCATAATAGATCTAAAATAAACACGAAATTAAAATCCACATGCAAGAGAATAGACAACATACCCACAAAATATGACACAAGATATACCCTGGGAAACCCTCATTGAGGGAAAAACCCAGCCTCCAAAAGCATCCATCATCATGTATTATTCAACAAAAAATACCATTGCCATACAACTATGGAAGCCTTCATGGCCATAGCCACAACCGAGCAAACTATGTGAACAAGCATGAATCCACACATCCCATGCCATGCTTTCAACCTTCACAAATGCTCCCTTGGCTAACCTGTCAAGCCTTGTCCCGCTCGACTCTTGCCTTTTGTCTTCTCCTTGTCACTCTCTCTTTTTTCTCAACAACTACCCTTGTGGTTGCTTATATAGTAGCAAGTCCCACAAAACCACCAAGTGGTATTACATAAACCATGTGCTAAAACCATGTGCTACCTAACCCACTGACCCCACATTTAATATTGGGCATTTAATTCTTTTCCCCAATATTAAATAATTACATAAAATATTATCACAATGTTACAATATAAACTCATCAAGAATATTTCATGGTAATCTTTACATATTGCACGTCCATCTAGGTACAACATTACATAATAAAATAAAATAATAAAATAACAATATTATGCAATGTGTGCAACACCCATTATCTCAACAATGACAATAAAATCTCCCTCTTTGACATCTTATGCCAAAGAAAATATTCAAAGAATATCAGTGTTATAGATAACATTGTTGGACACAATTGTCCAATTTTGTGTTGTCTTTGATGTTACACAAATGGCATATCACTTATCTATTAGCTTCTACTGATCTTAGTTGGTCTGCAAGATGATTTTCAATGTCTACGGAGCATTCTTGGACATTACCTTGCATAGACAGTGTCTACTGAGCTCACTCGGGTGTCGTAAAAAAATGTGGCAGAAGTCAGTGTTAACCAAGCTATCAAGGTTAGCAAAGGAAAGTTAGTATTTACTGAGTTCACTCAGCCATCAAAGGATTTGTAGGGTTCGTAGTATTAATCAAGCTTGTGATGGTTAATGCAGGAAATCATTTCTAGAATAGTGTTTACCAAGAAAGGTCGGCTAGTGAAGGAATTTTTAAATTTGTGGAATAAAGCTTAATTGTTTTAAGTATTATTTTCTATTGACTTTGGTAATGATTATTGGTGATTGTAACTTGTAAATGATCTGACTTGATAATTTAAATGGTATATATGAAAGGCCAAGTTGAGAATTCTAAGTGTCAGTGTGGAAGTGAATGAATGAATGAATAAATGAATGAGCATGCAAGTGGATTGATGAAGTGTGAAGAAAAATTTCAAGGATGGTTAGATATCCTTGAGGAGCAGCAAAGCTATATTCAATTAGGAAGGATCTAGTGGACTAGAACAATGATCTATAATCAAAAATTTTAGTTGCATCTCATTGAGGCCATTTCATTGTTACTTTCTAATCATTGTAACAATGATTCCAAAATCTCTTAATAGAGTTTGTTTAATAGCCATTTTGTAAATCCTCTAACAAGGTGATAGTTCTATTGAATTATTCTAAAGATCTCTAACAACACCACTCTTAACAGGGTGATTAAATCCTCTAACATGTTCATACCTAATAGTATGTTTTGTAACCTTTAATAGGGTTAGCTCCTAACAAGGCTCACTTCAAAAGAGTGAAAATCAGTAGCTAATTACATTGGTGGTTTTTACCATATTGGGTTTCTACATTAAACCTTGTATCTCATTTGTTCATGCTATTTTTTTAATGGTTGCATGTTATTTCTATGCATGTTAAGTTCTATTAAAGTTAAAATACCCTACATTTATTGAGTTACAACATTTTATGTATGTTTACAAGGCGATAGTAGTAAATAGATTTATTAGAAATTTAAGGGATCTGTGGATTTGTTTATGTGGTAACTGATTCACCCCTCCCTCAGTTACTCCATCTATATTTCCAATAATTGGTATCAAAACTTTTGGTGCTTGTAGGAAAAGGTTTCAAGGACCTAAGCTAAAGATTAGAATGTTTTAGAAGAGAGATATTCCAAGGCTTAACCAAGATAACTTTTTAGCATGGTAGGGACTGATCAGACTTTATATGGCTTCCATTGGTGATATAGGATTGAAATACTTTGATGAAGAATATATAGCTCCTACAAGCACATTATTAGTTAATAACATTGTTGAGAAGAAGACTCATAACACCATGATGATAGACATCGCATTAGCCCTTAGCTATGAAGAATTTGATGAGATCAAGGACTGCAAAAGTGCTCATGAAATATGGATCAATCTAAAGGAAATCTATGGAGGTGATGACAATGTGAGGAGAGCCAAAGTAGAAAGCCTAAGAGGATAGTTTGATCTGATGAAAATGAGAGAGGATGAAAAAATTATGAAATATTTTGAAAGGATCAAAGCAAGTGTTAGTGCAATCAGAAATTTTGGAGAAAAAATTGAAGAAGAAATAGTTATAAGTAAAGTTCTTAGAACATTGCTTCCTATTTATGCAATTATAGTATCTGCTATTCAAGAAAGAAGATGTGAAGAAAATCAAAAGATGACTTTGGATGCCATAGTAGGAAGATTGACAACTTTTGAGCTAGATAATTATTACAATTATGTTCCATCTTCCAAGAACATTGAATCTACATTTGAAGCCAAACTTTCACTTATGGAGAAAGGCAAGAAAATAAAGGACATTCACTTTGAAAGTGAAGAAGAATCAAAAGAATGTTCTGACAATGATCTTGAAATTGTTGAAGGATTACTTACAAGGAAATATTCTAGAAGTAGAGAAAAATACAAAGGTAAATTTCCCTTAATCTATTTTTCATGTGAAGAAATAGGTCATATTACAGCTAGGTGCCAAACAAGCAAAACAAGGATGACAAGAAAGCTCACAAGTGCAATGGCAAGAAGGATTTCAAAAATCATAGATCATTCAAAGATAAAGGTAAGAAAATATGTTTTATAGCCAAAGATTCCAAGGATTTAGATAGTAGTAAAGATGAAATTTTTTATATTGTTGTAAAAGATGAATATGATAATGCTGAAGCAGAAGATGAGATGGAACTCATCTCTCATGTGAGCAAAAATGATACATGGATCATAGATAGTGGATGTTCACATCATATGATTGGTGAGAAAACAAATTTTAAACACTTTGAAGATTATGATGGTGGTAGTGTAAGGTTTGGAAACAATGAACCTTGTTGTATAAAAGAAAGAGGTAGAATTTCTTTAGCCAAAGAACTTGTATATGATAATGCATATTGGGTTGAAGGACTTAAACATAACTTGTTGAGTGTAGCACAACTAATCAACATTGGATTCAAGGTAGAATTCATGCATGGAAAATCTAGACTGTTGGATGACAAAAGAAAATCGATTGTATTAGGCAAACAAACAAAAGATAACTTGTTTTACCTTGATCTTGGTGAGTGCTCATGTTTTATTGCTCAAGTTGAAGAAAGTTGGTTATGGCATAGAAGTTTGTGTCATGTAAATTTTGATAACATCATTAAAATATGAAAATTTAGGAAAGTAAGAGGCATTCCTAATTTGAAGAAACCTGATGTTGGTCTATGCAAGAATTGTCATATTGTAAGATGGGAAAGACTAGCTTTAAAAGTAAAAACTATCAATTTGAAGATATTTTGGAAATTGTGCATACTGATTTATATGGACCTATTCGAGTAGAATTTTATCCTAGAGAAAAATTCTTTATTCTTTTTGTTGATGACTACTCTAGAATGATGACTGCTGTGTGCTTAAGAGAGAAGTTAGAGGCATTTGAGAAGTTCAAATGGTATTTAGAAAGAGTGGAAAAGGAAATAGGAAAAAAATTGAAATACTTGAGATCAAATAGAGGTGGTGAATTCATCTCCAATGAATTCAAAAACTTTTGCATTGAAAGAGGAATCAAAAGATAGATATCAACCCCTAGTACTCCCTAGCATAATGGAATAGCTAAAAGGAGGATTAGATCTATCATGAATAGTGCAAAGACTCTAATGATTGAAAAGAACATTACTATAAAATACTAGAAGGAAGCTATTAGCACTATAGTTCATATCTTAAATTGAGTACAATTGAAGAAAGACTCATTCAATACCCCTTATGAGATATTGTATGGCTATAAACCTAATGTAAGTTACCTAAAAGTATTTGGAAGTAAATGGTACATTTTGAAAGAATCTAGAAAAGGAAAATTTGATGATAAAGGTGATGAATGAATATTCTTAGGATATTCTTGCAAAAGTAAGGCATATAGATGTTTGAATTTTTCTATTCACAAAGTTATAGAAAGTGCACATGTGAAAGTTGATGAGTTTGTAGAAAAGGTAGAAGAACAAAGTAAAAAGGAACTTAAAGATTACATGAGATTTGTTTTTATTGATACATTACAAGACACATCTATCAATAATAGGACTGCATCTACTGAGCCCAACACAACTACTGAGTTGCAAGAATTTCAAATTGAGTCATAAGGATTTAAAGTATATCAAATGGATATTAAATCTACATTTCTCAATGGTATTCATGATGAATAAGTCTACATTAAGCAACCTGAAGGCTTTATTGATCTAGACAAGAAGAACACGATCTGCAAGTTACACAAAGCATTGTATTGTCTAAAGCAAGCTCCTAGAGCATGGTATGAAAGATTACATAACTACCTTATATAGATTGGATTTCAAAGAACTAATGATAATAGTAGTTTTTACATCAAGAAAGGACCAGATAACAAGATTGTTTTGGCAAAAAAATTTATGGATGATACTTTGTTTATAGAGAATTATGATTAATGTAAAGAGTTTTTAGAGAAAAGGAACAAATAATTTGAAATGTCCATGTTCGAAGAGATTAAATTCTTTGTTGGCCTTCAGATTCAGTAGAGCAAGAATAGTATCTACATCACTCAGTCAAAATATATCAAGGAGATACTCAAGAAATTTGGTATGGAGGACTCTAAAGCAGTTGGAACTCCCATGTGTAGAGGACTAAATCTTACAAAAGATGATGATTCCAAAGAGGTAGATCAGACCTTATATAGATTAATGATTGGAAAATTGTAGTATGTTGTTCATAAAAGGCTTGATATTGCCTTAGCAATTGGTATAGTAGCAAGATTCTCAACAAAACCCAGAGAGAATTATATGATGGCAGTAAAAAGAATCTTGAGATACTTGAAAGGAACTAAAGATTGTGGTTTGTGGTATAAACTTGGAGGAAACCTATATTTAAAAGTGTTTAGTGATGTCGATTGGGCAAGAAACATTGATGATAGAAAGAGTACAAGTGGTGGAGCATTGTTTCTTGGCAAAAGGTTGATATCTTGGACAAGTAAAAAAGAAAATTGCACATCCCAATTGAGATCAAAGAACTAGTTGTCATTTCTATGATAATACAAGTGCAATTAAGAAGAATCTAGTGATGCATTCCAAAACTAAGCATATTGCTATAAAGTATCATTTTGTTAGACTAGTGTAGGAAAAGGAAATCAAATTGAAATATGTCCATACAAAAGGATGCATTCTTGTATCTAGGAGGTAAATTAGGAGTCATTCCCCTATCTAAAGCTCACTAAAATAAAATTTTAGTGATGTATCAATAGGAACCAAGTTGAAGATATTAGCTGATGTAGCATAGTCAAGGAAATATTGTATATGAATTAGTACTTAAGGTACAATGATACTTATTTGGTATGTGTTGTCTTTGGCATGTGTTGTCAACGAGAGAGAGTTTACTTTCATATCTTTCTAAAATTTGTTTGAAGGAAAGAGGGAGAGTTTACTAAGAAAGAGGGAGAGCTTATTGTCATATCTTTGTAAAATCAATTTGAGAAAGTTTGCTATTTGAAGATATGTAATTCCTTTACAAAGGGAGATTACTATAGATAAGAGAAGCTTGAGTTGTAAAATCTAAGGGGGAGAAATTTTCTATCAAAGAAAGTCTAATTTTCAAATTTCATCATGCTTTTACATGTTGTATTGTTGTCAATGCCAAAGAGGGGGGTTGTTGGATACAATTATCTAATTGTGTGTTGTCTTTGATGTTACACAAATGTCATATCAGTTATTTGTTAGCGCCTACTGAGCCTAGTTGGTCTACAAAATTATTTTTAGTGTCTATCGAGCATTCTTAGACATTACCTTGCATAGATGGTGTCTACCGAGCTCACTCGAGTGTTATAAGAAAATGTGGTAGAAGTTAGTGTTAACCGAGCTGTCAAGGTTGTAAAGGAAAGTTAGTATTTACCTAGTTCACTTGGTCACCAAAAGATTTTGTAGGATTCATAGTGTTAATCGAGCTTCTAATGATTAACACAAGAAATCATTTCTTGAACAATGTTTACCAAGCAAAGTCGGCCAATGAAGGAATTTTTTAATTTGTGGAATAAAGTTTAATTTTTTTAAGTATTATTTTTAGCCAACTGTGGTAATGATTATTGCTGACTGTAACTTGTAAATGAGCCAACATGATAATCTAAATGGTATATATGAAAGGTCAAGTGTGTGAGTATGGTAGTGAATGAATGAATGAGCGAGCATGCAAGTGGATTAATTAAGTGTGAAGAAAACATTGAAGGATGGCCAGATATCCTTGAGGAGTAGGAAAGCTATATTCGATCAGGAAGGATCTAGTGGAGTAGAACATAGATTTGTAATAAAAAAATTTAGTTGCATCACATTCAGGTCATTTCATTGTTACTTTCTAATTATTGTAGCAATGATTCCAAAATCTCTTAATAGAGTTGGTTTGATAGCCATTTTGTAAATCCTCTAACAAGGTGATAGTTCTATTGAATTGTTCTAAAGACCTCTAACAAGGCCATTTCTAATAGGGTGATTAAATCTTCTCTCAAAGTCATAGCTAATAGTGTGTTTTGTAACCTTTAACAGGGTTGGCTCCTAATAGGGCTCACTTCAGAAGAGTGAAAATCAGTAGCTAGTTACATTGGTGGTTTTTCCCATATTGGGTTTCCACATTAAATCTGGTGTCTCATGTGTTCATGCTATTTCTCTTATAGTTGCAAGTTATTTCTATGCATGTTAAGTTTTGTTAAGGTTAACATACACTGAATTTACTGAGTTACAACATTTTATATATGTTTAATGAGTGACAGTAGTAAATATATTTATTAGACATCAAAGGGATCTATGGATTTGTTTATGTGGTAATTGATTATCCCACCCCCCTCAAGTTACTCCATCTATATTTCCAACAAACATATATATCTAGAACAATAAAAAATAAAAATCAGCTTTACACTTATATTTTCTCTTTTATAATGATTCAAATTTTAACTTGCCTGAAATTGATGGTTTTCATTTCCCACCACATTTTTCAAAAAAAATCTATTCTGACCAGGAGAAAAATTATACATTTTAAAAGAGGACTCTCTCTCCTCTAGAACATCATATAATATTTAAATTTTTTTGATATGATTTATTATTTTTTCCTTTCTCAAAATTGACATTTTTTCAAGTGTTTACATATAATATACTATATCTAATTAAAACAATATGAACTCTATATGAGAACATTCTTGACTCTTGGCTCTATAAAATGGTATTTCTATTTTATTAAAAAAATAGTAAGAGTTATTGAAATGCCACTTTTCTGAAATAATTGTATTTCTTTACTAATTGGATATAAACTAGTATAAAACATGCATTTAATAGACATTTCCAATTGGAAAAGTGTAAGACCATATATAACATAGCTAGCATGAATCTATCTAGATCATATGTTTGAAAAACTATATTTTTGGGATAGAAATACTCAAATTCAATTATTCTATTAAGTCAGCCTGAAAGGTGACACAACTTTTTACTTTTACCCATATAGCAATTTACTTGGTTTTGGTATGCATCACAGGATTCTTTTATTTATTAATTAAAGTAGCATTATCATAGACTATAACCATTGGTTCCTTGATTTCTATCTCCATACCTACCAATAGTTTCTTGAACCAAACAACATTGCAACAATTAACTGCTAGTGACACATATTATACCTTTGTTGTAGAATAAGAATTACAATTCTACTTCTTGCTTGTCCAAGACACTAGTCTTTTACCAAGAGAGAATGCTCCACCACGGGTTCACTTCCTATCCAATCAATATCTGTGATGACTTTCAAATCCATAGTCTTTAGTACACTTTAGATACCTCATGATTTTTTAATTTCCATCATATGATTTTCTTTAGGATTTTTTGAGAATCTTGCCACCATAACAACTACTAATGCAATTTGAGGCTTTGTGTGCACTAGATATTGATATTTTCTAATCATTGATTTGTATGTAGCCTGATCTACCTCTTCAAAATCATCATTTTTTGAAACCTTATGTCAAGTAGAAATAGGTGTTCCAACTATTCTTGAATCTTCCATTCCAAACTTCTTTAGTATCTCCTTGATATATTTGTATTGAGAAATGTAGATAGCATCTTTCATCTAATGGATCTCCAATCGAACAAAGAATTTTATCTCTCTAGACATGGACATCTTAAATTCTTTACTCATCTCTTCTAAAACTGCCTTGCATAAAACATCATTTCCTATAAATAAAGTATCATCCACAAAGACTTTAGCCAACACAATCTTCTTTTTTGATCCTTCTTTGATATACATGTTATTGTTATCATTTGTTCTATAAAACCCAATTTTATCAAGTAGTTATGAATCCTTTCATACCAAGCTTTGGGAGCTTTCTTTAGACCTTACAACACTTCTTCTAATTTACAAACTGTATCCCTTTTTCTAGGATCCACAAAACCTTTAGGTTGTTGTATACAAACTTCCTCTTCAAGAATTTCATTTAAGAATGCAGATTTTGCATCCATTTGATAAATGTTAAATCCTTTATGTGTAGCATTACAAAGTAAAGTTCTGAGACCTTCTAATCTAGCAATCAGGAAAAAAAATTTCAACATAATCAATACCTTATTCTTGAGAATAATCTTTGCATATTAACTTTGATTTGTTTCTTGAAACTTCTTTGTCTTCATTCAACTTATTTCTAAAAACCCACTTTGTGGAAATTACATTTTTATTCTTAGGTCTAGGAAAAAGAGTCCAAGTCTTGTATTTCTCTATCTATTCTATTTCTTCATTTATAACTTCAATCCAACTTTCATTAATCAAAGCATCTTTTACTAATCTAGATTCAAATTCAGCAAGCAAACATGTACTTTTCAATTCATTTGATGTTATTGTTCCATCTGACTTGTGTCCAATGATCTGATCAGGTGCATGGTGCCTTTTGACATATTTCCTAACATAGGTACTTTGATTTTGGAATATGTTCCACTAACCTTGCCATGATATTTGTATCAAGCTCAAGTCCCACTATCTATGACATGGGTCCATCAGACTTAATTTATTCTTTCAACATCTTGGTAGCTTCTAACTATGACTCGGGTTGTACTAGGTACAACTCAATATCTTTTAGAGATTTTAGGGACTTAGGGGTGAAGTCTCCTAACTTTCAATTTGATTTGGCAATGTATTAGGTTTATAGTAGACAAAATTCCTTTATTTCTTAGGTTCTTTTATGCAAACTCATCAATTCTTATGTGTACTTTTTATGATCTTATGAGTTGACAAATTCAAACATTTATATGCTTTGCTTATGCAGGAATATCCTAGGTATGTGCCTTCATCACTTTTGACATAAAATTTACCTTTCCTAGATTCTTTCAAGATATAACATTTTCTACCAAATACTTTCAAGTAATATACATTAGGTTTGTAGCCATACCATAGCTCATACAAAATTTGATTTGAGACTTTCTTCAAATATACTTTGTTCAAGGTATGACATGTAGTACTCATTGCTTCCTTCTAGTATTTGACTGCAACATTCTTTTCTATCATTAATGTTCTTGCAAAATCCATGATGGATTTTTTCCTTCTTCCAATTATACCATTCTATCATGGTGTACCCAAAACTAATAATTGTCTCTTAATTCCTCTTTCAATGTGGAATTTATTAAACTCATTGAAACTAAATTCGCTACCTCTGTCTGATCTGAAATACTATAGATTCTTTCTAGATTCTTTCTCTACTCTTTCCAAATACCACATAATTTTTTAAAATACTTTAAACTTTTCATTCAGATACATTACAATCATCATTCTAGAATAATCATCAACAAAAAAAAAATACTTATCTCCATTTTAGCTCTTTATGCAAATAGGTCCACATAAGTCTGTATGAACTAGCTCCAAGATTTCTTTAGAATGATAGTGCTTTCTTTTGAAACTTTTCTTTCCCATCTTACCAATTTGATAATTTTTTGATAGGCCCATGTCAGGTTTCCTCAAACTAGGAATAAGTCTTACTATTTTCTTCTTTCTTATCTTGATTAGTTTATCAAAGTTCACATAACATAGCCTTTTATGCCATAACCAACTTTCTTCTACTTGAGCAATAAAACATGAACTTTCACTAAGATCTAGGTAGAATAGGTTACCTTTTGTTTATTTTCAAGACCCAACTAGATTTACTTTTCCATCCAATAGCTTGGCCTTCCCATCCATGAATTCTACCTTGAATCTAATGTTATTCAACTATGCAACACTTAGGAGATTTTTCTTTAGTCCTTCAACACAATAAGCATAATCACATCTAAGTTCATCAGTTAGTGAAATATAACCTTTTCCTTTTATGTTGCATGGTTCATAATTTCCAAATCTCATACTTCCACCATCATAATGTTCCATATGTTCAAACTTTGTTTTATCACAAGTCATATGATATGAGTAGCCACTATCTATAATCCATGTATCATTTTTTCTAACATCAGAGATAAGTTCCATTTTATTTCCTACATCATCAAATTCATCTTTTACAATAATGTACACCATTTCATCATCTCCACTAGTATCTGAATCCTTAGTCATAAAGAAATATTTCTTACCTCTATCCTTGTAGTCTTTG
This sequence comes from Cupressus sempervirens, assembly GCA_028749045.1. NCBI lineage: Eukaryota > Viridiplantae > Streptophyta > Pinopsida > Cupressales > Cupressaceae > Cupressus > Cupressus sempervirens. The sequence goes on along the minus strand of CM053793.1, from coordinate 441,617,689 downwards.
AAATTTTTGAAATCCTTCTTGTCTTTATACTTGTTGTGCTTGATTTCATCTTTGTCTTCTCTATTCAGGCATCCGACTACAATGTATCCAACTTCTTCACAAGAGATACAAATTAAAGGTATTTTACACTTATGCTTTTCTCTGCCTCTGGGATACCTACTTCCAAGCAACGCTTTAATGGTTTCATGAACACTGTCAAAACTATCTTGCTTTTCACTTTTAGATTGTTTACTTTTAGAAATTTTAGCTTTCTTCTTGAGTGATACAAAGGTGTCAAATGCATACTCAAGATTGCTAGAACAAGGAGTATAGTTATCATTGCCATCTAGTTCAAATGCAATCAATATTCCAACTAGAGAATCCAAAGTTATCTTTTTATTTGGATCACATATCATCTCTTGAATAGAAAACGTGCTAATTGAATAGATAGGAAGAAGGATTCTGAGTACCTTGCTTACCCTTGTTACATCTTCAATTGTTCCACCAGAGGCTTTCATAGTAATGACATTGGCTTTGATTCTCTTAACATATTTTACAGTGTTTTAATCCTCTCTAATTTTCATCTAATCAAACTAAGCTCTCAAGATTTCTTCCTTGGCTCTGTTTATGTTATAATCACCTCCACCTAGATATTCTTTAGTTTGGTCCACAAGTCATGAGAAATCGCACTTCATTTTTCCTCACCAAACTCAACATAGTTGAGAGCTGATGCAATGTCAATCATCATGAAGTTATGGTTTTTCTTTTCAATAATCTCTTCTATGGTCAATGTTCCAGTAGGATCCTTGTAAGTATTTACCAAGTATTTCAAACCTAAATCACCAATGGTTTCCAAGTGCAACTTCATATGTTCCTTCCATGCCTAAAAGTTATCATTGTTTAGCTTGGAAATCTCTCTTTTATAAGACATCTTGATCTTTAGCTTAGGTCCTTGAAACCTTTCTCTATAAGCCCCAAGAATATCTAATACCAATTGTTGGAAATATAAGAAGAGTAACTAAGAGGGAAATGGTATATAAGTTACTACTAAAAAAAATCCTAGATCCCTTAGATGTGAGTACATCACATAAATTTCATTGAAATTACTAATACATGGTGAACACATAGGCACTCGATTTAAACTATCAAACATTGTAACTTGGAAAACACTGAAATAGTAATAGTAACTTGGCAAATGGAAATCTTAAATATTCTCTATGATTATACTTACTTTACTTAGTTGCATATACATTAAATAAATAGAATGAATGCAAGTGAGACCAAGATTTGATGTGGAAACCCAAATTGGGAAAAACCACCAATTAGAACTAGTTACTGATCTTTAGTCTTCTAAATTGAGCCTTGTTAGGAGTCAAGCATGTTAAAGGTTGAAAAACACAGTATTAGTTATGACCCTATTAGTGGATTTTATTACCTTATTAGGAGTGTCATTGCTAGAGGTCTTTAGATAGTTCAGTCTAGAAATGCCACCTGATTAGATGATTTACAAATAGTTGTGAAGCCAACTCTATTAAGAGATTTAGATCACTACTACAATGGTTAAAGAGTAACAATGAGATGACCTAATTTCTAGTGTAACTAAATTACTAATTACATATCTCAATTATAGCTTTTATACCTTATCCTTTCTAATTTAATGTATCTTTGTAGCTCAACAAGGATATTCTAATTATCTTTCTAATTTTCTTACTCTAAGCATATTCAAATCTTCTATTAATATCACACATACAATCCTCAACTTGAATACAACTTAGAATAATTAATATTCATATCCTTAGTTGGCTAGAACCAATAAACAAAACTATTGAATTCAATATGCCAAAATAACAAAATCCTTCGTGAGCCAACTCTACTTAGTAGACACTAACATAGAAATTATTTTCCAGTGTTAACCAAGTGAACTTAGTTAACACTACATTTTCACAAAAATCCTTTGGTAATCAAGTGAGATTGGTTAACAATGGTTCCATCCAACTTTTCCTTCATTAACCAATTGATCTTGGTTAACACTTATCTTCTTTTATCTTTTCTTTATCGCCTGAGTGAACTTGGAAGACACTATCTTCTAAACTAGGAACACTCTAGAGTTCTCAATAGACATAGAAAATGATCTTCATTGCTCGAGTGAGCTTGACATACAATTAATGGAAATGATATGACATTTTTTGGAACATCAAATACATTACACAATTAACCAATTGTTTTCAACAAATACCACTTCAACATTTGAAAAGCTTCAGGCTTATCTTTTAGATACATTAATATCATCATGAGGTAGAATAATTATCATAAAATGAAATGAAATATGTATCTCCACTATAGATATCTATGCCAATATGTCCACAAAGGTCTATGTGAGCTAGGTACATGACTTCTTCAGAATGATAGTTTTTTATTTTGAAACTTGTCTTTCCCATCATTTGAATTTGAAAATATTTGCACATGCCCATATCAGATTTATTCAAACTAGGAATACCTCTCTCTCTCTCTTTTAATTTTTTTCATCTTGATTAGGTTATCAAAGTTCACATGACAAAATCTTTTATACCATAACCAACTTTCTTCAACTTGAGCTATGAAACATGAACTTTCACTTAGATCTAGGTAGAATAAATTACCTTTTGTTTGATTACTAGACCCAACTAGATTTCATTTTCCATTCATCAGCTTGGCCTTCTCATTCATGAATTCTACCTTGATTTCAATGTTATTCAACTATGCCACACTTAGTAGATTATGCTTTAGTCCTTCAAACTAGTAGGCATTATTACATATGAGCTCATTGGTTAGTGAAATACAACCTTTTCCTTTTATATAACAAGGTTTATTATTTCCAAATATAACACTCCCACCATCATAGTGTTCCATGTGTTCAAAATTTATTTTATCACCAATCATATGGTGAGAACAAATACTTTCATCAATCCATGTATCATTTTTACTAACATGAGAAATATGTGCCATCTTATCATCTTCATCATCTTTTACAATAGTATAAACTATTTCATCATCATTACTATGATCAAAATCTTTAGCTATGAAATAGGAATTCTTACTTTTATCATTGTATTTCTTAAAGTTTTTAAAATACTTGTTCCCTCTATACTTGTTTCTTTTCTTTTCTTCTTTGTCTTCTTGGTTTGGACACCTTGCAACAATGTGACCAACTTCTTCACAAGGAAAATAGATTAGATGGATTTTATGTTTGTACTTTCCTTTTCCTTTGAAATATTTTGTTGCAAGCATGAATTAAATGAGTTAAAAATCACTATCAAAATTATCTTCTTCTTCACTCTCATATTGTTCACCTTTAGATTTTTCACTTTTCATTTTGAGTGAAATCTTAGCTTCAAATGTAGACTCAATGCCTCTGGAGTTTGAAAAATTATTTTCATAGTTAACCAACTCAAAAGCTATTAACCTTCCCACTAGTGCATCCAAAGTTATGTCATTCTTGGGACCACATCTTATTTCCTATATAGCTGATACTCTAAGTGCATAGATAGGAAGAAGATTTTTGAGTACCTTGTCAATCACTATGACATCATTAATTGCCCTCTAGAGGCTTTGATTGCATTGACACTAGCTTTGATTCTTTCACTAAATTTTGCAATGTTTTCATCCTCTCTCACCTTCATCTGATCAAACTAACTTCTTAAGCATTCTACCTTGGCTCTCCTCAAATTATCATTACCTCCATAGATATCTTTTAGCTTGACCCACATTTCATGAGCAATAGAAAAATCATTGACTTCATCAAATTTAGCATAATTAAGAGTAGATCTAATGTCAATCATCATAATATTATGATTCTTCTTTTTAGGAATCTCCTCCTTATTCAAAGTCCCTATAGGTGCTTTATACTTGGTATTCAAATATTTCTGACCTAAATCATGATAGTTTCTAGGTGTAGCTTCATGAGTTCTTTCCTTGCCTCAAAGTTATCTTTGTTCAACTTTGGAATTTCTCTTTTAGAAGGGATCTTGATCTTTAGCTTAGGTCCTTGAAACCTTCTCAGCAAGCACCAAAAGTTTTAATAGTAATTTTTGGAAATATAAGAGAAGTAAATAGGAGGGGAGGGGTTAATTAGTGACCACTAATATCAATCCCATGTCCTTTAGATGTCAGTACAATACACTACTAAAACTAAATTACTATTGACACTCTATTAATACAAAGGTACTCAATTAACACTATCAATTTACTATCACTCGCCAAGTATTGAAATATGAACTTAAAATTGATAAATACTGACATGTAGATCTTAAGATATTAACTATGATTAATATTAATTAACCTAGTTGCATTAACATAAATGAAATAACATGAACACAAGTGACACAAATATTTAACTTGGAAACCTAATTTTGGAAAAAAAATGAATTACAACCAGTCACTTCCTTTCACTCTTCTGAAGTCGGCCCTTTTAGGAAAAAAAACCTATTAAAGGTTACAAAACACACTATTAGGTGTGACCCTATTAAATGATTTAATCACCTTTTTAGGAGTGGCCTTGTTAGAGGTCTTTATACAATTCAATCTAGAAATGTCACCTTGTTAGAGGATATACAATTAGATTTTAGGATAACTTTGTTATGAGAATTGATTCATTGCTACAATAGTTAGAGGGTAACAATGACTTGACCTAATTGTTGATACAACTATGTTTACTTATTTAGATCTCGAATCTTTCTTGAATTCTTGATCCTTCTTGATCAAATTAATCTTTGTAGCCCAACAATGATATTCTTCTTATCCCTCCTATTTTTTTCCTCTAAGAATCTTCTTACCTTTCACACATTCTCACACATTCAATCCTCAATTTGACCTTATACATATATTATATACATTATCAAGTTGACTTGAATATAACTTAAAACAAGTAATATTCATCTCAATAGTCAGCTAGAACCAACAAAAAAATTCATTTAACTAAATATGCCAAAACAAGAAAATCCTTTTTAAGTTATCATTTTCCTATGTTAACCAGGTGAGCTCACTTAACACTATGACTTTATAATCATTCTATGGTAACCAAGTGAGCTTAGTTAATAATGGTTTAATGCCAACTTTTTATTATTAGCTGAGTGAGCTCAGTTAACACTAAACTTCTCTAAACTTCTCTTTTTTGCCCCAACAAACTCAGAAGACACTATCTTCTACACTTGGTAAACACTAGAATGCTTCGAAGATGTAGGAAATTGTCTTTGTCACTTGAGTGAGCTCAATAGATAGTGATTGGTAAAGATATAATATTTTGTGTAACATCAGAGACAATATACAACTGATCAATCATTTTCAACAGTAAATATGGTTTTTTTTATCATTTTTCTTGAATTCTTGGCATTTGGATATCATGAATGATGTTATCCTAGCTCAATTTTTTGTTTTAATTGTTGTAAATATAATGCAAACTAGATGACTAAGAGGTGGGGTGAATTAGGGACCACTTAAACTTCTTTCACTCAATCCACTTTATTAAGTTGTCTAATCTACTTGCATTCAAGAAGCATTAAGTTATAAAGTAACAACATCATAGCACAATATTTGGTAACTCAAAAACCCTCCATGTAGAAGGTAAATTAGGGTGGGGATGACACCCACAATGCTTCCATACTATAGTAATAAAGTTTTCTTGTTAAGGATTAGAAATGATTACTTTTGCTAATCTTACCTTGTTAGGAAATGTAAGGACTTTTAGCTCTACCTTGTGAAAATATTTATAAAATACAATTAAGTATGTACTTTATTAGGAGTTGCTACAAAGACTATTCAGTCCACCCTATTAGTAGATTTGGGACTGATGCAACTATTAGGATGAATGAATGGATGATCTCTAAAATTCAACTATGATTGTTGATGAATATCATTTTAATTAAATATGATCACCTACCTATGATAGATGAGTCTCTTCCTTTCCTTGTATTGCTTATAGCCTTCTAGACAATCCACCCTTCCATATTCGCTTATACAATGTTCTTCAATTTGTTCATATATACTTTGGAAAACCAAAAAATCTTATAGTTATATCCATCCAAATAGTTATTATATAGGTTGGCTAAACCATGATTATTTTAAAAATTAATCACCAAGTTAGCTCAGTAATATAACTCACATTGAAGAGTCTATTAAGGTGATACTTAAAACACAATGTCACCACAATCTCCTTTGATAGATCTAACACTTAGTAGATGTTGGGTGCTCAATTCACACTAATGACTTGATAGACACTTTTGACTTAGCTTGCACTACTCTACCATCTTTCTTATTACCTTGGAACAAGATTCCTATGCTAACTCAATTCAAATTGGAGCTCGGTACACATGGTTAATTTGGTTGACAATATAGCTTGGTGTGAACTCTCAACTTAGGTGCTATTGCAACTCGGTTAACACTATAACTTTTTTCAAGTTTAACCTATTTTCTTGTATCCTTTGCGAGCTCAGTTAACACTTCATACTAGTAACTCGGATAGAACTATCTACTCATTATGACTAATTTTTTTGACACTAATTAATAATATATCTTTCCATTAAATTAGCATTCTCCCCCTTTGGTAGTAGTGACAAAAACACTTATCATACATAAGATCTAAAAAAAAAAAATTCTTCAACCAAACTCCCCCTTTGAGTATGCTCCATTATCTCTAGTTTAATTGTAGACTCTATTTTTTTTTTCAAAAATGTTTTTGGTTTTTTTCTTTTTACATAGTTTTCTTTCTATTTTACACATTTTCTACTTTCTATACAACATCCATATGTTTTCCCCCTTTGTACACTTTCTTTCCCCCTTGTTTTTGTTACAAATGCCAAAAAATTACTAGGTTATGTCAAAATTAGAAGGAAAATCATGGCATACCTTCAAAATCATAGATAGTGTCTTATCCCAGTTATTTTGTAGTGCCTTCAAAATATATATCAAAATGAACCTCTGTTGATAGTTTATATATATGATCTACATCTAACATTTTTTTTTCTTCACTAATGTCCTTCTATGATCCATTCTTCTCTACATAATGTCCATGTGGGGAAGTAACATACCTTGAATGTCAACCAATGTTTCCTTTATCCTGGCTTCTTCCCTTAGCAATTCTACCTAAGGATCTATCAAGAATCTAGATTTTGCAAAATGATTGGAATTAGAGCTTGGCTTAAGTGTCCAATGATTTGCATTGTCCTGCAATTCCTTGTCAATATTGGGTGTTTTTTCTTTTATTTCCTTGGTAAAATTAGTGGAATCAATCAATATTACAAACAAAGATACAACATTATTTATAGTAGTTTCTAATGTAGATATCAAAGTAGATAGTTCTATTTCATCAATTGATATCTTTTGTGCTACATTTTTTGGCACTTTAATCTAACAATTTCTCTCAAATTTTATGAGAAGTTTTTCCTACCGATTAGTACCCTCATTGAACTTGTGTATAATATCAATTAATTGATCAATAATGGGGACCTTTTCATTTAACTTTATAGATAGAGAATCTATGAATATTTCATTAATGTCTTCCAAAACTTGGCTCTTATCTCTCTTAGCTCTTAGTATTATTTTCTTTTTTTCTTTTCTTCCATAGTTCTCCTAGAATGTTCATTTTCTCAGTAGATAGATTTGATTGATCCCAATTTCAGATTAGAAACTCTTCATCAAGATCAATGCCATCAACTATCACCCATTTTCCTTTGCCCCTTCTCTTTCTCTATATAGTTGAAGAAGGGACTATAACTTTACCTTTGTCAATGAAGTCATTCTTCTATTCTTTCATCTATTGCTCAATTGAGATAGAGAGGCCCTAATCCTTGGTCAAAAATAATGAATCTTCATACTTGGTTGAGATTGTAGGTGCCTAGTATAGCTTGATAACCTCTAGGAAATAGCTTCGTGAAACTAAAATTGAGTTCACTTCACTTCTTGGTTGAACTGCATTCAACTCAATAGATTGTTGTTCAATTGTTTCCTTAGGTGGAGGGGAGGGACGTGATGGCATGAATTTTGCTAAAATCTTCTCAGCATTAGAATCCTTAGCTATCTCAATCTATGAAAGAGCTCCTTCATCCTTAATGTCATACATGTTCTTCAATGTCTTTATTGTGGACTACATAATATCTTCTACTTTATTTGACAAAATTTTAGAAGTGTTGAATCTTTGAGTTAGTTTACCATCATGTTTAGACATTGTCTCCTTCATTTCTTTTGTAGAGAGGTTAGACATGAGATTTCTTAAGTTTTTCTTTCTAACATTTCCTTCACTATTTTTGTTGCATTATACCAATGATGTGAGACAACCCTAAGTATATTTTGAGGAGCATGTCCTTAAAGCACAAAAGGGTCATTTTTTCATTTTTTTCATTTTATCTACAAGTTTTTCCTCAATCTGTTTCTATTCCTCTTTTCTTCTAGAGTCATATTGGAAGTACTTGAAAAAATTATACCCTTTCCTTCCATTATATTTTTCATTTTTTTTCAATGGTAGGGGGTGTCTTCTTCAAAGATATAATTAGGGTATTTTCTTTATCATCATTATAATCATCTTCATCCTATAGGCTTAGTTTCCTTTTGGGTTTTCTTGGCTTCGAAGGAGTGATCACAGGGGTAGACCTTGTAGTTCTCCTTGGTGGAGGCTTATATTGGGTCTTCACCTTCTTTTTGGGAGGTTCCTCTACTTCCTCTTCTTCATTACTTTCATCTACCTCTTCATCTTATTATTCCTCTTCTACATCATTACCCTTACCTTTAGTGATCATAAGAGATGTGTCTAGTTCGACAAATTTTTTTCCAATGGTTTCTAGTCTCCTCTTACCACTCTTTAGAATTTAAGGGATGTGAATCTCAAGAGAGATTCTTATATTTTCTTCTTCATAACTTCCAAAGTAAATGACTTTGTGGTCTATTGGCTCATTAATAAGAGTGTCAATAATATCCTTTGATTCATCAATATTCACATCATATGATAGAGGTTTAACCCATGCTATCCTAGGCCTGACTTCTTCTATGTGAACTTTGTCACAATCAACTAGGAAGCATATACTTTTCTCATAATCATTGACAAGATGGTTAGGGATCCTAAGCCTGCTTTGCATCCTTTTTTTGAAATTGTCAAAGTAAGCATCTATGGTTCTATCAGAATTCTCACCTTTTTCATTTATAAATTCATTTATTTAATAAAAATGGGGTGTCTTTCTTCCAAAGAAAATTTTGTTTGGAAGGAAAGAATTTATGAACATAAAAGAATAAACATAGTAAGAGTGAACCGAACTTACATGAATTGTTCATTGAGGTCCAAAATTCTCTCCATGTTCTTTCTTAACTTGGAATACTGAAGCTTGACAAGGTCAAATTATAGGTTCTTTAAATTAAAATATTGCATGTATGCTAGGTCCATTGCCTCACATGGCATGCTATTGGTATGGATTGAGATATAGATTTTATGAGCAATGGCATGGATGTCAAACTTGATTTCCATGATTGTCACATTAATTAGCTTCATGCCCCTGCCATCCCATTTAGTGATTGATAGCTTTGTCAATGATTGTTAGCTTTGTCAGTTCTACCTAAACTAGGGTTTTAATAGCCCTATCTTTCCCTATCATATGATACCTTATTATCATGTGAATCATCTTTTTAGTGATAGGGTAGGTCTATTTTAACCAAAATGACATATCATAAACTTGGCTTAGTATAACCCTGATCCACTTGATCTAAAAGTTCTTAGGAATATGGATGATGTGGATCAAACCATTGACCTCTAGATTTCTATAATCTAGCTTCAACACATCATTTTCATACAAAATCTACATAGGCCTAATCTAGCTTGAGATTCCCTAGCTCTTGGATAGAACAATGATAAATGATTTGATATCATAGATGAGTAGTAGCTTTGGAAGAATGGAAGAATTTACAACTTGAAAATCCTTTTCCTTTGTAATTTCTATATATAGTTGGAGTTTTGGAGGAATACAATCATAACTCTTTACCAACATCTATGAACCTTTCTTGACCTTTGAATTGGAAGAATTTTCCATACTACTAGGTTAAAGAAGAATTTCATGATGATGACTTCATCAAAGAATATTCTTCAATAGTTTGCACTAAATTCTTAAGGAACATTGAGCTCAAAGAGAATTTTAAAATTGTAGTGAAAATAAAGCTTCGATCTTTACCTTTTATCGAATTTCTAAATTTAGGGATTCATTTAATGCTTTGTATCTGGGTAGGTAAAAGATACTTGGTTTGGCCTTGAGACCTAATTAGTATAGTCTTTCCATGCTCAACTGAGTTAGTGACTTGGCTAAGTCTGCCCATGCTTAGTTAGGTTTAAAGAGTAACTCAATTTGTTGTAATAGCTCAATTAGGCCAAAGAAGTGACTTTGTTAGAACTAACAGCTCAGTCTAGTTTGAGTCTTTCTTCTGTCCAAGTGCATCTAATATGTTGACCAAGATTATAGTTTATAGATGATTGGAACTAATATAAAATATGGAATTTCACCATAGCTTAAGTGATCTCCTCTCCTGTTCAAATAGAGATAATTGAATCACCCGATTCATTTCTATGGGTGTGAATGACCTCACTAATTTCACTTGAATTCTTTGGAGACTTCTTTACCAATTTCTTCTTCATTTGACTTATGTTATTATCAACCTTTGACTTCTTTTCATCTTCATTTTTACCTCTATTAATGTATTTCTTTACTAGATGACCGAGTTCTTTTCATACATAACATCTTTTGGTAAGATTTCTTTTTCTAAGAGGAGGTTTAGGTAGTTTGGTCCAATGTACCTAAATTCACCACATAAATAGCATCTGTACAAGTGTTGTAATCCCAACCAAAGATTACCTTAGCAAGTTGTTCAAAAGGATTCCATCTCTTGGTTCAAGATTTGTGGCCTTGTTTATTGCATGTGAAACATTTTCCTTCAAACTTAGTTTTCTCAGTGCATTCAATTTCCATATTTTCATGTTTGTTGCAATTGTAAAAAATTTCATTTAGATTTAACTTTCCATTGCTCCAACATTTTTTTAAAGTATGTCATATCTTTCTACAATGATTACATCTAGGTCTTTTATTTCTTTGATCTCCTTGCTATGATGACTCTTGTTTTTCAATGTAGCTCTTACATTCCCTTTATGCCTTTTTTGAGATATTTTAGCTAATTGATCTATGATTTTTTGTGATCTCATCATTCTTTCACTTTTTCCTCTTTTTGCTCTAAGATCATTCATGCATTTTTCATTTTTTGTCCTTGGATTTGTGACTTCTTGATTTGTATTGTTCAATTTGTTTTCCATATCTTCCTAATGTAGTCAAAGCTTGTTGGTTTCATTATCTTTTTCTTCTATCCTAGTGTAGAGTAATCTTTTGTCTTCTTCTACCATATTTTGTCATTTTCAGCTTGGTTCTTTTTCTCCATGACTTTACCTATCCTAAACAAATGAATCTCCTATTCTCTTCTCATTCTTATGACTTCTTATTGAAGAATAAGATGTCTTCCAAGTAGATCTTCTATTGCTACATTTTCTTAATTTGAACTTATTTTTTTGAAAATATCTTTGATTCCTTCTTCTATTTAGAGATTTTCATTCATCATTTTTTCTATTTCTTTTCTTTCTTCTAGGGATTGAGATATTTTCTTCTTTAGTTTCTTGATTTTCTCCATGGCCACATGTAGGTCCAGCTTTTCATTCTCAATGAATTTCTCTAGCATGTATACTTCCATTATCTTTGATCTTTTTTCTCAAGCTACTAAACTCTCTGATACTAATTGTTGGAAATATAATTCAAACTAGATGACTAAGAGGGGAGGGGGTTAAAAATGAACGATCTAATTTTCTTTCACTTAATGCAATTTATTAAGTTGTCTAACCTTCTTTCATTCTAGAAATATAAAATTTTAAATATAGTAATACTATAACAAAATATTTGGTAAACTAGAAACCCACCTAGTAAAAGGAAAAACTAGGGTGGGGATGACACCTACAATGCTTCACTACTATAGTAATAAAGTTATCCTATTAAGGCTTACAAGTGATCACTTTTGGTGATCTTATCTTGTTAAGAGTAATAAGGACTATTAGGTCCACCTTGTGAAAGGATTTGTACAATACAATTAAGTATGCACTCTATTAGGAGTTTTTGTAAAGGACTATTAGGTCCACCCTGTTAGGGGATTTGGTACTAATGCACATGGTAGGACGAATCAATGGATCATATCTAAAATCCAACTATTATTGCTAATGAAGATACTTTTAAGTAAAGTTTATCATCTGACTATGATAGACGAGTCTCTTCATTTCCATGTATTTCTTCTACCCTTCTAAACAATTTTCCCTTCCATATTTTCTAATACAATATTCTTCAACTCGTTCCCATATACTTTGGATCACCAAAACATCTTATATTTATGTCCATCTAGATAGTTATTACATAGGTAAGTTACAACATAATTAATTCCAAAAATAATCAACAAGTTGACTTAGTACTATAACTTCGGTCAGTGTCTACTTGGGTGATACTAGAAACACTCGATCACAATTGTCACCTTAGCTAGCTCTAGCACTCTATAGATGTTTGGTGCTCAGTTCACAATGATCACTCAGTAGATTCTTCTAACTAAACTCTAATTTTTCTTCCATCTTTATTATCACCTTGGAACAAGACTACTCTACTAACTCGATTTGCATTGGAACTTGGCAGACACAATCAACTTGGTTAACAATAGATCTTGGCATATACTATCAACTCAATTGATAGTGTAACTTTTAAAAAGGTTAACTTGTTTTCTTGCATCATTTTTGAGCTTGATTAACACTACATACTAATGACTTGCAATTTTATTTTCATAATGACTAAGTGTTGTGACACTAATTAACAATATGTCTTGTCATGAGATTAATAGTAAAGGTTTAGGGTGTTGCTAGTAGTTTGTAAGGTTATTTTTCAAGTTCATGGCCATTCCTCTTCCTTCTTTATTAAAAAAAAAAAGTGATTTGTAATTTTTAGTGCCTCTACAAAATCGGATTCAATCAAGCTCTACAACTCAACAACATACCATACTCTACTATATATCTTGATTTAATTCAATTCCAACACTTAGTCATCAATTACAACCATCTCCAACTTTGCAATCCACTTCAATTAGCAGTTAGCTTATTCCTTATTTTTTCCTAAGTATACATACATGCTACCACCTTAACAAAACATAAATCCAATTATCCAAATTATGTATACATCTAAGCATTCAATCTCTTGTTTTCTCTTGACCACATCAACTAACATTCAATCTAAACCTTGGAAATTATGCATAAGTTATTTTGACCAAAATAATACTTCCCAAAAAAATCTCCACAAAGCCATTTCTCAATTAGTATGTAGTCAACTCATTTCCACAAGTCATGCATATACCTGTTGGCTAAGAATTTATCTTCCTTGATATTTGTGTTTATACCTTGAATCTTAGACTTTCCAATGGCTTGTGGAAAACAAAAATGTTAACAACATAATGGGTTAGCATAGTTATCTACAAAATACCGTTGAATTGAAAGGTACAACTCCCTTTTGAATGCAAGATATGCAATCAATTTTAATTTTAATTTTTTTGGTTCTGGTGGTATACTCTTAACCACAAAGCAAAAGAGGTAAATACCAAGTTACTAAACACTTTAAACAAATTAGTCAATTGAAAGGGGGACTAACTCATAACACAAAACCTATTCTAACCTATGATGTAATGAATGGATACATACATAAGCAACTATGATGATAGGAAGAAAGGAAAATTTGGTAAAATAGGTAATTCTCTGATTACACAATTAGCTAATATTTAGACAATGCCCAGATTGCTATCCCTTAGCTACTCCATGCATGAGTTTCTAGCTTCCTTATTAAACAAACTATACTAAACACACAAACTATGGTGTACAACAGAGAGAACAAAGAGATGCTCACGCTGAAGAAAGTAAGACACACAATCTATTGAATGAAGGAGAAAAACCAAGTTCATTCACATTTATTCAATTCTTGACATTAGCACATTCATTCTTTAAACTATGAAACTAAGTGAATAGAAAAACTTGAAATGGACTAAGAGCCACACAAAATAGTCCCAATTATAGGGGTTTTGCCAAAATTAATTTTTTTGATCTTCTTAATTTCAAAAAAGGTTACATTTACAAGCATTCTAAAAATGACTAGTTAGACTGGATGATTGCTTTGTAGAGGAGCATCTCTGAATAGATTAAACTTAAAATAGGACAAGCTTCAATAATTGTCCATTATAGAGATTGACAAAATGCCAAGTATGGCTAAAAAAAGAAAGAGAAGAGGGAAAATGAAATGTGTATGGAAAAGTGTTAGAACATCATGTCTTCTTATGAGTAATTGATTTGGCTCTATAGGCTTTCATGGTGTCAATTACTTTGTCCAGCTTGTCAACATTTTGAATGATGATGGTGTCAGCCAAAACCATCCAGTAGTCATCTATCTCTATTAGTCCATCTATTTTGGAAAACCTTGACTAAAACTTCTTTGTTTCTCTCTTTATGATTACATTTTCTACTAAGAATTCTTGGATCTAGGACACTTGGAAATTGAATGGGTCAACAGCTTCATCAACAAATGCCAAGAACTTTGATTTCATTCTCTCAATATCTACGAGCTTGCGATTATTTGACACAAAATACTCTGTGTGTAGTATCTATAACTATTGAAACAACTTATCAATGATCTTCTACAATAGGTTATTTACATCCTTAGTCTCATTGGCAAACCTCATAGAGCTTGCTATGATTAATTATAAGGATTATTTCTAGTGAAAAAGTGACTCCTTTCCTATCTTGAGAATCCTATGTGTAATGGAAACATTTGTATCCATGTCAATTAATTCTTCTAGGAGGGCCAATTTCTCTATCAACTTGTTTATTGCCTTTTGTATGGTTATCTAATGTTTTAAGATGCTTCACTAAGCTTATGGACATCCAACACTAGGCTTCCAAAGTTTTCAACTAGTAGGGGACCATGAGCCTTCATCTCATCTAACCATGCTTGGCCGACCTACTCATATTGCCTTTCTTGTTATAGCTTTAGGAGTAGATTTTTATTCTCCTTTGTAATTGGGTCAAATTGACTCGACTAAGTGCTTTCAAGTGCAGACCTTATGTATTATACCAAATTCTCTATTAGAGGAATTCAAGATTTTCATTTTTTCTCTAAGCTCCTCTAGTTTATCTTTAATTTTCTCGTTGGTAGACTTTCACATATTCACCATGGAATTGTGAATAGGGATACCAAGATCAATTGTCCTAATTTGGAAGTCATCTTTAGAAAGTTTGTGTGATCTCCCGTCTTTTTGTGGCTCAATGATATCTACTAGAATATGGTAGGTTTTTCAATCCATATCCAATGTGACAATCATCTTTTGCTTCTTTTTCTTCTTGGATGGCTAAGATGAGGTGACTTGTGTGATCGAATTTTTTAATGGAGTTGCTTCCTCATGTCTCATTTTCCTCCTATCAATGATCTCTCTTCGAGCCATGAATTTGTATAGAACACATTGATAGATGACTATAGAGAAGTGGGGTTGAACAACTTCCTAGCTATTGGTGGAGTATTTTTCTCTAGGAAGGAACAAGAAAGGTATAAACCTTTATCACTGAGAGAGCTAGTGTGCTATCTTGTTGTGATGTATCCTTTTCCTAACAATCCATAGGATTGGTGTTGCCATATAAATTAATTATCCAATTAAGGGAGGTCATAATCAAAAATAAGTTTTCTTGATCCTTGTCCTTGTCCTTGTCTCCTTCTTTCTCTCCAACTTTCCTTGTATCTAGGAGGGAGCCCTATCTATAGGTAGGGGTAATTGGCACAATTTTATCTAGAGGTTGATCTCCTCCTTTTCGAATAGACTGAACCAATACCACTAATGTTGAAGTGCTAGCTATAATAGTTGTTGATGTAGTGGACTGGGCAGCTCCAGATGATACTCCACCTGTCGAACCAATGCTTCCCATTCTCTTCTTCCTTGCTCGGTTCCATTCTACCCACTTGTCTATTCTTTTGATTATTATGTGCATGAGTACGTTGATGGTGTTGATAATAGGACCTATAGGTAGGGTAGGTACAATGGGAGCATCTTTTATCTTTCCATAAGATGTGGGGTGCATATAACCTCCATCATCTACAATGTCAAAAATATCAACATAGTCCATTATATAAGTTAATCTCATCAATAGTTAGCCATGAAAAGAACCTTTCCTTGGTTTTATACTCATTAAGAGACCATGACCTAAAATATTCAATATCTAGAACATGTCACTAAGGATATCCAAACTTCAAGTGATCTCTTACAAAGTCAATTAGATCATACTGTGGCCTAATTACCTCATAGTCTAATAATTTAATTTTACTCTCAAATCTCTCCACCAAATTAAAAGAACCTAATCTAGAAGCATATGAGTATGGTCCAACTACTATAGGTCAGGGAAGCTCAACAATATTCTTCATAGTAGAATGTAAGGTAGTTACGTCAAGCATTTTTTGACATAGTACAACTAGAACCACATTGTCTTCTAGATATCTTGGAAACCTATTAGGAAAGCCATTATATGCTCCTATTTGCAAATAGGATAACTTCAAGCCTTGGATGAATGGGCATCCAAATTTTCTTGAGACTGAAATTGCCTCTAGTTAAAATCTCATTTTAAGGCATCCTTTCAATTCCAAGCATAACCTTATTTTGAAGGTGTTAGGACTCAAAATTGAAGCTCTAATTTTGAGTACCATTGAGAAAATTGAGCCCTATATGTGCTTTTTAATGCACATGTACCCAATTGTACTTGAGAAGACCAAGAGATGTTTAATGTTTCTATTACCTTGCATTTAATGCATCCATGTGTTTCATGATGATAAATTGTCATTCTGAAGCATTTTGTGAAGTCCCATTTTGAGCATTTGTCAAATTTGCATTTTTGCTTAAGTGTGAAATAGCGACAAGAGGCCTTGTTTGCAATTGAATATCTCACACCTAGTAATGTTTTATGACTCACTACTTTGGGAATGTTTAGTGTCTGTAATAGAGAGATTCATTTCAAATTTTCTTGACTATGTTTTAAATCCCTCAAATTTGGTCATTTATTGTTGTCATGTTAATTCAATTTGTTTTGAATTCTGGAAACTCTTGTTTGAGTTGTTATAATTTTGATCCAGTTGACCAAAATGAGAAAATTCCTTTTGCATTTCATTTCAAAGGTCATAGACTTTCTATGTTTTAAATCTAAGCTTATGATGAATCGCTTTGATCAGTTTTTGAACATGTTCCAAATGCAACATGTAACATTTTACTGGTGTCAAGAAGTGCAAATTTGTTGGAACCACTGTTCGTGATGTCATATCCCAAGATCCATGATAGGTAAGATCAAATAGATTATACGACTATGTTTTCCTCTAAAAATAGTTCAAGTGTTCCAATCTTCAAATCTTGACAAATCTGTCTGCACACTTTCCTAGGTCCATTCCATTTGTAAAAATTGCTTTTCTGTTAGTGTTTCTAGTCTGCAAATTCTGAGTAGCCTACTTTGAGCACTCACCATTTGTGCCCACTTATTCTTCATGAGCCCTAATCTCATATTTATACCTTTCTCATGACAGTGAACCAATGCCCCAGTTTTGATTTCCCCAAGCTTTAGTTTGCCCAATTTTTGAAGCTGAATTCAAAAGCATTTTTTGGTTTTCTAACTTATTTTCTTGTAGGCAATTCTAAAAGGGAAACTTTGACAGTCAATATCTTTTGACTAAGAATTATTCATGAGAGAAGATTCAATAGGGCAAGAGATTTCTGTACAAAGAATCAGTGTGTTTGATTTTAGAGCTAGGTCAGAGGTTTGAATTAGTTTTTAAAGCCAGTCAAAGGACCTCTAGGCATGAAATTTACAATTTTCATAAAGAGGTAAAAATGAGTTATGAAAGTTGAATCAATGATGTAAATTGATTTTAATTGGTGTCAAATGATTAGTAGGCCAATTTGATAGTTCAAGTGTTTGAAAATGATTTTTTTTTTAGTCAGACCCACTTTGGGGCCCAACTATTTCTATCATATTAATGAGGCATTGGGATTTTAAAATATTTAAATGGTATTTCTTAGAGTTTGGAAAGGTTTGGAACTTTGCTTCCATCTTTTGGTTATAGGAAAACCATAAACTCAACATAAGCATATGTGGGACACCATAGTTAGTTGAGAAAGTCTTGTTGTTTATTCAAACTGATGGTTGTTTCAAGGGGTTAAGGTTGATTGAGTCTCTATTAGTCCAGACGAGGAAGCAATTGGGGAAGAATCCTTAGGAGTTCTTGTCAAATTAGGTGAAGCAACTATATCTACATTCAAGGAGTTTGCTAATGAAATTCAAAGGGAGAATTCCAAAAGACCAATCCCTAGAGGTGTAATTCATCATATGACTCATTATGTTATGAATTACATTAAGTTTCTAATTGATTACATGGATGCATTGAAATCACTTTTGGATTGTAAAAAAGAATAGACTAGTAATCCTTCGAGTAGACCCTTTTTGACGGAGGTTGGAGTAGATAATAAAGGGCTAATAGGAGGCTTAGAAGTTTTAGAGGATTTTCAATATAATGAGGATGCAACAACTATGAATCTCTCTCCCATGGCTTAGCAGTTAATTTTAATTCTAGAGCTTCTAAAACATAACTATGATTGAAAATCTGAGCTGTACAAGGACTCTACCCTCACCTATCTTTTCTTGATGAACAATTTCTGGGAATCCATGTAAAAGGAACCATAGTTTTGAAGATGTGGAATCTAAAGAAGGGGATTCATATCTCGCGCCCTCACTGTCATGGCCACACCCAAATACAACTCACACATCTAAAACTCTACCTTTTGATTCAAGGGAAAACCATGGCAGCAAGAAAATAAAAGGAGAGACCAATGATGAGGAAGAAGCCTAAACGAGGCTTTATAATTCAACTCAATCCAATCAATATCAAGGGAGTCCATCTTTTTCCCAAAATTGATGGTGTATAAATTGTGTAAGCTTGATTTGATTGAAAACAAGGAACATTTGAAAAAGAAACTAGATCCAATCCAAATCAACAAGACAACAACTCATATATTTTTGGCCACTACTCACTTATAGAGCAAAATGGAGCATTAATAGAGCTTAAAAGTGAGAGAGCGACAGTGTAAAGAGTAAAGATCCCAGCCAAAGGAAACTCATAGGTAATCAAGGAAGGATCTATCAAAAGAATAGGCACACATGTGAAATCTAGAAGCCACCAGTCAAATGTAAAGGGAAAACCACAAAGAGTAGCATGTGCAAGAAGAACACAGTGCCAAGGGAAGCCTCTAATTGAGAAGTCAACTTATAAGATTGAAGATGTAAGGAAAAATATATGAGGCAGAAAGCAATAATCCATGTCAAAATAGGGGATACCATTAAGATGAATTGCATAAGAAATAATTTTGTTTAGATATGGTCAAAATAAAGCCTGAATCTGTTGCCAAGACTTTGCTAATCCTTTAGGTGATTATAAGGAAGCTAAAGCCCTTCCACTAAAACATGATGCAATTACAATTACAAGAGAACAATGAGAAAAAAGTAAGTTACTTCTATGAAAGTTCTTTTTCCTATGAGGAAGCATTGGGGAACCTCTCCTACTTCATGCATTCTCCCCTCTCTCCAACCAAGATAGTGGATGGGTTTTAAGCATTGTTGGAAGAATAAATATCACTAATTGGAGAAAAGATTAGAGATTTGTTTCTATTTAACTACTATGAAGGCTATCAGAGCTTGAGTTATTATCATAAAGACTGACCTAGTTTTTTCTCTATGAGTCCTATTGAAAGGTATCCATGTTCTCACTCTAAAAGATGTGGGTTAAGGTGAAATTGGTGGAGAGGCGATGCTTTGCAAAAGGAATAATCCAACTCTCTCAATGGTGTAAATAAATTAAAAATGTCATGCCTATCCACTTGTTATGTCACAACACCATCTACAGAACTTTGCATCTTTAGACTCCTGTTACAAAGGAATGATCTAAAAAAATGTTAACTTCACAGAGGACCCCAAGTTGTTGTACTAGATACACAGGAGGAGAAAGGAAAGATACAACAATTGAATCCCACATTGAGTGGGTGAAGGTTGTTTTCACACCTTAAATACAATAGCAAACAATAAGTGTCCAAAAAGGGACACATCTTTTTAAAGGCAAAGTCAGTGCTCATGTGTCCTAGTTAACCAGCTCAGAGGACCAAGTAATTTTGAATGCATAAACATGTAGACCAAGATGATGATGTTAGTAATTATTGGACCAACTAGACAGTGCCACATGGCATAGATTGCGAGGAAGTATGTGACATGGCAAGCTCAGATCCAAATGCCCAGATGATGCCATGTGGAAGATCTAGTAGTTAGTGCATTCTTACTTTGAGAAGTTGCAAGGAGGTTAGATAATGTAGGGAAGTGCCTGGGTGCCACATGGCAGTGGGCTTGGGCTAGAGCTAATGTTGTGGTCTTATCAGCCTACTAAGGTGGTAGTGATTGGATGATGATGTGGATGATGATGAACATGGTAGAAATACAACTGGGATCAAATTTGGTCATTTTCAAATCAGTTAAACCCAAATTTTTACCAGTATTTCATGATGCAATTCAAATATTTTTGTTTTTATAAAGGTTATCATCATTTTAACAAAGATATTTATAAGTTTGTTATAGAATAATGATGAAAACCATATCAAATCATATAGGTAAAAAGATGAAAGAGGTTTTGCAACTACGAAGGATGGAATTTCAATCTCTTATATTTGTTTCAAAGAAATAAAAAAATTCAATAGCGAGTCAGTCTTTATTCTAATATCTTGTCTCCCATTCATGTTGTTTGTGATCTTTTGTGTTTTGTAAACAAAGAGTATGAAACTTGGTTGCAATCTGTTTTTTGTATATATTGATTTTTTTTTTATGACTCAAAGAGTTATGTAAATGCTTGATTCATCATCATAGGGTTGCAGATATCAAGAAGGGATAGGTCAAGTAAGAGATTCAGAAAGATGCAGGTGTCTAATTCACAAAGTGGATAGATGGATAAGGAAGTCCTGATGTATGGCATATGTCAATGATTTTTAGAGATATGTGTTAGAGATTTGTGTGACTGCCCAATAGATAACGCACTGATCATTTTGAAGGATCATAGGGTTATGTTGTTCATGTCATGTTTTGTTGAATTCAACATCATTAATCAAATATTATTTCCTTTCATGTTGAAGAGCTACAATAGAATGCTCTCAATAAACTTATGAATTGCATTATTTTTCATTTAGCTACTATAGATCTATGTCATTGCATGAGTTAATAGGAGAAAAAAGGGTTAAATCTACTTATTAGATTCAAAAATATGTTTTGCACTGGTACCATATAATTGAATCTAAGGTCCACCCACCTAGGTTTTGTAGAGCTTGAAGTAGAAGAAGGGTCCAACTTTATAGTTGGCCTGGTGTCTGAAGTGACATGTTGAAGATGGGAGTTTGCTACCCCTAGATGTTTCTCGTTCTCATCATTTCAAAATAGCCAACAAGATGGCGACTCTGCTGGGGGGATAAGATGGCAATAAATTTTGTTAAAAGTACATGAATCTCTAGTGTTAATTGAATATCTTAGTCCTATTTTTAGTATGGTGTTGCCTATCTAAGTTACCAAAAAAATGGCAACTCTACTCGAGAATTGCATATAGAAGAAGCCAAAATATTTGCCATGAAATGGATTGTATATAGCATATCTATAGCAAGAAGTGTTTCTTGTTTCCTTGCTAAAGTTTCATGTCCCCCAGTATCCTTATTCATGGGCATCAATATGTTGTGAGAATTGGATATAAATTGTGTTCTATGACTGTTATAGGTCTGTCTTCAATCAATTTAATTTTTGCAAGTGTTGTGGAGAAAGTTCAGAGTCAAGAATGGATTTATAAGGTGTATTATCTTTTAAAGGTGTTAATGATTTGCAAATTTCTCCTACATATGAATGTTTAGTTTAGATTTGTCACATGAAAAATTATGTTTTATTTCTCACAAAGTGTGAGTTATGACTCTCAAATCTCTATACTAGTTTGTTCGTAGTTGATTTCATTGCATAATTTGAAGGATTTTCAATTATGTGGGCAGATCTAAAGCTTTTGATAGTTTGTTGAAAAAGAAGTTTAAATTCTTGATTAAATATTAAAGTGTTGTTTGCAATATGCTATTATAAGAAAGTGAATTTTCAAAAGTAGATCACAGGAGTGATTTTTTTATCCTCTAGGAAGGAGGTGGTGGCTCTACAAAGTTTTGACTATTGGTGTGAAGGAACTTTAGTCTTGCACCTGTGCCAAATCAACAGATCAAAGTTTAGCATCAACATTTGAGGTATTTTGGTTTTCATGTTTCTCTTTCATAGAAGTCAAGTGTTTAAAAAGGTTGCCTCTATTCAATGATTTTTAGCACTAGAAGGAAGAGGTAGAAGTTTTATTTTATAATGAAATCAGATCTCAGATCTAAAATTAGTTTACCAAGACATGAAGATGTGCTCGAAGATGTGATAGAAATTAAGACATCTCTTCACAATCAAATTGTCAAATTTATAAGAAATGTGGTAGGAAATGTTCAAGGTCTAGAAGATGATCAAACTTATGAAAGGTTTAAATTAGGACTAATGGAGTTGCATGTGTCTTTAAGACCCAAGGAATCTTCATGGCCTATTGCTTTCTTAGATGTCTTTATTCCTAATTCAGTTAACTAGCCATCACATTTGAGGGTACAAAAGATTTTTCATGTTGATAGTCTTTTCAAGAAATTTAAGAATGATTTAAATAGCCAATGTGAATGTGCTGAAAGTAGTAGTGAGTGTAGTGAATCTATAGATAATGATAACATTTCTTGTGATTATGAAGAGATGGATTCTAGATCTACTGAATTAGATGATTTTAGTCAGTATGATGAAGATGGTTATGTGACTAAAAATGAATCATGTGATAGTATGCATGAGAGTGTGAAAAGTATTAACAGTAGTACAGATAATTCTTCTTTTGGTAAAGATGAGAATGATACACCTAGTAAAGAGGTATTGTGTAAAGAAGAGCTAATATGTTGTAGTATGGATTCTAGGTTTTTAGATTGTCATATTAATGGTACTACTACTATAAGTTTTTTAGATCAGCCAATTTATGATTAGAACCTAGGAGAAGAGACTTGTGATGAAGTCTTGTTTAGCGTTGATGAAATTTCACAATTGCTAGCCGATGATCTTGAAAGATATGCAAATGTTTCTTTGGATGCTCATGTTATCCCTTGTGGTATTTCTTCTCAAGATTCTTATCATGCTGATTATACTAAAATTGGTTTCAAATATAACAAAGAAGAAAAGGCTAAAATTAATAAATCTGATTTTGATTTTTCACTATATGTTTGAAAGTTCATTCTAATGAATTGTTTGATGAAGAATACAATTAGCATGATTCATGTTAGCACTTTCATGATAGCCTTTTAGACTTGGTAACTAATGAGTTGTTTGATTGTGAAGAGGTTTCAATGAAAAGTAAATCTGATTTAATGGATGACACGACAACAAGAAGGCAAAAAACATATTTCACATATTCTTCATAGTTGGTTAAAAAAGGTGAGTTGCAAGATTTGGATATATGCAACTTGTTGAACAAGGTAGAATATGAATCATTTTTGTTTTTGGCTAATAGCATGCATCAATCATATGTGGATGATGGTTTTCACTTTGATCTAAGTTTACATGAGCATGCAGATGTTTTGTCTCATAGTGAGCATAATGTAGAGGTTATTGCTCATGTATGTATGCATTATGAGAATGAAGGTGTGAATTCAATTTTCCCAAGTGTTCTATTTCAAGATGTTAATCTAATTGGTGGAATTGATGGGAAAGATAATTTTAGTTTACCTCAAGGAAATGTTAATGAAAATCAAATTTGTGATAGAGTTAAGAAATTTTGTTGCTGTTCGACGACCCAAGGTCATCATTAGTACATAGTAGGTGTGGTTGTTTCTTGCTTTCAATAAAGTCATTCGAGAGAAGTTTTTGTGAGTGGTCTTCTTCTTCCAGAGATCTAAACCCTTGCCATGCCCACAAGGGTCATGCATCCCCAAACAATGCCACTGTTGGGACTTAAAATTGAAACTTTGATTTTGAGTACCATTGAGAAAATCAAGCCCTATGCTTTTAAATGAACATGTATCTAGCTATACTTGAGAAGCCCAAAAGATGTTTAATGTTTCTAATAACTTATATTTAGTGTGTCCATGTGTTTCATGATGATAAATTGTCATTTCGAGTCATTTCGTTAAGTCACATTTTGAGCATTTGTCAAATCTACATTTTTGCTTAACTGTTAAATAGTGGCAGGAGGCCTTGTTTGCAATTGAATATCTTCCACCCTATAATGTTTCATGACTCACCACTTTGGTAATGTCTAGTGCCATATTAGAGAGCCTATGTTTTAGATTTTGAGTCATTTTGAATCCACTTCACTAGGTTTTGAATCCTCAAAGTTGGTCATTTATTGTTGTCATGTTGATGCAATTTATTCTAAATTCTGAGAAGCCCTGTTTCACTTGTTATAACTTTGACCCAGTTGACCAAAATGAGAAAATTCCTTTTTCATTAAATTTTAAAGGTCATAGACTTGCTACATTTCAAATCTAATCTTGTGAAAAATCTATTTGATCGATTTTTTAATGCGATTCCAAATGCAACTTGTAACTTTTTACTGGTGTCAAGAAGTGCAGATTTGTTGGAACCCCTATTCATGATTTCATATCTCATGATCCATAATAGATGAGATTGAATAGATTTTACCACTATGTTTTCCTCTAAATATACTTCAAGTGTGCCAATTTTTAAATCTTGATGAATCCATCTGCACACTTTCCCAGGTCCATTCCATTTGCAAAAAATGCTTTTCTGTCAATGTTTCCAGTTTGCAAATTCTGAGTAGCCTACTTTGATTGCTTTCCGTTTATGCCCATCTATTTGTCATGAGTCCTAATCCTAGATTTATACTCTCCTCTTGATAGTGAACCAATGCCCTAGTTTTTATTTCCCCAAGTATCAGTTTGCCAAATTTTTGAAGTTAAATCCTAAAGCATTTTATGGTTTTCTAACTTGTTTTCTTGTAGGCAGTTCTAAAAAGGGCAACTTCGACAGTCAATATATTTTGACTGATAATTCATCATGAGATGAGATTCGCCAGGGTAAGAAATTGCTGAACAAAGAATCAGTGTGTTTGATTTCAAAGCTTGGTCAGAGGGTTGGATCAATTTTCCAAGCTAGTCAAAGGACCTCTGAGAATGAAATTGATAGTTTACATAAAGAAGTGAAAATGAGCTATGAAAGTTGAATCAATGATGAAAATTGATTGTAATCAGTGCCTGATGATCAGTAGGCCAATTTGACAATTCAAGTGTTTGAAAATGAATTTTTTTTTAGCCAAACCCACTTTGGGGCCCGATTGTTTTTGTCAAATTAATGAGGCATTGGGATTTTAAAATGTTCAAATGGTATTTGTTAGAGTTTGGAAAGTTTTGGAACTATTCTTCCAGCTTTTGGTTATAGGAAAACAATAAACTCAATAGAAGCATATGTGGGACAAAATAGTTAGTTGAGAATGTCTTTTTGTTTATTCAAACTGGTGATTGTTTGAAGGGGTTAAGGCTGATTGAGTCTCCTGTCCGTCTAGATGAGGAAGCCATTAGGGAAGAAGCCTTAAGAAATCTAGTCAAATTTGGTGAAGCAACTAGATCTACATTCAAGGAGTTTGGTAATGCAATTCAAAGGGGGACTTCCAAAAGACTGATCACTATAGGTGAAATTCATCTTGTGACTTGTTATGTTATGAATTAAATTAAGTTTTTGTTTGATTATATATACGCATTGAAACCACTATTGGATTGTAAAAAAGAATAGACCAGTAGTCCTTCTAGTAAATCCTTTTTGACTAAGATTGGAGTAGACAATAAGGGGCTGATAGGAGGCTTAGGAGTTTTAGAGGAATGTCAATATAATGAGGATGTAGTCATTATGAATCTCTCTCCCATGGCTCAATAGTTTTTTTAATTCTAGAGCTTCTGAAACATAAATTTGATGGAAAACTTCAGTTGTACAACTCTGCCCTCACCTATCTTTTCTTGATGAACAATTTCTACCTACGTGCATGAGAGTTGGAGGGAATCTGTGTAGGAGGAGCCATAGTTTTGAAGATGTGGACTCCAAAGAAGGGGATTCATATCTCGTGTCCTCACTATCATGGCTACACCCAAATGCAACTTGCACTTCTAAAACTCTACCTTTTGATTCAAGGGAAGACCACAGTAGCAAGCAAACAAGTGGAGAGACCAACAATGAGGAAGCAGCCTAAAAGAGGCTTCATAATTCAACTCAATCCAATCCACATCAAGGGAGTTCCCCTTTTTTCCAAAATTGATGGTGTACAAATTGTGTAAGCTTGATTTGATTGCAAACAAGGAACATTTGAAAAAGAAACTTGATCGAAGAAAAATCAGCAAGACAACAAATCGTATCTTTTTGGCTGCTGCTCACTTATGGAGCAAAAATAGAGCATACACAAAGCTTAAAAGTGAGAGAGAGGTAGTGTAAAGATTAAAAAGCCTAGCCAAAGGGAACCCATAGGAAATCAAGGAAGGATTCACCAACAAAACAAGCACCCACATGAAATCCAAAAGTTGCCAGCCAAATGAAATGGGAATCCCACATAGAGCACCATGTGAAAGAAGAAGGCAGTGCCAAGGGAAGCCATTAATTGAGAAGTTGACTAGTAAGGATGAAGATGTAAGGCAAAAAATACGAGGTAGAAAGTAGAAATCCACATCAAAATAGGGGATACCATTAAGATGGTTACATAAGCAACAATTTTGATTAGATATAGTCAAAATAAAGCTTGAATCTGCTATCAAGACTTTACTAATCCTTTAGGTGATTATAAAGAAGCCGAAAGCCTTCCATTAAAACATGATGCAATTACAAGTCCAAAAGGATGATGAGAAAAAAGTTAGTTACTTCTATGAAGGTGCTTTTTCCTATGAGGAAGCATTGGGGAAGCTCTCCTACTTCATGCATTTTCCCCTCTCTCCAACCAAGATAATGGCTAGGTCTTAAGCTTTATTTGAAGAATAAATGCTAATGATTGGAGAAAGGATTAGAGTTTTGTTTCTATTTTATTGCTATGAAGGTTGCCAGACCTTGATTTATTATCATAGATACTGACCCAATTTGTGCTCTGTGAGTCCTATTGGAAGGTATCCATGTTCTCACTCTAAAAGATGTAGGTTAAGATGAGATTGGTGGAGAGAAATGCTATGCAAAAAGAATAATCTAACTCTCGCAGTGGTGTAAAAAATTTAAAAATGTCACACCAATCCACTTGTTATGTGGTAGCACCATCAATAGAAATTTGTGTCTTTAGACTCTTGTTATAAAGGGAAGGATCTTTAAAAATGCCAACTTCATAGAGCACCCCAAGTTGTTGCACTAGATACATAGGAGGAGCAAGGAAAGATACAACAATTGAATCCCACATTGAGTGGCCAAAGGTTGTTTTCACACCTTAAATACAATAGCACACAATAAGTGTCCAAAAAGGGACACACATTTTCAAAAGAAAGGCCAGTACTCATGGGTCCCAATCAGCTAGCTTAGAGGACCAAGTCATTTTGAACACCTAAACATACAGACCAAGATGATGATGTTGGCAATGACCAGACCAACCACAAGGTGCCACATGGCATAGATTTTGAGCAAAGTTGTGATGTGGCAAGCTCAGATCCAAATGTCTAGATGATGCCACATGGAAAATATAACAGTCGGTGCATTCCCACTTTAGGAATGTGGGGAAGTGCAAGGAGGTTAGATAATGTGGGGAAGTGCATAGGAGCCATGTGGAAGTAGGCCTAGGCTAGAGCTAATGTTGCAGTCCTATCAGCCTGTTGAGGTGGCAGTAACTAGATGATCACATGGATTTCAACTTTGGACAACACCTAACATACATATGTGTGACTAGGACTAGGAAGAACTCAAGTGACAAGACCCTAGATCAGATAAAGTGGAACACAAACCCTGTTTTGGCAACAAAAAGCCTTAGGAGATATTCTTTCAGAACCCAGGCGATAGTGGGACAACACAATATATCGTGTGACACAATTTGAAATACTCGAGTGACACTTTTCTCTTGGGTGACAGTTCGCACAAGGTAGGATGACAGATTTCTATATAATAGGGCAATAAATCTTATAACAGTAGGGTGACACAATTTGTAAAAACAACTATCCACGCAATATTTCTCCAAAGAATAAGTAATAAATCACCAGTTTTGTGTAAAATGACAATATTTGACTTCAATTTTGTTGTGTTTCGGTTTGATAGTCAGCTAGTTTTATGACCACACATTTTCAGGTTTCAGTTCGTGTTGAGTAATAATAAGGTTTACAAACAGTAGGGGTTTTTTAACATGTCTCAAACAGTTGAACAAGGGTAAAAACAACCTTGCCAATACACATTTGTGATATTAGAACAACCTTCCTACCAATTTTACCAAGATGTTTGATTTGTAAGAACGTTAACACAGGTCAACACATTCGAAAATATTAGCCAAGCAATCTACCTTAGAGTCGCGATTCATTACTCAACAACTTGGCCCATGCTTGATGCTCCTTTGCCTCACACTACGTGGTTGACCATAAGAGATATTGGCTTTGTCATGGAAGTGTCATAAACACAACGAAGGGACACATAGATGGTGAGTGTAAAATCTTGGGGTGATTCAGGTAGTCCACTAGGATCGATCCTTGCACCAAGAAGTTAAGCAGCAAAATAGGATAGCTACTAGCTTAGGGTGTTTAGAAAGGGCTTCCATTCATAATGTTCCTCTTGCACCCAATTAAGGGATGCCACACCTTGTGGTGGGTAACAGACCTCACGGTCACAAGAGCACCTTAAGCGTTCTTGCCTAGTGATCTCCTCATGGTCAAAATTCCATAAACAATCACACTAAGTGAAGACAAATAATATGTCTGCCAAGGTTTTGTGTCCTTGATAGCCTTGAGTTTATAGTGGGTTGGAAGAGCCAGGGATTAGCTTATCCCCACTCGGAGGTTGTCCAAGAGCAAACCATTTAAAGGATTATAACTACCATAGATTGGATCCACTCTCAAGGGTCAAGATTTATGATTCACCACAAGGGTGAAGAGCATACTTTCCTACCTTAATCATTTCCCCCAAACACACCAAAAAAATTCAATTAATCCTCTTTTTCTCGAAATCCAAAGATGAGTCAAGATTTATGATTCACCACAAGGGTGAAGAGCATACTCTCCTATCACCAAAGAACCTCGATTGCAAGTTTAATGTGCCTACGAAAATGAAACAACTAGTAGATGCCACACATAGAATAAAAGAAAAAAACAAGCAAGTTTGGGTTTTTATGCGTTGGGTAGCCCTGCAAACAATCATTAGTAGCCCTTGTGCTTTTGAAGCTTTGACATGCATTCTTTTTAAAAGGCAATTAGGCAAACATCTCAAAGTAGCAACCTACAAACAAAATCGTTAGCCCCACAAGTTAGCTTCAACATAACATGTAATCTACAAATAGACCTCTGTAAAACCACTATAGACTTGTAAAAATCTAGAAAACAACAAGTACAACCGAGAAACTGATCTAATCACTCAATCAACAAGCAAGTTCAAACCAGGCTATAGTTTTTGCTGAAAGTATGTCATGCGATAATTCTCAATATACGTGTATGATAGTTTCCTTTTGTGCGACATTTCTGTCTAAGTTGGGCAATAGAACATACTATAGCAGAGCAATAGAGTTTGATACTATCATGGGACACTTTTATTGGAAAAATATCACACTGCAATTATAAGAACTATCGTACAAAACTAGAAAAATGTTGCCCAAATGTTGCAGTTGTAAAAAAAGAAAAGTGCATATAGGACAAAACCAAGTGTTCTGCCCCACGATGGGCACCAAAAATGTACACTAAGAAAGTGTTACACTCTAAACCCTTTTATCCAATGGATTCCATGAGTTTAGAATGCTTGGATGCCAACTTAGAGCTCCCTATCCACAAAGTGCAAGAGAGTATGATTTCACATGCAAGCGCTCTCAACTAAGCCTTAGTAATGCTCTTCTTGCTAGTAAATCATGCAATTAGAGGTTTTCTTAGAGACAAGATGCAAGAGTACAAATGTCGACAAAGGATGCCTCAATGATGCAATGTAAATGAAGACTAAACTAGAATGAGTATGCAAACTGCAGCTAGGCTAAGCAAGGATGAGAGTGTTACTACCAACCTAGTTAAGTTATGTGAGCTAAATTATTGCAAAAGAGAAACTTAAATTAATATGCAACTATACTAAAAGCCATATGATCTTAAGCTAGTATGTGATGAATGAGAGAATGAAGACAAGAAAATCAAAATTCTCCACAAAGCTCCAAAGAGACTTGTTAGAAAGCCTGCAACATAACAATACTCATAAGATGAATGGATCATTTGATAAAGGAGAGAGCTCTTTCTTTTAAAGCCGTATAGACGGTAAAGATCAAGGTCAAGATGATGGATGATCAATGGCGGAGTTTGAAAATAGGAGTGATCCACGTGCACAAACAAGTCAACCAATAAAATAGAAGTTGACTTTCCATATAAGAAAAAAGTCACAAAGCCTTTTCTTTTAATTTATAAAATAGAAAAAAACTTTATGTGTGCACTTTAAGTGGGTTTAGAAGAATGGGGTCTTTTATTTAATTAAAAGGGAACATGCTCTTTTAATCAAATAATGAACTTAGGATATCATAGTCAAACTATAGGTTATGAGCAAATTAATTGATTATTAGCAATTTGGTCCAGGTAAATGATTAATTAAATTAGCCAAAATGCTAAGAAGGGGGCTAATAGTCTAGATGACTATTTTTAGGTGATTACAATGATGAGGAGAAAAGGTTGGTGGAGAATGGGGATTTCTATGACTTGGACCAACTCAAGGCTATATGGAAAGATGTCTTGTCTTGCATTCGTGAATACTTTATTCTTGATTAAAGATTGAAAAGGGTACATAAATTTCACTTCATATTTTTAAACCATTTCTTTTTTAAAGATAGGATGTCTTTCCCTTTTTATTTGAATTTCTCTCTACTTCATAGTCTTCAGGCCCATAGGAATGAGTCTAGACCAATGCTCCATGTGAAGGGCATATTTTGTTAATTGAGAATTATTGTAAAAATAATGTAGTTAAACCCTCTCCTATTATGAAGAAGAAGTGTAAATAGTTAGTGAGTCTCATCAAAAGATGAGTGCTAAGAAAATTAAGGTAAAAAACTGAGGAGGGTTTTAGTGATAGCAAGGGTTCTAAGAAGAAGATTAAGAGGGAGAAAAAGAAGAAAATTAGTGAGGAAAATACAGAGTCTAAGAAAACTAGAGATGAAGAGGATAATTCAGAAATGTGGGACTTGAGCTCTAACCTGGATGGATACTTTGGAAACAGTGGTATCTTTGTGGTTAAGCATGAGGGGGAGAGTAGTAAAGATAGGAATGTGGAGTCAAAAACCATCTCTGAAGCCTCAGAGAAAAATGAGGGGGAACCAAAGTGATCAACCTACAACCACAAAAAAAGGATATTTCTAATGTTAAGAGTCTGAAGGATATAGAAACTGAGAGGATTGATGAAGGCAAAGCCCTTGTCGTTAAAGATCAAGGCCTGAATAAAGAAAACCAAAAGGAGATAATGGAAAAAAAGGGTAGAAATTCTGAGAATTAACTCCATCTCAAGGAAAACCAGGAAATTACCAATGATTTTGGTAAAAAGTCGGGTGATGAGACCAGAGATGAAACTAACTCGGTCAAGTTATCTTTCCTTCATAAAGCCAAGTTGAAAGCATATGCTTCCCTCCAAGTGGATTCTTGGCTCTATAATGAAGTAACTGTGCTAAAGAAGAAAATGGGCAAAATGTAGAAAGAATTGGAAGAAGAAAGAGTTAAGAGAACCCAACTGGAAAATCAAGTTGGGATATACTTGAGAAACTTAAAGAGTAGAAATGGAACTTCGACAATTGGTCAAAGATAGTGGGCAAAAAATGGAGATGGTTACTTCCAACTTATGTGCGTTGGCTGCTGGTTTAGGGAAAAAGAGTAATGAGGAGATCATGTCTCTTGATGTTGTGGCAACCAAGATTCCTGGTGGACCGAGCAAAAGAATGAGACAAAGTATGAAGAAGGTGGTTGTTGAGGCTCCTGGTTCTGCCGTGGAAGACATCCTTCAGAGTACAATAGAGGCTCGCAAGGAATTAGCTAAGGTCATTAAAGAGCTAATTTAGTTGCAGGTTTGTTTGCAAGTGTTTGTTCTCTACTTGGATTGTTGGTTTTGGTTTCCTGTTTTTTTTTTTTCGTTTCCAACTTTTTTTAGTTTTAACTCTAGGTGTCAAGTCCTTGTAAAACCTGATCTTTTGATGCTTTGATGTGAACTTTAGGTTTCAGGTCCTTGTAAAACTTAGTGATCCTTTTCGTATATCTTTTTTTTTGTAAGGGGTTTCAGGTCCTTTCAAAACTTGTTTTTGCATTAATCTAAAACAAAGTTTTAAACTATTCTCCATACAAAATGACATCTCTACAAAAACACATATTCATATAACACAATGTGTTCTCATTAAATTCTTTGTAAATTTACACCACTATAAAGACATATAACAAATCTACATAACAAAATATGTTTCATTACATTTTTAGTATTTTTGCATCATTATGAATTTATACAATGAATATTAGTAAAAATCAACTTAACACAAATTTTTATTTAAAAAAAAAAGTATATTAACATGTCATAATAATTGCATTCTATATTAATTGTATCCATCCTATCGAATAATTGTCAACTTTGAAATTAAGAAATTAAAATTTAAACTATGAAGAAAAATTTCACAAATACAATTTAGTCTAACCAAAAAAATAAATTAGTAAAATAATCTCAGGAAATTTAAATTGTAAAATCACATATTAATGACTTCCGCACAAACCGAAAACGTGCGCACAGGATGACGTAGAACCACGGAGGAAAAGTATGAAGCTTGCAATTTTCTTCCCTATAAGAAAAAGAGCGTCAAATTTAGTTTCTCTGCAACGATCCTGGTCTTCCCCATACTCCCATATTCTCTTTGCCAAAAAAATACCACCAACCGTAACCAGGATAGTTTGTGCGTACTATTAGAGCAAACTATTAATTTAATTTTGTGATTGATTTCAATCAATCAGAAAAACAGATTGCAGGGTCAGATCAAAAATATTTTTCAATAATGGCAGACGGCCATCAGTTTAACAATATTTTACTTGGTGGGAGAGGTGGCATGGTAAAGATTGTCTTTTGCAATCTTTGTTCTATAAAATCTGGACAATTTAATGAGTTCCCTTTACTTTCTCTGTTAATTTAGATGGTGAATGTTTCAGAAGCCTTTCAATTTTTGTATTTCTCTCGTTTGAAATTTCCATGTGGCTAGAAATTGCGTTCATTGTAATTAAGATCGAAAAGTTATTTAGGGTTTTATTCAGTACAACGACTTCTGATTTACTATTGCTACAAAGACTCTTATAAAGCCTGACGAACTTATTTTTAAATCTAAACTCAGAAACAATACTGCAAATACAGTTTGATAGATAATATAAACCAGGCCTAAATGAATTTTAAGCTATCTTATTTGTTATTATCTTGTACGGGTGGTCTGTGGCAGAATCCAGGCCAGCTGAGGATTCATTCAGGAGGCATAATATGGAGAAAGCAGGGTGGAGGGAAGGTTGTAGAAGTGGGAAAACCCGACATTGGCAGCTTGAGTTGGACCAGGATTCCTAAGGGTTACCAGTTGGCTGTCAAATCGAAAGCTGGATTGAATGTCAAGTTTAATGGCTTTCGTGAACAGGTGCCATTACCGCCAACTCATTATCTTCGGTGTGTGTATTAGAAGTATCTTCTGTGTGGGTGTATGTAAGAAGACCGCGGCCACTGCTTACTCTTGAAATTACATGAATACTGGTTTTGTTTGACTACTTCTGTATCTTATCTTTATTTTATACAGGATAATGCAAACCTAATTACACGGCTGGTATGTGGACTTACAATAGTTCTTCCAGTCTACTAAAAACTATAAAGCATTACGTGTTCGATTTCACGTTGTGAACAGTAAAAATTCTTCAAGATGGCAAAATTAACAAAAGAAGAAACCAGAGGAACAGACATTTGTAAATATTAAATTGCATTATAAAGGAGAGAAGAACGAGACACAAAAAATGATAAATTTTAGTTTGCGATTTCCTTCATTTACCCCTACAAATTTACTTTTCCTCTTTCAAATCGCCATTGAGTGTGGCAAATGTTTTTGACTCATGATGAATGGTGGTGGCTTCTGCCGCATTTGACATCTTTTTAAATACCTTTCTGAATCCTCTCTTCACCTTAGTATTTTCGTTGGTACAACATTCATGTACAATATCAGGCTCGATGTGTAGGCAACAATGCGCGAGGGAGTGTCGAGCTTATCTCATATTCATTGAGTAATGGGTCGAATGCGCTCTTGTAAAACTGCAAAGTGGGGTCTATCTTTTGTAGAATTACCTTTATTTGTCTCAGCATGCTATCGATTATCTCATGCTCTTTCCAAGGCTTGAACATTAGAGCCCACATCATCGATCACTGTCAAAATTAGAGATAGGGAGACAATACATCTGGCATCAACAACAGAAGTGTCGCTTTTTATCACTTCCTTCACTTTTGTTCCCTCTTGCACTTGGGCTTGGGTTATTGATTTAACCCATGTCATGAACTTTAGTTTCGAAGGTTCTTGCAGCTTAATCATCCTCTCCAAGAGAAGAAATGTGAGGCATATCTGATCTCAACAGTTTTGAGAAATTCCTTTGTCGAGAAGGTCCAAAACAGTGCATGTGAGGTGTAGGGATTGTAGATAAACATTAACACACCTTTCACATTGAGTGCAATCTATATGATTCAGTCCTTTTTCCCTCTGTCCTTCAGATCATTGTTCCATAGTGTGCACACAGAAAGGGGGCAAAAATTATGTTTGAAAGATTCAACCAACTTACTTGCTAGTTTACACCTATAGGTTGTATGTATCAAGACTTGCACTACATTCTCACCGCCAGCTTCTTCTATAATGCCTTTTGGGAGATGAAACTTAAACTTTGTGTCCTTGTGGTTCCGTTGCCTTCAGTAATCAACAACCATAAGGAAGAGGGCCCTTTACACATGTCACCTGGATATTGGTGAATGGATGATGTCTAATGTTTACCCACTCATCTCTGATATTATTATATATGCTTGAGATTGATGCTACCTTTCTTTCTATGATAAGAATGTTTATCTTGGAATAGTTCTTGTCCAAGATAGAGGATCTCACCTCCATCTCCCCTATTGGTGCATATGAAGACCTTGCTTTTTCCAGTTTATTAGATAAATTTGATTGAGCAACATGGAATGGAATGACATTGCTAAAGGAAAATTTGCCAATAGCATCATCTATCTTGTCTTTGTTTTCCTTGTTGAACAACTCTATCAGTGTTGGTAGTTTGGAGTGAATTTTGCATCCTACCTTTGTTCTTGTGATCTATCACATTTGACGAAGAGAAACTTGTTTGTTGAAGTGTCAACAACCCTCATTATTATGGTAATGGACTGTCATGCTTATCACTGCCACAATACAATCGTTGTGTCTTTGCTCATTGTTATAATGTCAAAATACAACATAGATTGACGCCTTTGCTAAGAATGTTAAGGAGATGTGCATTCACTCTAGTAAAGTGGCCATATAATTCAAGGTCACAAAAATGACATTTCCAGGGTCCCCTTTGAATCACTAGATTTGTGTGAGTGTATCTTTGAAGCAAATTGTCTTTAGGGTCTTCTTATCTAAGGGACCCTTATAAAATTCTTCTAACAACTTGGGAAGGCAATTGAAATGGGTAACACTCCTATTCAAACTACTCACTTAGCCTTTCTGATTTATATTCGTACTATGAATTTGAACTTTTAGATTGTCAACCTCCTCATTGTCACCTGTGCTATGAGAGCTCAAAGTAATAATACAAGAAATAAAATTTATTGTTTAGGGTTATTACATAAACTGAAAGCAAGGGCTCAAGTTACAACGATTTCCTTTTGGTCACATGAAAGCACACAAGCAGATATTACACAAAACTTGCAATCCATGTTCCTTCAATCTCGTGTTGCTTAGTTTGATAA
The DNA here is from genome assembly GCA_028749045.1 of Cupressus sempervirens. NCBI lineage: Eukaryota > Viridiplantae > Streptophyta > Pinopsida > Cupressales > Cupressaceae > Cupressus > Cupressus sempervirens. Next base: position 441,581,376 of record CM053793.1, on the reverse strand, counting down.
ATGCTTGGTCCTATTGTTAACTTAAAATAAAAAATCTTTGATATCAAATCTATTGTGTTCCTGCAAAAATTTTTGAAAAAAATGAAAACAAATGAAATCTAAAATCTCAAATCTGAGCTTACCTGCTTTATCAATCTAAACAGGATGGACCAGTTTCTTGGCATGGATTTGAGATGGCATAGCCACCTGAATTGTATGCTCAAACTTGGATCATTTCCTCTTTCCTTTCAGGTAGATCTTCAAAAGGTTTTAGCCACTTTTATCTTGCCATGCAGAATTTGTCTGTGGTAATGCCAACTCAAAACAGTAGTCCAAATATTCATTTTCGACAGTGAACTTCCTTTCTTCCTTGAGTGAGAATTCCTGATGTTTTAGCTCTACTTTGGGTGGAAATCTTGCTGATTTCTGCCTTATAATATTTTTGCCTAAGCTGTCAATGGTCCCTTTGTTGGCCGACAGTGAAAGTTGATGGCAGTGACCTTTAAAAGGTCCCTTTTGCTTTTAGAGAAGGATTTTTATACCTTTAGGCTTTGGCAGTGGCAGAGGCATGTGTTAAGTACGCTTAGGTTCAAATCTGTTATATTTTCCCCTGGGAGCTGTTGTTCACTCTGTTTATACTGATACTACCTTTAAATATCTGCACAAACCCCTTTTAATTGTCACCTAAGAGAGCTCTACTATGGATTATTTCATTCTTTTCTTCAATTCACTTTTGAGTTTTTCCTGCCGCTACCTGCACAGGAAGATTATTGATGATTTGTGAAACAAAAGACAAGTCTAGTATCTGAGTACATGAATAGTTTAGTCTTATAAATCAACCCAGATTGGCCTTTTTTAGGCTAAACACAAAGGTTGGTTAAGATTTTGGATTTCACATGTTTTATTTTTAGAAAATTCAAACAGGATTGCAACATGTAGCTCTATGTAAGGACCATGGGACAAACTTGGGCCATAGGACTTTGAAAGCTTTGGTAAAAATCTTGGCCAGTGTCTCATTGCAGGCAATAGTTTCAGAATTTGTTCCAGCTTGAAAAAAATGTTAAAGATTTTAGAGATTTTAGTGATCAGTGCTCATCCTTGGATTATGACTAAGAAGTAAATGGCACAATTGTGATGGCCAAGCCATCAAGAAACTCATCCAACGACACCTTTTTGGAATTTGGCCACACCAAAACTCCATCTGTGTATCTTTAGTTACCAGAAAGCAGAAGTGAAAAAGTTTTAAAGTGTGGAAGGAATGGTTATTTCCAGATGAGGCGGATAGTCCTTTGTCCCTCCCTCTAGGTGTACATACTCCATAGCCAGGGTTGATGCATAGGACTTGGATAGACATTGAATACTGTACCCGTCATGCCCAAAAAACCTTGATTTCCCAACCATACTTGATGCTATGTGATTTGATTTTTTAAAATTTGACATAAATCTTCCCTATATTTAATTTAAAAAAGCTTCATTCTTGCAAGTTTTTTTTTATAAAATTGGTTTAAACAAAACCTACACCAAATGAGAATGACAAATGAAATGTTTTTCTGTTTCAAGGATCCATTTTTTTGGGTTATCTTCCAATTCAACTCTTTTTGCATATTGTAAATGTGTAAATCAACTTATAATTATTCATATAGCAATTATGTGTCTATTGCTTTTGAAGCAATGAAGATCTCCTTTAATTTGTGTTAAATATGTGAATTTGTTTAACAAATGTTGTATCCAGCCATATCCGTAATGAGGGTCTTAAAAAATGGCCGTATTCATATCCGTATCTGATACTGTATCCATATGCGATATCATATCTGCAGTTTAATGATAAACTTAATAAGCAATTCATTGCCGCTGTTTGCAGGAGAAAAAGGATGCTTTTTTTTCATTATTTTTGCATGTCCGTTAAAAGAGTTTTCAGCACCACTTGTAAAGGTTTTTGGAACATCTGCTTTCCTTCAGCAGGTTTAGTGGATTGAGATTTGCATACCAAAACCCTGGCGCACACAGGCAAATTTGTAAGATGAAGCGAAAGCTGTTTTTTAAATCTCCAGTCATTATCACAAAAGAATTGCCATAATATCTAACATAGGGTTCCAGTGAGATCTGCAAAAAGATTGAAGTTTTTTTGAGGTTGAGGGTTAAAAATTTAGAATGTGACATATTACCATGACATGGCATCAGTGGATTTATCATGGTCAATGTCTTAGCTTCAGTTTCTCAAGTGGTAGAGGAAATGTATTCATTAGTTTTGTGCTTCGGAGGCTTTAACGACTTTCGGACAGTTTCCAGATAAAGTTTACCCTTTTAAAAAAAAATGACAAAATTTCAAGTCGAAAGTTGCTATAGTTTTAAAAAATCACCAAGTGTCAAAAGATTTTATCTTTCAAAAACAGTAGCATTTGGCAGTTGTTATCATCACTAGTGGCTTTTCTGGGAGATAGAGATGAGCCTATTATTAGGCCTCTATTTTTATTAATTATTTAGCGATTAGTTTGGTTTAAAATGTTTATTTCCTCTTTTTTCCATATCAGCTATAAAGCAGTAAGTTTTGTGAATATTTCGTTATTTTTCAATTCCTACAGGCTACTCTTGAAAACTTATGAAATAAGGTTATTTAATCACATAAATTGTTAATAAGGGTTAATGTTAGGCTTATGTTGCAAAAATTTTCACTCAAACTTTGAAGTCAAGATACCATGTTTTTGTGCAAGTGAATGAACTTGAATCAGTGTAATCTTGTGCTGTAGAATCCTATGACGAGGTTATTGATCCCTTGTATTTGTTAGCCGACTGTATGGTCCCGGCAGTGTTTCTGTAGCCGACAGAATGATTGTCGTCAGTGTTTTGTATTTTGTAGCCGACGGGTAAATAGTTTGTAGTGGACATAATGTTTGTGGCCGACGGACTCCTCTAGGAAGGTTCGGCGGATAGTATTTATATCCCATCTGGGATCATTGTAATTGATAATGGATCTTATCTTATCAAGCATAATGTAATGTCTGGCATATGTGAATAATCTAAGGAATTCTGCTGTTCGTGTTCCATTGTCTGTATGCGTTGATTTCTTTACCCGTACAGTAAACATTTGGTGCGGCCTTCTCCCCAGATTTCTTCTCGGCGTTTGTTCTTGCTACGGACTCGGGCAATATTTCTCTCCGCCCGTAGTACTCTACGATTCCATAGTGGTTGATATTGTTGGTGCAGATAGTTCCGCAAATCCATAGACGAGGTTGGGGGCAGGGTTGTGGGTGTTGGCGTCAATACTCCAGTATCGGGCTGTTGGGAGTGGATCTATGCAGAGGCGACATACGAATCCTTACCGTAAGGATTTTTCTATTCGCAGTAGACGCTTGTCTTCTTCGGAGTTTTCTTGTCCTGCGGATGGTTTTATGCAAGTTTTTCTTAGTTCTCTCGCGGAGGTGGTTGAGTTCAGCGTGAAGGACAAATTCAACTCGGAGGAATTAATATCATTCTCTTGGCAGGGATTGGCAGGATAGGGAAGAGGCACAGCAGCGGGCGAGTAACCAAAAAAAAAAAAAGATGACAGATTCAAGTTGTTCGAAATGAGTAATAGATGATGGAGGTAACAAGCAGGAAGAGTCTGCTCAAGAAGTGCAAATCAGCGTTGAGGAAGTTGGGGACTCGTTAGGTCAACTTCAACCTAACAAAGGCCATAAGAGGGAACCTGCCATGGTTAATGGTAAGGATTATTCTAGCATCCTGTTTGGTGAGTTGGAGGTTATTATTGAAAAAGATTATGGTGATCCTAAGACTGAAAATGAGACTCTCAATGAGAATGAATTATGTGAAGACATTGACGTGATAGTTGATGAGACAATACATCTGGAGAGGAAAATTCTGAAAATGGTACAGCTGAAAGTGAAAATGAATTTAGTATTCAAGAACTACAACAAGATGATGTTACTATAGGAGCTGATTTAAAGGACCAATCAGACATTTCATTTCTAGATGATGATTTTGGAGCATATAATTTGGAGGATAAGCTGAAAGTACCAAATGGTATGATTGTTGCAGCCTTAGTACATTTTGATAACACCCATAAGAACATTGACAAAATCATGGGGGATGTTAAAAGTATTGAAAAGGAGAGGGAGCCAATAGTGCATTCCTTTACACTCTTTAGAAGACATTGGAAAAAATGAAATTAGACTACTTGAAACTGCTAAAAGACAGGGATATTTTTACATCCCAAATTTTTGATCTTTTAAAATAATCTTAGAGCTGTTGTAATGGTTTGTTAAAAACTCTCAGATGTCATGATCTTGTGATATGGAAGTTATGGTTAATCAATTTGATTCATGTGAAAATGATTTATTAGTTGTTTATTGTTATTACAACTAAAAATGAATGCTTATATTTTAAGATAAATGTTAGTGGTGGTTAGCTGTTGTGACAATTATTAGTTATTGTGTTTTCTTGATATTTTGATTTAAAATGCAAGAGCATGTTATTATTGTGGAAATATGCATTTTGGTTGCAGGAGTAGATGGAGTCGGGAAGCATTGCTAAACGGGATTTAAGTAATGGGGCACCAATTTAGTCCATCGTTAGACCATTAGGTTTGGGTTCTAACTATTGGTGAAGGATTTAATGGCTAGGCAACAAGGTATACCTTCGACAATCATGAGCTAATTAGTTGATTCCTAAAACAAGAGAAACATTAAACATTTAATAACATAAGAGAAACTATTACCTTATTTTATTTTGAGACCATGGAGCGGTCGTCAGATGTAACTATCTATCTATATATATATTGAAACCATGTTATTTTTGCTAACATCTATGATTTGTACTTACATGTATATATATTATATACATATATGCGTACATGCACGATCATTATATTGATGAAAGGAAATTATATGTGCTCTCATAATTACACACGCATATATATGTGTGTGTGTGTGTGTGTACGTACAATTATAGGTAATGTCAATAGCATATATATATATATATATATATATGTGTGTGTGTGTGTGTGTGTGTGTGTACGTACAATTATAGGTAATGTCAATAGCGTGATGTTAGTGTATATATATATATATATATATATAAACTTGAGAATATGTCAATATACAAATTTAAGCCTATGTCAATGCTTCTCTTCACCAAATGTCGAGGCTTGCACAACATATCGACAATTATTTCGATGCATGTATGAATTCTTACTATTTTGCTTGTACATACTGTACGTGTTACTTTGAAATGCATAATCGTATATATGGTTTATTATTAAGTTTCTTTCAAGTGTAATTATGGAAGTTATATTAGTTTCTTTCTTACAAATTTGATATAGGCATTGCTTAATTTCTGATTACTTATTCTTGTATAATAAATTCAATTGCTAGTTTCCTTTCTATATGAAGTAATGGATTACAACTACCTTATGCCATTTTGTTGTGAAAGTCAGTTATAATCTTAGAATGTCTTCTAGTTTCAGCTTAGTAAAATGGTATATTACATATGGTATTAGAGCGCTGGGTTCAACTCTGAACCTTGGGCTCATCACTTAACAAAATTAGGAAATTGAAAATACAAAATTAAATGTAGCAGGATGTATATGTGGAAGACTGTCCACAAGGAAACTCGACATCCCTTATTCTTTTATCTAATAAAGAATATGCCGAAGCATAATTATTCCTATTGCTCCATAGCCTGGGATGAGGAAACCCAAGCAATGTAACAAATGAAGGAGAGGGTCAGATGGACTTCTGCTAGGAAGGCAATACTAAGGGACAAACTTATCAAGGCATGGGATGCTCGACAAATTGATCCTCTCATGATCTTTAGTAAAACTTGGATAGTGTGGGATAAGCACAAGATTGGAACTGAGCAAAATACCCAGGAATAGAGTATCTGAAAATTCAAAATTAGTATTCCTGCTTATATTATCCTCAAAGGATGAGATTTTTGTAAATAAAATTTGTTACCGATGTAACTAGCAAATTGATAAACTCAATAAAATGAGCAATTAATAAATATCTTATTTGTCATTGTACTTTTCTTTGAACAAGCATATATACGTCTAAGTGCGAGCATGATATTGATTTAAGAAATTTATTTACATTACAGGGACTTTTAAAATAGGAAACATGAACAACAATGAGAACACCTTAGATAGTGAAGTGACCAATGAGGTCAACGCACAGATTCCCTCGGATTTGTTGCTTCAAGTTTTGCATGACATGCGAATGAAGCTGGAAAACATGGAAAAGAAAATGAATGATTTGGCAGCCTAGATAGGGCGAGGTCAAGAGAAGATACAATCCTCGCTTTTACCTAGAACTGAACTTGAAAATTCTGGCCACAACAAAAAAAGTGCTCAAGTCTCACCCATACAAATTGAGAAAGAAAGGAAACTAGAAATAGTTATTGACTTGTCCTTAGATATAAAAAAGATCAAACCACCTAGCTTCTTGGGCTTTGAATCTAGAGAGGATGCAGAAGCCTAGTTAACTGAGATGGAACAATACTTTGAAATCATGAGTTTTTCCGAAATTTCCAAAGCAGTTTGGGGAATATACCACCCTTTAGGTGAAGCAACTACTTGTTGGGGAAACACTAAGATAGAACTCAACATTAAGACAACTGAGGTTACATGGGACAAGTTCGTCTCCATCTTTAAGAACTGATGCTTACACTAGACTTTCTGCGATTAGAAACTGTTAGACTTTTAGAACCTTAAACAAGGGGATATGTTTGTACACAAGTATTGGGAGAAGTTCACTCGATTGCTGAAGTATGTACCTCCATATCAGCAAGACAAGGACCTGAAAGTTAGGAGGCTCATTATGGGATTGAACAATAGGATCGGGGAAGTAGTGGATGTTCTTGCTCCTCAAACTATAGAGGAAGCCCTCGAGAGAGCTGTCCGTTAGGAACACAAAGTGAAAAGGGATGACTCTATCAGAGATAACAAGAGGAAAACTAGCTGGAACACAGAAGGATCAGATTGAGGATCCCACAAAAAGCATTTTAAAAACTTCAAGCCCGATGAACCAGAGCCTAGAGGAAATGGTGGTAAAGAATTCAAGGGTAACTCCAATTTAAACGGGGTAGTAAAGGAAATGAAAAGAAGGGACCACTATCAGGATGTTTTGCTTGTGGCGGGGATCATTATGCCAACAAGTGACCTAACAAGCCAAAAACCAATCAGTCACCTCGACCCCCATTATTGCCACAGTAGGCCATCTACTAGTAGAGGATTCATTCAGCACTGGATAATCAACAAGCAGAACAACAATTGGGTTTGATAGAAACTCCGAGTAAGATCTACGGAAACCCTATTTCTATATTAATTGGTACAGGGGCAACAAAATGTTTTATATCCCCAAAGCTATTAAGTAGATTTCCTAGAAGAACTGGTTTTATGGAAAACCCATGGAATGTTGAGTATGCAAACCAATCAAGGGCTAGGGTAGAGCAGTGCTTGTTTGAGGCCCAGGTTGAATTTCCAATTTTTTTTCTATAGAAGTGAATTTGTATGTAGCACCTCTTGGGTCCTATGACATCATCATGGTATAAATTGGTTTAGTGAACATAAGGCAAAGGTCGATTGTCTTGCCAAGACAATAAAATGTTTAGATGACCGAGGCAATCTTGTGACCATCAAAGGAATTATGCATGAGATCAAATCTCGCCAGATATTGGCCATGCAACTTAAAAGATGCAGAAGGAAGGGGTGTGAAATTTTTGCGTTAAGATAGAAGACTTGAGAGAACCTATAGATACTACTTATAGAGATGACTACATCTTAGAAGATGGAGAAATTAGAGAAAAACTGAGAGAACCCTTTGAGAAGAAATATCCATATCTTAAGTGTCAAGATGTGTTTCCAGAAGAACTCCCTAGATTACTTCCATCTAGAGTACTTGATTTCACCATAGATTTGGTACCTGGGGCAGAGCCTATATCAAGAGCACCTTATCGAATCACCACTACTGAGTTAATGGAGTTACAAGTGTAGCTGCAAGATTTATTAGATAAGAAACTTATTCGACATAGTGTCACACCTGGGGAGCTCCAGTGTTGTTTGTCAGGAAGAAGGATGGGTCCATGAGGTTGTGTATAGATTATAGGACGCTCAACAAAGTTGCCATCAAGAATAGGTATTCGCTTCCCATAATTGATGATTTATTTGATCAGATGAGAGACGCAACTATATTCTCCAAGATCGATTTAAGATCTAGCTATCATCAGCTTCGTATCAAGGATGAAGAGATCCATAAAATTGCTTTTAGAACTTGATATGACCATTACAAATTCATTGTACTTCCCTTTGGGCTAAGCAACGCCCCGGTAGCTTTCAGAACCTTATGAATAGCATTTTTTAGGATTGCTTGGATAAATTTGTAATAGTCTTTATTGATGACATCCTCATATACTTGGATTGCTTGGATTGCTTGGATAAAGCTTGCAAATGGGGTTGCAAGCTTTGGGTTTAACTGTGGAGGAAACTCCGTAGTTAAGCGCGCTCAGGCTGGAGTAGTACTGGGATGGGTGACCTCCCGGGAAGTCCCGGTGCTTCACCCCTGTGAGCATCACCTAGATCCAATGAGTGCTAAGTGTTCCATTTATTCTCATGAGAGATGGATTCATGTTGAATCACTACTCATGAAACATGGGTCATCGAGTTTGACTCAAAATCACACAGTTAAATCCTGATATTCACATCACAATCCTCATATACTCTCAAAACAAGGAAGAACATCAAAAAGTAGAGATTGCAAGAGCACAAATTGTATGGAAAACTATCCAAGTGCTCTTTTTACCAAAAGGAAATTTAGTAATTGGGACACATTATATCAGCTCAAGGAATAGCTGTAGACCCCACTAAGATCAAGGCAATCAAAGATTGGCCTGTACCTAGTAACGTGTCAGAGGTCAGAAGCTTTATGGGCCTGTACCTAGCTTGATGACATCCTCATATACTTGGTTTGCTAGGATTGCTTGGATAAAGCTTGCAAATGGGGTTGCAAGCTTTGGGTTTAACTGTGGAGGAAACTCCGTAGTTAAGCGCGCTCAGGCTGGAGTAGTACTGGGATGGGTGACCTCCCGGGAAGTCCCGGTGCTTCACCCCTGTGAGCATCACCTAGATCCAATGAGTGCTAAGTGTTCCATTTATTCTCATGAGAGATGGATTCATGTTGAATCACTACTCATGAAACATGGGTCATCGAGTTTGACTCAAAATCACACAGTTAAATCCTGATATTCACATCACAATCCTCATATACTCTCAAAACAAGGAAGAACATCAAAAAGTAGAGATTGCAAGAGCACAAATTGTATGGAAAACTATCCAAGTGCTCTTTTTACCAAAAGGAAATTTAGTAATTGGGACACATTATATCAGCTCAAGGAATAGCTGTAGACCCCACTAAGATCAAGGCAATCAAAGATTGGCCTGTACCTAGTAACGTGTCAGAGGTCAGAAGCTTTATGGGCCTAGCCGATTTTTATAAAAAAATTATTAGAGATTTTTCGAAAATAGCATATCCCATCACTTCACTCCAAAGGAAAGGAAAGAAGTTTACATGGGCTGAAAAATTTCAAACGATTTTTGAATATCTAAAGGAAAAATTAACAAGTGCACCGATACTCAAAGTACTTGATCCACAAGGCCATTTCATAGTTATAACATATGCATTTGGGGAGGGGTTAGGAGGTGTACTGATGTAGGAAGATCAAGTTATTGCCTACGAATCCAAGAAGCTGAAAAATTATGAGCAAAATTATGCCCCGCATGATCTAGAATTAGTAGCCATCGTTTATGCCCTTCAAATGTGGAGGCACTATTTGATAGGAAGACCATTTGAACTCAAGTCAGATCACCATGGCCTGAAATATATATTTACCTAGCCTAACCTCAACTCCTGACAAAGAAGATGGCTAGAATTTTTGGCAGATTATGATTTTGAAATTAGTTATATTAAGGGCAAGGAAAACAAGGTAGTAGATGCTTTGAGACGACAAAGGTATATATTCGCTGTAATAGCAATAAATTTTGGGCTCTGTGATGAGCTGCTTCCCAGTAGTAGACATCGTAATACTCTTATCTTTTGTGACCAAGTTGCTGAAATGGGTCATACGGTGGGGAAGAGAGAGGCCAGAAGGTGTATGGCCAGGGAATTGGCATATAGAGTTAGTGTTCAGCCGTATGGCGGTAGTAAGAATGGTTCGTATGGTGGCCAAGGCAGGCCGTACGGTGGTAAAGGACAGGGCTGTACGATGGTGAAGGATAGGGTTGTACGATGGTAAAGGACATGGCTATACGATGGTAAATAGTTCTAGTTTGTCTATTCTCTTGAAGTACAAAAATCTCAATCATGCAATCTAAACTTAGAGATCCAAATTCATCAAACAGAACCAAACAATAATGGAGATTAGAACGAAAATAACCTTCAATTAGTATTTGCCAAAGATGGTGCTCTAATTTGCTAGATCCAAACGAAGTATTATGGACGACAGAATAGGGTGAGGGTTGAATCCCAATGAAACCAGAATAGCCAATTAGGGAAGATCTTTCACTTCCAAAATGACAAACAATGAAGAATCCCAACTGGAATTCGCAGTACAAAGAATAATCCAAATTGCATGCCTACAACTACCTACAAGCCATGCTTAAATACCCTTTGGGAAAACTTTCCGAGGGTGTACAAAGATAGCCGATGGCTAAACTTACCTACGGAAACAAAACCAAAATGGGTCTGAGATATTTTAAATTAGTCGGTTAACAAAGATTTGATTAATAAACTATTTTATGACGGGGATATTACAGTCTCCCTGTCCCAAATTTTGCTTGTCCTCAAGCAAATGCAATGCCAGATGTTGAAGAATGTGCTCGTCTTCCTAGGTTGTGTCGTCCAACGACAAGTGTTTCCAACGTACCAAATATTCCTTCACCGATCAGTTCCGCAGGGTCTTCTCACGTATTTCAATAATCTCGGCTGATTCCAATATGAGCTTTCCTTCTTCATTGAGTGGTGGTAGGTCTGTAGTTACCATGATGTTTTGTCTCATTGCTTTTTTCAATTAGGAAACATGAAAAACGTTATGAAAATGGCTCCCCTCCAGAAGTTCCAGCTCGTAGGCGATTTCACTGATGCAGCGAACTACATGATAAGGGCCATAAAATTGTGGCTTTAGTTTTTCTGTTCCCTTTTCTTTCAATGAAGATTGTCGGTATGGTTGGAGCCTGAGGTGGACCAAGTCTCCTACTTTAAAACTCCTCTCTATTCGGTGTCTGTCGGCGTACATCTTTTGTTGATTCTATGCTTGTTGTAAGTTTTCCTTCATTTATCTTAGAATGTCTTGTTCCTCCTGAAGCCAGTCCTTTTCCCTTGGTGCGTGACTGTCTCCTAGAACTGCGTCGATGAAGGAGAGGGGTTCATACCCGTATAGAGCTTTGAATGGTGCCATCTCGATGGACATGTGGTACGTGGTATTGTAATAATATTCCCCCAGGTGTATCCATTTGACCCATGCTTGTTGTTGTTCCGAAACGTAGTTCCGAAGGTAACGTTCGAGCCACTTGTTCACAATCTCCGTTTGTCTGTCTGTCTGAGGGTGGTAACTTGGTGACAATTCTCTCCTTGCCAACTGAAATAGTTCTGTCCAGAAGATACTGATGAATCGCCTATCCTGATCACTGACAATGTTTCGGGGTAACTCGTGCAGACGAAAGACTCCTCTAAAAAATAGATCGCACAACTTGTGTGGCCTGTAAATCTGAGGGGATGGCGAAGAAATGTGCGTACTTTGTCAATTTGACAACCACCGTGAAGATACAATCCTTTCCGTTCACCTTAGGAAGTCCAGTTATGAAATCCATCGAGATGCTTTCCCACTTATGTTCTGGAATTGGTAGAGGTTGCAGTAATCCGGTAGGTAGAGTATGCTCGGATTTGTTTTGTTGGAAGACCGCACACTCTCTTACATACTGCAATACGTCTCCTTTAAGTCCTTTCCATGAAAACCTATCCTTGAGACGTCTGTACGTTTTGAGGAAGCTTGGGTGTCTTGCCAAGGGTGAGTTGTGTACCTCCTTCAAGATATTTTGCTTCAATTTGGATTCTGACACAAAATATCCGATTCTTATAGTAAATGATGTCATCCACCACTTTGTATCGATCATCTTGGGTGTTGCCATCTATTAGCTCACAGGCAAATGTGTTTTTGGAGTATTCCACCAACAAATGTGCTCTCTAGTCAGCTGAAATCTGGGTTAGTAAGCAGATGGTGGGTTTTCTAGACAAAGCATCTACAACCACATTGTTCTTTCCTTTCACATATTCAATGTCATCAAAAGCCTGAACCTTGCTTACCCATTTTTGTTGCCTCTCGTTCAAGTCGTGGCACAGACCCTCAATAATATAGCCACTCACAATTTTAATTTTTTTTTCAATATAATCATCTTTGATGTGTATATTTTATCAATTAAATGATTTTAAGATAGATTTTCTATAATGATCATTGATGTATATTTTTTATCAATTAAATATTTTTAATATAATAGTCAAATAACAACATAATCTTAATTGCAATCAAATGTTTTTAATATAGTAATTAAATGACAACATAATCTTATTTGTTGGTTATTATAATGGTTAATTAAAGATAATTGCAAATAACGAAATCTATATATAATTATTTGTTTGTCCCTCATAACCACAACATTAATTAATAAGTAGATACAATATAAATTTAAGTGAGGAGACGTGTCTTTGCACATCATCATCTCACACTATAAAGGACTGCAATTTGACACTAAGGAAAGGCAGATTGGAAATTGGAATTATTATAAATAGGCAATTACACACCTTTGGAATTCAAAGCATTACAGTAATAATTTAGACAGGAGTACTGGCAAGGAAGGTGGTGACGTAGAAGAACCATGTAGCGATCCGCTAATCAAAATCCGAAGAGTAGACGTACCCTTCCATCGACGTGTCAAATATCTAAGCACTCTGCACACTCAGTGGATTTAGTACACTGTCAGTAACATTCGAAGCACTAGGCACTCCTTTCAGTGGAAGCACGTGGAGATCCTCCATTGGAAAGGTTGCCTAGATACAAGCCGCATGGACAGGGTCCGTACCCTTAATAAATTCCGTAAATTAGATTGACTATGCGCACAGGGTCTTGAAGAAAGGTACATAGCATTTTTATTGGGATCATATACATTTATATTTGAATTTAGGATTAGTTCTTTATTATTATAATTAATAAATTACTTGCAAAAGATAAATAACAATAAGGTGTTTTTCCTTCTAATAATGACTTAAATTGATTTAATTACATTTGTTCAAAATCAATTATCAGGCAACAATAGAACTATGATAAAATCATGAAGATCCCACCAACATATAAAATATTTAACCATCCAAATTATCAAATCCGACCCTTCTATATTTCTAACGAAGAGGGAGTTTGTGACAAGTAGAGTAATTCGGGCCCAGTGAGGAGAAGATTCCCAAAACGAGCTTTGTTCACAAGGGAGCCTCTTGGAGCCTGTTTCTACCCGAGCACAATAATTCTACCCTTCTTAGATATAGAAGTAGCGGTTAAAGAAACAAAACATTTGGTTATTTAGCATTATTATAAATCTTTTCATGAATCTATAAAGGGTTCATTACAATTGGTATTAGAGCAGTAATCCTGCCATCCTGTGAACAGGTGATTATGGAAAATCTAGAAGGAAGATCAAAAAGAACTACCATGAACGACCTAGCAAGCGAGATGAGATCTTACATGGAACAGAACAAGCAAACATTGATTAATCAAATGGAAAAATCTAACCAAGCACTTCTCCAAGCACTACAGAGTATGGGAAATTTAGTTAGTAATAATATGAAAGGACCACCTACTCATATAAGAGATACTAGCTCAAGCCACTCGGAGAATGATCATACATCTACCAGGATTCCACAACCAACATTTTTACCTAGAGGAGAAGTACTAAGAGATGAAGAAGGGATAGAACAACACTTGAACCAAACTGAGGACATAGCAAGAGCATATGCTGATCTTGAACCACATATCAAAGCAGTAATATCATTTAGGGAATTTTGTGAAGATAAAAGAAGGGAGACTCCCAGGACACACATTAATAAAGATCTTAAACATAAAGCAAATGAAGTAGAAGTTCCAAATTTTGATGGTTCATAAAAGATCATGGCATATGATTGGCTACAAACATTAAGCACATACCTAACATTCAAACCCATGACTGAAGAGGATGCACTCTAGTTTGCCATCCTACATTTAGCCGGCATCACACGTGAATGGTGGTAGTATGGGAAAAATACACGGGGCCATGAGAATATTACCTCATACAAAGAATTCACACAAAAACTTATGAAAAGATTTGATAGAAAATATCCCCAAGAAGATTTTAAAAGACTAACGCATATCAGACAATATGGGATAGTTGAGAATTACATTAATGAGTTTGACAGACTATTAGTGCGAGTTACAGGAATGGATGAAGATAGACTCACTTACATATTCTTGGAAGGGTTGAAAGAACCCCTTAAAGGGTTGGTTAGCGCCCTCAAACCCAAAAACCTTGAAGATGCTTTTGAAGCAACACTAAATCTAGAATCATCATCAAATAATAAAACAACAAGCAATCACAATTAGACATTCCACAAAAAAAGAAGAAACTCTTACAAAAAAAGAAAAAGAGATATTGAGAAGAAGAAGACAATGCTATTTATGTCAGGAACCTTGGGATAGGAATCACATTTGCAAAAATGGAAATACTGACAATGCTATTTATGTCAGGAACCTTGGGATAGGAATCACATTTGCAAAAATGGAAATACTGAAAGGAGTAAGACATATTTTAAACGCAAAGAAGAATGGGCCCGAGGACATAAATGTGAAAAAAGAGGTAGAGCAAACAATATTGAAATGACCTCCGACAGAGAAGATGATTAGTCAAGCAAAAAACCAAGACCAGAAGATGATGATGAAGAAGAAATGGGGATAGTATCCACTATCACAAAATCCGGATAGTATCCACTATCACAAAATCCACTAAGCATCGAGTATTAAGAATCAAGAGTACTCTTGAAGGGAAAAATGTGGTGACCTTAATTGATAGTGGATCATCTCACAACTTTATTAGCGAGAGACTGGTTGCAAAAATGGGATTAAAGACTCAAGAATTCAAAGGATTTACAGCCGTTCAAGCCACAGGTACGAAGATGATTTCCCAACAAGAATTTATGTTAGGTAACCATCGCATCAAAGAAGACTTACATGTAGTCCCACTAAATAATGATATAATCTTAGGATCACCCTGAATTTGCTCTTTGGGATGCTTTAAGTTTGATCTCTCAAAATTAAAAATCAACTTTATGCATGAAGGTCAAGAAATAACCCTAGAAGGAATTCCAGATAGATCCCCACAACTAGTCTCTTGTAAAACACTCGAGAGGATATTTAGGCATGGGCGGGGTGAGTGGGTTGCCCAATGTCTAGTCTTGGATAAAACTAGGGAAAAGACACCTATTATCCATATTGATATACAACCTATCCTAAAAAAGCTCCAAAGGGTATTTGATGATATTCCACTAGGATTACCCCCAAAAAGAGGTTTTGAACATATCATAGAATTGCAAAAAGAAGCAAAACCAGTGATCACTACTCCATATAGGCACCCCCAAAAATATAAGGATGAAATCGAAAAGACAATAAATGAACTTCTAGAAATGGGCCACATACAACCTAGTTCTAGCCCTTTTGCATCCTCAGTATTGCTCATCAAAAAGAAAGATGAAACCATGTGAATGTGTATAGATTACCTGGCCTTAAATAAGAAAACTATCAAGAATCGTTATCCCATTCCAAGAGTAGATAAACTCATTGATGAGCTTCATGGAGCCAAATATTTTTCAAAAATAGATTTGAGATCAAGATACCACCAAATAAGAATGAGAGAAGATGTACCCAAAACAACAAAACAACATTCAGGTGTCACTATGGACATTTTGAGTTTTTGGTCTTGCCATTCGGACTTACGTATGCCCTAGCTACTTTCCAATCATGTATGAATCACACATTTTGGAAACAATTAAGGAAGTTCCTACTCATATTCTTTGATGATATCCTTATTTATAGCCTAACATGGGAAGAGCACCTCCAACACATCGAAGAAGTACTAAATATTCTGGAATCCAAGTCCTTATATGGTAAAGAATCAAAATGTGAATTTGGACTAGAAGAAATCCTCTATCTAGGTCACAAAATTAGTAAAGGAGTGAGCGTGGATGAAGAAAAGATTAAAGCAACAAAGGAGTGGCAAAGACCTAGAACCCTAACACAACTTCGAGGTTTTGTAGGATTGTGCAGCTACTACCGAAGATTCATCAAGGGATTCTCCAAGATAGCTGCCCCATTGACTCATTTAACTAAGAAAGGAGCTTTCCAATGGAGTGAGAGCGCACAACAAGCCTTTGAAAGTCTTAAACAAGCTATGAGTTCATGCCTAGTTTTGGCCATTCCAAATTTTTCCCAACCTTTTGAATTACAGTGTGATGCTTCAGGGGAAGGAATTTGTGTAGTCCTTATGCAAAATAAACATCCTATAGCTTTTGAAAGTCATAAGTTGACTGAAAGTGAACACTGCTACTCCATCTACGATAAGGAAATGTTAGCCATCATGCATGCCTTAGTTAAATTCAGGCAATATTTGGTTTGCAGAAAGTTCAACATTAAGATTAGTCACAACAACTTGAGATTTTTTATGAACCAAAAGGATCTCAATGATCGCCAATAGAAGTGGGTAATCAAAATACAAGCTTATAACTTTGATACCAAATATGTTAAAGGCTCTAATAATGTTGTAGCAGATGCCTTATCTCGTCAAGCACATGTAAACTCCATAGTGAGCGTCATTGAGGATTGGGAAGAGGACATCATTGCAGAATATGCTAAAGATCCATTGGCAAGGGGAATAATAGAAGGTTAGGCACCCAATGATGAATATACGATAATGAAAGAACTCATACTATACAAAGGAAGGATACTTCTTATAGCCAATTCCAAGATCAAAAGAAAAATCATGAAAGAATACCATGACAACCCTTTGTCAGGACACCTAGGATTCTATAAGACCTATAAACAAATTAGAGAAAGATATGCATGGAAAGGACTCAAGAAAGATATTAAGAAGTACGTCCAAGAATGCATTACCTGTCAAAAGAACAAAGTAGAGAATAATCTTCCAGTTAGCCTTCTGCACGCATTACCCATTCCAAATGAGCATTTCTGTGGACTTCATCACAGGATTACCAAAAGTACAAGATAAGGATTGCATTTTTTTAGTAGTATATAGACTGACTAAATACGCACATTTCTTCGCAATATCTATGCACTACAAGGCACCCCAGTTAGCAGAGTTATTTTTCAAAGAAGTCTTCAGATTACATGGATTGCCAAATAAATATCATTAGTGATAGAGATTGTAAGTTCCTCATCTTATTTTGGCAAGAATTGTTCCGAGTAGCAGGAACTGACTTAACCCCAAGCACAAGTTATCACCCACAAACAGACAGGTAGACCGAGATTGTTAACAAATGGATAGAAGGATATCTCAGGAATTATGTAACAGGACAACGAAATGCATGGATTAAGTGGCTACATCTAGGAGAGTATTGCTATTTCACTACCCATCATATGTCCATTAAAATGAGTCCATCTAAGGCATTATATGGGTATGAGGCAACCACCTTTGGGGACTTGATCATTCAGGGAAGCAATGTATAGGGAGCTAAAGATTTTGCCCAACAATACGTTGATATCATGAATGCCCATAAGGATAATTTACATCATGCTCAAAATCAATAGAAAATGTATGTAGATTGGAAGCGTGTGGAAAGAGTATTTGAGGCGGGTGACTTAGTATTCCTAAGACTACAACCCTACAAACAATCAACCCTTAAGACAAATGGAGTGGAAGAATTGAAGCTGTCCCTACAAAATCATAAGAAAGATAGGAGCTGTAGCCTATGAGATCAAATTGCCTGAGAATAGTAGAATCCACAACATCTTCCATGTGTCCCGACTCAAGAAGGTTTTGGGAAGACAGATTAGCCCAAGTGTCGACTTACCACCACTCGATGATGAGGGGAAACTAATATTAGAACCTGAATCATTCCTTGATAGAAGGGAAAGAAGATTACGAAACCAAACTATTCCAGAATATTTGGTTAAGTGGAAAAACCTGCCTGAAGAAGATGCTACATGGATGAGTGAAGAAATCATGTCACATCCCAAATTGCTTGAGGACAAGCAAATTCAGGAAGGGTGGACTGCCACAGAGCCTCAATAATATAGTCACTCACAAATTTTTTATTTTTCAATATAATCATCATTGATGTGTATATTTTATCAATAAAATGATTTTAATATAGTACACTCACAAACTCTTTATATAATGATCATTGATGTATATTTTTTATCAATTAAATGTTTTTAATATAATAGTCTAATAACAACATAATCTTAATTGCAATTAAATGTTTTTAATATAGTAATAAAATGACAACATAATCTCATTTGTTGGTTATTATAAATGGTCAATTAAAGATAATTGCAAATAACAAAATCTACATATAATTATTTGTTTATCCCTCATAACTACAACATTAATTAATAAGTAGATACAATATAAATTTAAGTGAGGAGACGTGTCTTTCCACATCATCATCTCACACTATAAAGGACCGCTATTTGACACTAAGGAAAGGTAGATTGGAAATTGGAATTATTATAAACAAGCAATTACACACCTTTGGAACTCAAAGCATTATAGTATTAATTTAGATAGGAGTACCGACAAGGAAGGTGGTGACGCAGAAGAACCATGCAGCGATTTGCCAATCGAAATCCGTAGAGTAGATGTACCCTTCCATCGATGGTTCAAATATCTGAGCACTCTGCACACTCAGTGGATTTAGTACACTATTAGTAACATTCGAACCACTACGCACTCCTTTCAGTGGAAGTACATGGAGATCCTCCGTTGGAAAGGTTGCCTGGATACGAGCCGCATGGACAAGGTCTGTACCCTTAATAAATTCTGTAGATTAGATTGACTGCACACGGGGTCCTGAAGAAAGGTACACAACATTTTTATTGGGATCATATACATTTATATTTGAATCTAGGATTAATTCTTTATTATTATTAATAAATTACTTACAAAAGATAAATAAGGGGTTTTTCCTTCTAATAATAACTTAAATTGATTTAATTACATTCGATCAAAATCAATTATTAGGCAACAAGAACTATGATAAAATCATGAAGATCCCACCAACATATAAAATATTTAACCATCCAAATTATCAAATCCAACCCTTCTATATTTCTAACGAAGATGGAGTTTGTGACAAGTAGAGTAATTCGGGCCCAGTGAGGAGAAGATTCCCAAAATGGGCTTTGTTCATGAGGGAGCCGCTTGGAGCCTATTTCTACTCGGGCACAGTAATTCTACCCTTCTTAGATATAGAAGTAGCGGTTAAAGAAACAAAACATTTGGTTATTTAGCATTATTATAAATCTTTTCATGAATCTATAAAGGGTTCATTACAAGTCCCTTTGCTCTAGAAAAAATCTCAAACTATTATGATCTGTACGGATGACAAACTTGGCACCCACTAGATATTGCCGGAACTTGGTTAGTGCATGTATGATGATCAACATCTCTTTGTCGTAGATGGAATATAAGCATTCTATTTGTGTAAGCTTCCTGCTCTCATAGGCTATGGGGTGTCTATCTTGCGTCAGTACTACGCCAATGCCTTCTCCTGATGCGTCGCATTCCATAATGAATGACTGAGTGAAATCAAGTAAAGCAAGCATGGGACAAGTGCTCATTGCTTCCTTCAGCTTATCAAAAGTGAGTTGTGCCTTTTCATTCCATTGGAAGGACCCCTTTCGTGTTAGATTCGTTAGTGGTGCGCTGAGTTGAGAGAAACCTTTTACAAACCTCCGGTAATAACTGCACAATTCAAAAAATCCTCACAACACTGTAAGTGATTTTGGGGGAGGCCAATCAAAGATAGCCTGAATCTTCTGCTGATGAACTTGAACACCATATTTATTGACATGTCCCAGGTACAATATTTCTGTCATATCGAATTCACACTTGGATTGCTTGGCGAACAAAGACTGATCTTTCATGATCCTCAAGACCTCATCTAGATGCTTCAGGTTTTCTTCCCATGTCCTGCTATAAATAAGAATATCATCAAAGAATACTAGTAAGTACTTATGCAATTGTTTGTTGAAGATGAGATTCATGCATGATTGGAATGTAGTAGGTGCATTTGTTAATCCGAATGGCATGACCAGGAACTCATAGTGCTCGTAGTGACAACGAAAAACTGTGCTTTCCACATCTTTCTCCCTCATGCCGATCTGATGGTATCTGGAACGAAGATCTATTTTTGAAAAATAGACCGCGCCATGCAATTCATCCAGCAACTCATCTATCCTTGGAATGGGATATCTATTCTTTATGTTTTTTTGTTCAACGCCCGGTAGTCTACACACATGCGCATCGTGCCATCCTTTTTGACCAATACCATAGATGATGCGAAGGGGCTAGAATAGGGATGAATCCATCCTTTCTCTAGCAGTTCCTAAATCGTCTTTTCAATCTCATCTTTGAATTTCTTGGGATGGCGGTAGGGTGTGGTTATGCTCGGCTTGGCTCTTGTTTCCAATTTGGTAGTATGTTCAAACCCTCGATGAGGCAGTATGCCAGGAGGGATGTCGATAAAAACTTTATCATGTTCACTTAAAATATTTTAGAGATCATCATCTTGGGTAGGTGTATGTTTCTCTTTCATAGGTTCTGCCGAGACAAAACAATGTGCAGCCCAAGCAACATCATCTTGCTGAAAAATTGTCTCCATCTAATGTGTAGAAACTTCCTTCGGACCCGCAGTTGCCCTTTTGCGGAGAACAACCCTCTTTCCATCGACAACAAAAGTGAAATCCATCCGTTTGAAGCTCTGAGTGTATTCAACAAGTGTCTCCATCCACTGTATGCCTAAAATAACCTCCATGTCATCAAGGTCCACTATGAAGAAATCCTTGGTCACCATGTGATTCACCATTGTGATACTTAGCTGAGGAACAAGGTGTGTGCGTGGAAGAAGAGTCCCTTCAGCAACCTTGACCTGGAATCCTTTGTGCGTCTCCGTAGGTAGACCTCTTCGCTTTACCAGAGATGAGTTTATGAAGTTTAGAGTAGCCCCACTATCGAGCATCACCATAACCCTTTGTCCTTGAAGGGTTATCCGTACACAAAACACCGTGCACCTCGAGCTATCAGCTAGGGCAATAGTTCCTCCGCGTCGTACCAATGTTG
Source organism: Cupressus sempervirens (assembly GCA_028749045.1). Classification (NCBI taxonomy): domain Eukaryota; kingdom Viridiplantae; phylum Streptophyta; class Pinopsida; order Cupressales; family Cupressaceae; genus Cupressus; species Cupressus sempervirens. Next base: position 441,559,985 of record CM053793.1, on the reverse strand, counting down.
CAATTCTTTTCGTACTATTCAAACTAACCATGTTGGTGTCATCATGATGTTGGTTGTCTTCGGAGGGTATTTCTTCCTGTTTGTCCTCATCGTCGGGTACGATCTCAATGTAGTGGATCTTTCCTTTTCCGAGGCATCTGTGCCTAGGTTCCCATGGTCCTTTGCAGTTGAAACATAGTTTCTTCCTTTGGAGCTCCTGTCTGGTAGCTTCGTCCATGTACGGCTTTCTTAGTGGAGGTTTGTTATCTTTGTCCCTCGGAAACATCGGTAGTTTAGAATCTGAGTAACTTTGTGAGGATGATGTTGTTGATGATGCCATACTCCTTGCCTTCTTAATGGCTTTCGGCAGGGTGGCAGGTTGAACCCTTTTACCCAACCTTTCAATGGTTCTGTCAGTCCGTCCATGAAGAGCACTATCCGTCTTCTTTTAGAAATGTCCGTGATCAATATAGAGAGTTTATGAAATTCTGCAATGCATTGATCAACCAATCCAGTTTGCCTCAGCTATGCCAAATCTTTGAAATTGAGTTCCTGATCTTTACCGTCAAATCAATTTATCAATCTCTTAGTGAATTCCACATAGGTATTTATTTGATCATGCCCCAGTGTGATGGTGTCATTTTGCCACCATTCATGCACAACTCCCTCCAAGTGTAATGCTGCAAATTTAATTGCTTCTTCTTCTAGCATAGGATTAAGTTGGAAGTAAGTATTGGCCTTCATTACCCATGCTTGCGTAGATATGGATCCAGATATGTCAAATGGTGACAAATTTACTTTACTCAACTTCCTCCTTAAATCATCATTAAAGTATCCTTTGTTTCTGCCTCCCGAATATCTCATTCTCAGATCCGCATAATCTTTGTAGGATATATCTTCCTCCAAATTTACATTTTTCCAATCTTCTCTCAGTTGTTTTTGCATTTCTTCAAAGGTTGGTTGCTTCCCTTCGGGTGTTGCCTCCATTCGTGGGGGAAAAGATGGCATGGAAGGTCAAGAGCATGCTGGATGAGGGTTTTCTTTACTCAACACCGAGTTCGTGCTGTGACCATTTTGTTTTCTAGATATTTTATTGTTTGCCAACTTTTTGAGTCTCTTCTATGAGTCGCTGAGTGTCAATGATTTGTGCCTGATTCCTCGCAATCTCTCTGAGTGGTGTCATGAGTTCGACAACTGTGAATTCTTGTTTGGCAACCATTCTATCAACAAAGTGGGTTCTTCTTCTCTTCCGGCTATAAACTCTCATTCATTGTCCACAGGTTGGCAGGATCGAAGCTTTAATACCACTGTAATGATCTGCTTCCCAGTAGTAGATGTCATAATACTCTTATCTTTTGTGACCTCTAATTTCCACTGTGCCAAGTTGCTGAATGGGTCATATGGTAGGGAGAAGAGAGGCCAGAAGGTGTACGGTCAGGGAATTGGCATATAGAGTTAGTGTTCAGCCGTACAACGATAGTAAGAATTGTCCGTACGGTGGCCAAGGAAGGTCGTACGGTGGCAAGGACAAGCTGTACAATGGCAGCCATAATAGTTCGTACGGTGGTGAAGGACAGGGTCGTATGGTGGTGAAGGACATGGCCATACAGTGGTGAAGGACATGGCCATATGGTGGTAAATAATTTTGGTTTGTCTATTCTCCTGAAGTATAAAAATCTCAATCATGCAATCTAAACTAAGAGATCAAAATTCATCAAATAGAACCAAACAATAATGGAGATTAGAACACAAATAACCTTCAATTAGTATTTGCCAAACATGGTACTTCGATTTGCCAAATTCGAGTGAAGTATTACAGGTGACGAAATAGGGTGAGGGTTGAATCCCACCAAAACTGGAATAACCAAATAGGGAAGATCTTTCATTTTTTAAATGGCGAACAACAAAGAATCCCAACTGGGATTCGCAGTACAAAGAAATAATCCAAATTGCATACCTACAGTCCTACAAGCTGTGCCTTCAGGAAAACTCTCGAAGGGTGTACAAAGATAGCCGACAGCTAAACTTACCTACGGAAACAAAACTAAAATGGGTTCGAGATATTTTAAATCAATCAACCCATTTAACAAAGATTTGATTAATAAACAATTTTATGACGGGGATATTACAGGCTCATGGAACAAGTATTGTAGCACCTATTTCGAGACGATTTCTATAGTGAGGTTAGCCAAGCACTTCACAAAGATCCTCAAAACCCTAGGTATGGAGATTACCAATTGGAAGAGGATGGACTTTTGAGGTACAGAGGTAGGATGTATATACCTAAGGTTCCAAAAGTTTGGAGAATGATTTTAGGAGAATTCCACACAGCCCCATATTTTGGACATCTTGGGTGACCAAGATGTTGGCAGATATAAAACCCTTGTACTTTTGGAAAGGGATGAAAATAGAAGTAGCAAAATACATGGTAGGATCCCTCGAGCATCAAAGTGTCAAGGCCTTTTGTTACACAACAAGTTTACTACACCCGAATGAGGTCCCTGAATGGAAGTGACAGATAATTACCATAGATTTCATTCAAGAGCTACCCATGACATGGAACAAACACAACACCATATTAGTAGTGGTGGATAGATTAACCAATGTGGCTCACTTCATACTAGGTAACTTAACATATGGAGCACCTGGGATTGTGCACAAGTTTGTTCAAGAAATTTTCAAACTCCATGGAATTCCAGAAAATATTATATCTAATAGGGATGCTAGGATTGTAGACAAATCTGATTACATCATTTAAGTAATCCTATTTAGTCATCTCCTAAGGCATCATTGATTTAATATTAAATATTAAATTATTCTATTGTCATTCTCTAGTTAATTAATTCAGTTAATCGACTGTAGCCCAATTGATAAAAGTAAATGGCAAATCAGAAGTCTAATTATCAATTAAATCCCTATTCTCCTATTAAATTAAATAAATGCATAATATCTATTTAATTTAATCCTAAAAATCCCCGTTGATTTAATAAATTATTTTAAATCAAATCCTCAACCTCTAACTAGCCCTAAATTCCTATTATTAGCCAAATCCAACCCATTTACCCACGCTAACCTCGCTTAGCCAACTAATTAACCCACCTCATAAGTGCTAGCCCACTTGCATCCCTCTAACATGCCACTTGCATCCTAATCCCCTCCTAAGCTAAGCTTAATTCCTTCCTTAAACATGTGCACAACTTTAACCAAGGGTTAAAAAGTTAAACCAAAGCAAAGTCAAACTTCTATCCCATCCTTCTTACATTCCTATCCAAATGCATTAAAGGCTCTTTAAGGTTTCTTACATTCTTCTTCCACACTCCTACCTCATAACTCCCTTTGATCCTCCACTTTGACCATCCCCTCACATCCAATCCCTTGGTGACACTTGTCATCAGGCTATGGATTTGAAGAAGCACAATCCATGTGCTTCCCTCTCCTTGCATCCTAGCCTTCCTTCATCCTTCCTCCTTCCTTGCATCTTGACCCTCCATCCTCACATCCTTGGCCTATAAGTGAAACCCTCTTTCTTCACAATTTATCAATCAATTCTCATGCAAACTCATAATGCCCCTTTGAAGAACAAATTATTCAATCATGCCCTTACCATGCAGGAATCCACACTCACCCCATACACCATGTTTTACCGTTTGAAGGCTCTCATCCATTGAAGGCTTTGAAGCACGTTTGAGTATACATCTCCATCATTGGACACATCAACTCATAAAAGGAGGCTTGGAATGACGATCATATAGTTTGTGTTCTCTTTTATATGCTCTCTTTTAGTCTAATCTGTATGTTGTTATTGTGTTAGTTTGTGAATGTTAGCTTAATGTTTGATGTTCTTTGCACACTAAACTAATAGCATACAAGGATAACATCCAGGTTTTGGCAAACCTAATTTTCAGCTTTGGGAATTGTTACCTTTTTTTGCCTCCCGCCAAAAATTTGAATTCGAATGCCTGAGCCCACCCAACGGTCATCTTCCATATTTAAGTATTATTTAAATGGCATGGAAATATCGAAAAATAAAACATTTAAAACTTTATGGTATTTCTTTTCTTTCCTATTTTGTTTTTGGCTACCTGCAACTTTCCGCGCCGTTAGATCTTTGGCGATCTACGGTGGGCGCTTTCTCGCATTCTCAAGATGAACTACTTTTACATAATGCGGGGAAGCCCCTTTGCGACGCGTGGCAGGTGAGACAAACATTCTGTGTGAGCTGCAGAAGGGAAGCAAGGTGGCAGAGGTGAGCTGGCAGTTTGATTGGCGCCCGCTTTCCCACATTTTGTCTTTTGTCAGACTTCCTGACAATGCGGGCAAGTGCCCTGGTGACACATGTCCTAATGACATCACAGAGGATATTTACGCGGGTTCAGAGGGCACGTGTTATGAGCACCGTCAGATCTCCCAAGATCAATGGCTGGCATATGCCTGCAATATGAAGATGTAGAGATGTTAAGGAATGCGGGCAAGCGGCTTGCTGCCGCGTGTCTTTGTGGGGTTAGGTTGATTTTGTATGCCACAGGGTGATGCCAGATGAGCCAGGTCAGGTTGAGTCAGATGCTGAGTGGTTCGTGGGCCCAGAGCAAGTGCAGTATGATAAGATCTTTCACAATCGTTGATCTCATGGAGATCAATGGTCGACGCTTTCCCGCATTCTGGAGTTATGAGGAAATTAAACAATGCGGGAAAGCGCCTGGAGGACACGTGTCCCAGTAGGCCTGGCTAAGGAAATTAACAGAAAGGTAGTGCAGTGAGGGCCGGCAGTTATGAGACCATTGTGGTCAGGGTTTTGAGGAGGTGGCACAGTTAGTTGGTCAGCCGTGTGGAGAGTTTGCGGGGTGGCAAAACGAAATGAAATCATTGGTCCACGTGGCTCATTTTGATGGTAGGATTCAGTTGACTTTTTGACTTTGCTGACTGATGAGCCAGAAGCAAGGGGAATCAAGTTTTCTTACACAATCCGATCTTCATGATCAATTCCAACCACTCCCGAGTGAATGCTGCGCTTGGTAAATGAAGAGAACACTCCACCACCTTTGATCCTATCCATCTACTTGGTAAGAATGGTTTAATGGCGTCGTTTCTGTTAGGGTTCTGCTTTAACAAAATATTAGATTTCATGGTATCAGAATCCGTGCCCAGATAAGATTTTCTATAGAGACTTAATGGCAGTGGTTGTGGAGTAACTTCAGTTAGAGGACATCTCAGTTATGCTTGAACTAGAAAGGCAATTTTTGTAGATTTTGTTCTGGTTGACTCTTCTCTGTTTCTTTGATATTGCTCTGCAACTTCAGTGTAAATTCCCTTTGCCTCCAAACTGTATGACATTCTACCTTATCTCCTTTAGCCATTGATCTAAAGTGCAAGAACTATTTGCCTCTCATTGGTGTATTGTAGAGATTTACAATCTTGCATGACTGTATCTCTTTTGGCCTATGAATGGTATATAAGTGAATCCCCTCTTTCCTTGTGTCATTCATTTGGCTTTTCTGATCTGCATGTGATTGTTAGATTAAAGCAAGTCTAGATGTGTATATCTTTTAGTGTCATGATGGTTCAATAGTGCATATATGGGTAGAGATTGGTTTGAACACTCTATTTTGGTGCATCACCCCCTTAGGTTAGAGCAAGTAGATTCGCTTCTATGCATTCTTTCTCCCTTTTCCTCTCCAAGGGTAGTTAGGTGCACCCTGATAGTAAAGGAAGCCGACCTTCTCCGGAGACTCAACCTCACATTTCAAGTCCCACAGCTTGGAGGTTGTTTCCATGTTTCACGAGGTTGTCCCTAGGTAAAAACTTTGGACAAGGGTGCAAACTTTTGTGACAATAGTTTTTGGCACGCTCGGTGGGACAATATTCAGAAAATTTCAAGTCTATTGGTGTCAAAAGGAAGATTTCAAGATTAATACCAAGGAGATGGTACTAGCTTCGGTATTTAAGCCTTCAAGAGGCTCATTCTTCAAGTACTTGGCGACTCTGAGCTTCAAATACATCTGTTTCTAGACCAAAGTTGTAGTAGCTCATGCCCAAAGCCTAAACAAGGGCATCTTCTAGAGCTAAATTTCGGTACCAAGAGCTTTCATTTTGAAATCCTAGAAGAAGGAAGACTAAAGTATCTTTATCACCAGTTAGGAGTGCAATAGCAACAAATACACCTGCAAGATCCATCTCTACTCCTCTTGCTATTAGATTTCAGTCTAGATTGCCATCAGCACATATCAATAGATCACTTGTCTATATGGCACAGCCTAGAGCTCATGCTTTTGCCACCTTTAATGGTGGAAGTCCTCTTTTATTGGCCCAAAGACATTACATACCAATAGCTGCACTCAAAAGTATACCAGAATTTACTGGTGAAACTTCTATCTCTCCCTCAGAACACATTCAAGAAGTTGCAATGTCTGTAATATCCATGGTATTATAGAGGATGATGTTGCAGTTAGGCTTCTAGCCTCATCCTTGAAAGGAAAAGCACTACAATGGTATAGAGGTTTGGCTCATGGTTCTATAACAGAGTGGGATGGATTAGGAGTAGGACTGTGCAAACACTTTGAGGACAAAAGTGGCCATTTGTCACTTTTAGAACAGTTGACTACTATAAAAAGGGCCCCCCATCAATGTATGACTGATTTCAACTATAGATTTCAAAAGACATGGGATAGAATACCTACTTCAGTAAAACCTACCCCTGGTAATGCCTTCTTGCATTACCTCAGAGCTTTTAACAGTGACATTGCCACTACAATCCAAACTATGGGAGGAGATACCTTGCCTAATGCTTATGACATAGCAATAAAGTTAGAAAACATCCTAATACAAGGAGGTAAGCTAGCTCCAAGGCCTCCTATGCCTTTCTTTCCTGATGTTCCAAATCACCAACCAGCAATGGCTCCTCTTCCCACAACTTCCACATCACAATCCCTTGCTCTAGTCCCTCAAGCTTCTACATCTTCAAATGGAATAGATGAAATCAAGGGGATGATGCAATCTATAATGCTGAACGTAGAGAACATAGATAAAAGATTGCAGGGCCAGGAGAAGAAGATGGAGGACAACTTCTCTGTGATGCAGAAAGTGAGCAGCAAGGTGGTGACTTTAGAGAGACAGCAAGCTCAAGGTAGTAAGGCTCATCAATTGCAATATCAAACTCTGAACAGTGGTAGGCCTCCAAATCACAATCATGGGATTAATTCTTTTGATCAAAATAGGTAGAATAGCCATGCTTCGACCTCAAATGTAAACCAAAGTAGGGCCATAGTTCCTCAAAACAACATGGCCCAAGATCAGGATTTTTGTCCCTCTTGTAACTACTCCTATGCCCGTTGCATGTGTAAGAAGGCTGAATCTTATTTGGCTTTGACCATCCAAGAGCCTGCAGCGGGACAATCATACAAGGAGGACCAGTTTAAAGATGCCTCGTATATGCAAGGACAAGGTGATTGCTCCTTTATGAATCATCAAGTGGAGGAACATTGTAATGTAAACCAGGATTCCATTACTCACAACACTAGGAGCAAAAGAAGAGCTATTGAAGATGCTACCCCTCCCCCTCCCAATCAGGCCTCAACTTCAAATGCAATACCTCATGAACAGGCAATAAATGATCAATCAAATACCTTTCAGTAGCAAAGGCGAAATAATGGCAGAAAGGATGTAAGTGATCCTCAGGTTATTCCATCTCAACCTCCTACAAATGCAGCTTCCAAGGCTTCTACCAAAGTACCTACTACGCCATTCAGTGTGGTAGAACAAATGAAGAAGACAAATTTGAAAGTACCTACTTTCCATGTGGGATGCTGTTGCTACTATACCCATGCAAAAGAGGTTGCTGCAGCAAGAATTGGAAAGTATTGAATCAAAGGATCAGCCACCCAGCATGGAAAGTGCCACAAGCCTAGTACAGCCATCAAGGGAGGAAGAAACAAGTAAAAAGGTTAGACCCCCTCCATTTTATGTTTCTCTAATTATAAGGGGTAAACTAGTCCACAATTGCATGATTGATTCAGAGGCTAGTAGTTCAGTGATGCCTAGGTGTGTTGCTGATGCTTTGGAAATGAAATATGAGCCCATTGTTAAAGATGTATTACAGTTGGATGGTAGTACTGTCAAGACTGTAGGGATCTTTAGGAATGTCGAAATGGCCCTACATGCATGCCCTGGTTGTATTGTAACTCAAGATATATCCGTTGCTGAAGTCAAGCCACATTTTGCTATCTGTTTGTCAAGAGACTTCATTGCCCAAATAGGTGGTTACATATCTTTTGATTGGTCATTTATGTCATTTAGGACAAGGTATGGGACCAAAGCTTCAATTAGGGCAGAGCTTCTAGCCCTCCATCGTACTGAACCCTACACCCCTAATCTCATCAACATGAATTGCACTATCCTAGAAATGGATGAGAATGACATAATGAATGAGCCTACTACTTCCCTAGCAGAGATACCTGATTTTCTCTTAGATGAATGGGCTAATGCATATCAATTTGATCCTATGTCAGAAACCCTTGAGACAGGCCTCAGTACATATTGTATATTAGAGAAGGATGCTCTAATTCCCAATCTTGTGGAGACTAAAGAAGATGTGAGTGAGATATGGAGTATGTACTTTGATGGATCAAGGAGTAAGAATGGATCAGGGGCTGGTGTGATGTTGATTTCTCTTGCACAAGTAAGGTACTACTTCTCCTTTAGGCTCTAGTTCAGTTGCACTAATAATGTGGCCGAGTATGAATCCTTGATTCAGCGTCTCCTACTTGCTCAGAAAAGAGGAATTCAAGCTTTAAGTGTATATGGAGATAGTGAGTTGGTGGTTAATCAAGTGAGAAATCAGAATATCACCAAAAACGGTTTGCTCAAGTCTTATAAACATAGGGTATGGGATTTTCTTGAGGGTTTTGATGCATTTAATATTCAAAGCATCCCTAGAAAAGAAAACAGATATGCTGATAGACTTGCGGCAATAGGTGCATCTCATGATGTGCCAGGGAATCTTGAGGAGAAGAAGAAGCAACAAATCAAAATGGTAGTAAGGCTTGCCATCCCTGACAACAACATCCATTGGCAAGTGTTTGAATCTGATGAACAAATTGTAAGCTTCTTGCAGAATGAAGCAGAATTTTCAGATAGAAACCAGTCGAGACTGCAGGATCAGTATGGTGATCAAATCATTAATCTCAGTTCCAACAAATTTCTTAAGGGTCTCATTACCTTAGAGAGTGTTTTCAATCCTGATGACCAAGCAATAGGCAGGGCCATGAACCTAGCTGCTGACAAAGACAATCACACCCCAGTCACGGTTGCTAATGGAAAATCCTTAAACATGGGTAAGGTATGTTCGGAGATTGAGCAAGAAAATTTTATTCATCTATGTCAAGAATTTAATGATGTATTTGCTTGGACGTATGATGATTTAAAAGGTTTTGACCCAAGGTTGTTTTAGCATACCATAGATTTAATTGATAATGTCAAACTAGTAAGAGAAAAACAGAGGCCAGCGAATCCCAAAATTGAACCCTTAATGAGAAAAGAGCTATCCAAATACTCATGGGTAGCAAACCTTGTCCCTGTTAGGAAGAAGAATGGAGAAATTAGATTGTGTGTGGACTTTAAGGACCTTAAAAAAGCTTCCCTTAAAGATCACCATCCTCTCCCTTCCATGGAGCAGATTTTGTCCAAGGTCAGTAGTTCAAAGAGGTTTTCATTTCTTGATGGATTTTCTGGCTACAATCAAGTGCTGGTCAAAGAGTCTAATAGGAACAAGACTGCATTTACCACCAAATGGGGTACCTATGCTTATTGTAAGATGCCATTTGGGCTAACCAATGTAGGTGCTACATTTTAGAAGGCAATGGAGATGGCCTTCAAAAACATGATTGAAAAGTTTGTATTAGTTTACCTTGATGATATCACAGTGTATTCAAAGAATGTAGAAGATCATTTTGATGATTTGAGACAGGTGTTCTTAAGGTGTAGAGAGTTTGGGGTACCCCTTAACCCAGGCAAGTGTGTCTTTGCTACCAATCAAGGAAAATTATTAGGACACATTGTATCTGAGGATGGTTTAACCATTGATCCAGAAAGAACAAAAGCAATACTTGCTCTCCCTCTTCCTAAACATAAGAAAGGGTTGCAAAGTTTCCTTGGTAGGATAAATTTTGTGAGAAGATTTATCCTTGATCTTGCTACCATGGTAAAACCCCTTACGGCTATGCTAAAGAAAAATATGGTCTTTGCATGGACCAAGGAAGGAAAGGAAAGTTTTGAAGATATCAAGGTAGCCATAGCCTTAGCCCCTACTCTCATTAATCCAAATTTTGAAAAGGATTTCATCCTTTATACCCTAGGTGGTGAGTCAAGCATTTCCGCTGTCTTGACTCAAACGACAAAGATGAAGAGCAGCCCATAGCCTTCTTTAGTGAAGGGCTTAAAGAGTATGAAGACAAATACAACTATGTAGAGAAGCAAGCCCTTGCAGTCATCAGAGCTTTAAAGAAATTTAGACACCTCCTGTTTCATAATAAAATTCATTTGTTAGTACCCTATGCAAGTGTGAAGGATTTCCTTTTGAGCAAAGATATTAGTGAGAAGAGAGCTGGTTGGATTACTAAAGTAATGGAATATGATGTTGACATCCAGATCACCAAGTTGGTAAGGGGGAGGGGGTTGTGTAAACAGATGATATCATATCAAGAACCGGATGAGGAAGTCGCTATGATACTAACAGAACAACAAGAGACGAGAAATGATGACCCAAGGAATTGGATGGATGATATGAAGAATTTCTTATTAGGCAATGGATATCCTTAAGGATTAGATAGAACTAAAAGGAGACAGTATAGATTACAGTCAATTCCTTATGCCATAGTTGGTGGTATCCTTTTTAGGAAAGATTTTAATGGAGCCGTATTAAGATGCATTGACATAGACCAAGCTGAAAGAATGATCAAAGAGCTTCATGATGGTCCTGATGGTGGTTACTTCTCAGCAAGGACAACTGCAATGAAGATCATGAGGGCTGGTTACTATTGGCCATCCCTGTTCTATAATTGTCATAGGTATGTGAGGAAGTGTGAAAAATGTGCCTTCTTCTCTGGTAAGCAAAGGCTTGCAGCTCTTCCTCTTCATCCCATTCAAGTGGACCAGCCTTTTGCTCAATGGGGATTGGATTTCATAGGCTCTATCAATCCTTCTTCTAGTTCTGGTCACAAATGGATTTTAGCTGCTATAGATTACTTTACCAGATGGACAGAGGCAGTTGCATTGAAGGACGCCACAAAATCTTCAGTTGTTGAGTTCCTTGACGGAATTGTGACTAGGTTTGGTGCCCCTTCAACCATTATTTTAGATAATGCAAAATCTTTTGTAGGAGCTTAGATTTGTGCATTGGCAGTTGACCATAATATCTACTTGAACACATCCTCAAACTACTATCCTTAGGGCAATGGTTTGGCTGAGTCATCCAACAAAAACCTAATTAGGATTATGAAAAGAACTATAGATGATAACCAGAAGTGTTGGCATCAAAAGTTGAGGACTGCACTATGGGCTGACAGAATAACACCTAAGAGGTCAATAGGAAATTCACCATTTATGTTGGTATATGGCAGAGAAGCAAGGCTTTCAATTTCATTAGAATTCCCATCCCTAGAACTAGCTCATTAGCTGGAGCTAATTGAAGATGATGCCATGACAGTGAGAATAGCAGAGCTGATGGAGCTGGAGGAGAAAAGAAGTCAGGCCATGCAAACCCTAGAAACACATCAGTAGTAGGTGAAAGGGAGCTTTGACAAGAAGGCTAGGGTCAAAACCTTTAGCGAAGGTGATTTGGTTTTGAAATGGGGATGCAAACAGGGCAAAACCAGGGAGACACTCAAAATTTGATGCATTATGGAGTGGTCCCTATGTGATTGTCAGTTTTAAGCAGGCTAATGCTTTTCAATTAAGCAAGCCTGGTGATGAAGTTTTGCCTAGCCCAATCAATGGGATCTATCTCAAACCATGTTTCTGATAGGGGTTGAGGTTTCATGTACATAGATAGCTTAGTTTTCTTCTTGTTGGTTTCTTGCTTTCCAAGAAGTGCACGAGCACGTGTTTTGCTGAGGTTGTGGAGTTGCAGAGACAGGGTTTTCTAGTGTTCTCCCGTAGAGGTAGGGTTAGGGTTTCACAGTGCACTGATCCACAGTTTTTATGACTCTATAGCCCAATGGATGCATAAGGTCACTGGTTATACACATAGTTGGCTTGCGTCCCCTCTGAGTCGCTAGAAATGTTTTCATTTTTTGCCTCCAAAAATTTGAATTCGAATGCCTAAGCCCACCCAACGGTCATCTTCCATATTTAAGTATTATTTAAATGGCATGGAAATATCGAAAAATAAAACATTTAAAACTTTATGGTATTTCTTTTCTTTCCTATTTTGTTTCTACTTACCCACAACTTTCCGCGCTGTCAGATCTTTGGTGATCTACGGTGGGCGCTTTCCCGCATTCTCCAGATGAACTACCTTTACATAATGCGAGGAAGCCCCTTTGCGACGCGTGGTAGGTGAGACAAACGTTCTGTGTGGGCCGTAGAAGGGAAGCAAGGTGGTAGAGTTGAGTTGGCAGTTTGATTGGCGCCCGCTTTTCCGCATCTTGTCTTTTGTCAGACTTCCTGACAATGCCGGCAAGCGCCTTGGTGACACATGTCCTAATGACCTCATAGAGGATATTTACACGGGTTCAGAGGGCACGTGTTATGAGCATCGTCAGATCTCCCAAGATCAATGGTTGGGGCATGCCCGCAATATGAAGATGCAGGGATGTTAAGGAATGCGGGCAAGTGCCCTGCTGCCGTATGTCTTTGTGGGGTTAGGTTGATTTCGTATGCCGCAGGGTGATGCCAGATGAGCCAGGTCAAGCTGAGTCAGATGCTAAGTGGTTCGTGGGCCTAGAAACTTTAAGGGGGCAAGTGCAGTATGATAAGATCTTTCACGATCGTTGATCTCATGGAGATTAACGATCGACGCTTTCCCGCATTTTGGAGTTATGAGGAAATTAAACAATGCGGGAAAGCGCTTGGAGGACACGTGTCCTAGCAGGCTTGGCTAAGGAAATAAATAGAAAGGTAGCGCAGTGAGGGCCGACAGTTATGAGACCATCGCGGTCAGGGTTTTGAGGAGGTGGCATAGTTAGTTGGTCAGCCGCGTGGAGAGTTTGCGGGGTGGCAAAACGAAATGAAATCATTGGTCCACGTGGCTCATCTTGATGACAGGATTCGGTTGACTTTTTGACTTTGCTGACCGATGAGCCAGAAGCCAGGCGAATCGAGTTTTCTTACACAATCTGATCTTCATGATAAATTCCAACCACTCCTGAGTGAATGCTGCACTTGGTAAATGAAGGAGAACACTCCACCACCTCTGATCCTATCCATCTACTTGGTCAGAATGGTTTAATGGCGTCGTTTCTGTCAGGGTCCTGCTTTAACAAAATATCAGATTTCATGGTATTTGAATCCGTGCCTAGATTAGATTTTCTATAGAGACTTAATGGCAGTGGTTGTGGAGTAACTTCAGTTAGAGGACATCTCAGATATGCCTGAACTAGAGGGGCAATTTTTGTAGATTTTGTTCTGGTCGACTCTTCTCTATTTCTCTGATATTGCTCTGCAACTTCAATGTAAATTCCCTTTGCCTCTGAACTGTATGACATTCTACCTTATCTCCTTCAGCTATTGATGTAATGTGCAAGAACTATTTGCCTCTCATTGGTGTATTGTAGAGATTTGCAATCGTGCATGACTGTATCTCTTTTGGCCTATGAATGGTATATAAGTGAATCCCCTCTTTGTTTGTGTCATTCATTTGGGTTTTTTGATCTGCATGTGATTGTTAGATTAAAGCAAGTCTGGATGTGTATATCTTTTAGTGTCATGATGGTTCAATAGTGCATATATGGGCAGAGATTGGTTTGAACACTCTATTTTGGTGCATCACCCCCTTAGGTTAGAGCAGGTAGATTTGTTTCTATGCATTCCTTCTCCTTTTTCCTCTCCAAGAGTAGTTAGGTGCACCCTGATAATAAAGGAAGCCCGCCTTCTCCGGAGACTCAACCTCACAGTTCAAGTCCCACAACTTGGAGGTTGTTTCCATGTTTCACAATGTTGTCCTTAGTTAAAAACTTTGGACAAGGGTGCAAACTTTTTTGACAACAGGAACCAAGCTAAATATTAGGGCCGCTTACCATCTAGAAATCAATGGTAAATAAGGTTTTAGAAGATCTCCTAAGAGTGTACTGTATGGATCAACAATACCAATGGGAAATGTATCTTCCCTTAGTAGAATTTTCCTATAATAACTCCTATCAATCCACTATCAAGATGGCACCCTTTGAGGCTCTATGTGGTCGTAAATGCAGAACTCCTATAAGTTGGAACTGAATTGAGGACATAATTATCATTGGGCTAGAAATGCTATTAGAGATGGAAGAACAGGTAGTTCAGATCCGTCAGAGACTGAAAGAGGCCAATGATAGATATAAGAGTTATACATATGCTAAAACAATACCTAGAGAGTTCTTGGTGGGGGAAAAGGTTCTATTAAAGGTAAAACCACAAAAGAGTACTATAAAGTTTGGAAAGAATGCTAAGCTGGCCCTGAGATATGTGGGACCCTTGAGGTGTTAGAAGTTGTAAACTTGGTGGCCTACAAGATTGCACTACCTCCAGTCCTTGCCAGGATGCGTGATGTATTCCATGTATTATTTCTTAAAAAGTATATCACCAATCACGAGCATGTAGTTGATTGGAATCTTTTGCAAGTACGAGACCTAGGGGTGGTGGAAATAGAGCTGCTCAAAATACTCAAGGTGCGTAAGCTCCGCTTACAAAATCAAGATGTAACATAGTGCAAGGTTTAGTGGGACTAGTATACTGAGGAAGATGCTACCTGGGAAGATTGTGATGAGATCTTCCAAAAATTTCTCCATATCTTCTCTAGGATTGAAACATAAAATTTTGTTGCCTATCGAAAAAAAAACTATGCTTTGTTTACTTAAATAGAATTTTGTTTTGTTCATCTAGGACGATGGAACACAAGGGGGAGGGTGTGTTACATCCCAAATTTTTGATCTTTTAAAAGAATTTTATAGCTATTGTAATGGTTAGTTAAAAATTGTCGGATGTCATGATCTTGTGATATGGAAGTTATGGTTAACCGATTTGATTCATGTGAAGATGACTTGTTAGTTGTTTATTGTGATTTAAACTAAAAATGAATGCTTATATTTTAAGATAAATGTTAGTGGTGGTTAGTTGTTGTGACAATAATCAGTTATTGTGTTTTCTTGATATTTTGATTTAAAATGGAGGAACATGTTATTGTTGTGGAAATATGCATTTTGGGTTTAGGAGCAGATGGATGAGGGAAGCATTACTAAACAGGATTTAAGGAATGGGGCACCAATTTAGTCCATCGTCAGATCATCAAGTTTAGGTTCTAACTATCTTGGTGTAGGATTTAACGGCTAGGCAACATGGTACACCTTAGACAATCATGAGCACCCCGGTCGATTCCTAAAACAAGAGAAATATTAAACATTTAATAACATAAGAGAAACTATTACCTTCTTTTATTTTGAGACCATGGAGCGGTTTTCATATGTAACTATATATATCTAATATCTACGATTTGCACTTACATGTATACATACATATATGTGTGCATGCACGATCATTATATTGATAAAATAAATTATACGTGCTCTCATAATTACACACGCATATATATATGTGTGTGTGTGTGTGTACGTACAATTATAGGTAATGTCAATAGCATGATGTCACTATATATATATTTGTTATATAAACTTAACAATATAATCTTTAAGTCTTTTTTTTTTTTTCGCTCCATGATGATGAGAAAATGCCACCTTTCATATCAACCTTTATTCTTTTTAAATTTTAAAAATGTTTGGAGAAGCTCTTGTCATTGAAGTTGGTCTTGCTCGACTCCGTTGTAACCAATGAAGCATGCAGGGGATTTAATTCACATTTTGCGGCTGAAGAGAAAGCTCTTGGTGATGCCTTTTATTCTTGCATATGTCTCTGTAAACTTAGTAGCAAGTGATCATCCTTTAGACTGACTCTTTTCGGAGACAATATCATTCTCATTACATATCACGATACCGCAACAGTAGTATTGTTGTATCACTCAGACATTACCAGTAGTATTAGAAGCTCTTTCACGTGTTGATATTGCATTGTCAAACCCGACAACTGATCAAACTCGACAACTGATCTTCACCATCATATTTTTAGGTCATGAAAATCATTACTTAAGTTTCCTTCCATATTCATTTATGCTTGTCTTTTTCGAATGATCCTTTTTGACCTTCCATTACGGAAATGAGTGAATGAATGTTATGGTAATTCATATCCACGATCATGGATGAGCATATTATCAGTAACCAAGACTCATTTTGAATACACAACAATTGTTTCCATGTTTTTTTTTTTTTTTTAATCCATGCATATCGGGTGCTAGTATAGACCCACACAATCGAGCTAGGAATGAACTCCATTTTTGTCATTAAACATCCACTTGTAAAATGCATAATTATATACGATTTATATAGAGAAGGTTCCTTTATTTTTCATGTGGCATAAGTTTGATTTATGAGGAGGTATTATCCATATATCGACTGAGATAGAATCAGATTGGTGTTGATAAATTTCTTATTGTTAAAACTGAATGCATATACCAGAAAATCTCCCAGGATGCACCCAAGACCAACAGAGTCAACATAAATGGATGAAGAGGAGAGGTATCCCTACAAGAATAAATTGAATGTTAGTAACTGAAGTAAATGAACACTTAAAACTTTTAAACCAAGTCAGCTCATGGATTGTCCAAAGTATATTCCGTTGTCAAGTCGAGCGGTGGTGATCAGGCTATTGTTTGGTTCATCTAAATCCCTGGCAAAGGTAGATTAGAGGCTGGTTTGTTGCAATTGATCACTAGAGGTCTGGGTGCTAGGTGACAGAGGGGAGGTTGATGGAGGAACTCCACAACCTTGTTTGCTGCTTAGCCGACACTCTAACATTGGAATGCTTGGGTGGCAGGACTAAGGTGCCCTGAGCCTAACCCTGGGGTAGGGAGGGCCTTTCTTGTATGAGATTGTGTGGGGATATGATGAGGTCCGTGGTTGGGAGGTTAAGTCTATGTCAATGCTTCTTCTTTTCACCAGATGCCGAGGCTCGCACAACATATTGATAGTTATTTGGATGCATGTATGAATTATTAATCTTTTGCTTGTACATACTTTACATGTTACTTTGAAATGCATAATTGTATATATGGTTTCTTATTAAGTTTCTTTCAAGTGTAATTATGGAAGTTGGTAATGGAAGTTTTATTAGTTTCTTTCATACAAATTTGATATAGGCATTGCTTAATTTCTGATTACTTATTCTTGTATATTAAATTCAGTTGATAGTTTCCTTTCTATATGAAGTAACGGATTACAACTACCTTATGTCATTTTGTTATGAAAGTCATTTATAATCTTAGAATATGTTCTCTAATTTCAGCTTAGTGAAATGGTATGCAACAAATATAGTCATTCAAAGAAAAGGAGGTAGATGAACTTTGTCTTCAGCTAAGTATGGCACGTTACTCCTTACACCTAGCTGAAAACCAGACTTCTATTGCAGCCATTCACAAGGAAGGTGAATTTAAAGATAGAACTATAGAGGTGGCACAAATTGTTGAAGGAATCAATACCTTATGTGTGCATGGAATCCAGAACAATGCTTCCACCAGTCCCCATCCTAATGTTGCACATTTTGCAATTGAAGACGATAAGGGCCAGCAAGAAGTCAAATACATAAGTTCTGATTTTTACAACAGCGTGAACATGATCTCACCATATCACGAGGTAGAAGATGAATTAGGTGACTATACTTCGAAAATTATGTGTGGAGGGTGATCATTTCATTGATGGAGCTGTTGATTTAGTGATGATACTTATGATGAAGCAGATAACTCAGAGTTATCCTTAGTGTGCTCTGAGAGTTTTTACAGCTTACCTAGAGATTATCACCAAGTTCTTATGATATTTGGTAGCTTCCTTCTTATTGATTGGTGATTTTATCTTTTACATACTCCAATTATCAATGACTGTCCTACTTGGATTATTAGTACATTTTCAGATTTGACTTGGCCTACAGGGGTTAGTGAGTTGCATGTAGATGAGTGGGACAGCACACATTGTGATATACTCTGTATGAGATGTTTACCTTTCTAGTTCAATGACATTTTGATGATAGTGTTGACATTCTTGATGCTGATTTGAAGTATGGCAGTTATATCTTGAAGCATGATGAGTTGGTTTCCTTGCATCTAAGCATCGTGTTTGGCTCCTACTTGTTCAACTGGCTGATTTAGAGGTTGATGATTCACTGGTTATCTATCTCTACACTTAGGATTGCACTGATGGTTTGCTTTGAGATCTGGGAGTTGACAGGGTGTACGGTTTGCATTATGTGGACAATATTGAGTTGCTTCACTATTTGAGACTTCACGCAGATGTGTTCAGAGTAACGCAACAGGCAGAAGCCACAGTATCTTTTAAAAGGACATGGGTTCTAGGGATCATAGTGATAGATGAGTTGCATCCTTATTGTTGGTTCTGCAGTCTTGATTACATAATTAATAGTATGAACTATGGAGCAGCTTGCAGGTGGACATGGGACCCTGGTATTGGATTATTGACTCATGATTGCTTGAGGGCAAGCAATCTCAAGGAGGGAGGATTGTAATGTTCCCTTTTTGGGACATTAGGAAATTTAAAGACAGTCATATAATATTAAAATTGACTATGGGAGCATAAATTTTAATATTATAAAGTGGGGTAAAAGTGACAAGGAGGGATAAGACGAAAAGACAGGAGAGCAGTCAAAGAGTCACAACTTTGAGGATTAAAGGAGAAAGCCTCATTCATTTGTATATGTTTGGATATTGATTTGGTTTGGGATTTCTCTTGGAGAAATTAAGGAAGCTTCAACTTCTATTTAGGATCCAAAGACGCAAACCCTCAGGTCCTCTTTGGTGGATTGGTCATAGCTCCAATTCATTAGCTGTGGTGAATTTATGACGGAGTTCACAATTGCATTACAAGTTCTTTCTTAGTTTTCCAATTTGATTGTAATACTGTGTTTAAGATTGGATTTTGATATCTGGTTGTATAATGCAATAACATGCATTTTTGAAGAATTTATATGAGCAATTACTGGTTAATTTTGTTGGGTTTCATTGTATATTTTATCTGTTATATTCTGAAAATAATTTGAGGAAAATTGGAGATAATATCCCACTAGGATATTACATTCACTGCCTAGTTTTCTGCAAAAACATAATTCCAAATCGTGTGTTCAAAATGAAGTCCTTCCCTTTTTGCTTCACTATGCCCCTTGAGACTACTCTTGCCAACCCATACAGAAATGTTACAAAAGGCTACACATGCGTCTGCCATTACCAAAGAATCTTCAGATTGTTGGTGGAGTGGGTTACGGTGTTGGTAACTACCTCCTAGTCCGCAAGTTCGAGAGTAAGTCAACACAGTTGGTAATTTAAACTAGCCACCTCAAATTGGAATGTGTCGGGCCACCCATGCTGAGGAAGGATCAAACATTACGTTTACACAACCAACATCCACATCATCCCCTCAAACTCACTTTAGCCTATCGAGATGCGAGTAATAGGTTAAGTGTTGGCAGATGCTGATTAACTTAGGGTGTGCGATATGACAGTCCTCCCTTCCTAGGGTTGCTTGCCCTCAAGCAATTGCAGTGTTTGGGTGTTGTATAATGTGCTCACTTTTCCATGTTGCATTCTTTATGAGTAGATATTTCCAACATACCAAATACTCCCTGGTAGATTCGTTCCTCAGATTTCTTTCCTTAATCTCCATCACTTCAGCATGAACCTACTATTAATTCCCTTCCTCATCCAGTGAGGTTAATCTTGGAGAACTCATGGTATGCAAGCCAAGGGCCTTCTTGAGAATGAGGCATGAAAAACATTATGAATCTTGTTGTCATCTGGTAGCTCCAACTTATAGGCAACCTCTTCAATCCTCCTTAACACCTTATATGGCCTATAAAATCTAGGCATGAGCTTTTCTATATTTCTCTTTTTCAACAAACTTTGTCTGTAACGCTAATGACGTAGGAACAACATATCTCTAACCTAAAAGACCTCTCAGTCCTTTGTCGATCAACATATATCTTTAGCTGATTCTGGGCTTGGTGCATGTTCTCCCTAAGAGCTATGAGGATATTTTGTTATTCCTGAAAGTAGTCCTTTGCCAATGAAGTCCTGCTATTGGCCAAGGCCAAGTCCATGAAAGATAATGCATTGTAAAAATATAATGCTCTAAATGGAGATATGTCAATAGATATGTGGTAAGTCAAGTTGTAGCAATACTCCTTCAAATATAGCCACTTTACCCAATCTTGCTGCTATCTTGAAATGTAGTTACAAAGGTATCCTTCTATCCACTTATTTACTATCTTTGTCTACCCATCTGTTTGAGGGTGGTAAGTGGTGCTAGGGGTTAGTTGTGTCCCAGCTAGTCTAAATAGCTCTTACCAAAATATGCTGAGAAACTTGTTGTCCCTGTCATTGACAACGGTCTTAGGTAGATCGTGCAACCTAAAATCCTTTAAAGAAAAAAACTCCTGCCTGAGAGGTTGTCCAATTAGCTGCCACAACAAAAAAGTGAGTGTATTTTGCCAACTAGTCAATCACCACAAATATGGTGTCCTTACCCTGTACCTTTGGAAGCCCTAATGAAGTCCATGGATATACTCTCCCATTTATGCTTAGGAATCAGTAAGGGATGTAGTAAACCAACAAGATATACATGCTCTGACTTGGTTTGTTGACAAGTCAAACACACTCTAACATGCTAAAGGATGTCATCCTTGAGGCGTTTCCAAGAAAACCCCTCTCTGATATACATGTATGTCTTAAAGTACTCAGAATAACCATCTATCGGATTATTATGTATCGCTAGCAAAATCTGACCCTCAATTTTGGATTTAGGAGCTAGATAAATCTTGTTTTTGTAGTAGATTACACCATCAATGACCTTGTACCTATCAGCATGCATCTACCCATCCATAAGCTTACATGCAAAGGTGTTCTTGGAATACTCAACTGAAAATCGAGACTCCCAATCAATTGAAATCTTTGACATAGCACAGTACACAACACTCACTGAACTCTTGGAAAAGTGCATCATCTACTATATTAATCTTCCCCTTGACATATTCAATGTCAAAGTCATAAGCTTGCATATTGCTGATTCACCTTTGTTGCCTCTTATTTAGTTCCTTCTATGCCAAGAAGAAATGCAAACTGTTATGATCCGTCCTCACCACAAATTATCCACCCACCAAATATTGTATGAACTTAGCTAGAGCATGCATGATGGCTATCATCTCCTTCTCGTAGGTGGAATATAGCCTCTCATGAGCTTTTAGCTTCATGCTCTCATAAGCGATAGGGTGTCTCCCCAAAGGCATTACACTCCAAAAGAAACAACCTAGTGAAATTTGGTAATGCTAAGACCAAACACTACTCATCACTTGCTTGACCTTATCAATATCACCTCCATATCTTTTGACAACCTAAAAGCCCCCCTTTTGCGCAAGATCAGTAAGTGGGGATGCAAGTTGAGAAAACCCCTTTACGAATCTCGTATAGTAAAGAACATCTCCTAAGGAATCCTCTCAAATCTGAAACGTTTCTTGATGGCAGCCAATCCAGTATAGCTTGTATCTTTTCTTGATGGACCTTGACCTCATTAGCCCCAATATAAGATCTCTGTCGAACCAATCTCGCACTTGGATTATTTTGCAAACAATGGATTCTGCTCCATTATGCTCAAGACCTCATCCAAATGCTGTAAGTGTTCCTCCCATGTCCTGCTGAATATCAAAATGTCATCAAAGAATACCAACATGAACTTATGCAATTGCTTATTAAATATTTTGTTCATACATGACTAGAATGTAGCAGGTGCGCTAGTGCATCTAAAGGGCATCACCTAAAACTTAGTGCTCGTAGTGGCATCTAAAAAGTTGTCTTATGCACAATTTCCTTACGCACCCGAATCTGATGGTATCCTGAACGAAGATCAATTTTTGAAAAGTAGAGGGCCCCATGTAACTCATCCAATAACTCATCCATGTGAGTAATTGGATAGCTATTCTTGATAGTCCTCTTATTTAGAGCCCAGTAATAAATGTACATCTGCAGAGTCCCATATTTCTTTTTGACCAAAACCATTGATGAAGCATATGGGCTTGAACATGGTCTAGTGTATCCCATGTTTTGTAATTCCTTGATGGTCCTCTCAATCTCCTCATTATAATGTCTAGGGTGATGATAAGGTGTAGTAATGACTGGCTTCACACCCTCTTCCAACTTTGTTGCATGCTCAAACCCATGGTTAGGAGGTATGCCCAAGGGAATATCACCAAAAACACCCTTGTGCTAATCTAGCACTAACTGAATATCAACGTGATGATGTTGCTGTCCCAAAGCTGAAATGGGTTTAGTGGAGTCAAAGCAATGTACCACCCATTTGTATCATCATGTCTCAATATGGACTCCATCCTATGAGCTGAGATGATCCTGGGACCTCTGTCAGTCATGGCTCTAAGAATGACCTACTGGTCTCCTCTTGTAAATTCAATCTGCTTTTGGTCATGATCAGTAGTATACCTGCCAAGAGTTTTTAACCATTGTAGACCCAAAATAGCATCCATCCCACATTACTCAATCACAAAAAAATCTGCAGTCAATGTTAACTTCCTAGCTGAATATCAAGCTATAGAACCATCCCAAAGCAATTAAGTAGATCTCCACCAGCAATCGTAACATCAAAACTAGGAACTGTGTTCACCTGTAACTTCCTTTTTGTTGTTATGGAGGCACAAATGAAACTATGTGTAGGTCTTGTATCCACTAAGAAAACCATGCTGCCCTTTTACTACTTCCTTCAAGTGGATAAGACTGCCTGTAGGAGGCTGGCAACTATAGGAGCCTGATTTGAAACTTGTCCCTCAACTATCTCCACTTGGGGCTGCTCGTGATTGCTTTCATCATATTTTCACCTTCATTTTCATCATCTGAAACCATCTCAATATAATGTATTTTACCTTTTCTAAGGTATCTATGATCCCGGGTCCAAGGTTCTTTGCATGTGAAGCACAACTTTTTCTTTCTTCGTTCGTTCTTGGACTCAACAACTGATTTAGGCAGAGTGGCCTTATTCTGATTTGAAGATTTTAGATTGGTCTTTGATCCAATGAAAGGCTTTTTAGGGGGCTGAACTTTTGATGATGAACTATTTAAATCAAGTGCCATCTTGATTTCATTTTGGAGAGTATTGGGTTTCAACACTTTAACAAACCCTTTGAATCTCTCACTGAATCCCTGCACAAACAATGTCAACTTCCTATATTCAAACATATTAGGAACCATAGTAGATATCCGTTGGATAAGTGTCCAAAGCTCCACTATGCTTAAGATGGGGTAACTCTCTATAGCAAAATTCTATTCTCTACTTGTCAAATGTAGCCGTCAAATCTAGTTATCAACTTGCTGCTAAACTCCGTGTATGAGTTAATCATGCCATGATCTTTACTGACAATGCCGTGATGCCACCAATCATCAGTTGTCCTGTCCAAATGCATAGTAGAAAACTTAATTGCCTTAGTTTCAGTCATGGGTTTTACTGTGAGAAATGTATCCATCTTATGTATCTAGGTCCCAGCTGCAGTTTTCCTGCTGCCAACAAATATGGTGAAGGTTAATTTGTTCATAGCATGCTTCATGTCCTTGTTTGAGCCTCTAAGCCTTCTGTCCTGCCTAGTCCTTACCATCTCTCTTTGCTGTCCCATATACTAAACAAAGCTCAAATCTGCTTTAACATTATCAGTGAATAGATTCTACTCAACTTGCATAGCCATAACATTTTCTAGAATAGCCACCACTGCTCCTGCAATCCATCAAAAACATGGTTCTATCCTTCTCTGAGGGCTCTCAATGTTTCCCTAGCCCCACTATCTGCTTCCTTTCCTTGAGTATTGGGTTTCAACACTTTAACAAACGCTTGAGTCTCTCACCCAATCTCAGACATGTTAGGAACCATAGTAGATATTTACTAGAACTCATCAATATAAGTGTCCAAAACTCCACTATGCTTAAGTTGGGCTAACTCTCTATAGCAAAATTCTTTGTCTTTCTTGTCAAATCTAGTTATCAACTTGCTGTTAAACTCCTTGTATGAGTAAACATGCCATGATCTTGAGTGACAAGGTCGTGATGCTACCAATCATAAGTTGTCGTGTCCAAATGCATAGTAGCAAACTTAATTGCCTTAGTTTCAGTCATGGGTTTTACTGTGAGAAATGTATCCAACTTATGTATCTAGGCCCTAGCTGCAGTTTTCCCGTTGCTATCAAATACGGGTAAGGTTAATTTGTTCATAGCATGCTTCAAGTCCATGTTTGAGCCTCTAAGCCTTTTGTCATGCCTAGCCCTTAACATCTCTTTTTGCTGTCCCATATACTGAACAAAGCTCATATCTGCTTTAACATTATCAGGGAATAGATTCTACTGAGCTTGCATAGCCATAACATTTTCTAGAATAGTCACCGCTGCTCCTACATTAGCCATCTCAACTTCCTCACTATTTTCAGCGATTATGGGATTCAATGGCCTATTTGTGGTATGAGTGGGTGTTCTAACACCTCATGGTGTTCCAATTGCATTATCACCCTCACGATGATGACTTTGGGGTCTTCTTGGCACAATATTTAACTGCTATATTTCCTCCAAGAGCTGTTGTAATCCATCAACAACATGGTTCTATCCTTCCCAGATGGCTCTCAATGTTTCCCTAGCATCTCTATCTGCTTCCTTTTCCTGATTTGAAATCATCCCAGTAGTTGAATGAACTCCCACAATCTCTGATATTGTCCTGCCTTTTGATATCATTGGGGGTCTCCAAACTCTTCGTGGTTCCCTATTATACTGATGCATTAAAAAACAATCACCCACTAGGTAGAAGGTTTGTTGCTTTGAAACCACTGTAGAATCCCTTGACTAATATAGCTAGAAATTCACAAGACAAATTTGTTCAATATGTGCTCTATGGGCTAGGTAGATAAGGGTCCTGATAATGTGACTGTTAACTGTAGTTGCACTGGCTCTAGGGTTACTCATAAACAAGTTAGAACTTACTTTTGCCTCCTTCAAAGAGAGAGGTATATTGCAATTATAAATGAATGTAGTTATGAAACCAAATATCTTTGTCAATAATGGAATGTCTTCTTTTTATTACTGCAAGCACATACACGACAAGCTTACATATGTTGACCCCATAGCAAGGAAATGAAATTTGAAAAGAGTTATACCCATATTCTTGTAAAAATGATTGTACCCAAGGCACTGAAGTTTTGTATATGCAATTCAATAATGTGGAATGCAGTTACTATTAGTAATGCTTAGGATGACACCTAGGAAATCACCTGTCACCTTTAGCAGAGCGTAAGCTATTGACATGATTCTTGTAGCTACACGGTAGGATGCTTGACCTCCAAAACTCTGTCAAAATCACTACCTATCTCTGTCATAGCACACAGAGTCCCAACTCTCAGCATTCAACCCCCAACAGTGCAAACTTCATCCTACAAACATCCAAGATACTACAACCACTTTCGTTCAAACACCAAGGAATGATTCGATAGCAATTCCACTGTTCATGTACTTCACCAAGTTCTGGTTTGAGCTTGGTCTCTAGATTGTTTTGACTGGATGTGCTCAATCTCAGCTGCCTAGTTTTCTGCCAAAAACATAATTCATAATCATGTGTTTTCAAAATGAAGTCCTTCCCTTTTTGCTCCACTTTGCTACTTGAGAATGCTCTCGCCAACCCATGCATATATGTTACAAAAGGCTACACATGCGTTTGCCATTACCAAAGGCTACACATGCGTTCGCTGTTACCAAAGGCTACACATGCGTCTGCTATTACCAAGGAATCTTCAGAGCGTTGGCGGAGTGGCTTATGGTGTTGGTAAGTGTGGCCCAGTCTGCAAGCTTGACATAAGCCAACACACTTGGTTATTCAAACTAGCCACCTCAAATTGGAATGTGTCAAAGCTAATATTCGCAAATCACCCATGCTTGAGCAAGGATTATACATTACACACAACCAACCTCCACGTCATCCCTTAAAACTCACTTTAGCCTATCAAGATGGTAGTAATAGGCTAAGTGTTGGCAGATGCTGATTAAGCTAGGGGGACATGTAGAATGAATGGAGCATCAACACTCTTTATATTTGGGTGATGCTCACAGAGGTGAAGCACCAAGACTTCTTGTAAGATCATCCATCCCTGTACTATTCTAGTTCAAGCACGCTTGGCCACAAAGTTTTTCCCAAGTTTAAGCCCACTTTGCCCATTTTCCTCCAAGGTTAACTCCAACAAATGAGGTTGCAAGCTGAGTGAGCTTAACCTTGGAGGAAACTTTATAGTTAAGTGCACTTGAGTTGGAGTAGTATAGATATGGGTAATCTTCCGGGAAGAGTTTTGGGCCTTCACCTCTATGAGAATCACCTAGATGCAATAAGTGCCAAGTGTTCCATTCATTCTCATGAGAGATGTGTTGTTGTGAACTACTACTCATTAAACATGGGTAGAGGTATTTATTAGTACCATGTGTGGATGTTATTGTGCATCATATAACCTTTAAACTTATAAATTGTTTAGCATGTTTTGGTCTAATATGCAATGCCGTTTAGCAGTTTGCATTGTTCTCATCTGGTATTCTTCTTTTTAAAGTTGAATATTTATTTTTGGTGGTGACAACCTAGGTCACCATTAAACAAAATAGGGATGTAGCTGTAGAGTCCTATCCATTATGACAATTTAAGCATTTAAGAAAGTCCTATGGTGTCTCAGTAAAAATATGGTATGTTGTGTCATTCATTTTCTTGAAAATTTCATTGATTCTTATTTTAACAGTTCTGCTTTCAACTAAGTTGTTTTTAAATTTACTGTGCTACTCTTTTAGGTCCCAGGGAGAGTCATATTATTTACAATCAAGAGTAATTTTCATGAAAGAATGCATTGTGAGGAAAAATATCTCAGGTCTGACAACTTAGCTTTATTGACATAGATATCTATTTCTATGAAACTAATGGGTGATTTGCAAATTAAGTTGATTTTAAGTCTGTAAGGGGTAAACGAGGACAAAATACATTTTTATTTTTATTCTGTCGATATCCAGAGGGATCTAGAACTATCTGCAGTGACAGATGTTTACACACAGAATTACAAACAGTTGTATTAAGGTGATAGCGTTTGCTTTGTGTAGGACAACTGATCCATTTAATGCAAATGGTTAGTTTTTCTTTTGATTACATGTCAAACATGTTTTGATTTCCAAAATATTGAGCATGTTCTATTTAGAAGCTCAAAACATATAAACTACAATTCTTGTAATGGAGAGAACATAATCTTTTGGCATAAATGTAATATGATTATGGAATGCTCATGTTCTCTATAGGAGTGCTTAAAAGTGTGATGCATATCATCATATGAAGATTCTTTTTCTATATAGTAGGAAAAGGCTTTGTTTACAAAACATTGGTTGTGTTTCAAGGTCTCAGTCGTAGAAAATACAATTATATGTTTATATGAACATTGGCTTGTTATGATAAAGGTTTATATGAACGTTGGCTTGTTTATATGTTTTGATTTCCAAAATATTGAGCATGTTCCATTTAGAAGCTCAAAACATATAAACTACAATTCTTGTTATGGAGAGAACATGTATGATTATGGAATGCTCATGTTCTCTATAGGAGTGCTTAAAAGTGTGATGCATATCAGCATATGGAGGTTCCTTTTCTATATAGTAGGAAAAGGCTTTGTCTACAAAACATTGGTTGTGTTTCAAGACAATTATATGTTTATATGGACATAGACTTTGTAGCTGTCCTGGTGCTGTCTTTTTGCTGTTTTTTCTTATCTGTTGTGGTAAGGCTTTTTGTCTTAGTTTGCTTAGTTTTTTGGTGCTGATGCACAGTTCCTTGTTGGCTTTCAATGCTTATTGTATTTGATACTATGTAAAAGGTTTTGGGTCCTTCAAAACCTGTTTTTACTTAATCAAAACATTGGTTTGTTATGATAAAGTATGCCTATATGTTTTATGTCCTTGATAGGAACATTAGACTGTGATGCTTATTTCCATGGGCAGCTTCATTTTATTTTTAAAAAACTTATTATATAGTTATTTGTTCTTTTATCCTCATTAATGGTTTTCTTCTAGGAAATTTTGAAATTAATCTCTTCGGGAATGTTGTAGGACGTGAGTAATTTGACAAGCTACATGACAAATACCATGGGGCTAACTCCAGAAGAGAAGCAGCTCTCTATAAGTGGGCGCAATTGGGGGGAAGTTAACCTTGAAGGTTTGGAAATTCTTGCACAATATATTTGCTACATAATACTGAACCTTATTCTGGAAATACAGAATGTTTATCTTCCAGCTTTAGAGCAATATGGTGACTTTAATTGTTTTGCATATAATGTACTGGATACAAATTGGTAGAGCTATTGAAATTTTTGATATTTTCCACAATAAGTTTACAAAATTGGTGATGAATTAGGAAAATGAATACATAGGAGGTTACAAGGTGTCTTTGCTCTTTTCAATGCCTGTAGAGTATTGCTTTGATCTGAGATTTATGTTATCAAAGATAAGAACTATATTTTCTACAATTGGATAAGTTACAGGTGAGCATACCTCTAAATATTAGGATTGAAGTTTTCGGCTCAATACAGTTCAAACAATTATACGCAAAGAGCAAATATTTCAACATTTCTAGACCTGATACCAACTCTGCTACTTTTTCATTCCAGCTACCTGTAACAAGATAACAAAAATAACCATTGTCAGAAATTAATCCAGGACTGAGTGGTGCTCTGAGGACAACACATTGAAACAGATACAATATATTATGAAAAGAAGCACCGGAAATCAGTATGCTTGCACAGAGAGAATACACAAGCAACAAAATAGCATGCTAGAATTGTAAGTACAAAGTTATATTATGCAATATTCAATTGAAGATCTAGGATATTGGATGTATGCTACAAGATGTCTATGCCATTGTTTTCTTCATGACCATTCATGTCTACTTAGAGATTACTTATGATACGTTAATATATAATGTGGAAGATGGAGGTAGCTCATTATAGTTGCAAGAAATGCAAATTCTCAGCTTTTGATGGATATAATATCCTCTGTTTTTTGGTTTTCTGGAATTTATACAGAAATATTTTTCAAGATATTGTCGAGTTTCCAAGATTCTATTGCTTTCTTGTGAATTGCATTGACACATATCATCCAATCTCCTTTTGTTTCAATATTGGTGATGAGTTTTTCTTTTTACAGTTTGAGTTCAGCTAGTAGTTCTTGAATGTCTGCCTCATCTTTCGATCTGTTTTCTCAATTTCTACAAGATTGGCCTTGTGAGTTTTACTATGCTAGCTCAGA
Source organism: Cupressus sempervirens (assembly GCA_028749045.1). Lineage (NCBI taxonomy): Eukaryota > Viridiplantae > Streptophyta > Pinopsida > Cupressales > Cupressaceae > Cupressus > Cupressus sempervirens. Next base: position 441,530,380 of record CM053793.1, on the reverse strand, counting down.
TAATGCAACCGACTCTAGATGCTCCAAAGTTGTCATGCTAGAGGGTCAAAATTGAATTTCAACCACCCTCTTGAAGGTGGGCACTATTCGATCTTAGCTTGTCCACCTTGAATGAGAGGTTCATCCCACCACCCCCATTAATAGTGGGGTGGGAGTGATTTGCTCATGCTTCACTTCTTTATGATTTCCTTGGCCTATTTCATATATGTTAAAGATCTTTCTATCTTTCTGTCTTGCAATAATTACTTGACTTATTGCAACCTTAACCTTCTTTATTACTTACTCCACTTTCATTATATCTTTTTGAAGATACTTCATTCGTTCCAAGTATGCGAAATTTCCATGGAGGAGTTGAGTATCCACAAACTTGCCCAAGAGGAGCTTCTGTTCTTCTTGACCAGCTTTTAAACAAGTCCAAGATATTATTTGGTATAGCACTCTGCCAACCCAAAACATCAGGAAGCTGAGTCCAACATTTGTTGATTCTTTGTAAACCGTCGGGAGTTCCTTTGAAGGGTATTTAAGCATGACATGTGGGTAGTAGTTGTGATGCGGTTTTGATCATTTCTTTGTATTGCAAGTTCCTGTTGGAGTTCAATATTGTTTGCCATTTCAGAAGTGAAATATCTTCCTTATTTGGCTATTCCGGTTTCGGCGGGATTCAACCCTCACCCTATTTCGTCGATGTATAACTTGGCTCGGATCTGGCAAATCGGAGCACCATCACTATTTGAAAATACAATCTCTGTTTGGTTCCAAATTGATATTTTGTGCGTATTCAATCTTCATTGCCTATTTCATTTGGCAGGCCAAAGGTAATTATAAATCTCTGCATTTATTTGTAACACTTAGACCATACACATTCCTTCCATACGCCATAAACCCCTATCCATTACTCCCTCCAATACCCCGTTCCACATGTCCATAACATCCTCCCACTATACGATCTCCTTACACCTTGGTTGTCATATGGACATCCTTCTCAAGCCATACGACAACCATACCTCCTCACCGTACAAATAGTACAAACAACTCCATCCTTCACCATACGACCACTTTTCATGATGCAGGAGCATCCAGAGGTATAAGGGCAATCCTGTGTCACCCAAAAAAAATGTACTTAGACTTAGTTTCTGTTTCATGTCTTTACATTTTTGGATACCCATTTGGCTCAAATAAAGGTTCCAACTCTCATAGTTCAACTATCAGTGCATTTGAAAATCCCGAAAAAATAGGAGCATGCAATTTGGCCATCATTTTGGTGACCTAGAAGGTGTGACTTGGCCAGATGAATGTGATTGAGATTTAGAGCATTCCAGAAAAAGAATCAGGTCAAAAGGCCCCACGGTTTGAAAGTTATTGCAGTTTTTCGGGTTTTGGAGACCTCCTAAGAATGCTTCAAAGTCAGGTTTGGGGCATTAAATGACCTCAAAAAGGGTCGAAAAATGGGGGACGAGCGAAGCTTGTCCATAGGGCTATAGAGCGCTTCGAGAGCTTTCCGAAAATGTAAACGGTTCGTCAATCGGAGCTACGGTTCAAAAGTTATGCCTCCCGGAAGATCGTATGACCAATACACCTACGTACAATCATCATTTTGTTTGCATTTCATGGTTTCTGAGACTTACTTCCGAGTCTTTGATACTATGAAACATACAACATAGGAACGAAACATTATAGTGGTATCAAAGCAATTGCCTTTAGGTCAAGATCCCCTTCAGGAAGTCATTGCCTTCGGGTCGATATCCCCTTTGGGAAGTCATTGCCTTCGGGTCGAGATCCCCTTTGGGAAGTCATTGCCTTCGGGTCGAGATCCCCTTTGGGAAGTCATCGCCTTTGGGTTGAGATCTCCTTCGGGAAGTCAATGCCTTCGAGTTGAGATCCCTTTGGGTTGAGTTCCCCTTCGGATTGAGTGCCCCTTTAGGTCAAGATTTTCTTCGGATCGAGTCACCCCTTTGGATTAAGATCCCCTTCGGACCGAGATTCCCTTCGGATCGAGTGTTCCTTCGAATCAAGTTTCCCCTTGGAACTAGATCCCCTTTGGATCAGTTCCCCTTCGGGTCGAGATTCCCTTTGGACCGTGTTCCCTTTCGGATCGAGTTTGCCTTTGGGTCGAGATTCCCTTCGGACTTAGTTTCCCTTCGAATCAAGTTCCCCTTTGGACCGAAATTCCCTTTGGATTGAGATTTCCTCTGGACAGAGATTCCCTTCGGGTCGAGATTGCCTCCGAATAGAGATCCCCTTTGGGACAAGATTCCCTTCCGGCCAAGATTGCTTTCAGGGTGAGTTTGCCTTCTGGATATTACACCTCTTTGCACAAAGTGCATTGGAATTGCCTTTGATGCCAATAATCCACAACCTATCTCCAATAAAAATTGTCTTGTGTAGAGTTATCCATGCAAATTTTCCAACTTTAGGAAGACACAACCTCCTTTAGTATAGGTTGAAGTTTTTAACAACCAGGAATTGCCCTATTCTACAATTTGTCCAATTGAGGAACCTATATCCTAATATCTCTGTGTAGGGTCCTTATTTTGTTTTTCCTGCCCTAATAATCCTATCATTTGCTAGTGAAATGACTACAATGTTTTGACTGAGTTTAGCCCTGAGAATATCATTTTATGGTTCATAGAGATTGAATTATTAAGATCTTGTAAGCTCCCAAAGAGATGGATAATACCTCCTAGCACCTTGTGAGGGTCAAAAGATTAGCCTAAGGAGGGTAATGGTTCTAATAATTGTCCCAAAAGTTAGTGATCTTTCCATGAGTGATAAACAATTACATGTGATCTATATAAGGTCTCTACCCTCGAACATAAAATTCCAGGTGCGCAATCCACATGGTGGATTGGCCATCCATATAATTATAGATGGTTTTACAGCTTCCAAGCATGTTTAGTGGAGAATCTATCTCCATTTGGCATCAAGGCGTACACACATCTTCCATGTTTGGCCCCTAGATCTAAATTCTGTTTTATAATAAAATGAATCCTTGCACCTATATTCGTTTTATCCATGCAAATTGTATCCCAGCCAATCAAAGCTATTCTTTTGATGCACCTAGATCCTTTGCACAAGAACTTCATACATTCCTAGATGCTTTTCTTAGCTGATTTGGAAAACTATATCAATGAGATCATATAAACTGGTATTCCTGATATAATGGTTTTAGACATCAATATCTTGCTTGTGTTAAGATGTCATTGATGTCAAAAACATTGGTGCCAAGAATACCAATCTGTTATATGAATGTTCGTTTATACTAAACATCAGTTTGTTCAAAAGTGAATCGGGAGGTGCTTTTGTGCTTTAGAAGTCGGTTTGTCGACAAGTGAAATGAGAGGTGTCTTTGTGCTTAGACATTTCTTTAATAAACAAAAAAACAACATGATATTGATAATATTAGCTTTGAAATCTGGAAACATGTTGATAGTCTTGTCACGTGGATGATTTATATGCTGCGAAGGTTTCATGTTCTACAGGCATAAGAATATCAAAATAATTGTTTTTTGGGCCCCTGACTTTCAAACATTTCTAATTTTGTCTCACAGCAAGAATAATATGCAAAGTCATAATTGAGAACCCAGACTTGGTATAAGACAGAATAATAATCTTGATCGTAAGTTTATATAGAGACGGTATTGGGTGCTGACTGCTTTCTATAAAAAAAAGAATTCAGTTTTAACCAAAGACGAAGCTTGTTGAATATCTTTGATTATTACTCATAATTCTTATGTGGCTGAAGTATAGTTTCAGTTTAATAAAACAAATCTAAAAGGTGTTTTTTCAGTTGAACAGAATATGGAAACGGTGGAAGTGTATGTCAAGGCATGTGTCGGTTCATTCTTAATTGACTTGTTAAGATATATGTTTAGCAATTAGAAATGGCTTTGATGACTAAGCAGTTAGAACCGAATGCAACTAAATTCTAGAGTTTGCAAAATTGTTTCTTTATAAGTATCAAATGTTGAAGAGATGGAGAACATCGGATGTAAAGGTACATATCTGATATATGTTTGTAAAATGAAAAGTGGAGTACAGTGGGTTATTTTAGTTCTATATTGTAGAGTACTGATGGAGATTGAGTAGAAACTGATAAGATAAAAGGTGCAGATCAAACACAGAAGCTTAGATTCCATTTCATATTGAAGGAGCATGCATCTGTTTACCCACCGCAGAGGTAAAAGTCTTTTCTAGTCACTTTTATTTACTTCAACTTTCAGATTGATTGTCAGTTTTTTTAATCTCACAGGAGAATGCTGTTTATCAGATTTAACATGTTAAAGTATTTTGTGAGATTTTCAAATGATTTATAAACTATGATTAAGTTGATGCTCAAAATTTTGAGTTGGCGCTCTAGTTGGAAGAATTGTAGGTCTAAGGATAGGAGTTGAAGCTCTTAAGGGTTGGAGCCTTTAAACTTTGTAATTGGAAGATTGACCAGGCTGGATTAGGACAGTAGATCCTAGCAGCCTTTGTTTTGGTGACTTTTCCCAAGTTGGGTTTCCACGCGATATCTTTGCATAGTCTTTTGTGAATGCTTTTGAATTCACTTCATTTGTTATATGATGTTCACAAAGTAAATCAATCAACAAATTAAAGTGGTTAAAGATTTTCTACACTCCTAATTAACACCCCCAGCCGCGCAACACACCCCCCCCCCCCAAAGTAGTGTAATTGTGTTCTACAATTGTTATTAGCCTTTGTGCTTGTCAAAAGATTTAACCAATCTAAGCAGATCCTGGCAATAGAACACATGGCCAATTGAGGAGGAGCATCATCAAATAAAGCACCCCTTTCTAATGGAACAAACTATGCCTTTTAGAATGTTAGTATGGAAAGCTACCTTGCATCTATTGGCTACGATGTCTGCATGTCAGTTGAAAATGGTTATACCTTACCTAAAGCACCTTTAACTGATGCTTCTGAAAAAAGAGATTACGAAAACAATGCAGAAGCAAGAATCGCCTTATTGTGTGTGGTTTAGCTAACAATGAGTTGACTACGGTTATGCACTGTAAAACCGCTAAAGAAATTTGGGATAAATTAAAAGGTGTTTATGAAGGGGATGACCAAGTCAAACAAGCCAAATTACAAACCTATAAAGTCAATTATGAAGAACTGAGAATGAAAGAAGAAGACAGTATCACTGAATACCTTTTAAGGGTAGACGAGGTTGTAAATGCAATTAAGGGCCAAGGTGAAAAGATGAAAGAACCAAGAGTTGTTTAAAAAGTTTTGCAATCTTTACCTAGTAGATATGATGCCAAAACATCAACTGTTGAAGAAGCTAGGCATTTGACAAAACTTACAATTGATGAGATACAAGGCATACTAACAGTAACAACATATGAAATGAACAACATATCAAATAAGATTGGCAGGTGAAATAGAAATAAAAAGGAAGTCACTTTCAAAACGACTAAGGAGGAAAAGGTGGAAAGTTCTGAAACAGAGGATTTAGAGGAACAATTAGCAAATTCGGTAAAATGATTCAAGAAGGTTAATAAGAAAAGATGACCTATGAAATGTTACAATTATGGTAAAAATGGTCACTTTGCTGCTAGTTGTCCTAAAGCTAATAGCGATGAAGAAGATGATTTTAAGAAATCATCCAATTATAAATCAAAAAATATTTTAAAGAAAAAGAAAAGCTTAGTTATTAAAAATTAAAGTACTGACAATTGTGATTTTGATGATGGTGAAACATTGTTTATGGCTTTAGAACCTTGTTCAACAGATTCTAGCAATGGAAAATCAAGCATTGGTTCAGAGGACGAAGTTGACCTTGAAGTAGAACTTCTATGTGTTTTAAAAGTGATCAACAGATTGAAGAAAGTTATCTCAGGTAATGAACTTTCAAAAGATATTGAAACCACAGTAGAAGCTATTGCAAACTTGAAACTTGTACTTGAGGAGACTAAGATGAAATTTGATGGTGTGAATTCTGAACTCACTCCCAAAACTGAAAATTGTTTCAAGTTGGAAAGTGAAATTGTTGGTTTAAAAAACAAGATTAAGAAACTCAATCTGATACCTGACAAGCAAGTAAAATTTGTCAAAAGTTCTGAAATGCTTAATGATAAGCTAGCTCAACAATGTGATTGTAGTATTAAAATTGGGGCAGGCTTTGAGAAAGCTCAAAGTTCAAATGACGCAGCAAGAAAAATAAATTATGTAAACAAATGGTTTCCTAGAAGAATATGCACATTTTATGGTTACTGTCATTTTTGTAATTTCTCTGGTCATAGAGAAACAACTTGCAGGATTATGTCAAGACAAAGAATCAACTTTGTAAGGCTGAACTCTTTTTGGTTTATTTAATAAATTTAACTTGATTTGTTTCAAATGCCAAAATCCAGGACACATTGCGAAGAATTGTTAGGTGTATAATAAGAAAAAAGTAAAAATTTGGAGGAAAAAGGAATACAAATCACTTGTTACAGCTTTGCATGCGACCAAAGATAACTTATGGATCGTTGGCAGTGGATGCTCAAATCATATTACAGGAGACAAAAGCAAGTTCACTACATTTGTTGATTGGAATGGTGGTCCAATGAAGTTCGGTGACAAATCTACAATCCCAATACGAGGTAAAGGTTTGTTGAATATTAATGGTATGTTGGAGGTAAATAATGTTTTGCTTGTCGATGGACTAAAACATAATTTACCAAGTTAGTCGGTTATGTGATCTAGGATATTTAGTAAATTTTAATGATCAAGGCTGTGAAATTAGAAAAGCAAATTCAGGTGAAATAATAGTAGAAGGTAAACGCCCTCACAGTAATGTGTATAATTTAAGAGAAGTAAAGAGTAAAAATTGCTTATTAAGTCAAACTGATGAGAGTTGATTATGGCATTGAAGATTGGGTCATATTAACTTTGATAACTTGGTGAAAATCAATTCACTAAACTCACTCAGATACATGCCTAAAATTGTAAAACCAAAAAGCATTGTTTGTAAGGAATGTCAACAAGGTAAACATACAAGAGTAAGTTTTAAACCTAAAGAATATTCAAGTTTGCAGCCTCTTGAATTAGTTCATATTGATTTGTGCAGACCTACCAGAACTTAAGGGTCTAAAAATGAAAGGTATTTTATGCTATTTGTTGACGACTATTCTAGGATGACTTTGGTAATATTTTTGAAAGAAAAATTAGAAGCTTTTGATAGGCTTACGGTTTTTCATGCTATGGTTGAAAAAGAGACAAGTTATGAGATTAAATGTCTTAGATCAGATAGAGGCTTAGTTATTGATTCGGGATACGAATTCGATTCGGGCATGTGAATTGGATCTGTGGATTCGTGATTTTTTTTTCCCCAATTAGGATTTGTGAATATATATATATATATATATATATATATATATATATATATATATATATATATATATAATGTATATTTCTCTAAGTTTTTAGTGTATATGCATAAAAGGGTCATTTTAGCACTAGAAAGCAAAAAAATATATTTAAAAAAGTCATTTAAAATAACTTAGACTCACTTAAACCTGTCGATCTTTGAGGATTCATGCCTGGATTCATGCAGATTCGGGCAGGAACCTTATCTGGGCAGGAACCTTGTTTTACACTGGATTCGTGGGCCACGAATCCGGACGAATCCACTGTGTAAAACAAGGTTCTTGCTTGGATCTGCACGAATCGAGGCACGGATTCGGCTAGACAAATCCATTGTGTAAAACAAGGTTCCTGCTCAGATCTGCACGAATCCAGGCACGAATCCAGATTCGGATCAGACGTGAATCCGGATCCTGCCCTCTAGGGCACGAATCTGGTAACTAAGGATAGAGGTGGTTAGTTTTTGTATAACGAGTTTATTGTTTATTGTGAAGAAGGTAAGATAAGACCCTACTTGACAACCAAAGCCTCAATAGAATGGGGTGGTAGAACGGAAAAATAGAACGGTAAAAGACATGGCCAGGACTTTACTTAATGAAGCAAATATTTCTAATAATTTTTGGGTAGAAGCTATTCATATAGTGGTTTACATTCTTAATAGAGTACAATTGAGATTTAATAGCGAAGATTCCTTATCAATTATGGTATGGAAAACCAGCATTGGTAAATTTTGTAAAGATTTTTTGCAGTAAATGTTATATTAAACTAGATGAAGAAGGTCTTCATATGTTTGGTTCAACATGTGATCAGGGTGCATTTCTTGGCTATTCTATTAGCAGTATAGTATACATATGTTATAATAACAAGCCAAGGAAAATTGTGGAATATATCAATGTCAAATTTGATGAACAATTACACAAAGATAATGATGATGAGTGTGTAATAATGCTGAAAATGTATTTGAAAGTTCTTCAACAAATTGCTCAAATGAAACAACATCAACAATAAGTTCTAATGATAATGTTGAAATATCTTTTTAAAAAATTGATGGAGATAATCGAACTAAATTTCCATTAGAATTTGTTAAATGTAAGCATCCTGAACAACAGATTATAGTTAACAAAGAAGATGGAATTCAGACTAGAAAAAAGGTTGTAAAGAATTATACTTAAGATGAACATTTTGAAGAAGCATATTTGTCTTTAATTTCAGAAATGGAACAAAAAATGTATAAAGAAGTTAGTACAGATTAATGTTCGAAAAAAGCAATGAAAGAAGAGTTAGCACAAATTGAAAAGAATCATATGTGGGAATTGGTTCTATGGCCTGCCGATAAGAATGTAATTGATACTAAATGGGTGTTAAAAAATAAACTAAATGAAAATGGTCAAATTGCTTGTAATAAAGCTAGACTTGTTTGTAAAGGCTATGCACAAATAAAAGGAGTTGACTTTGAAGAAATGTTCGCTCCTATAGCTAGACTAGAAGCTATTCGTATGTTTCTTGCATTTTCAGCATCTAAGAACTTTAGAATATGGCAAATGGATGTTAAATCAAACTTTTTGAATGGTTATTTAGAAGAGGAAGTTTATATGGAATAGCCTAAGGGTCTTGCTTGTATAGGAAAGGAAGGTTATGTTTGCAAACTTAAAAATGCACTATATGGTCTTACACAGGCACCAAGGGCCTGATACTCTAGGCTTGATCAACATCTTATCCAATATGGTTTTCACAAAGGTAATGCAAGTAGCAATATGTATTTCAAGACTATTAACGATCAGATTTTTGTCGTGGTTGTATATATTGATGATATCATTTTTTGGGGTACTGATAAAATATGTCAAGAGTTTGCTAATCAAATGTAATCAATAGTTGAAATGTTAATGTTGGGAGAGCTTTCATAGTTTCTTGGCTTTCAAGTGTCTCAGTTGGATAATGACATTTTCTTATCTCAAGCTAAATATACGAAAGAAGTGCTTAAGGAGTTTTAGATGGACTCGTGCAAACCTGTTAGTACTCCTATGGTTGGTGGTTATAAACTTAGTAAAGATGGCAAATCTCCCACAACAGATCAAACTCTATACAGGTCAATGATTGGTAGTCTAGTTTATCTCACGGCATCTTGACTGGATATTATGCAGGTAACGTGTATGGTTGCACGGTTCCAAGTCTCACCTAAAGTATCTCATCTTAATGTGGTGAAATGTATATTCAAATATTTGCAAGGCCTTGAATTTGGTTTATGGTATTCTCATAATGACCAATTTTCCCTTGTTGCTTATGCAAATGTTGACTATGCAGGTAGTTTGGATGATAAATCTAGCACTATTGGGGGACATTTCATTTGGGGTAACAGGTTCGTTGCATTGCTCAACAAATAACAAGACTCAATGATGCTTGCTATTGTCGAGTCTGAGTATATTGCCACCGTTCCATGTTGCACATAGGTTTTGTGGACAAAGAAAACTTTGATGGATTTACAGGTTAAGTTTGATGATTCTATTCCTATATATAGCAATAATACTAGTGCAATTAATATATCTAAAAATTTTGTTCAACATTCTCATACTAAACATTTTTCCATAAGATATCATTTTTTGAAAGAATGTGTAGTTGATAAAGTGTGTTTGGAATATGTTAGTAGTAAATAGCAATTGGCGGACATTTTCACCAAACTTTTAGGTGCAATTACATTTGAATGTCTTTGAGACGAGCTTGGAGTTGTGGCTTTGCCACACTACATAGCGCATGAACTACGGGGGAGCATTTATTTATATTATTTCTTTTACCCCATCCCCTTGTCATTGATGTCAAAAGGGGGAAAATGTTTTGAGATTTGAACAATGGTTTCAGTGGTTTGAATAGTGACTGGATAATATTTCTAACAATTTGTAGACAATCTTTATGTTTGTAGTTGGTTTAGATGTGATTGTGATGAGTGTCTTGATTTAGATGGTCTTCGTTACATATTGTTTTGCTAGTAGATGTTTTGCAGATCATCAAATGATGTTGGTGTATGTTGTATGTTTAACAAGTTGTGCAAAATCAATTTAAGCATGTTTTAACAGTCAATTACGGGGAGATTGTTAAGATGTCAAAACCATTGGTGCCAAGAATACAAATCTGTTAAATGAATGTTCATTTATAATAAATATCAGTTTGTTCAAAAGTAAATTTGAGGTGCTCGTGTGCGTAAGAAGTCGGTTTGTCAACAAGTGAAATGAGAGTTGTCTTTGTGCTTATACATTTATTTATTGACATTAGAGGAGGAGAATAAAATCCTCAAGGAATCTCTTATTTCCCTCACGCATAAATACAATAACACTTGAACTTCAGGTTTCCTCCAATACTATTGAGGCTTTGGACATCAAACAACATCTTGGTAAGAGCTCTACTCATGCCACATAGATTAAAGACTTTAAAGACATTAAAGAGATGCAAGATGAACTCCTTAGCTGCCATAATGCATTGAAAAGCAACATAGAAACACAATTGAAAATATGGGCAGAAGTCTACAATAACGAGAAGCGACAACAACAACTTCTACTGGCCAGTGTTGATGAGCTTGTTTAGTCCAAGTCTTCAGACGAACAAGCGTGGAGGGATAGTGAACTTAATCTAAAAGTTTGTGGCCTCCCATCCTCCACCGCTGACCTAGTTGATAAGGTGAATGCCTTCCTTTGGGACCAACTAGAGCTCTCTGAGATTCTCATTGATAGAGCATGGATTGGGTATGACTCCACACTCTTTATCAGATATCTTGATGCATCAGATAGGCTATAAGTTCTAAGGGCTCGTAGAAAGCTCTTCCCTCTACCATCTAATTTTAACTCGATGAGGATCTCAACAAGTCACAAGTAACTAAGCTTAAATATAGTTGAACTTTAGTTGCTGCAACCCGTCTTGATAGTAAATGGGCAGTTATCCGCAACCTTAAGGTGACTATCAGAGATCGTCCTCCACCTAGTTGGAAATCCAAGTTGCCTATCCAAGCCAAATGATGCTCACTGGGAGAGGATGAGATGGGGAGGTCTAGTGACTCCTTGATCTTTTAGTGTTGGAATGACAATGACACTCTTTGGTCATTACCTGGTCTTTTTATGGATGTCATTGGGACTATGGATGTTATTTTGTCGCTGAGACGCATGAGAGACCGACCTTTCCCCTTATCGAGATTTTTGAGGTGTCAAGGGTTCGAGGGGGGGGTTACTCCCTCATCCACGATTGCCTCGTCAGCATGACGACTATTATGCATTCTGATGACCTTGCTAGATTCATGTGGGTTTGCATCAGAGGCAGACTAGACAAAGATCTTTTCATTTTTGTTTGTTATTTTCTATTGGTTAGTTCTTTGTATGCAATTCACAGCGTTGAGGGTGACCCATTTGGTGACCTCAATGACTAGATTGATAGATTCTCTACTTTGGGGAACTTGGTTATTTTAGGGGACTCCAATGCCCGTGGCAGAGATCTTCAGGCTCCTTTCCATGATAGGACTGAATCCCATTGTACTTCCAAGTCAGACAGTGATACGATTAGTTTATAGTGCTCCTAAGATGACATCAATGGCCCCCTTACATGGTATGGCATACACCTCACCTGTGCTTCCACCATGTTTGATCTCATCTCCATGGCAATCCAGGAGCTTGCCGTCTTGTCTTTCCCTCATTTCGTTTCCCCCCTCGCAGGCCGTCTCTCTCGCTCCATCTTCTGTCTCCAGAACCTTTGGTTTGATGACTACTGCAAGTCTTTCCATCGTCTTATTTGCTCCACCTTCACTGATCAAGATCCCTCCTTCCCATGGGTTAGAATCTCCTACCATAGCTTCCTTCGTTGGAAGAAGCGTCTCTTTTACCTTGAGCAGTGTAGGTCCCTTAGCTCTTCCCTTCGAGCTTCCTTGAAGCACTTTTGGCGCACGGACTTTCCCTGCCACTCCACTTTCCTTGCTGACCTAGATTTCAGCTCCCTCATCTCCTAGATTGTCACCCTTTACGACATTCCTAATCAATCTTCGGTTCCCTTCCACTGCCACCTCTTTACCATTTCCACCATTGCTGAGGCTGTTAGAGCCATGAGTTCTAGCAAGGCGGTTGATGAGCAAGGGTTCCAGGTTGAGCTCTTCAAGTTGGGGATTTCTGTTCTTGGTTCGTATCTTGTTGATCTCTTTAACAGAGTGGTGTGTACTAGCTTTCTGCTATCTTGGTCTCACCATATTATCCACCCAATCCGGAGGGCTGGGTCGACCTCTAATCCGGGGAACTACATGACCATTATGATTGGGCATTACTCTCTTGCACATTATTCTCACGAGATAGTTGGATAGATTGGGTTGCAGGGCTAGATACTATGCAGGTTTCAGAGATGATTTTCGGACTATAGATCATATTATCATCCTTAGGGCCATCACTGAGGAGGTACGACACCGCTTGGCGAGAGTCTACTGCTTCTTTGTAGACTTTCGCAAAGCCTTTGATTTTGTTCCCCACTCAATGCTATTTTAGAGACTTAGGGATATTGGGGTTTTTGAGGTTTTGCTCGTAGCCATCACAAGACTTAATGAGAGGGTTGTTGGCCGTGTTAGGACTCCTCAGGGCTTCTCTGATTTCATTCAGAGTTTTATTGGGGTCAAGCAAGGATGCACACTTTCTCCTACACTGTTTGGTATCTACATTGACAATCTTGAGACCTATTTGAGGAGTTTCTCGCTTCTTGAGGACAGGTGTTATCTTCATCAGGTCATGATTTCCATCCTTCTCTTTGTTGATGACATGGTGCTTTTGTCTTTCTCCCTTGATGGATTACATCTTTTGTACAGGTTGGCCTCCTTTTGTGATTCTCGACAACTGGTGGTCAACTTGGGCAAGACTTGGGTTATGTTTTTCAACTCCTTGAAAACCTCTCATTTCCACTTATTTTTTAGAGAGACTGAGATTGAGATGACTTCTAGCTACACCTATTTGGGCATCAAGTTCTTTGGGCCGCGCTTCATTCTGAGATTGACCATGGCGTCGAGGGTCGGCAAGGGGCTGGGTTCACTTGAGAGACAATGTTTCAGACACCATTTTCAAGATACCACGTCTAAGATGTATTAGACTCTCTAGTTATACCTACTATCCTTTATGGTTTGACTGTCTGGGTCCCTCCTTTTTGGCCACTGACTGGGCTTTGGTGGAGAGGGTTTAGACTCTTCTTCGGCGCCTCATTTGATGTCAACTGTCTACTCTTACCAGTATTATCTTGGCTGAGATCTGTACTCATCCCTTCAGACTTTACGTGATCTTTGATTTGGTTTGGTTACTTCATTGACTCAAGGGCTTTGTGGATTTTGTTGATGGCAGATATTGTTATTCCTACTTGGCCTACGGTTCCTCAACTTCGATTGCAGCTTTAGATCCTATTGGTTGCGCTTGATGTTGGCATGCTCATGCCTCATTGCTCCTCTGTTTTTTGGGTATCTATATTGACCACCTTTCTCCCTCTCAATATTCCTTAGACGCTCTCACTCATCTCTTTCCTCTCTTAGTTGGAGTTGAATGAGAGTACTGGGATGGCGATCTACAGGAGCTATATTCACGTGCCTTGGGTCGACTTGCCGGGGAGTCTTCACCTGCGCATGGCCTTTTATGCGAAGAACTATATTGACATCTAGGATGATATTATTGTTCAACCTTACAATTCTTCCCGGCGGTGGCCTCATGTTGTACGTATCCAGTTAGGCTTCTTCAGAGTTGGGTCTCATCAGCTCCATATCCAGATAGATCACCAGACCAGCAGGGAGTAGCGGATTTGCCAGTGTTGTAACATGGGTGTGGGTGAGACAAAGATACATTTTCTATTCTACTACCCAGTCTACTATGAGATTCGAGGGAGGTTCCATTGCTTACTCAAAGATTGTAGGTTCCTCTCCTCCTTGAGGTATGATTATTAGCGGTACCTTGCTCTCTATCTCCAAGAGGCCTTCCATCTTCGGGATTTCACTCTTCGGGAGTCTTATCGGATCTGTGCCCCTTCATCCACTTATCACTTCCTTCTTCACTACGGTTACCTCTCCTAGGGGAGCCAAGTAGTGTGGGAACCCATCCGATGCTACTCACATCAGATCGGTGAGACCGCACAGAGATCACACACACATGCACCATCAGCGACAACAAGAGTGGCCCTACTCTCTTTGGCGGTGGGTTTGGACTTCTCCGCCACAAATAGCTATCCTTCGGTTTTGAGCTACTTTTTGATGACTACGAACTGCTAGTTGCTTTGCAGTTTCAAAGTCTCTTGTATAGTGTTGTTTCTCATCGTTTTCTTCTTGATCTGTTTGTTTCCTTTTTCTCGGACACAGTTTGGTGGTCTTGCTGCCTTTTGGCCTCTATTTGTACTTTCAGTCCCTTAGGTCCGCTTGTGGTCTCTTGTTGGACATTAATACTTACTCTTATCTTTTCTTATCATAATAAACAACAAAACGACATGATATTGATGATATTACCTTTGAAATCTGGAAACATGTTGATAGTCCTGTCACGTGGATGATTTATACACAGCAAAGGTTTCATGTTCTACAGGCACGAGGATATCAAAATAATTGTTTATCAGGCTCCTAACTTTTGAATATTTCTAATTTTGCCTCTCAGTGAGAATAATAGGCAAAGCCAGAATTGATAACCCAGACTTTGTAAAAGACAGAATAATAATGTTGATTGTAAGTTTATATAGACACGGTATCGGGTGCTGACTGCTTACTATAAAAGGCATTCAGTTTTAACCAAAGATGAAACTTGTTGAATATCTTTGATTAATACCTATAATTCTTACATGGCTGAATGATAGTTTCAGTTTAATAAAACAAATCTAAAAGGTGTTTCGCGAGCTGAACAGAATATAGAATTGGTGGAAGTGTATGTCAAGGCGTGTGTTGGTTAATTCTTAAGTGACTTGTTAAGATATTTGTATAGCAATTAGAAACGGCTTTGATGACTAAGCCGTTAGAACTGAATGCAACTAAATTCTAAAATTTGCAAACTTGTATATTTATAAGTATTGAATGTTGAAGAGATGGAGAATATTGAAAGTAAACGTACATATCTGATATATGTTTGTAAATTGAAAAGTGGAGTACGGTGGGCTTAATGCCAGAGTTCTATATTGTGGACTACTGATGGAGATTGAGCAGAAACTGATAATATAAAAGTTGCAGATCAAACACAGAGGCTTAGATTACATTTCATCTTGAAGGAGCATGCATCTGTTTACCCACTGCAGAGGTAAAAGTGACTTATGTTTACTTCAACTTTCAGATTGATTGTATAATGATTTATCAGATCTAAAAGAGTGACTGCTATGTTGAAATTAAACAGTTTGATTCAAGAAAGCAAAACAGAAAATTGAAATTTCACAATACAAATTAGAAGTACAACACATTGTACTCAAGATTCAATTTTTTATCTCACAGAGGAACGTTGTTTATCAGATTTAATGTGTTAAAGTATTTTGTGAGATTCTCAAATCATTGATAAACTGTAATTGAGTTGATGCTCAAAGTTTTGAGTTGGTGCTCTAGTTGAAAGAGTTGTGGCTCTAAGGATAGGAGTTGAAGCTCCTAAGGGTTGGAGCCCTTAAACATAGTAATTGGAAGATTGACCAGGCTGGATTAGGAAAGTAGATCCTCGCAGCCTTTGTGTTGGTGGTTTATCCCGAGTTGGGTTTCCACGTTATATCTTGTGCATAGTCTTTTGTGAATGCTTTTGTATTTACTTTATTTGTTATACGATGTTCACAAAGTAAATCAATCAGCAAATTAAATTTTTCAAAGTTTTCTACACTCCTCACACCCGCCCCCCCCCCCCCCCCCCCCCCCCCCCGTCTTAGTAGTGTAATTGTGTTCTACACCCTGCAAGAGTTGGCCATATTCCTTTCCTCAAATCAAATTTGAATTTGCAGGCACTAATCCTTTCCTTCCATAGTTTGGCTCTTAATGCTTCTTTTTATAGTGAACACCTAGGTATTTGCTTTAGATGCTTATGGTTATATGTAAATATCCACACCCATAATTGTATACTATAGATATCTATGGTAATATGTAATACCCTTGTAATGTCCTCTTTTTGGGACATTAGGAATTCTGAAGTTAAATTCATATAATATTAAATTTGGCTTATGAGAGTTTAAAGAAAACTTATGAAATTAATCAATTTAATATTATAAGGCGGTTAAAAGGTGACAAAAGAAGAAGACGACGAAATACCGGTAAGTGGAAAATGAAGATTCAAAACTTGATGCACTAAAAGGAAGGGTGACTCATTTTGGCATGCTTGGATTTGAGATTAATTTTTTGGTTTCTCTTTGGAGAACTTTGAGAAGCTGCTAGCTTTCTCTTGTTGAAGCTTGAGGACAAAAATCTTTAGGATTTTCTAGGTGGATTGGATGTAGCTCGATTAATCATTTGTGGTGGATTCACATCAAAATTTACATCTGATAGGTGCATTTTATTGTTTCTTTCCAATTTGACTGTGTAACTTTATTTACGATTGGATTTTTGATAGCTGGTTATTGTATTGCTGATGTATAATGCAATAACGTATTTTGAGGTCTTTTAATGAGCATTTACTGGTTCATTGTTGGTTTAATTTGCAAAAGATATATGTTATTTTCTGAAAATTATTTGAGAGTAAATTTGGGGAAAATACTTGACTGGTATATTATAGTGGTATCAGAGGCTTGACCCTGCCATCTTGTTGGGTCTAATCAGAGGTTTCATGGATAATAAAGTTATTACAGTTATGATTTTTAAATATGAGGGAAAAATTATATTATCAGAGTTTCTAAAAAATATGCTGAAGATTGTCTATTTTAGGATTGTTATTGAAGCTAAAGTGAATATTTTGAAATTTCGGGTTGAGCCTCTTTTTGAATGATAATCCCGTGATATATCGACAAGCTATTTGTTGCAACTGTGTGGGAGGAAATTACAGGTAAAGGAATATTCAACGTTGGGACTAAGGAATTCATGGAAAGATTAAATAATTCAGGAAGCCAAGACTTTCCAGTTGCAGAGCTTGGTTTAGGAAGATGCTAGAAATCATAGTGCTCAGAAATGTTGGCAACAAGGTTACACGATTGACAACTCGAGCATGAGATTTTCTCTGCAATAGAGCAATAGTCATTAGCATGAATGCTTCAACATATATCTAATAGAGAGGATTTGTCTTCGAATGAAGAACAATTAGTCTACAGGTTACATAGATGTATCTGTTGAGCTGTCCAGCGATTGTAGTTAGGACTTGAAGTTTTTGATGCCGCTACTATTGCCATGAAGCATATCAAGTGTTGTCCAAATTTTGAATTGTTTGAGCATTACTTTCCGACGAACAAATACACAAGAGATTGACAAGAGCGTTACATTGAGTGTTACTTTGATGATTAACGAAGAATTTTGCAAAGACTTGTGTATTTCTAAAGTTCGAGGAATTTATTGACGAAGTGGTGTCAGGTTTTTTCAAAGGTTTAAGCTTGTGAAATACAATCATCTAACCATAGAAATATTCGTTGAAAAATTAGTATGGGAATTTAATATGTGCTTTCCACATTATCGACAAGGACCTTTGGTCATGTAAACTTTCAGCAAATTCTGTTATAAAATCAGACTTTTTAGATACCCTTGGGTTGCTGTAGATAATCTTCTTTTACTTCTGAATGTAGGAGGAGTTATGAGAATATTGAATGCTGTTCTGAATTTAATTGTCTCTGCAATAAATTCATATGGGGCAGAATTGCTTGAAGGAGCAGACTTATGTTTGTTGTGTGTCCTCAAACTACAGTAAAGCCCACCTATTAGACTATGACCAAAGGGCATGTCCCTCAAAGGGACATGACCCTTTCTAGGTTGGCCAATACTACACTTACATAAATCGGCATCCAATAATGGAGATAATACAAACATTAACTAACATAACTGTTTAGTTATAGTTAGTGCTAAACATGAATATTTCCCAAGGATTGCTGCCCATCCTTTTACCAAGTGTAAAGTATATAATGCTTAAAATGGTATGCAAAGGGAGAAGATTATGGTGCAGTCTACACTCTCAAACCAGTATGATATCACTGTTATAAATTTAACACTCCCTCTTAGCTTGATAATCATACTGAGAGGTAACGTATCTAGCATCATCAATTACAATGAATAAGCATAGATTGATACTCTATATCCATCTGAATCTTCTAAGCAAATGGCATCATGGAACACATTATACTGAGTCATATAACCATCTTGTGATATGACTTATCACTTATTATAGTGATGTCAGTATTGCATGTAATGCAATACACATAGGATAAAATCCAAAGAATAATTAAGTTCTTCATTTATCGAGGTTGTGACTCATAGGAACTGGTAATCCTATATCACAACTTGATCTTGAGTTAAGATCCATAAAAAAACAAGATAAAGTTTGAAGAATAAATTCTTCCTTTATCCAAGTTGTGTTTAATAGGCATAGAAATGCTTATGTCACAAATGATCTTGATCTCATCTAGAACAACAGTAGTTCTATATTGTTTAATACATTATTCGAGGGATCGTCATCACTCATAATATCTTTTATACAAGTACTCATTACCTCAAAGATCGTCACCTCTAAATAATGAATACAAATAGTGGAGCCCATAACAGTCAATAGCTTGACAATAAAATTATTTTAGTAATAATTTAAAGAATACAAATGAATTACAATTCAACCATACCAAGTCTTTTCCTGAAGTGATCTATCTTCACTTTAGAGAGAGGTTTGGTGAGAATATCTGCAATGCAAATGTATTCTAATTTTACAATATTTCTGTCTACCATATCTCTTACATAATAGTAAGGAATTTCGATATGCTTGGACTTGTCATGAAAAATTGGATTCACCGAAAGCTTGATGGAACTTTGATTATCACAATAAATAATCGTAGGATTTATGGCTTGCCCAAATATTCCCACAAGTAACTTTCTAAGCCAAACTGCTTCTAGAGAGGCCATCTTTGCTACAATGTATTCAGCTTCTGTGGAACTTTGTGCTACTGAAGATTGTTTTCTGCATATCCAAGATATCATTGCTGATCCCAAACTGAAACATCCTGAAGTACTTTTTCTGTCTGTAAAACTTCCATCCCAATCCGAGTCAATGAGTCCATGTAAATCTAAGTCAACTTTCTCATATTTGAGCCCAAGATTAAGAGTTCCTTATAAGTATCTCATAATGTGTTTGATTGCAACTAGGTGAATCTCCTTTGACTCACACATAAGTTGACTTAAGGCATTAACAACATAGCAAATATCAGGTCTTGTATTAAACAAGTACATAAGGGACCTGTAGAGAGTAGAATCTATGGAAGGTGATTTTGTTGTTGCTTCTTTAAGTTTATGTAGATTAGTCTCCATTGGAGAAGACATAGACTTGCAATTCCACATTTCAAATCTCTTCAAAATATCTAATGTATACTTCCCTTGATTAAGTATAATGGTGTCTGAATTGTGTTGTACTTCTAGTCCTAGGAAGTAATGAAGTAGTCCAAAGTCTTTCATCTCGAATTCTCTAATTAGATCTTTCTTGCATTAATCTATGAGATGATCATCACTTGTTATTAGTAACTCATCAACATACAATATCAGAATTACCATATCATCTTTATCACTTTTATTATATAGATTTGGATCGACTTCATTTTTGGAGAATCCCAAGCCGGTGACATACTTATCAATTCTTTCATACCAAGCTCTTGGAGCCTGTTTAAGCCCATAGAGAGCTTTCTTGAGCCCGCAAACAAAAACTTTAGGATCATGAGTTTCAAATCGTTCAGGTTGCTCCAAATATACTTCTTCTATAATATTTCCATTTAGGAATGCTATTTTTACATCCATCTAATGTACTTTCCATCCCTTTGATGCTGCAATGGCTAGGATTGCTCTTATAGAGGTGTATCTGGCAATGGGAGCAAAAGTTTCTTTGTAATGAATCCCCACTTTTTGAGAGAATCCCCTGGCTACAAATTTGGCTTTATATTTTTCAATGCTACCGTCTGCAGCATACTTTATTTTAAAAATCCACTTGGAAGAAACAACAGATTTTCTTTCAGATCTTGGAACAATTTCCCAAACTCATAATAGATTGGTATTCTTCTGTCGTAACATCTTTTCTAGCGGTATGTTTAATAATATCTAAAACATTGGTTGGTTCTAATTTAGACAAATCATTCATGTTTGTTGTATAACTAGAAAATCTTTTGGGTCTTTTGCTTTCTTTGATGGTTTTGGATGGTGCAACAAAGTCTTGTGCTTCCTCTTCTGTCTTAATGCTCCAAAGTGGTCTTTTCTTAAAATTTTGAGTTTCTTCAAGATTAAGAGTTTGAATTTCATCTTCAATTTCTTCCATGTTCTCCCTCTAAGACTCAGACTCAGTATTTCTTTTAGAATTAGGTAAAGGTAAGGGTTCTTCAGAACTTAGGGCCCTTTTGAATGCTAAATCCTATTCAAAAATTACATCCCTACTAAGTTCAATATTTTTCTGTTCAGGAATGAAAATTTTATATGCTTAAAATATTTCATTCATAGTTACGAGACTCGAACTCGCCTTTGACTTGGAAAGTCAAAATCCGACTCGGACTCGGACTCGACAACCGGATTCGGTAAGGACTTGGAAAATCGAAAAACTCATGAAATTCAAAGATTTTTAAGGATTTAACGATTTTTTCATGCGTCATTTAGTCAATTAACATCAAATACACAATAATTGAGATATGTAGAAGCTACTTAACACTCATACACAATTTTGCATAGATTACATAAGTATAACAACAAATTTCTGAAGGAAAAAAACTGAATAACATAATATAAAGTTGAAGATTTAATATTTAAGATTCAATCCTTAATAAATTCCTGACATACCACAACGTCATTTTCAGAATTAATATACATTGAAAAAAAAACATCTTTTAGAAATCTCTATCTTTTCAAATTAAAAAAAAAAAAATGCGGGAGAGTCCTGTGCTCGGGAGTCGGTAGAGTCCTTGGACTCGGTGAGTCCACATGGACTCTGCCAAGACTCGGCCGAGTTAGAGTCTAGAGGCCATTTACCTCAGAAAGGCCGCCTCTGCCTCAGACTCACAGAAAAAGAGGGTTCTAACTTAGTTCTCTTGTCTTTTAGAACATGGATATATACAAGGCACCCAAAAATCCTAAGATGACTTATATTGGGTTTAACCTTAGTAAAGACTTCTTCATAAGTTTTAAGGTAGGAGTGAGGACTTATGTTTTGAATATAGACAACAGTACAAGAGGCTTCTGCCCAAAGATAATATTCCAGATTTTGATCAAATATCATAGCTCTTGCAACTTCTATAATTGTTCTATTCTTCCTTTTTGCTACCCTGTTTTGTTGCGGGTCATAAAGAACAGTATACTCCCTCTTAATTCCGGTTTCTTTACAAAACCTTTCAAACAAATTTGAGGTGTATTCCCCTCCATTATCCGTTCTAAGAGTTTTAATTTTATGTCCTGATAATTTTTCAGTTAAGGTTTTAAATTCTTTAAATTTCTTTAGGATTTTTTCTGATTCTTTGCATTTTAGGAAGCCTTCGAGAGAAGGAATAGAGATAGGTCCACACAAATCCAAGTGAATTAATTCCAAAACATTGTTAGTTTTTCTAGTGCTATCATGAAATGGACTTTTGGTGTTCTTACCCAATGCGCATCCTTTACATATGCTCGAGTGATCTTTATATAGTTTAGGTAAACCGGTCACCATCTTCTCCATAGTTGATAAAGTTTTGAAATTTAGATGCCCTAACCTTCTATGCCATATTTTATTTATATTCGTAGCTTCATGAATTAAGGCTTGAATAGGTCGACTAGGTTCCGAATTTAATTTATACATATACCCTTTTTTTTGACCAATCAATTTTGCTTTCTTAATTGAGGAGTTTTTAGGCCAAGTTATTACTGTCCATGAATGCAACATTATGTCCATCATCTTCAAGTGCTGTAACTGAGATTAGATTTCCTTTTATTCCTGGTACATAGAGTACTCCTTTGAGAAGAAGAGAATTTACTAATTTTAGTTTCAAGGTGCAATTTCAAATTCCTTTGACGAAATGTGCTGAATTATCATCGATGGTGACTTCGCCATTAGCCTTTTTTGATATGGAGTCTAGTGCTTCTTTGTATCCTGTAATATGTCTAGATGATCCACTATCAATCACTCAAGCTTTACTCAAGACTTCATTTGATGGTGACGAATATGATACACAATTCTCAAGATCATAGTTATCTTGTTCCCTAGTAACATTTGTACAATTCATTTGTTGTTTAGAATTCTCAGGGCGATCAGATCTATAGTGTCCAAACTTTTCACATGTGAAGCATTTTATTTTGGATAGATCTTTCTGAGGTTTGCAATTCTTTTGATTGCCCGTTTTCTTCTTGAAATGCTTCTTCTTGCCTTGATAGAAGTTTGTATTAAGAACATGAAGTTCTTCATCTTCCATTTTCAATTTCCCTCCTTTCTTTAGTTTTTTGGATTCTTCGTGAAGACAATCTCCCTCAAGTCTATTGAAGTTAGGAAGTTTATCTCTAGTACTTACTCCTTGTTTGAAAGTTTCCCATGAATTTGGTAATCCATCTATAGCCATTAGTGTTAGTTCCGTGTCATTAATGATGGTTCCTATACTCGCAAGTTCATCTCTTAGGCTGACAACTCTTAAGAATTAAGAATTCACTGATTCTCTCGTCTTTATATGTATATGATTTAGTTGTCTTTTTAGTGTGAGAACTCTAGTTGCATTGTTAACCTCATATGCATTTAGTAGTGCATTCATCATAGCAAATGCTGTTTGATGTTTTGTTAGCATAGGTACGATATCATTGTTCACTTTATCTAATATGATCTGAATGACTTTCCTATTTCCTTTACTGCAGATAGATTTATGAGGTTCAACTTTAGGTTGTCTGGATGCTGATTCAACAAATTGTTTTACATCATTTTCTTCAAGAATCATCATGATTCTGAATTTCCAAGCATCAAAGTGTTCTTTCCCATCAAACCTGTCCTCGGGTCTGATTGTGTATGCCATTGAAGATAGGAGAATGATGCTAGATATATATAAGGTCTGATTACTTAATTTGCAGAGCCTAGGTTCGACTACCAGAGCTCATACCATGTAAAGTTTCAGCAAATTCTGTTATAAAATCAGACCTTTCAGATACCCTTGGGTTGCTGTAGATAATCTTCTTTTACTTCTGAATGTAGGAGGAGTTATTAGAATATTGAATGCTGTTATGAATTTAATTGTCTCTGCAATAAATTCATATGGGGTAGCGTTGCTTGAAGGAGCAGACTTATGTTTATTGTGTGTCCTCAAACAAGAGTAAAACCCACCTATTATGCCATGACCAAAGGGCATGTCCCTCAAAGGGACATGACCCTCTCTAGGTTGGCCAATACTACACTTAAATAAATCGGCGTCCAATAATGGAGATAATACAAACACTAACTAACATAACTGTTTAGTTATAGTTAGTTCTAAACATGAATATTTCCCAAGGATCGCCACCCATCCTTTTACCAAGTGTAAAGTATATAATTCTTTAAATGGTATGCAAGGGAAGAAGATTATGGTGTGGTCTGCACTCTTAGACCAGTATGATATCACTGTAATATATTTAACAGGTCATGCAATTTGTGAAATGACAACTCGAGCGGTAAAATGACAGATTGAGGCATCAAGAATCAGTTACAGAGGGGAAAGTATTGACGGATATTAGTATTGATAAAATAATGTCATATTCTAATGTTCTCAATACTCATTCGAAAAAAAGAAAAAATAAATGTGTTTCTGCTGACTTTAATAATATTGCCAAAATTTTAAGTTGCTCAAATATTAGGCAAATACTATAGTTTCCATTTTGGAAATGGCTATTCCACACAAAATATTTGGAATATAGTTTACATAATATCAGGCACATATATGGATTGCCATTCTATCAGTGGAATACAGTTAAAATTTTTGGCCCAAGGTTAAAGAGTTGCTTCTGTCTCTTCTGCGATTCCAATATAGTTTTAGTAATATTAAAGTGACGACATTTCTGATGGGTTTTCGCTTTAGCAGAAGGTTTAAGGGTTGTTGGAATCAATAATTTGTTGATGCGACCGCGTGAGAAGTTCTTTGGGGCAGTTGTCTGCGTGGGTATTCTCCATTGCAGCCCATTGGAGATTATATAATTAAATTGAAGACTATAGTTTCAGACATCAATTCTAAAATTTTCATCAATTATTTACGGAACTGCAAGGTACTCCATCCTTCGAGATGGGTAACGCACTATTTGGAACTCAAAAAATTTACAGGACTATTACTGTGGGTGCCATGAGTGAGAACAAAGAAATTGTTCAGATTGGCCATTGCAGGGATAGGCACTGTATTTCATTTTGATGAAAGGAAGAGGAATTTGATTTGTGTCCATAGTAAACTTGCATAGCAGTAAACTATTGAAGAGTTACAGAATAGAGTAATGTCTGAAGGGAGCAGATTAAGGTTGAGATGGTAGTATGAATGAAACATATCTGTAGAATCGAGTCCAATCATTGCAGCTATATTTGACAGTAATGAACATTTGAGGCATAAATGAATGGAAAGGAGTTAGCAGTGCGGAAGGATCAAATTTTACCTTAAGCTCAGAACTAGTAACTTTGAGTTGGGAAGAATAGTGGTTTGATGTGGAGTGATTTAGAAGGAGCGAGACACTTGTAACAGTGTTTCTTTTGGCATTGAGACATGCAATCATTGAAAGGAATAATATTTGTGGCACCAGTCTTCTTGCAGTAAAAGACAAGTGTTAGGAATACTTGAGATTGATAGCCTGCCAACCATTCAACTGGTTAAAGACACTAGGCTTGCCAATTGGACTCTCCTGTTTGTTGTGGCTGTTGGATAATGCTAAAATATCATGACATAATATATGGGCCGAAGCTTTATAATATCAAGGTCTTGAACGTTTGTCTTAAACAGGACTGCTGTGTACAAGGATTTTATTATTATTAGGCTTTTTCAATTGCTATCGTTCTTGGTGCAGTGAACAGTACAGTCTGAAAATTCTGGGCAGTACAATTGCTTTGACAAAAGCAGGGACGATTGAAAGTCTTGGAAATTGGGAAGGAATCAGACAGTAATAGGGGTGTTGGTTGTTGTTCATTGTAGCTGATTGCTCTATTATTTATAAGGTCAGTAATACATATTTCTAATTTGATGTTATTGTCATCAACAACCAACACTGTTTGAATGTTGGAGATTGTTACACATGTTTGTCAATTCCTAAAAGTTAGATGAATGCATTGAATATTGGAACAATATCCCTTGCAAGAAATATTAGCTTCAACACAACAACTTGAACATGAACTAAGAAGCATACAATCAACATACCTGACCATTGTTTGACAAAATGTCAACGTAGTTGTACTGGGGGAAAACAGTGCAGATCTTTGGATACATCAATACAATATCTTTAACAAGGTCTTTGTGAAGAGAAAGGTGAAAACATGACAGATTCAAAGCTTTTCAGATTTAATAATGGCTTCAAAAAACAATTTGGCCAAAGTACTTTATGAAATGAGCAACAAGCTGGGGTTGGATTCACAAACTGGTGAACGTATTCTCAACAATGTGATCGGATTGGAAGGATGTTTGACGATGGTAGAGCAATCACCTCCTCATTTATTGTAGATTGCTCTTGTTCCTACAATGACTAGAATCAACACAAGTGGCTGAGACATTTCGCATCTTGTCTAATAGAAGTCATAAGAATTGTAGCCCCTCAAGAACCTTACGAAGAAGATGCAATGAAGGAGTTACTTGAGTTAATGATTGATAATTTTCAAATTCTTGGAGCCAGTAGCAGTAGTCATTTCTCAAGAAGGTTGTCCTACTAAAAGCATTTGCCCAAATCAGACTATGCAATCTTAGGCTTGACATGGGATTGTATGATTTAATACATGCCACGTTTCAAAATCTATTAGGCATAATCAAGGAAGAACACAATGCAGATGTTGCAACCATGGAAGACATTATGGTCATGGCAATCAACGAGAGTGATGCCCATTTCCAGCCACTTGTACAAATGTTGTGAGCAGTTTTAAATAGAGAACAAAAGGCTTCAAAAGCTGCTTGTAACTTGGTCAACAAGGTGCTTAAAAAATGTGAGCCAAAAATTGAGAAGTACAAACAATAGTGGGCTAAAGCGGAACTAAAAGTGAGGGAAGTACAAGTTGTAGAATCTTAGAAAATGAGCAAGAACCAAATGAGGAAATAGTAAATTTGTTTAACATTTGTGGGGCTAACAAGAAGGAAGAGGCAGCGCAAGAAGTGCAAATCAGCATCGAGGAAGTTATAGATTCGTTGGTTCAGCTTCAACTTGAGAAGGCCATTAGAAGGAACCTATTGGTTCCCAAAACTGCAGATTGGAATCCTGCGAGGCTTGCCAACTCGATGCTGGGATATCCAACCGGTTATGGGCAACTTGATGAGATTGATCGTTGCGATCCAAATCCCCTACGCTTTTGGCTCTGCAAAACCAAGGCCGGCGTACCTAATCCTGGACAACAACCTTAAATCCAAGATGCTTAAAGCAAATTGGTTAGAAAATGAATACAACAAAAGTTTTCCAAAAGGCAAGAATTACGGAAAACCTCAAACTTGCAAATCATGAATTAAGAATTACTAATGAATATATGAATGTTTTTGAAATAAGGATAAGTATGGATTAAATCAACAAATGAATATATTATTTCTTCAAAGGAAAGATATGAAATAATTGCAAGCATATGAATTATGAATTATGGAAAATATAAAGACCAGTGCCGAAGGGCAATAGAGTCAGTATTATAAGTTTAAAACATACAACTTTATAAAATTCTACGCACATTAACTATAAACAATTTAGTAATCAAGATGTAATAGATCAAATGTATGGACACAATTTTAAAACAATCTAGAATGTATTTTAAGTCCTGTGGTTTGTAGACAAACAGGACATAGATTCGGAAACAATTAAATATTTCTCAATATTTATGATATTCAATTTTAAAATGCTATAATTGATCTTGTCCACTTATCTATCATATAAATTATTTATAAAATTAAAATAATAATTATAAATGACGAAACTATATAATATTTTAACTCTAAAGCTTCATGCAAATAATATAAATATTTCTTATTGATCATGCTGAAATGAAATTGCATAAGAATTTATTCAATAATCTGAATTCACGAGCTTAGTTAAAAAATTCATTTCTTTACCAATAAAGGAATATAATATATCAAACTGCATAAGACTTAGGTATGTAAAAATTTGTAGGAATATATTAATATATCTCTTTGTTTTAGATCTCCTATATTTATAAACAATGAAAAGTTGTAATTGGATAGGCATACCCCTTCATGATACCTAATTACAACTGTTTGGTAATAAAATTGTGGATTTAATTATTTTAATAAATCATAATGTAACTCAAAACTACTGGAGACATATTTATGCCTTGCTAAATACATGGAATGGGCTGAACAAACTATCTTGAATTAAGTAAGCTTCCACACGACACCATAGATGTAAATACTTATTTCATTCCCGTATCTCTTAACAACGAGCAATCTTCTGGAGGCTACATGTGGTCCTGTGATCAATTAATTGTGAATATATCTATCTTTGCACATCCTTACCGGCTTGATGCCTAGGTTCGACTTATTTTTCTTAAGCATATATTCTCCAGACCTGCGAAAGATCATAAAACATCTTCAGACATATATACTTGCCTGGTGATTATCATTTTTAATAGGTTATAAACGATGTATCACGGTATTCCATTTTGTGGAATCATTTGCATTCTTGGCACGGGAGTATGTCTGTCTTGTGCATAGATTCTTTTGGAGGATTTTAGACAGTAACCTATTGGACACAAATCACCGCTTCCAAAAAATCGCTTCTAGATTTAGCCATACAGCTAGGTGATTTCGATTTCTATCATATTCATACTTGCAGTCTCCTTTAAAGAATCGTTTCTATCATTATTGGGCATCATACCTAATTTGATATTGTCGCTGTCTAATGTAAATCTCCTTCATACTGGTTTTCATGTGCGGAGTCTTCATCATATCCTTCATATAGCTCTTGATTTCTAACGTCTCCATAAGGCATGGAGTCTGATAAAAGTCTTCATTTTATATATATATTTTTTATCAGACTTACTTGCCACACCTCTGGAGTATACATTTTCCTCTCATTTCCTTGAATTAAATGCATAACTTTCCTATGATTATGCATTTCCAGTTATTGCTGTAGATGTCATCGATTTGTAAGATAGCAACCTAAAGAATTAAGAGTCACTGGTATTAAAGGAATATGTGTCTTCATCAGATTTTATTTGCATTGAATGGTATTTGATTTGATCCTTTGAAGTTTTGAGATCATCTAAGAAACAACTTTCATCATTATCACTTCTGAATGTACACAGTCTGCATATTCAGTTAAATCACTGACATGAGTTAAAGTTGCTTGTTTCATTGTAAATATTCCCTGAATTCGCAAGTGTCAATACAAATTTGAAAATCAACCCAGAACTGGAACAGGCCCTGGAGTTTCTAGTCACATAGTTATTTAAGGTAGAACCAAATGTGTCAATAGTGGCTATTGAACACAAAATGTCATGTGATAATCAATGTATGTTTGTACTAACACATTCGAGAAAGGAGGGCAATTGAATGCCAGAGACTACAGAAGAGCTTTCAAATTTGTATTTGATATGTCCATGGATTGCCGACTGTGTGTTCCTTATCTGCTGCATGTATCCTACCCTTTGTTTACTCATTGCAAGATATACTCTAAATAACTCTCTTCATAAGTAGTCTTGCTTGCAACCTAATATGTTGTAAAAACCCCGTCTGGTTTAGCTAAATCAAGCATCACTTTCTTTGCCTTTTCAATGGTTTGACATTTTTTCAAACACTTGGCAAGCAGCCCAATTACCACTGAATCTTTGATGTCTTAAATTTTCAAACACAATATCAGGATGTACAACAAACTGATCACAAATTTACTTAATTTTGGCCTTATAAGTTTTGCATAAATAAATACCAAACGGCAATAAACAATTCTGAAATGACTCACACCAGACTTTGAATTCATTCATCAACAAACCATAGAGCAATATAATGAAAAGGGAATTTAATTGTTAGTTGATTATAAATCAGAATTTGAAGCCATCCTGTTTACTTTCAAACTATGTAATATAAATTGAATTTTACAAATTAAGAACCTGGTCTTTGCCGTAGAATGTAATTGCAAAGTCAAACTGAAAGCCGCTTGGTCCAATTTCAATCTGGCGTTCACAGTCTACTCTTACAAATGCTGCCCAAAACAGAAGAGATAACAAATGAAATCAGTAGTGCATACCTCCATACTTATAAGAGGGCATTAGAAAGAATGAAATCAGACTACTCAAAGTTTCTGAAAGAGAAGGAGATAGATGAGTTATGTCTCCAACCAAGTATGACCCATTACTCCTTATATCAAGCTGAAAATCAGAATTGTATTGCAGCCATTCACAAGGAAGATGAACGAAAAAACAAAATATGGAGATGGTGCGAATATTTGAAGGAAACAATACCATTTGCGGGCATAAAAACTAGAACAATGTTACCACAATTCCCCATCCTAATGAGGCACAGTATGCTAATGAAGTCTATAAGGACCAACAAGGAGTCAAATACATAAGTTTTGATTTTTACAACAGCAGTAACATGATCTCACCATATCATGAGGTAGAAGATGAATCATGTGACTTTACTTTGAAAACTATGTGCGGAGGTGATCATTTGATTGATGGAGATGTTGATTTTAGTGATGATACTTATAGTGAAGCGGATAATTCAGAGTTGTCCTTAGTGTGCCCTGGGGGTTTTTATAGCTTACCTAGAGATTTATCACCATGTTTTGATGATATGAAAGTTGCCTACTTATTGATTAGTGATTTTATCTTTCTACATACTCCTGTTATTAATGGCTGCCCTGCTTGGACTATTAGTAGATTTTCAAATTTGGCCTGGCCTACAGTGGCTAGTGACTTGCTTGCAGATGAGTGAGAGCCACACATGTTGTGATATATTTCATATGAGATGTTTTCCAGTCCAACAACATATCGATGATAGCATTGCCATTCTTGATGCTGATTCGAGTTATGGCAATTACATCTTGAAGCAGGACTATTTGGTACTATTTGGTTTCCTTGCATATGAGTAGTGTGTTTGACATCCAGTTGTTTAGCTGGCTGATTCAAGAGGTTGGTGATTCACTGATCATCTATTTCTACACCCAGGATCGTGCCGATTGGGTGGTTTGGGATCCGAGAGTTGATAGGATGAGTGTTTTACCTCTTGAGGATTATAATGAGTTGCTATACCATCTTGGGCTTGGAGCAGTTTTAATTAGAGTAGCACATCAGATGGGTGTAGCAATAATTTTCAGATTGGGCTACAGGGCTACTTGCAGATTTATATGGGACCTTAGCACCGGTTTCATGAGGACAAGCAATGTTGAGGAGGGACGACTTGTAATGTTCCCTTTTTGGGACATTAGGAATTTTGAAGTTAAATTCATATAATATTAAATTTGGCTTATGAGAGTTTAAAGAAAATTTATGAAATGGGTCAATTTAATATTATAAAAAGGGGTTAAAAGGTGATAAAAGAAGAACAGGATGAAGGACAAAGAAGTGGAAACTAAAGAGTCACAACTTAACAAGTTAAAAGAAGGGTGACTCATTTTTGCATGCTTGGAATTGAGATTGATTTTCTGGTTTCTCGTTGGAGAACTTTGGGAAGCTGCTACTCCTGTTGAAACCCCAAGATGGAAACCTTAAGGATTTTCTAGGTGGATTGGACGTAGCCTCAATTCATCATTTGTGGTGGATTCACATCAAAATTCACATCTGAGACTACAGGTGCATTTTATTGTTTCTTTCCAATCTTTCTGTGCAATTGTATTTACGATTGGACTTTTGATAGCTGGTTATTGTATTGTTGATGTATAATGCAATAATGCATTTTGAGGTCTTTTAATGACCATTTACTATTCCATTGTTGGTTTATTTGCAAAAGATATATGTTATTTTCTTAAAATTATTCGAGAGGAAAATTGGGAAAAATATTGATATTACAGTCCCCAATTGGGCTTTACTTTAATTACCTTGAAATTGTCGACTAGGATTCAGATTGCACTTGGAAATGTCAATTCGTATTGTTCCCCACTTAGAGGTCGCTGATTCCCAATGATTAACATACATCACTATGCTTTTAAATCAGATTAAATTAAGAAACAATTATTGATTCATGCTGCATACTTAAGCCCTAACTGCCTTACTTCTTTCCTAATCAATAACCTTAATAAGGATGGGATTTACTTTTCCTTGGGGCACTTGGACACCGATCTACAAGTAGGCTCCCTAAAGGTTTACGGATTGGACATTCACACCTATTTGGGGACTTCTCCCCCAAAGTTTCATGATATATGCTCTTACCCCATCTTGGAACTTTCCTCCTACATTGCAAGGTTTTACTCCATCCCTCTTTGGCAAAAGCAATGTATCCTCTTAACGGTACTAGCAAGTGATTAAGGAATAGGGTATGTATGTATATATAATACGACTGATATATGCTTCTCATTTCACTTTTATTAATAGACAGATATGATATATGTATATATTAGACCATATAAGGGTTCCTTATCCCTAATAAAATTGAAATCTAACATGCTATAAATTGGTATTAAAATCATAGATACATTACAACATAATTTACTTTCACACCATGCTTGCTAGCAATTTGAATTATTCTTTTCACTACTCATCTTTTTTGGAAGAGTATTAAATATTGTTTATAAGCTCTATTCCTCCCCATTGATCCTTCTTCCACCTATATATGTTTTGTGAGGAAGGATCACATCAGTTCACCATGTCTGCCCTTTTCAATGTCAACACCCTTTCACAATTACCGCCCTTTGAAAGGCCCCAACCCTCCATTATTGCCATCCCTTCGGAAGTTACTTCTCTTCTTTTATTAATCCTTCCTCAATTCCTATTGTCCCTTTATTTAGATCACAACTGTTTTATATTTCAGAACCAAACTTACCATGAATTATTTCATTATGATGTTCCCTTCCCCTATGCCTTTAATAAATGACTTTTCCTCCTATTTATGTCTTCATGATGGAAGAGTTACCCTTCATCCTTTCCATTCCATCCTTCAATTATTCCTCCCTTAGTCCCCACTTCTCTTCTTTCCTCTTTACTCCTTTTCCCCTTCCAAATGAAATTATATTCTCCCTTTTATATCTCATGTTTCAGAGAGTTGCATCTTTCCATTTCATGCCTTATGACCACTCATTAAACCTAATTAAATTTTAATTTATTTCTTTTATATGTTGATTTAAATATTATTTATATTCTTTTTATATTTTCATATTATTATCTATTATCATGTCCTGTTTCATAAAGGGGACATCACATAATAGTTATTGAATTCAATGCTATTTAGAAACAGTGTATGTGTCTGATGTCCCAGTTTTCAAACTAAGGAAGTAAGTCTATTATTAAATTTAAGCTGCCTGAAAAGTAAGTTTGATTTTATAAAAGATAACTTATATTTCATTATTAAAATGTACCTAACAGAATTTTATGAAGTGTTCTTCGAAGGGGCTTTAGATGTTTCAAAAGTGTTGCTAGGACAAGGGGGCAAATTAAAAAATGTTAAATTAAAAGGAGAAAATTTCTAGAGATTTCATGGAGGCTAAAACTAGAAAATAGGCGATCATAAAAGGAGCTAGGCTTGAGGAAAATCATCCACTGTTTGTTGCCAAAAACTCCTTTTTCGAAAATTGAGCATCTAGTGTTAAATCTTTTGGCTAGGGGACAAAAATATTCTCCAACAAAATTGAAGGATAAAAATCCTCTTCATTTCTCAATTGGATTTGGGGATGAAAATTCCTTAGTTGCCGGATTCGTCCTAGACAGGCCGGATCTAGATTCGAATCCAATCTGGATCCGGATTTGTGCTTGGATCCTTGATTCTACCTGGATCCTCAAGGATCCAAGCCACAACCTGAGGATCCACAAGCAGAATCAAGGATCTTGCCCGGATCCTCAAGGATCCAAGCTACAGCTCGAGGATCCTCAAGGATCCAAGCTATAGCCCGAGGACCCTCAAGGATCATAATTTCATTTTGTAATTTAGTAATTCAATGTGAATGTGTTGATTTTCTTTATAATCGTGAAAATAAATCAATTATCAAGTAAACTAGATTCATAGATCCATACTAGAATCATAGATTCATGCTATGAAATGATTTAGTTTTAAAATTATGTATAGACACACACACACACACACACACACACACACACACACACACACACACGAATCCTCCACAAATCATAATTGGGAAAAAAAAATCTCGAATCCAATTCACGTGCTTGAATTGGATTTGTTTCACAAATCGGCAACTGAGGAAAATTCTCCTGTCTAATACAAGTGATGCCTTTGAGGGATTTATGTGTGAAATGACAAAATTCTGGTCTTAGGGTAAACTTAGAAAATCTAATTTCTTACTGTAAATTTCTTTTGACGTTTCTTATTTAATATTTGATAAGGGGACATTACCCTACAATGTGTGTTACTTCTCTGTATGGCTTCTTAATAGCTTACAAATTACAAAAATCAGGAATTTTTTATGGTTTGATGGAAAGGTAAGAGATAAAAGCATTTGGTCAAATGGGATTGAAGCTGTCCGTAATGTCCTATCCTAGTTGGCTACCAAATTTTGTGCCTTCTACTTTCACTTTCCAAAGGTTTAGTAATTGCCATTATGTCGAGCACTTGGTCAATGATGACTTGAAAGAATTTCCAGCTGTAATTGTACTAACTTGGTTTGCAGTAGATTTGTTGCAGTTTATTGAGATAAGTTGTCTTATGATATTCAAATCAGAATTTACAAACGCTTCAGACAACTTTCATAAGATTGACAACACAAAGGATTTTTTTTTTATTCTCACAATGGCTACTAGTAATATCAAGAATGCCAATTGCAAGAGATTGATCAGCCCTCATAAATGTATTACCAAATTACAAACTATTGTTGTTTGCAGATTACATAGACAATCATCGTTAATTTTCTACCACAATTTCAGAAGAGAGACTTACAAGTTCTGATCATGAGCTTTCAATTAACAGATACAAGGAATGACATAGTTTTCAGCATTCTACAATCAGATTGCAAGTCTGAACAGAAAACATCCCACACCAAATTAGAGCACTCATTGAATGATTGATGGTGATTTAATTCACTATTGAGCTGCAGGGATTAACATGCTTCTGTCCATGTCTCTCAGAGGTGCCTGGGAGCTGCCTATGTATACCTGTTTATATGTTTTTGTAATGTCCCCTTTTTGGGACATTGGAAATATTGAAGTCCTATTTTATATAATGTTAAGATTGACTCTAAAACGTAGACTCAAATTATTAAAAGGTCAATTTAATTTTATAAAGAGGGCAAAAGGTCAAGAAGGAATAAGACAAAATGCTAGAGGGTAGTTGAAGTGTCACAAGGGAATAATGATGAAAGCCAAAAGGGAGTCGAAGAGTCTTAGTGTGTGTATTAAAAGGGGAAAGAGGCTCATTGTTGGAAATGCTTGATTTATTATTTCAGATTTCAGTTCTCTCTTGTGAGAGTATTTGGAAAGCTTCAGCTTTCAGCTAGTATGAGGACATAGCCCCTCGTGTCGGCAGACGGTGGACGCCAACCCATTGTCCAGGGAGATATCAGTTCAGGTTGTTTCATATGCGCTTACAGGTTCTTATTCTAATGTTCCAATCTGACTGTTAAAATTGTATTTAAGATTGGGTTTTCTAGTGCTGGTTATTGTATCGCTGTTGTATAATGCAATAATGTATCTACGGAGTTGTAAAAGAGTTTGCTGGTTTTATATTACTGATTTGTGACATAATTTCATATGTTCAAATCTTGATTAGTATGTTGGAAAGATGGTTATTCTTCTAGTTTTATTGTTTTATTATATCATATTTGTCTATGCTGAGTTTGAATATTATATTTAAGAAGAAGTTGGTTAAATATTCATTGGGATTTCTATTGGTTTCAATTGTGCCGCAATACATCTGCAATTTTTTATTTCAACAATATATTGTTGAAAGGTAAATTTAGTGAATATCCGGTTTGGGATATTTCAATGGTATCAGAGCTAAGTATCATGCCATCCTATGGAGTAAATTTAGAGCCGGTTTTCCTGCCAGCTTGTGAGATTGATATCAAAAGACAAATCTATAAAGCCATTATCAGAATTATCAATCTACTAGTGGAGTAATGTATTCTGAAATATGGGTAAATTAGTCTCTATTGCCATGGAAGAATATTGGGGACAAATCTACAATTAATAGGAGTTAGTTGTTTCCACAGGTAAGTATATATAGGAAATATTTATCTTGGCCGGTAAGGCGAAGGTGAATGGCATGTGGGTTCTATCTGGCTGTAGGAAGAATCCAAGACAATTAAAATGATGGCAAGAAGGTAGCATTTGAGCACGATTCTTTGTAACAATATAAGCATTTGCAAGTTGAAAGTACAAAAACTTTTTATAGGTGGTTTATCTTGCTTGAAGACTGTTGCATAGTTCGTTGATGCAGATGGGAGTACCCAATTATGTTTTCCCCTTGGTTGAAATAGAGACGTTGTGAATGAATAATCGAGACAGAGATCATTCATGGGTTGGAAGAATTTAAGCCATTACATCTCAGACATTGATGGATTTTAGAGAGCTCTTGATTGCAGAAACTAAGTTTGAGCCACTAGTCACGAAGAGTTACTTTACCTGGAATTAGGAAACATGTGGGTCAGGTGCAACATTTGTAACCAAGGATGATGCGAGGCTGCAGTCCTTGATAGGGACGTGAGACTGTAGCAAGCAATTAAAAAATAAAATAAAAAATCATTCCAACTTTGAAAATAATGGACCGGTATACTTAGCAAACACAATAACACCATTGGAGACCACAATAGGAAAAGAGTCAATTTTGGGCATGACAGATGGCTCCAGGGAAATATTGTGAATGACATTAAAATACCATTTTTAAAACCTATTGTATATGGAGAGGAGCTGTTACCATAGCAACTAAGAGGAAATCGAAATTGCCTACGTGCCACAAGTCTCATAGATCTCTAATGAAACAGTTTGGGACCTTGATTCTAATACCACAGAAGAGTTGAACATGCATAAACAATATCGACGACAAGAGTTGACAAAGAATTTCAATATTGTGTCGAACTTGAATTGTTCGCTCCTCAACTGCTTTCATTATATGAATCTCTGAAACCACAAGAGAGGAAGAGACCAACAGAGAATTACTCTCATCTTTGCAAAAGCTGATAAATAAACAGTGGCTAGGGGCTCATCTGCATTTGTTTGGATCATGTGCCAATGCTTTTGGCGTGTCTAAAAGTGACATAGATGTTTATTTCTCAATTGATGACGAAACTTCTATCAAGGCTGAACTTGTCTTGAAGTTAGCAGAGATTTTGCAAGCAGAAGATATGCAAAATGTGGAGGCTCTGACTCATGCAAGAGTACCTATTGTAAAATTTACCAATCCAACAAGTAATATATCTTGTGACACTTGTATCAACAATATTCTTGCAATAGTAAACACAAAGCTTCTTCATGACTATATTCGACACAACAACATCAAATAGGTGAACATGTATCAATTAAGAGCTTGGTCACACCTTTCAAGAAGCAACATCCAGTAAGTTTCATACAAGGAATTAAAGGGATAGTCTTCCGCTGGTTGACTTCGAGGAATTATCTCGGTGATATTGAACCTATGTAATACTTATGTGGGTAAAGGAGGAATGGTTGAACTAAATAGGGGCATTTTAGAATAATCCATTTAATAATCCCTGGGCATATTTGTAGGAAGGATTCTAAAATCTGTCAGTAGTTAGCAAAGTTCGAGCAGTGAAGTGGATAATCAACTTGCAAATTTATGAGCCGAGCAAGTCTATTCAATTGATTACTCTTTATATGAAAAAAGAAAGACTAACATCGAAACAAGTGAAAGGTCGACACAATGGAATTCTTGGTATATTAGATCTGCATTTCTATTTGTATTTCTTGATTGGTATTTGTTCAAGAGTATTTGGTCTCCAAGCATATTCCAGCATTGCTTACAAACTGTTTGGAAAAATGTCAATGAAGAAAGTCTTAATTCATTATAAACTAAGGAAAAGAAAAGCCATAGAAAGAAAATTTGTGGGATTTTAAAGACCTTCAAGTGAATCTTTTATCAGAAATTAGATATAGAGAAAATGCAGAACTATGAAGCAAAACTAGAAAAGAGAGAAACGTCCTTAAACTTGGAGAATATTTGGGAAAAGAATGACGATGCTTCATCAGTCATCCAACAAATCTAAAACCAGAAATGGTATTTCAAAACAGAGGTACTTGATATGTATGATGAATACAAAAAACTTCCTCCGAAGATTCAAAAAAAATTAGCCTTCAATGATTTCATAAAGTTTCATCTAAAATTGCAAAACAAGACTAATTTGGCAAAAATGAAGTACCTTGAATTAGCTCATGATCTCCTTGCAAAAGACCAGTGCAAAACTATTTATGATGAATTTCTAGTAGACCAAAACCATCTAATAGGGGACCTTGAAAAATAAGAGCAGTCAACCCCCATTGATTTACAACTTTCTAATGATCACGAAGAAGAAGTGACACAAGGTGCAAGATTCTATGTTGGTGATTGGGAGAGTAGCTTTGACAAGCAGGTTGATAAGATCTGCTGCACATGAGGTAATTGTAGGTTGGGGTCTTTATGTGATGAACCATATATTTCCTACGCCCATGAGAGGAATTTAGGGGAACCATCCAAGATGACACTACAAGATGATGAGGTGTATCAATATGATAATGAAATGCATTCATTTAGAAACCAACTGAAGGTTAACGAAGAAATGGTTGTGGCATGTTTGGTATGTTATGACAGCACTCACAAGATGGTTGAGGATCTCTACATAAAGGTTCAAAAGGGAGTGGAAGAAAAGTGGCTTGTTTCTGATTTGCAAGTGGTCAAAACAACCCTTGAAACTATGAAATCAAAATTTGTATTTTCTTTCCGACAGTGATAACATTCTTAAGGTTGCTGAGACACATGTTGATCAGCTGAATAAAGAGAGGAATGAGATTAAGGAGCCCAATAGAGAGCTTAAGGAAAAACAAGATGCACTGAATGATGCTTTGGATTTTCCTTCGGGAAGCAGAAAATCAGATTAGGATCATGAATCACTCTCAGGAGCAGGAGGATAACGAGAGGCAAGAATTTTTCCTAGAGGTAATCGATGAACTTGATAGCATTCAACAGACGTATGCTTTGGATAATTGCCCCAAGCGATCAAGCACCAAAGTTTCAGATCACTTTCAGCTCATCGATAACCCCGTGTTTGAGATTGATGCTGATTGGATTTCTGATAATCCCCTATTTGAGGTAAACGAGGACTCTCCTTTTGATTATGATGAAGGAGATGATTCTGATTTTAGGATATGGAATCCTGGTACGATTCCTAGCAAGGAATATGGGTCACATGATGGAAGTGGTGATTTGACTACGGTTGTGCTTCATAGGATCAGTTCACATTGGGTTCTTGATTTCACACCATAAGGAGTTGGTTGGATTATTTACATCAGCCTTTGAATAGTTTTTGGTGTAGTTTTAAGGAGACTTATGTTTGATCATAGGGAATGCTCTTTCAGCTTCATTCTTATTCATAGTACCTATTTACTCGAAGATTCTACAGATTGAAGATGATAGTTTGGTGTTTGTTGCGCCTAGGGTGTTACACTCAAATTTTCAGCGACTTGTTTATTACATCATCTATTTAGGTCGGGTTGTCATCATCTTCCGGGTTATATAGTTTACTGATACATTTCTATCTTATCATATCGGTTGGTTATGACAATAGGGTTTGGGATCGAGGTGTTGATCATATGTATTTATGGCTTGTTGAGGACCTTGTTGTAATTCTTCTCAGTTTGAGGTTGGATTCAGTGGCATCAATGATGATTGGAGTTGTTCAGTTTACAGGTGCACAGTTTTTTCAGAGAGTTATATGGGATCCAGGGATCCGGTTGAGAGATAGATTGCAGAGTGACATCTTGCTTTGCAGTGTGGCCGGAATTATTTTCAGTTCGGGCTACAGGGCTACTTGTAGACTTGTATGGGATCTTGGTACTGATTGCTTGAGGACAAGCAATTTTAAGGAGGGGAGATTTGTAATGTCCCCATTTTGGGACATTGGAAATATGAAATCCTATTTTATATAATGTTTAGATTGACTTTGAAATGTAGATTCAAATTATTAAAAGATCAATTTAATGTTATAAAGAGGGCAAAAGGTCAAGGAGGAATAAGACGAAATGCTAGAGGGTAGTTGAAGAGTTATAAGGGTATAGGACGAAAGCCAGAAGGGAGTCGAAGAGTCTTAGTTTGTGTATTAAAAGGGGTAAGAGGCTCATTGCTAGAAATGCTTGATTTATTATTTCAGATTTTAGTTATCTCTTGTGAGAGTGTTTGGAAAGCTTTAGCTTTCAGCTAGTATGAGGACATAGCTCCTCATGTCGACAGACAGTGGATGCCAAACCATTGTCCAGGGAGGCATCAGTTCAGGTATTTCATATGTGCTTAGAGGTTCTTATTCTAGTATTCCAATCTGATTGTTAAATTTGTATTTAAGATTGGGTTTTCTAGTGCTGGTTATTGTATTGCTGTTGTATAATGCAATATGTGTCTACGGAGTACAAGAGTTTGCTGGTTATATATTACTGATTTGTGACATACTTTCATATGTTCAAATCCTAATTAGTATATTGGAAAGACGGTTACTCTGCTGGTTTTATTGTTGTATCTTATTATATCTGTCTATGTTGAG
Source organism: Cupressus sempervirens (assembly GCA_028749045.1). Taxonomy (NCBI): domain Eukaryota; kingdom Viridiplantae; phylum Streptophyta; class Pinopsida; order Cupressales; family Cupressaceae; genus Cupressus; species Cupressus sempervirens. The sequence goes on along the minus strand of CM053793.1, from coordinate 441,489,969 downwards.
TTTGACTATTATATTTAAGAAGTTGGTTAAATATCCATGGGGATTTCTACTGGTTTCGATTGTGCCGAAATACATTTGCAATGTTTTATTTCAACAATATATTGTTGAAAGGAAAATTTAGTAAATATCTGGTTTGGGATATTTCAGTTTTTTCTGAAGATGGACTTTCCCATCTCCAACAACTGAAATTGACCACAGTGTATCATATATATGGTTCAATTCCTTTCATTCACAGCTGTACACATAATTATTAAATTGCTTATTACCCGAAGCCCCACGTATTTGTACATAAACTTCACACCAAATTTTAATGATTCTGAATCTTCCATGCTGGTAATAGGACCCGATTCAACAAAGCATTCATATATCCTTAGGAATAGCTATTTATTGTCTTCAATCATAAGATGGAAGTCTCATACCTTCAACCATGCGATAGCTTGATGCCCATTTTGTCGATATCTTCATTTTCTTTCCCGTATCCTACTCACAACATAGCCACATGAGATTATTGAAACTTGTGTTTAAGGAAGGGACATTTATTGACTCCTGCAAGCAAATAATTAATTTTTGACTTGTGGTATGCAGCTGTTTTTCAATCCTGCAACTTCTAGGTAGACCCATTTCAAACTTTTAACTTCTGTCTCAGCTATTAATAATAAGTCTGGCTATGTTAGTGATAATTGACTATGAAATGAATCATTTGCCACAGAAAACTATATTGTCAGTACCAAAGATCAAATATAAACCTTTCCGACCAAAATATTTCATTAATTTTATTGGATTAAGAATTTCCACCCAAGTGCCAGAAAGAGATGTTTCCCAACAATGAGAACTTTATCTATCCACAGCTTAGTATGTCGGCTTAATTATATGCAACCTCGATTTATATCAGCCTTATATTGCGAAGTGGACGTCATGAAAATATATAATACCAACATATAAACCTGCAAATAGATTATTTCATGATAATTGACACCAATAAAAATATATTATATCTTAAGTAAAAATTTAATATTTGTCAAATGAGAACCATGAAATCCTTAAACAACCTTATAGTGCCCTGCACATTTGTCTTTGACAGAGAATTCAAGAATTTGAAACACTTGGCTGAAAAACCCTTTCCGCGAGCTCTCCAACCAACCTCCAAATTCTGAGAATGAAGCATACTGGTGAATCCTCAAATGAATCCACTCTTATGATAAACTGGGTTTTGATCCAATTCACTTAGAAATTTTGAGGGTTTCCATCCTCGAATTCCTCAAACCAAAAGCGAAAAGCTTCCCAAATTTTATGAGATAAGATAAAAAGAAACCAAACATTCCCGAGTGAGTCTCCATTGTTTTATAGCTCAGTGTGGAGACTCTTGGCTTGCCCACTACTTTGCCTTTTCATCTTCCTCGTTTTTGGTTGCTTCATTATCCCCTCTTTGTATTTACTTTGGAATTTGGGAAATAATAATTAAATGACTTCATTAATTTGTTTTTTGAACTCACCATAAAGTTTACTTTAATACAGGAACAGTACACTGTCTCAACAAGACTCAAGGTGGTTTAGGATTAAATGATTTAAGAAAACATGGAATAGCTCTTGCCGTGAAATGGATCCTTAAAAGCTTTGGAAGGAGACAAACCATAGAAGTTTCTTGTGAGAAATAACATACAACTTGCTGGTCCTAAACAAGTGAAAACCTCGAAATTGTCTCCTTTTTATGATTTGTTGACTTGCATACTCGGCAGTTCCTGCAGGTTCTAATGTGTTTAGAAGTATATGGAAGGCCTGGAGAACTGGTAAAACATAATGTTATTAATGGTGAATTCTACAGAGTGATAATCATCTGTACTCTTATAGATCTATTTGGTGGAATCTTAATCATAAAGGAACCCCTAGCATTATTACAGGGCTAAGTTGATCCTTGCAAGGGATCGAACATTTCAATGATATCTTCAATAATGGTCAGATTAAAACTTGGGCCTTGTTAAGCTATGGGTATGATTTGTCTCCTCAATTCGGAGGACATATTCTACCCTTAAGGAGACCTGCAAAATTCTCCAGCTGCTCACTGACTGTATACAAGAACTAGACAGTTTTAGAACACTTAAATGGGTAGATTGTATTGCCATGCAAATAGTGAATACAAAGACTCTGTATAAAACAATATGTAGCAACAAATCAACTGCTGTTACATTAATAACATTTGGAATATGAATTTAACTGATAAACGATGGCAAAAGATATGTAAAATTCTGTTGTCTAATATGCTTGAGCCTAAAAAGGCTCAAGTGGCTGTTTATCCTTCAGAAAGTGCCCCATAACGTTAATTTTACTGATAGATAAATTTGTAACATTTGTAGGAAACCTGAAAACGTAAGGCATATTTTTTTGATTATTTTCATGCTAAAGAAATACGGAATTTGTGCTCTGCTGATTTCTTTTCGTTTTGGTAATTCGGAGAGCTGTTCAAGGATATCTCGAAGCTGCTACAAAGTAGATTTGAGATTGAAGAAATTTTGAAGAAGTCAGTGTATTCATTACCAAGACTGCAAATTAGCTAGATTTCTGGGATATTTTTTCATAGAAGGGACATTGAACCCAAGTAACAACAATCTAGATTTGTTTTGTTTAATTTATTGCGAAATTGTTTTGTCAAATTTTCTGCAGTGTGGTAGCATCTTCAACAAGCAAGGAAAAGAATCTAGTCACTTTTCTAAGACCTTAAACAAAGATGATCTAGTAATAAAGGAGATGGATCCCTTAGTCATTCAATATACTATAAAGGAAGAGACTAGAGAGATAATGGATGGAATTTTGTCAATAGTGGTTGAACAAAGGAAAGGGTAGCTATGTTATTAGTTTGTGAAGGAATGTTCAGACGAATAGCTTCTAAAGGGTTCTACAGACTTCCAACAAATGGGTTCACACTACAAGTCTTTGCAAGTAAACTTATCTGAAAATGTATCTTCTACAGGACATAATTCTTTTGGGTTTGACTTAAATGTAAAGTAGGGCTATTTTAAATATTCTGCAAATTCTGAATATCAGATCTGAGAAAAAACCTTCTTAGACTTGCTGTTCTGATCTTCTTTAATGTCAGACCTTGAAAGGAGATGATAATATTGATTGACTTTCTGAAAATGTATTTATCACAGCAAGAATCCATTTGAGGCAGTGTTGCTTAAAGGAGGAGACTTGTAATTTTAATGTGTGTCCTTTAACTACAAATATACCCTCCATATATATAATAACCAAAGGGCATGTCCCTTAAAGGGACATGACCCTATCTAGGTTGGCCCACAAAGACTCCTCATAATCGGTGCCTAGAAAGGAGATTAATTTAACAACAAACGTAACTAATTGTTAATGTTTCTAATTCTAAGTTAAAGTCACCCTAAAAGGACCGCCAATCATGCCTATTCAAAGGGCAATGTATTAAATTATTGATAGCCTTAACAATGGTTTTATATGCTATAAGAGGAATGTGCGATCTGCACAATCAGACTGTATGAGAATCGAAAGTTATAGTTTTAACACTCCCTCTTAACTTGGTAATCATACCGAGAGATAACATATCTAGCATCATCAATTACGATGAATAAGCATAGAATGATACTTTATATCTATTTGAATCTTCTTCTTAGCACGTGGTATTATTGAACACATGCTCCTATGTCATATTACTATATTTGTGATATGACATATCACTTATGCTAGTGATAAGAGTATTGCAATGAATACAACATATAGGATAATATCTTGAAGAATAATTAAATTCTTCATTTATCCAAGTTGTGACTCATAAGTACTGGTAATCCTATATCACAACATGATCCTGAGTTAAGATCTACTAGAACACAGAATAAAGTATCAAGAATAAATTCTTCCTTTATCAAAAGTTGTGATTCATGTTTGTGTCACAAATGATCTTGAACTCATCCAGATCTAACAGTAGTTCTTTACTATTCAACACATTATCTAAGAGATCGCCATCTCTCATACTGTCTTTCATACAAGTGTTAATTATCTCATAGATCGTCACCTCTTAAATAATGAATACAGATGGTGGAGCCCATAACAATCAATACCCTGACAATAAAATTATTTTATTAATAATTTAAAGAATACAAAATTTTATAATTCAACCATACCAAGTCTTCCTGAAGTGATCTATCTTCACTCGAGAGAGAGGTTTTGTAAGAATATCTGTTGCCTGATTAGCAGTACAAATGTATTCTAATTTTACAGTATTCTTATCTACCATGTCTCTAACATAATGGTAAGGAATTTCATTATGCTTGGACTTGTCATGGAAAATTGGATTCATAGAAAGCTTGATGGAACTCTGATTATCACAATGAATAATCGTAGGATTCATGGCCTAACCAAATAGTCCCACAAGTAACTTCTTAAGCCAAACTACTTCTCTAGAGGCCATCGTTGTTGCAATGTATTCGGCTTTTGTGGAACTTTGTGCTACTGAAATATGTTTCCTGCATATCCATGATATCATTGCTGATATTAATCCACCCCAATCTGAGTCTATGAATCCATGTAAATCCAAGTCAACTTTCTAATATTTGAGCCCAAGGTTAAGAGTGCCTTGTAAGTATCTCATAATGTGTTTAACTGCAACTAGGTGAATCTCCTTTAGCTCACACATAAATTGACTTAAGGTGTTAACGACATAGCAAATATCAGGTCTTGTATTTACTCAATCATCTGTCTATAGAGATTAGAATCTATGAAAGGTGATTCTACTGCCGCTTTTTTAAGTTTATGTAGATTAGTCTCCATTGGAGAAGACATAGGCTTGCAGTTCCACATTCCAAATCTCTTCAAGATATCTAATGTATACTTCCCTTCATTAAGTATAATGGTGTCTAAATTCAGCCTTACTTGCAGTCCTAGGAAATAATGGAGTCCAAAATCTTTCATCTTGAATTCTCTAATTAAATCTCTCTTGCATTGATCTATGAGATGATCATCACTTGCTATTAGTAAATCATCAAGATATAGTATCAAAATTACCATATCATCTTTATCCCTTTTATAATATTGATTTGGATCGGCTTCATTTTTGAAGAATCCTAAGCCGGTGAGATACTCATCAATTCTTTCATACCATGTCCTTGGAGCCTGTTTAAGCCCATACAGAGCTTTCTTGAGCCTCCAAACAAAAACTTTGGGATCATGAGTTTCAAATCCTTTAGGTTGCTCCAGTTATACCTCTTCTTTAATCTTTCCATTTAGGAATGCTGTTTTTACATCCATTTGATGTACTTTCCATCCCTTCGATGCTGCAATAGCTAGGACTACTCTTACAGATGTGTATTTGGCAACAGGAGCAAAGGTTTCTTCATAATCAATCCTTTCTTTTTGAGAGAATCCCTTGGCTACAAATCTGGCTTTATATTTTTCAATGCTACCATGAGCAACATGCTTTATTTTAAAAATCCACTTGGAAGAGACAACGCATTTTCCTTTAGGTCTAGGAATAATTTACCAAACATCATTCTTCATAAGGGATTGGTATTCTTCCATCATGGTACCCTTCCAAGTTGAATATTTAATAGCATCTAAAACATTGGTTGGTTCTGATTTAGACAAATCATTCATGTTTGCTGTATAACTTGAAAATCTTTTGGGTCTTTTACTTGTTTTGATTGTTCTGGATGGTGCAGCGAAGTCTTGGGCTTCCTCTACTGTCTTAATGGCCCAAAGTGGTCTTTGCTTAGAATTTTGAGTTTCTTCAAGATTAAGATTTTGAATTTCATCTTCAATTTCTTCAATGTTCTGCCTCTGAGACTCAGATTCAGTATTTCTTTCAGAATTAGGTAATAGAGAGGATTCTTTAGAACTTAGGCTCTTTTGAATGCTAAATCTTCTTGAAAAATTACATCCCTACTAAGTTCAATATTTTTCTAACTAGGTATGAAAATCCTATATGCTTTAGATGTTAGTAACATATTGATTTTGCTAAACAAGTTTTAATCTTGAATCAATTGATTTCCTATGACATTGATTTCCGTCAACTGTTTATAACTGAAATAAAACTCTATTCAATATATTCAGCTGAAAGTAAGTAACAAATATTCTTGAAATGAAATATCTAAAAATACAAAATGAGATAATTATGTATTGCGATCATTAAATTACTTCTAAATATCTAGCTGGAATTAAATAACAAATGTTCTCGAAATGAAATATCTATCTAATTACAAATTGAGATATTGCGAACATTTAACTTCTAATTAAGTAACAACTATTTGTAAAGTAATTGACTTTCATCTTGAAATGAAACAACTAAACATTCAGAGGGTTAAAGAACATATAGTATAATTTGAGAAACTTCTTTTACTTGTTGTCCAAGCCCTGGCATTGGTGAGAGGAGAAGCATTGACATAGGCTTAACCTCTCAACCGCGAACCATTATTTATCCCCACTTATTCTAGTTTAAATGAACAACCCTCCCTACCTCGGGATTGGGCTTGGGATGTTCATAAGTCCAGCTATCAGAGTATTCAGGTGGGTTGAAGTCCCAATAGTTATTTGCCAAAATAACTAAAGTGCCTGGACATTTAACAAAGATCACTTGCTCGACAAATCTGCCTAATTCCGCCCTGGCCAAGGATTCCAAAATGTGGGTTGACAAACCCGATCTCCACCAACTCAACTTGACAACATCTTACATAAGTGGAACATGCATGAGCTTAAGTAATGTTTAATAAGTTATTTTCATTTATACTGATGTCAACCTTATTTTGTAGGTTCTCTACACCTCCTCACCTTATTCAGGCCTCCAAGCCGGTGATTCCCAGGTACTTTCATACTATAATTGCAGCAGAGCATTTCACCTTCTTCACCATATTCTAGCATCATTGCTTGGTGAATTCATTGGTGATCTGATTTAAGATATTCTATACACCATTATGAAACATGATAGGAAGTATTTGGATTTAAACTTATTTGTTAGACTACATGGCAGGGTTTCCATTATATGATTCAGAAAACAAATGTAAATATCTATCTATTTCTACCTATCATTCTTTGCATTCAAATGGAACTATTTGTTATCATGACTTGGATCGGTATTATAATCTCCTTACTATTGTTGTTACAATATGAAATGGAGAACTGAGAACTGGCGGAACTTAGAGCAAATATATAAAATTGGTTTTCTATTCATCGAACTTGACAATTAAAGAAAGTAAAAACAAGTTGCAACAGGTGCCTTACGTGACTCCTCTAAATGATTTTGGTTGACTTGCGCTTGGTTGAATCCTTGATTTCTAGTTTGTGATCCACGGCAAGTGTGATAAGGAAAGTTCAGGCGTAAATGTGTTCAATTTTGAGAGCTCTGTCACCTTTGGGTCACTGGAGGCAATGGCTTGGAAGGTTGAAGGAAAATAGGCGAATGTGTGATACGATTATGGGAATCAAAGAAATAAACAAGAGCTTGACTCTACGGCTTCCATACGTTACAAGAAACCATTCGAAACCATTCAAAGCGACTTAAAAGATATAAAGAAAGGAGGGAAAGAAAGAAAGAAGATGAAAAGTTTTAAAGTTATTATCATTTTATTATTATTATATTTTCTCATCTACACTTATGTGTACGTAATGATAAGGTGGCATCATTGGATTATTATTTATAATGTGTTGGTGTCATCTTATTATTATTTATATATGTTCGTATTTGGGAATGTAAAATAATTATTAGATAGTAATATTTGATAAGTCTTTTAAAGGTAGGATTTTATTTTTATTTTACTTTATTTATTATAATGTTCTTATAGCTCATGTGGTTCCACCATGAAAATGTTGCCAAGTCCTAGTAACCTTGCCAATATAGTGTTAGGTCAAACTTGTCGATTCTGATGACTGAACTTATTCGACCATCCCCTTCCGATGACCCCGTTTAACAATTTTTTCCCTCTCTCTTCAGTCTTCTTCCTATAATCATTCAAAACAACATTCTCGCCAAGACATCAATTCAAGATTTAAAAATTACTAATTGAAAATCATCAAGTGACCGTTAAGGATTTCATCAATGTCAGAGTGACTAACTCTACATGTTCATCGAATATACAACGGCTATAATTAACTAACTTACTTTCACATGATCATGAATAAATTGATACAATGGCTATAATTAACTAACTTACTTTCCTATGATAAATAAATTGATGCAACAACTATAATTAACTAACTCAATTTCACACGATCATGAAGAAATAATCAACGGCTAGAATTAACTAACTCATTTTCACATGATATGAAGAAATAAACAATGGTTATAATTAACTAACTCAATTTCACATGATATTGTTTCGTTAAAACAATGGCTATGTTCAACTTAAAATTTAGGGCAAAATTTGGGATGTAACAATGTTTTACTGTACCTTACAAATAAACCTTTCCTCCCGGAGGGTTCTAACTTAGTTCTCTTTCCTTTTGGAACATGTATATATATACTGGGCACCCAAAAGTCTAAAATGACTTGTATTGGGTTTAACCTTAGTAAAGACTTTTTTAGGAGTTCTATATTTAAGGTAGGAGTGAGGACTTCTGTTTTAAATATAGACAACAACAATACAAGAGGCTTCTGCCCAAAGATAATATTCTAGATTTTGATCAAATATCATAGCTCTTGCAGCTTCTATAATTGTTTTTATTCTTCTTTTTTGGTACCTCGTTTTGTTGTGGGTTATAAGGAACGATATACTCCCTCTTAATTCCTGTTTCTTTACAAAACCTTTTAAACAAATCTGAGGTGTATTCCCCTCCATTATCAGTTCTAAGAGTTTTATTTTTTTGCCCTGATAAGTTTTCAATTAAGGTTTTAAATTCTTTAAATCTCTTTATGATTTTTTCAGATTCTTTGCATTTTAAGAAGTAAATCCATGTTTTCCTAGAGAAGTCATCTATAAAAAGTATATAGTACCATAATCCTCCAAGAGAAGGAACAAACATAAGTCCACATAAATTGGAGTTGATTAATTTCAAAACATTGTTAGTTTGTCTAGTGCTATCATAAAATGGACTTTTGGTGTTCTTACCCAAAGCGCATCCTTTGCATACGTTTGACTAATCTTTATTTAGTTTAGGTAAACCAGTAACCATCTTCTCCATAGTTGATAAAGTTTTGAAATTTAGATGTCTTAACCTTCTGTGCCATATTTCATTTATATTCTTAGCTTCATGAATTAAGGCTTGAATAGGTCGACTAGGTTCTGAATTTAATTCATACAAATACCCTTTTCTTTGATCAATCAATTTTGCTTTCTTAATTGAGGAGTTCTTAGCCCAGGTTATGACTATACTGTCCATGAATGCAACATTATGTCCATCATCTTCAAGTGCTGTAACAAAGATTAGATTCCTTTTTATTCCTTATACATAGAGTACTCCCTTGAGAAGAAGAGAACTGCCCGACTTTAGTTTCAAGGTGCAGTTTCCAATTTCTTTGACGGAGTGCGCTGAATTATCACCGATGGTGACTTTGCCATTAACCTTTTCTGATATAGAGTCTAGTGCTTCTTTGTATCCTGTAATATGTCGAGATGATCCACTATCAATCACCCATGCTTTACTTGAGACTTCATTTGATAGTGCCGAATACAGTACACGATTCTTAGGATCATAGTTATCTTCTTTACTATTAATATTTGTACAATTTTCTTGATGTTTAGAATTCTCAGGGCAATTAGATCTGTAGTGTCCAAATTTTTTGCATTTGAAACATTTTATTTTGGATAGATCTTTCTTAGGTTTGTCGGATTACCCTTTTTCTTCTTGAAGTACTTCTTCTTGCCTTGAGAGGAATTTGTGTTAAAATCATGAAGTCCTTCATCTTCAGTTTTCAACTTTCCCCCTTTCTTAAGTTTGTTGGATTCTTCCTGAAGACAATTTGCTTTAAGTCTATTGAAATTAGGATGATTGTAATATCCTCCCCTGATTTGAACTTTGACTTGCAGAAACTTAACTTAAGGAATATTGTCAAACACTTTGTATGCAAACTCATAAAGCTGATTTCCTCAATAAATTGCTTTCCAATGAGTAGATTTACGAACAACTATGAAGTGACATTAAAATGCATAATACACATCATAACATTTTCACAAACACTTGGCACACATTCAATAGTATATGAAAAAATCTGGAAACTCTTTCAATTTGCTAATAAAGGGTGATTTTTAAATGTAGATGTGCACTTACAGCTGCCTTAAAGGCTGCAACAACTATTCAGACTTGTATCCAACAATAATTATGCAAAATATCAAAATTTGATAGAAGAAACCTGGAATTAGTTGCCGTAGTATTTTGCAGATGTAGTCGGCCAGCCCTCCAAACTTCTAATCAGCCGGAAAAACAAGTAGACTTGATACCAACACTGTTCACGCCGTACTGTAGCAAAATACTGTTCATGCAGCACTATAGCAATAACTAACTTCAGATCTGCACCTCAAACCCTTGTAAATTTCTTTATGCAAACGCCCCAAATGAAACCCAGTGTGTTTCCTGAAGTGAAAAGACCCTTGATCCTCCTGACTGTGTCTTTCAACAGCGAAGAGAATGCTAGCAAAGAGGGATTCCGTCCTCCAAGCCCGATAATCAGATATCCAGCAACATAACATTAATCTTCATCCAAGCATACGAAAGAAAAGCTCTTCCATTTCTTTTATAGTGTTCTCACAAGAGCTCAATCCTTCGTTTTCTCAATGTGGGATAAAACATAACTCCCTTTATGTACCTTATGTCTCCAATGTGCTATAAAAATAAAGGGAACTCTTTTAATTTAAATATTTCCCACAAACTATAGTCTATGCATTAATAAAGTTAAATATTTAAATTTAACTTTATAAAATGGCTTTATCAATGCATAACAAATCTTATCAATGATAAATAAGTCTTCCTGTCGATTTTAAACAATTACTATTGACATACCACTGTGACTGAATGTCCGACCATGTCCAAGATGACTTACTATAAATAGTAAGTATGCCCAAAGTTGCCTCAAAACCCCTCAGAAAGACCTGCAACTGAAACTGTCTAGGCCAAATGGCCTCTAAGCCCCTTTAATGTCCTAGTTAGCCTACGGGACTGTGGGGAAATAGGCTAACGACAACATCATGCTATGAATGCTAGAAAGGGGACATTACAATGATTGTCTCTGACACTTATTGCTTTTGCAAATGTTTCTCATGAATCTCATAATCCATCTATAGCCATTAGCGTCAGTTCCATGTCACTAATTATGGTTCCTATACTTGCAAGTTCATCTCTTAGACTAGAAACTCTTAGGAAGTAATTATATATCGATTCTCCCTTCTTTATTTGTATATGATTAAGTTGTCTTTTTAGTGCAAGAACTTTGGTTGCATTGTTAACCTCATACCAAATGCTGTTTGATGCTTCGTTAGCATGAATACTATCTCATATTTCACTCCATTTAATGTGATCTGTATGTCTTTCCTATTCCCTTTACACGAAATTGTTTTATGAGGTTCAACAATAGGTTGTTTGGATGCTGAGTCAATAAATTGTTTTACATTTTTTTTTCAAGAATCATCATGATTTTGAATTTCCAAGCCTCAAAATGTTCTTTTTCATCAAACTTGTCCTCGGGTTTGATTGTGTATACCATTGAAGATAGAAGAGTGATGCTAGATATCAAGTCTGATAATTTAATTTGTAGAGCCTAGGTTTGACTACCATAGCTCTGATACTATGTAAATATTTTGCAAATTCTGAATATCAGATCTGAGATAAAACCTTCTTAGATTTGCTGTTCTGATCTTCTTTAATATCAGACCTTGAAAGGAGATGATAATTTTAATTGACTTTTTGAAAATGTATTTATTACAGTAAGAATCTATTTGAGGCAGAGTTGCTTAAAGGAGCAGACTCGTAATTTTAATGTGTGTCCTTTAACTACAACAATACCCTCCATATATATAAGAACCAAAGGGCATGTCCCTTAAAGGGACACGACCCTATCTAGGTCAGCCCACAAAGACTCCTCATAATTGGCACCTAGAAAGGAGATTAATTTAACAGTAAACATAACTAATTGTTAATGTTTCTAATGCTAACTTATAGTCACCCTAAAAGGACTGCCGATCGTGCCTATTCAAAGGGCAATGTATTAATAGCTGTAACAATTGTTTTATATGCTCTAAGAGGAATGTGTGATCTACACAATCAGACTGTATGAGAATCGAAAGGTATAGTTTTAACAGCTATCAGCCAAATACAATGATAGCCAGCTCTGGGCACTTAATGCCAAAGATGGCTATGTGCTAGTTTGATGGGTAAGAATCCAACCAATTGTAAGAATCATGTTGTATGTCAAAAGAAGGTGGCGATGGCATCAATATATTTGGAACAAGATTAATTCATATGGTATTGTATTTTATGGGACTAGAAGAAAAATGAGGTATGAGCTGTCACACGGTATATTCTCAAAGAAAAAGTTACAGCATATAATGCTGATGATCTTTTGGACAGCTACTACAGTTGAATTATCAGATCAAAGGAAATGAGTATTGTTGAAGAAGCGAGGAGGAGGAGGAGAAGGAAAAGAAGAGGAGGAAATTGGAGGAGGGGAAGGAGAAGAAATGCCTAAGCTAATGATATCTTTCCATGCTCTACCACTATTTGAAGAAATACCAAAGAGTCTAGTACCCAAGGATACTAGGATCAGGTCATTCAATTATTAGCCTAGAACGATCCATGATCCATCACTTCTTCTTTGAAGGTACACCAAAAGGTCACATCAATGGAAGAACACTTGCAACAACAGCAAGAGGCACTTTTTGGTCTCTAGGAAAACAAAGCAAAGAGTTATAATGGAACCAAGTGGCAAAATAACCAATGTAAAATTTTAACACAGAGAATTTCAAAGAGCTTGATGAGGAGGGTATAATCATTTTGTAACTCGAGGGTGTACACTCGAAAGTGTCCCACTCTAAACCTTTCTATCCAAACAATTCCATGAGTTGGAATGCTTGGATGCCGGCTTAGAGCTCCCTATCCATGGAGTGCAAGAGAGTATATTTCAAGAATAAGAAGACTCTCAAATGAGCTTTAGAGATACTCTTCTTGCTAGTAAACTATGCAATGGGAGGTTCCAAAGAGAAGATGCAAGAATGCAAATGTCCCAAGGAGTTCCTCAAGGATGCAATGCAAATAAAGATTAAGCTAGAATGAATATGAAAAGTGCAGCTATCCTAAGCATGGATGAGAGTGTTACAATCCAACTATTAGATTATATGATTTAAGCTACATGTAAAAATGAAAGCTAAGCTAAGCTAGAATGCCATGGATGAGAGAATGTAGACAAGAAAGAGAAGTTCTCCACAAAGCTCCAAAGAAACCTGTTAGAAAACCTGCAGCATAACAATATTCAAAATGAGGATGGATTGAGGGGAAAAGCTCTCTCCCTTTTAAAGTTGTACGGACGGTAGAGATCAAGATGAAGATTGTGGATGATCAACGGTGGAATTTGAAAATAAGTGTGATCCATGTGCACACACAAGTCAACCAATAGAATATAAGTTGATTTGTCATATAAGACAAAAGTCACAAAGCCTTTTCTTTTAATTGCAAAATAGAAAAAGAACTTTATGTGTGCACTTTAAGTGGGTTAGAAGCATGGGGTCTTTTATTTAATTAAAAGGGGACATGTTCTTTCAATCAAATAATGAACTTAGGATAGCATAGTCAAACTATAGGTTATAATCAAATAAATTGATTATTAGCAATTTGGCTTAGGTAAGTGATTAAATTAAATTAGCCAAAATGCTGAGAAGGGGGCTAATAGTCTAGATGACCATTTTTAGGTGATTACAGAGGGAATCTTGTAAACACCTAGTTGCAGATGAGGATGATTACAGAGTATCTAATCAAGTGGAAAAATCTAGCTAACGAAGATGTGACGTGGGAAATTAAATGATTTTTCAAAGGCATCTAGAGATTATCAACATTGAGAACAATAGCATCTAGAGATTATGCCTTTAACCTATAGTGTGCGTGGAGATATGTGCAGCCAATTGGTGGCTAACCTAACTAGCCTTGATGGAATTTGTGGCCAGGTATAGTGTAAATAGGAGGCAATGGTTAGTTTATTTTTGTCTTCTTGTTAATTATGTTCTTATTGAAGACTTTTGGAGGTTCACCCCCCTTGAAGGATATCCAGATAATGGATAGTAAGATCAAGTCTTATTCATTCATGCCTCCATTCTACAAAATCCTTATATAATTCCATTCTGTATAATGCAACTATAAAACATTTTGTTTTGAAGAAAATGTCTCATTGTTGTAGGGCCTTCATTTCATCTTATTGACAATCTATAAATACCTCCCATTTATAAAATGATGGTATGCATCGCATCATTGTTTCCAACATATCTGTATGATTTAGTTTCCTCTTTCATTTGCAATGCCACATATATCCTTTTCGGATCTCCATTAATGTTATGAAAATCTCTGTGCAGTTGAAATTTGAAATTCATGCTCAGATGTTAAAAACCTCTTCCTTCCTTTTTTGGTATAGCTATTGGAGACTGATTTGGGTGAAAAGGATATGCAGGTGGAAAGGGGCTGATTTGATTATACTATTATTTATTTAAAAAACCTTATGACATGTTAAGAGAAAAGGATAAAATTTATGTACTGTGCATGGATTGCTTTCATCAATTGTGTGAGTATCACTCTAGAATTTTATCACCATCATCTAAGAATGTGAAAAGAAGAAACAGTGTGAGTTTATTGAAAATCTTTGCCCGTTGAAAATGCTGAAAACATGCATGTGCAGAAGCTCCTAACTTAGAAACTGACGGCTTGCAGGATAGCAATTGATAGCTTGGATGGAAGCTTGCATTAAGAACTAGCAGCTTGCAAAAAAAGACTGTCATCTTGTTCAACTAGTGCTCAAATACAGTTTGACCAACAATCATATTTTCTTTTGTGATGTTGCTAATCTAGTAGAATCTGGCACTATGATCTCTTAGTACAATTCCAATGCTCCAAACCATGCGTTGTCTTCACAACAAGCTTCAAAAATTTCCCAGCACATGTAGTCATATGGAGAAATCCTAACTACTCTTATTATATGCCTCACAAAACCAGCAGTGCCAATTCTACTATGAGTAAACATTCGGTATAGTTTTTGCAAAACAACAAATTAGCGGATATTTGTAGGGTTATCATTAATGAATAGCTATTTAATGAATTTGCATGAATGAGCACTATGAAAACATACACATACTGATATTGCCACATATATCCTTTCTCTTAAATCTTTTTAAAAAAATGATCATACAAGTTTGCAATTACAGTTGTAGCATGGTGTCAATTTGCTCATGTATTCTCTTACACTCCCTTTTGATATTTGCACTCTTTGTTTTCTACTTCCGTAAGTTAAAATGCATTTGAAACAGTTCCAGTAATTGTATATGCAAACCCTAGGACCTGAATCAATGGCGACATATCTTTCATGACAAGTGATATCAAAGTGTGAACTTACATTATATTCCTATGGCATTGGAGTTTCAATTCAATGTATCCTAGAATTTCTGCATTTTGCATGCCTACTCACACAAGGTATGACTACACAAAGCTTGGTCTCAAAATTCATGACCCTTAATCTTACCTTCTTCTACAATCTTAACAGGATGACAAATAAAATGTATTCAAAGATGTTGAGTTAAGAGATGTTTTAGTAAACGAGAGATTGATTTGGAACAACAAAAATAGTCCAAGGATGAGAAATGTATCATGAAATTGATGAAAATGTAAGTGGAAACACTTTGAGATTGAAGACTCATTCCTTTCCAAATCCCTTCAAATACCTTGAAGTCAATTTGGGTCCCTCATAAAAGCAGAATGGAATTTAATGCTCCATTCCTTAAGCAGTTATAATTACTTACTTTTTCTATTTGCTATTTTCATATCCGATTGGTCCTTCATTCTTGGTTTCAAACTCTTTTTAAATCAATTTTTTTGCATGAAAATTTGGTTGATTGCTTCCTATTGGCTATTATTGTTTATGTTGCAGGAAACATGCTTACATTTATGGTTGGTTCAAGACAGGCTTTTGAGTTGTCCCTGGCAGATGTATCACAAACACAACTTCAAGGAAAGAATGATGTTGTCTTGGAATTCCACGTGGATGATACAACAGGAGCCAATGAGGTTAATATGGCTTTACCATATTTATCTATTTAATCTTTTTTTTCACAATGATTGAATCTAGTTTATTTTCCTGTTAAGTGGGGAGAGAACAAGTTTTGTTGGCAGGTTTTAAATTGTAGCATGCAAATAGGTGCATTAAAATATATCTTAGCATGATGCCTTCCCACCTTTGTTGCAGTTTTTCAAGCCTTTAACTCATTGACAAAGACTTTGCTGTGTAAGCGTGCTACAAAATTATGAGACATTAGTTTCTAATAGTTCTGGTATCCTCACGAGAATCTTCATTTCTAATGGAAAAACAATAGTTAAATCAAAATGTATACTTATTTTTCTGATAGGATCTAGGTGTTTTTCTCTTTCTTTTTAATGGGGCACTCTATTCATGTTTAAGTTCACCCTTACCATGTTGTAAGTCAATAAATTACAAGATATGCTACTATAGGTTGTTTTTTGACTCTATTTTAGAAGTATCCTTGAAAAACCATGTTTGTAACCAAATGACACTAAATCATTCCACACTGTAGTACAGGACTAGCTGCCTTGATCAATAAATAATTATTTTGTGAGAGAGCAAATGGAATCCAGAAGCAGTGGCAAAAGAAGAAAAGCACAGAAACAACAAAATATGATGCAACTGTAAAAAACCCTGCTGGTTCTGATCAGATAAATTGAACTTTGGCTAGTGGTAATTTTGTCAAACAGTTGTCATGCAAATAAAGACCTTAAGCAAGGTTACTACTGTCATACAATTGCAATATTCTTCTTTATACTTTCACTATAGAAATTGATAGTTTGATCAACATTTTAGCAAACAGCTGAGAGACACCTGACTATGGTAAGTTAACGGTATCACTGTAGTGCAGATTAACTATTGTTTTTACAAATGGATGATGGCCGCTCAGCAATTGGATTCAATGGTTTCAAAACTCTCATTTAATGGTGCATAAGTAAATAAAGATTGCAATACAAACGAGCTGAGGAGATTAATCAAATATTGTATTTTTCCAAACAAAGAGAACAACTATGCATTAGGAGGCCGCATAATACATACATAACTGCTAGGGGATGAACGATGATCACATACAGACCCGGTTTCCAACTGGAGAATGTCAACAGTTGAAGGAGAGTTTGGCTTGGATGTTGCCGTAAGAGGTCACTGTTAGACCCTCTGGAGCTTTCCTGCAGTCATCTCCAGCCCACGTATACTGTTCCTTTCACCATCCATTGCCTGTTATCTCCATCGTGAGGGAGTTCCATGCGGTGTGTCTACTGTGGGAGGAGCATATAGTGCCAACTGCTTCCAATCTCGTACGTTAATACCTACTGTTGAATACTGCTTAGGAGGAGTAGACTATGACAGAGACTTGTGAGAATGGACCGCTGGGTCCACGCTAAGTCTTACCTTGTTCTCGCCTATGAAACATCACTCTCTTGCCTGCCAACTAGCTCATGCTTGCTGTTATGCCTGTACGTTGCTAGCATAGACGACTATCTTCAGTTACCTAATTCCTTCCTCCTGCGGTTGAGTCTCCAAATTCACTTCAGATGCCCAATGTAGCAATCCGAATCCTTAGTCCAGAATGAAGTATGTCACTGGGTTTGCATCCAATCTCACTCTTTTCTCAAGGTGTTTCGTCCTCAAGAAATAGCCAAGTTACATTAAAGCAACCTTTTTGGAATTTTGAATAACATAACATTTCATGTTGTCAATCCCAATGCAACTGCTTTCTTATATAACCTCGCAGCGAGGGGAGATGCGTACAACTTAGCAGTGTGGGATAAAACACTATTTTGTCTTTTAGTCATTTAAGTCATTTGTCATAAAGTGACCTTAAATAATAATGTACTTTATAAATCAACTTAATAAAGCAACGTGACTTTAACCTTAGAATTTCCCACTTAAATATCTCCTCTACTGAAACCAAAAGACTTCTGTGAGTGGCTAGCATCCTAAAACAAATGCTTTTAGCCTATCCGGATGGAAAGATAGACCAACTAGGTGCCAATAGGTCTAGCATGGAGAAGGGGACATTACTGTGCTCCCTTCCTAGGATTGCTTGCCCTCAAGCAATCTCAATGCTAGATGCTGCAGGATTGATTCACTTTGCCAAGTGGCATCTTCATATGGAAAAACCTTCTAGCTATTAGATATTCATTGATGGACTTGTTACGCAGCTTCCTTTCTCTGACCTCTATCACCTCAGTTGGAACTAATACTAGCTTCCCTTCCTCATCAAGTGGAGGCAATCCAATGGAGGGCACTACATGCTGACCAATCACTTTCTTGAGACAAGAAACATGGAAAATGTTATGAATCTTGCTATCATTTGGAAAGTCCAGCTCATAAGTGACCTCAAATCTCTGAGTAATGCGATAGGGACTAAAAACTTTAGGCTGGAGTTTTTGAGACCCACTCTTCTTCAATGAACTTTGTCTATACGGTTAGAGTCGAAGATAAACCATGTACCCCAACTCAAAACTTTGCTCTGTCTAGCAGCTGTCAGCGTACATCTTTTGCTGATTTTGAGCCTGTAGAATGTTCTTCCGAAGGGATTTGAGAATGTCCTGCTCATCCTGTATCCAATCCTCAGCTAGTGGTGGCCCGTTGCCCTGCAAAGCTAGATCTACAAACAATAGAGGTTCATTGCCATAGAGAGCTCGAAATGGAGTCATCTACATGGACATGTGGTAGGAGGAGTTGTAGCAATACTCCCCTAGGTATAACAGCTTAACCCAAGCCCTCTGTTGCCTTGCTACATAGCTCCGGTGATAACCCTCCACCCATTTGTTTACTATCTTTGTCTACTCGTCTGTTTGGGGGTGGTAATTCGTACTGGGTGTCAACTTCGTACCTGTCAATCTAAATAGTTCTTGCCAAAAAGTGTTGAGAAACATGCTATCCCTGTCACTCACAATAGTCTGAGGAAGACCATGTAGATGAAAAACCTCTTGAAAGAATAACTCAGCTACTTGAGAGGTTGACCAATCTATTGCTATGGCAAAGAAATGAGCGAATTTCATCAATGTGCCCACCCCTACAAAAATGGAATCTCTTTCCTACACATTCGACAATCCTATAATAAAGTCCATGGAGATTTTCTTCCTTTTCTGCACTGGAATAGGAAGAGGTTGTAATAACCTAGCTGAAAACTCTTTCTCTGACCTATTTTGTTGACAAGTCAGACATTCTCTAATATGCTGGAGGACATTGTCCTTGAGGCCCTTCCATGAAAACCTTTCCCTCACCTGTCTATAGCTTTTGAAAAAATTTGGGTGTCCTGCTGATGGTGCATCACGAAGAGTTTCCATAATCTTACCCTGGAGTTTAGATCCTGGTACGAGGTAGATCCTATCCTCATAAAAAACTCACATCATCGATTAGACGATTACCTTGTACTTGCTGTCCTGAAGCTGTCCATCCATAATTTGACATGTTTGAGTATTTCGTAGAATATTCAACCAACAACTAGGATTTTGAATCTGCCGATATCTTGGAAATAACACAATATTCTACCACTGAAGGTCTCTTGGAAAGCGCATCAACCACTACATTGTTCTTTCCCTTGACATACACGATTTCAAAATCATAGGCCTGAATCTTTTTGATCCACTTTTGTTGCCTTTCATTTAGATCCTTTTGTTCTAAGAAGTAGGGCAAACTATTGTGATCTATCCTAATTGTAAATCGGCCACCTACCAAGTACTGTCTAAACTTGGCTAAAGCATGTATATTGGCCAACATTTCCTTGTCGTAGGTGGAGTATAGTCTCTCACCATGCTTGAGCTTCCTGCTTTCATAAGCGATTGGATGCCTATCCTGCATGAGAATTGCACCAATCCCGCTCCTAGAAGCATCACAATCTAGTACAAACAACCAAGAGAAATTGGGCAATGCCAAGATTGGGCATGTGCTCATCACCTGCTTGAGCTTATCAAAGGTCACCTCTGCATCAATTGTCCACCTAAAAGCCCCTTTCCTTGTGAGATCAGTGGGGGGAGTTGTTGTCTGTGAAAAACCTCTACCGAACCTCTTGTAATAAGAGTAAAGACCTAGAAAAGCCCTAAAATCCGATATGTTCCTCAGGGGTGACCAATCTAGGATTGCTCGAACCTTTTCTTGGTGTACCTTTACCCCGTTTACACCAATCACGTGACCAAGGTACGAAATCTCAATTAATCTGAAGTCACATTTTGACTCTTTCGCAAATAATGAGTGCTCCTTATAATATTAAGTACCTCATCTAAATGTTGTAGGTGCTCCTCCCAAGTTCTGCTGAAAACCAAGATGTCATAAAAATACTAACACACTCTTTTGCAACTGTTTTCTAAAAAATATGGTACATGCATGACTGAAAAGTAGATGGCACATTAGCGAGTCCAAATGGCATAACCAAGAACTCGTAGTACGCATAGTGACATCTGAAAGTTGTTTTATGCACATCCTCTTTGCGAATCTGTATTTGATGGTATCCCAATCTAAGGTCAATCTTCGAGAATTAAATTGCCTCATGTAGCTCATCCAGTAACTAATCAATGCGAGGGATAGGGTACCTGTTCTTGATGGTCCTCTTGTTGAGAACGCGTTAATCAATACACATGCTAAGAGTGCCGTCCTTCTTCACCAATACGATTGAAGAAGCGAAGGAACTGGAGCTAGGTCTAATGTGTTGAATGTCTAAAAGTTCCTTAATCATCTTTTCTATCTCGTCTTTATAGTGCTTGGGATGACGATAGGTTGTAGTGATGACAAGTTTCGCACCCTCCTCTAGCTCAATGATATGCTCAAATCCTTTGTCTGGGGGAATGCCCAGAGGCATGTCCTAAAAAATCCTCTTGTGCTTATCCAACATTGGCTGAATGTTGATATGAAATTGATGTCTCGAGTCTAAGGTAGCCTTAGAGGAAATGAAGCAGTGTGCTGCCCACTCCATGTCATCATGCTTCATAATAGCCTCCATCCTGTGGGCTGAAATCAACCTGGGTCCACCCTTTAGCATAGCCTTGAGGATCACCTGTTGATCATCCTGTAAGAACTCTAGCTACATCTTATCATGATCAACTGTGTATTTGCCAATGGTTTGTAACCACTGTCTCCCCAACATGGCGTCTAGTTCATCCAAATTGACCACATAAAAATCTGCCTCAAGAAGGAAATCGTGAAAATGAATTAGAAGGCCTGACACTTTACCTGTGCATCTCAATCTCTCTCCTCCAACCACTCTAACCTCGAATTCGGGTATGTCATCACTCTGTAATTTCCTCTTCGTAACCAAATATGTGCTAACGAAGTTATATGATGTGCCTGTATCCAAAAGACATATCATACGCTGTCCTCTAACGATTCCCTTCAAACAAAAAGGATGCCCTTTGGGATCGTTGGAAAGGGAAGCTATGATAGGAGGCTGTCGCTAAATGTATTCCCTCTTTCTCTTTCTAGGTGGCCGTTTCTCATCTTCCTCATCGCTGCCCTCCTGCTGCTCATCCTCCTCTTCTAAAAGTACCTTGATATAATGTATTTTGCCTTTGCCGAGGCATCTATGACCCGGTGTCTATGGCTCTCTACAAGTGAAGCATAGCTTTTTCCTCTTGAGTTCATTTTGTGTCTCAAAGTCCATCCTGGGAGATGCAGCCTCATGCTGGTTCTTGTTCTTTTGGAATGAAGTGGACCCCTTATACTATTTCTTAGGAGGCTGTAGTATCAAAGAGGGTTACTCTAGATCATGTGCGATCTTAATGGCATCATTCAAAGTGTTTGGCTTAGTAGCTTAACCAAACCTCTATATCTATCTTGTAAACCCTGGGTAAACAACATTACCTTACACTGTTTTGACATATCTGGAACCTCACCGAAATCTCGTAAAACTCGTCAATGAATCTATCGTGAGATCCACCTTGTTGTAATTGTGCCAAATCCCTGTAATAGACCTCTATATCCTTCCTGTCAAAGCGAGTGATCAGCTTAGAGCTGAAAGTCTCATAAGATGTGATGAGACCATGATCCTGGGTGACCAGCGCACGATGCTACCAATCCTATGCCGCACCCTATAAATGCATCATAGCGAATCTAATAGCTTCTGTCTCTGACATGGGCTTAAGTGTTAGGTAGGTGTCTAACTTGTGAATCCAAGCTCTCACAAATGTTTTACTAGTTGCCATTAAAAGTAGGGAGAGATAGTTTGTTCATAGTGATGGAGCCCAATTTTAGTCTCCATTTTTGTGAAGAATGGCATATGAAGAGAAGGTATCATTTATTAGAGTGAAGGAAGAGATGTGAACATCAAAGGAAGTAGACAATCCTAAAGATAACATAACCTTCTTAAAATATGGGAGATATTTTGATAGTATCTATGATTAAGCAAGTTTAACAAAAAAGAACATACTTAGTCTGAACTATACAAGGAATTCGCAATCATCATTTAGTCTGGGTATGACAAAACAGAACCTTTGATCATCCTTGGAGTTGTTGTATTGATGGCTTGCAGGTGCCCATCACAAGATACACATTGATGTTCATGTTTATAGGATGGTTAAGACAACTAACAACAAGGAGAAAGGTGAAATGATTGAGGAAATACAATGCATCTTCTTATCATTCTGCATAATCAATGACTGTTAGGTCCCATTGATGGCAACCAGGATATCATGAAAAAACCATTGATAGCAAGCATAGATGTTTTACTATTGCATTGGCTTCCATTAACCTGAATACAGATAAAGGTTCACTTGGTAGAGATCCTTCTCTATTTCCTGTTCTAAAGGCATGTCACACTAGAAACTATGTCCCTACTCTTTTAGATTCATTGGGTATGACATGGCTCAAATGATTTATCTCAGCATGTGAATGCACTGTAATAGAGATGAAGGTTCACAGAAAAATCAGTCAGATTGAAGGAAGTGATCAGAAAAGTCTTTCTACATGAACTAGAGATTGTGCCTCTCATTCCGAGTCTTTCATATTTTACCTTTGATACAATGCAATAAAAAGTAGAGGATATGAGAACCTACAACACCTAAGCAACAAGCCCCTTCTCAAGAACATTACTTATTTTCTGGCAGCTGTCCAATCTTCAATATAGCAATACAAATTGATCTATATATGGAAGCGATAAAAGGCACAAGCACAGTGGGAAGTAAAAGGGAAAGTCGAGGTTAGATTAATTGAATCCAGCATTGAATATAGTGTCACGAATTTCCACAATATCATGCTTATCTATAGTGCAGGCCCTGGACATGGCCCCAGACGTCAAGAATGGGCTCTTTCGAGAACCATGGTCTTGCAGCGAACAGACTCGTGGATGTTTGGACGCCACAAAGGAGGTAATACAATGTAGAATAATCGACAGTGAGGGATCAAATAGTTTATACAAAATAAAGTGCCACTACTAATCCATGACAAACACACAGATGCAATAGAATATGCATATCATTTCAGAATGGGCAAGAATCCTCAGGCATGTAATGGGTCAAGTGAAATATGAAGTGACAAATCATTGCAGTGAACAAAGTATGCGTAGGATGAGACTTGATGATGGATGGAGTTGAGTTGATAGCGATGGAATCAAAGGCGGCAGAATGCAGAAATTGCACTAATTGAATATAAATAAATCTTCTTTTGGCATTGGGAGAGGCTTTGAATGAAGGTTCCCTATAACGTTAGAAAATATTGCAGAAGCTAAATCAATTAATAAATCTAAAGTGAACCATGCCGTGATTAAAGTTTTAAAAAATGATAATAAAAATGCCAAGTCATGGTTCAACAAGCACAATCCAAAGGAGGATAGTTGGTTTATATATATATATATATGATTAATGTTAATTATATATTAAGAGACGTGACTTGAATATCTAAAGTCACTTTCTTTTGTATATTCAAATATAAATATGGAACAGTGGTGAAGGGTAAAGGACAATTCATATCCGAACATTTTATTCAATTCTAGAGAAGTATTTTATATATTTTTTATTGTATGGAGAGATAAGGGCAATATTATGATTTTATAATAAAAATTCCATTATTCTATTTTAAAAATAAAATAAAATGTCCTTTGTTTATTCTTAAATGGCGTGGAGATTTAAACTGTAGGCAAATCGTCCTTCATAATTATATTTTAAAATTCTGTATATGATTTTGTTATCAGATAAGTGGACATGGTCAATTAAGCATTTTAAATTTGATCATCATAGGTTTTGTGAAATATTTAATCGTTTCCCCAACTTTGTCTAGTTTGTCTCAGTGGAGTTAAAATTCAATCTGGACTAATTTAAGATTGCATTATAATTGGTCTGTCGCATCTGGATTATCAAAATTATTGGTAGTACAAGTGCATTGAACATTATGAAGTTGTATGTAAAAGTTCACTGAAGTTGACTTTATCGCCCGAATGAGCAAAGGCACTGGTCTTTTTATTGAAGTCAGAAAATCTATATATTTCTTCTACAAGCATCAATTCCATTATTTACAAAATTTATACAAAACATTCAATTATCAAATATTCAGCATCCAGTTTTAGTTACATCGAGTTCGAGGACCTTGCCAATCTAAGAGCTCCAAGTTTAAATTCGCTATAGAAAACTTTGAATCGGGCAGTTAGCGTTTGAGGTAAAGGTTAACCCGCTTGGGTGTAGCGGAGCCTGAAGTGCAGGGCAATCTAAGAGATTTCCATTCGTTGGGCAAAATTTGATTGAGAGATCCTACCGAAGAAGTGGCAGGCTCTTGGATTTCCAATCTGCAGTTTTGGGAACCAACACATAGTATGCTTCAAATCCCTATTTTGTGCTCTAGGTCTCTTGTCTTGCTATGGTCTTTTTGTCTCCCTTTTTTAATTAAAGTATTGGATAAAGGACAAATTTTGTTTAACTGGGTTAGGGAACAAATCCCATTCATCATACATTGCCATAATGTTTTCTGGCAGTAAGTTTAGTGCCGCTGGTGGAGTTACCTCTTCCTCTGCATTAAAAACAGGCATTAAATGCTTATCAGTGTTCCGTGTGGGGGCTCTAACAACTCTGGGTGATCCTGTTACACTACCACCTCCATGTGATGGCTCAGGGCTTTCTTGTTAGCTAGAGCTAGTTGCGGCATAGTACCTACAAGCTACTGAAGCACATTAGCAATGTTGTTCTACCCATCTCTAATAGCCCGCAATGTTTCCCTTACTTCTCGTTCCTATTTAGTGTCGTTATGAGCCATTTGAATGTTTTTTTGCTTGTTCAATCTGTTCAATCTATTCATCTTGTTTAGCCTATTCAACTGGTTCACCTGTTCCAAAAGTTAACTCATCCACTGAATAACTATCCTCTATGTCGATCCGATATGAAGAGACTGCTTGTTCAGGTTTGAGGTGACTAAATTTATAAAGTTCTTCCTCATACCTTGCTATCATTTTTCTTGTTTATTCCAACCTATTACGTAATTAATTTCCCCACAAGATGACAAGATTTATGGCTCTGATACCACTATAAGAAACCCTGCTAATTCAGATCAGATAAATTGAACTTTGGCTAGCGGTAATTTTGTCAAACAGTTGTCATGCAAATAAAGACCTTAAGCAAGGTTATGATTGTCATACCACTGCAATATTCTTCTTTATACTTTCACTATAGAAATTGATAGTTTGATCAACATTTTAGCAAACAGCTGAGAGACACCCGACTATGGTAAGTTAACGGTATCACTGTAGTGGAGATTAACTATTGTTTTTACAAATAGATGATGGCCGCTCAACAATTGGATTCAATGATTTCGAAACTCTCATTTAATGGTGCATAAGTAAATAAAGATTGCAATACAAACGAGCTGAGGAGATTAATCAAATATTGGATTTTTCCAAACAAAGAGAACTATGCATTAGGAGGTTGCATAATACATATGTAACTGCTAGGGGATGAACGTTGATCACATGTAGACTCGGTTTCCAATTGGAGAATGCGGATAGTTGAAGGAGAGTTTGGCCTGGACGTTGTCGTAAGAGGTCACTGTTAGACCCTCTGGAGCTTTCTTGTAGTCATCTCGAGCCCACGTATATTATTCCTTTCACCATCCACTGCTTATTATCTCCGTCGTGAGGGAGTCATGTGCGGTGTGTCTACTATGGGATGGGCTTATAGATGCCAACTGCTTCCAATCTCCTATGTTAATCCCTATTGTTGAATACTACTTAGGAGGAGCCGACTATGACAGAGACTCATGAGAATGGAGAGCTGGATCCACGCTAAGTCTTACCTTGTTCTCGGCTATGAAAATCACTTTCTTGCCTGTCAACCAGCTCATGGTTGCTGTTATGACCTGTACGTTGCTAGCATAGACGACTATCTTCAGTTACCTAATTCCTTCCTCCTGTGGTTGAGTCTCCAAATTCAGTTCAGATGCCTAATGTAGCAATCTGAATCCTTAGTCCAAAATGAAGTATGATTCATTGGGTTTGCGTCTAGTCACTCTTTTCTCAAGGGGTTTCGTCCTCAAGAAATAGCCAAGTCACACTAAAGCAATCTTTTTGGAATTTTGAATAACATAACATTTCATGTTGTCAATCCCAATGCAACTGCTTTCTTATATAACCTCGAAGTGAGGGGAGATGCATACAGCCTAGGAATGTGGGGATAAAAGACTATTTTATCTTTTAGTCACTTAGGTCATTTTATCATAAAGTGACTTTAAATAATAAAGTACTTTATAAATCAACTTATTAAAGCAACGCGACTTTAACCTTAGAATTCCCACTTAAATATCTCCTTTGCTGAAACCAAAAGACTTCTTTGACTAGTTGACATCCTAAAACAAATGCCGTTAGCTTATCCGGATGGAAAGATAGACCAACTAGGTGCCAATAGGTCTAGTGCAGAGAAGGGGACATTACAACAACTGGTCATAAGGAAATAATTGAAGGAATGATCAGCATGTAGAAGGACATTAGGGAGGAGGGAAAGGAAATCATAACACATGGTAATGGAATAAAGCTAATAGTTCTAGTGTGAATTTTCTTAGGGAGGTGAATCAGCCTAGAATAATGAAGTTCATAGTTTAAACTTCAGACATAGCTAACCCTAATACATGTAGCAGATGAGGATCTTAAATTGCTCTTGGAAGAAAAATAAATTGATATGATAGCTGCAGGATTTGAGAGTAGGCTATTGTTTAGATTTGTTGTGTGCTGACCTAGAGCTACAAAAAATATACTATAAGCAAACTCTCTTTATAACTCTATAGTTTGTGTCAATTTGTATCATGATTAGCATATTCCAAAGGGCATCAGACTCAAACTGTAGAGCATGAGGGAATGGTAAATTCAGGATAATGAGAATTCCTCTTTCAGCTGTAGAACATGTCATAGATTAGGAGATGCAAATAAAGCAAACTTAAATCATAACTTTTCTATGGAATATAACTTGAACAAATCAATGAGTGCAAGGAAATCTAATTTTTTTTGGCTAGGCGTGAGACACGAAATTGGCAAACAGGGAGGAGGTTGGAGGTGGTAATGCTTTTGCAGTTTTCGATGATCCAGAGGAAGACGTGGAAGGAAAATGATAGAATATAATAATTAAGAGGGGAAAGGCGAGGTAGAGTTGGAACATCAATCAAAGGAAATAGAGAAGTAGGAAAATAGGATAACCTCGAGACTCTCTTCCCACCTTTAGAATTTGAGAATCCACCTTCCACTGATAAAGGAGAAAACTTTATTGACCAATTGATGTGGACAATCTCTCAGAAAATCACAATGTCAAATGAAAGGTCTTATAATTGCTTAGAATGTCATCTGGAAGATACTAGAATTGCTTGCAATGTCATATGGAAGATCACCAAAGCGATTCTAGTGCACAAATAGCATGAAAAATGCATACAACACAAGAATTTAATTTGGAGAAAGCCAATGCAGGTGAAAACCAAAAATATGAAGTTTCTGGGTTCTCCTCCAATAGTCACTATCATCTTATTTGTTACACAGGTTACTACCATTTAGAGGTATTCATGGACAGTGATGCCCAAACATTCAAATAAGAATTTCACTACTCCCCAGTACACTTACAAATTGCGCTTTGACAAAATTAGTTGACTAATGACATACAAATGAAAGTATATCCTAAAACATGTTTTACAAGGGATTTCTATAGACTCGCTAGATGAAAAAATGTCCAAACGAAGCCCAAATGTTTAGAACATGAATGTTGAAGTTAATGTTTGGATGACTTGTTCCTATCATCCCTAATATTGTCTTAGGAGTGATGAGCTCAGCAAAGGTCAAAGTCATCTCCTACTATTGGTTTTCTTAGTGCAAATTGAATAGTAACACATGTAATTTTAAGTCGTCAAGTGGCTTTTTGTGATGTCCCCATTTTAGCTTGCCTTTGGTTGCAATGAGGATTAGCCTATTAGTAATCCTTGTAGGCTAATCTTTTGGATAGAGGGTCTTAGTTGGTCAAGCTAGAGGCTAATTCCCTATTCCAGAGGATAGGGATGTTCAGGATTGCCCTTTGTTTGAGTCAAATTGGGATATTCACTATTTATAGTAAGTGACTATTTCAGGAAAGTCAAGGTTACTATCCTTTGTAGGGCAGTTGACTGTTAGTAGCAATATGGGGTTGTGGTGACATCGTTAGAGCTTTCATTTTGAGACTAATTTATAGCATGTCATTTTTAGCTAATTGATATCTCTAGTAAGACACTTAGGCATCAAGCCTAGGCAATGAGTATTTGGATTGTGAGCAAGGTTGCACGGGCACACATACCCTGACCACTGGTAGGCGTACCAAGTATTGGTAAGCATATCCCATACGGGGTGCTTCCTTGGGTATGTACCTGGCAGCCAAAAATGCCACGTCAACTCGCATTTTCCCCCCTTGCAAAACATAAAAAAATTGCCATGTAGATTAAGATGTCTGAGTTTTGTTTTGGCTTTTCATTTGCATATCAGCTTGCTGTATATCAAGCTTAATTCAATATGTAATCAGTTTGAACTATAAAAATTTGATACAATATTGATCAACATTAAACTACTATACTTTTTCTGATTTTCACTGTTCAAGCTAGAACTAGAAGTTTATTAGTTGCAATATGTCATTATAAGATTAATGATCTTCTAGTTCATATTAAAGTTTGCCTTCTTTGTTATGCATCTAAAGTTCAAACATTCAGCATATGACTCATGACTCATATTTTCAGGTTTCCTATAAAATATCAAAAATATATTTAAAAAAATTAGGCATACCCATGTACCCCCATCCACTATTTTTTTTTTTTTTGATGGAGGTCATCCACAAAGACGTTTTAGGTACCTGATACGGGCCCACGTGTGCCTGAAACCTCTTCGCCTAAGAGCCAAGGACTGAGGAGAATCCATGCTGCCAAATTCGCCCGGGGCACGATCCCGACCTCATCCCTTTTTGATGTCTTTGGACCTTGCACTCAGCAAGACTTGATCCCTGGTGGGCTATTTGTGAGCCATTCAACTTCACCAGTAGACCAAGGGCCCGTTGACCCCATCCACTATTTTGAAAAATAGCCTTCCCCGTACCCAAGTACCCCCATACCTGTGCAACCTTGATTGCGAGTTATTCATCCAGAAAAGTTAATAAGCATTTGTTTTAATTAGTGATTATTAATCAAGTTATACTTAATTAATAATTAAGTGAGCTTATTATAAAGTGAGAAGCTCATTAAATGGTAATTTAATAATGTGTTGTTTGGGCGCCGAATTATAGTTGAATACTATATTCAAAACATCAAAAGCAATTTCAAATAAAAGTTAAGTAAGGTCTTAAGTTATGAAAGGTGTGAAAGTGAAGCCTTTTGGTCAACTTCCTCTTGGCAATGTTAAAACCCTACATTGGTGAAAATCGATCTAGTCATGACTTGTGCATTTTCTTTTGTTGATTTTGTTGAGAGTTGGTGAACTTCCTCATGGCAATGATAAAAGCCTACATTGGTGGAAATCGATTCAATCATGACTTGTGCATTTGCTTTTTTTGATTTGGTTGAGAGTTGGAGACAAGGGTTTGAGTTTTAGGTTTGGAGAATTTGTCGAATTCTACTGAGTCACAACACTTTGAGTTGGCAAAATACCCAATGAGATTGTGTACATGTTGGTCTTATTTAAAGACCAAGATTGGATCAATAGTTGGAAGAGTTGCAGAATAATTGACTGTAATAATTCGGAATTGTGAAATAAAGGCAGCATGAAGGATTTGAATGCAGATCACAGCAAGTGTTCAGATCTGTGTTTGGGATTTGGAGGCAGCCACAGGTCGTAAAGGTCTCATGTGAGTGCAGAGATAGGTGATGTTAGGGTCCAAGGAGGTATGTTTAGGTGACTGTTTGTGCCTTTCACAAGTACTTCCAGCTTTGGCACCATTTTCAGAATTGTTACAAGTTACAACCATTCTGTGAAGTTCAACAGGCCATGTGATTTGATGCCAGGTTTCAGTGTCTTGCATTTAGTGAATTATAATTGCATGAATTGTACATTGTAAATATTTTCATTTGATGAATAATAGATAGAGGAGGTTTGGTGCATAGTTTGCTTGGCTTTTGAATTCTAATTATTGTTATTTTGTAATTCCATATATTGTCAAAAGAATCCAAAAATGCAAATTTCAAAAACACACACAAAAAAAAATATTGCAAAAACAATAACATACAGAGACAGTTGAGACAGCGGTAGAACCATCAGGATTCTGACACATTTGAAATTATAATTGACCTTCTGCAACCCATTGTTTAACTCAATAGTACTAGGAAGTAAATGCTGTCTTGTGTTTATGATCCAATCTGGTTCATTCATGTTGGTTTAGAGGACCAACAATCTTATTCAGCCACTTTTGAACTCATTCCTTGTGTTTGGAAAATGAAAACAAAATTCGCATGAAAGAAATCACACAAAAGCCAGATTGTAGAATCCAAAATCTGTGATGTAATAATGACATTTTAATGGCACAAATCCAGGGAATGAATAGCAGTAGTTTGTGCACAAGAGACTACCTCAATAAGTCTGCTAATTGGTGTATTTGAATATGAATTGTAGATTGGAGCCTAGGAGTGTGTATTCTCTACGGTGTGGGATGTGTTGAAATTTACAACAGGGTTTTCTACTATTTGTGTGATGTTTTTGTGTATGGATGAATTGTAGGAAATGGAATTATCAAGATACCAAGGGGCGAAGGGTAAACATATGTGGTTTGAATATGGGAGAGGCTATGAGAGAAGTAGTGGCTATGGAGGATTTAATGTCCCCATTTTAGGTTTCTTTTTCAATGTAGTTGGTTTTGACCTTTTGGTCAGGTGTTTGTCTTTCTTGAGGAGTTATTTGATATCACTAGTGAGCTTTTGTTAGTTTGGAGGTCACTTATGCCACTTTCTGGGGTAGTTTCTAGCCTTTGGTGTGTCCAAGGATCTTGGAGATCCTGTCATTTGTAGTAAGTTGCTCAGTTGGCTCTATTTGTCATTGTCATTTATTGAGATCACTCTAGTGTGACTAGTTTCCAATTGCAATGCATCTGATTTTTATTTGGAAATTATTTTAAATTATTTTACTAGGATTGCTAAGAATTACTTAAAATATTTTTATTGCACCTTACGTTATGGCTTGCCAGAATTAGGGTAAAGCTTTGAATCATGAGTGTATATATCAAGGATCTCGCATGTCAAATGCTCATTATTTTAATGGAAATGTCATTTTTGGAGCTACAATGGAGTTTAAATTATTGAAGTGTTTTTACGATGGTGTTTTGTGGAAGTTTGACGAGAAAAGTTATGAAGGCATTTGAGGGACTCATATGGGATTATGCAAATGTTGTTATTTTTGTTTACCGCATGGGGTAAATAGATTAATGCGCACAGACAATAGACAAGAATAGTAGTGCTCCTTTTATTATTCGCATATGTCAAAGACATTACATTAGCTTATAATGATGATTACAATGATTCGAAGGGTGTATATATACTTTCTGAAGTACCTTTCCGAAGGGGTCCGTCGGCTACATGACAATTACTAAAGGGCTCGTCGGCTACATAACAATTACTGACGACATACATCTTGTCGGCTACACAATATTTACCGACGACATCATCCCCCTCAAAAGAAGAAGTCGTCTCCGGTTGACAATTACAAAATATCCGAGACAAATTAACAAACAGAATACATTAATTGACTAACTACAACAAGATAAATTTGTTTTTGTCACACCATTTTCACATTCGTCCCGTGCCTGCACCAAACTGGTCTCCAAACCACGTTGCATCTGTAGCCTTTGCTAACGCAATACTGTCTCCACTTTCTTTGCTTCCAACTCTTGGGTACCCTGAGCTAGGTGTCGTTGTACTGCCTTCAACTAGATGATCAGCTCCTCCCGAGCTCTCTATGCATCCACCAAGATAGCTTCACGTCCAACACCTACTCCAAGTGCTCCAAAGCGTATCACCCCTCTCTAAAGGCTTACTCTGATGATCTTTCCACCTCTGGCACACTATGCTTGCAGCAGCTCTAGGTCTCATCAACTGGTCACACTTCCCATGATTGAGTATAGTGGTGAGTATTCTCGCCTATCACGTAGGTGACCCGGGTTCGATCCTTGACAACGGCGCCAAATGTTTACCGCATGGGGTAAATAGATTAATACACACAGACAATAGACAAGAACAACAGTGCTCCTTTTATTATTCGCATATGTCAAAGACATTACATTATGCTTATCATGATGATTACAATGATCCCGAAGGGTGTATATATACTTTTTGAAGAACCTTCCCAAAGGGGTCCGTCGGCTACATGACAGTTACCGAAGGGCCCGTCGGCTACATAACAATTACCGACGACATACATCCTGTTGGCTACACAATATTTACTGACGACAATTTTCTCTTTGGAACTCTTGGGGTTTTGAATTTTTTTTCTCTCAACCTTTGGAGGATGGAAACCCTCTTGAAGTTATGCTATGGTAGCGAGAGATCCACCTTGGTTGATGCAGTGGGATTCATGTCGAGTCTCAGCTTGGGCATAAAAATCTCGTCTTCCATTGAAGTTTGTGGGGTAAAAAACATTTGAAGAACTTGGTCTTGGCTTAGTTTATTAGTTTTGTAGATTGGGTTCATGAAAATAATTTTGAGCTGTGTGTGTGTACTGAAAGATGAGTTAATACCTAACTTTTTTTTTCTAGCTGGTGTTTATTTCCTCAAGCCATTGTGGATTTTATATGACGCTTCCCATTGCATGAAAGACAAAAGGGAAAAGTTGAAGGTTATTGCTGAAAGCATGAGCTTGAACTGCTAACTAATCTGTGCATACAAGCCAGAAAGTTCTATACTGGCGTGGCTTTATCTGCTGGATTTTCCGAGTATTTTTGTGTCAGCTTTGCAATATTGTTCCTTAAACTTTAATGCCTCACTAGAAATATTGGATCCTTTCTCTGTATTGAAGGAGACAAATGGCACCAAATACAAAAATAATAAGACCACAAATGACTTTGTTGTGTAAGATGTGGAGTAGCTGAATGTTTATAGGTTGTCATGTAGTCAATTTCCCTTCTTCTGTGGACATTTTGAAGTCATTGTTATTCACAGGAGTGAATATTCTTGGTTTCAAATTTCTGAAGAATCGAATTGAAGCAGTAAGACAAACTTAAGTTTCAAAAGCACAATGTAAACGGGTGCGGTCCCTTTTTGAACTTGTGACTGACAAACAGACAAAATTAAAATGACAGAACTTATATAAAAGGTAAAGCAAGGGTGACAAAACATCCATTTAAAAGAAATCGGGCCTTGGGAATATAATATTGGGTCACTCTTTTATAGAAACGATTGCAGCATTAAGAAATCAAAATATTTACGAGAAATAAATAAGGCAAAACCCAAGAGGCATGGAACCTAGTAGAATTGTGGAGGTTGAATTCCCTGCTTCAGCTGTTGAGCTCTCTTTCATACTGGGTGTCTTACAATTAGGATCTTACAAGGTTGCAGTTTGGCAGGGTGTATAGAGATAAAATCCTGTCTTGCTGCTTTGTGGGAATGTTGTGAATTTTGGTTGAAGACTTTCCATTAATAATGTTGTGTAGTCAGCCTCTTTGTTGAACTGGTTAGCATCATTCTGTGGATATAATTCACAACAATTATTACAATCAGAAAGAATCCCGCCACTGTAATTTTGTTACAGGACTCTATTTATGACCGTATAAGAGGCACATGAATTATAAGCAAGCTAGTTCTGCGTCATGGATCTTTGAAATAGCAACTTATATTCTGGAGATGATTTGAATGTTATAAGTCAGTCAATTTAATATATCCTCTGTTCTGTCATATTTGCATTGCACAAAATAATACGAACCTTGAAAAATCCAACTCAAACATTTTAAGAGTAGTTGCCTAAGATCAGGGCAAACTGAAACACATCTTTCATAAGCTTGAAGTTTATTTGACAGAGTTTTATGAGAACCAATGCAAAAGATTGGGTAGCAAAATGTGGTAGCTTCTTACAGAGGAAAGGCAGAATGTTGCAAACAATTTTTGTTGAGTAACATGGATCGGTTTTTGCAAATGTAATTTCACTGTCATTGTTATAGGTATGTTCCAAATGCAGATCCCAATCTGTTATAAATATAAGAGTGGGAGACACGTCTCTATGATTAATCATTATTAGTTAATATATATTAACATTATAAATCACAATATAACATATGTATTATATATAATATGTATATTATATATATAATATAATATATATTTATAGTATTATATATACATGTAGTATAATTATAATTGTATCTTACGATTAAATCAATCTGACTGTAACTATAATCTTAACACTCCCTCTTGGCTAGGGAGGATTTGTTATGGAACACAATATGCTCTCAAGTATGTGGAGATATATCATCTCAGTGTGATATTCCTGGAATGATATATTTACGGATATCAACATAAATCCATCAATACACACACATATATATTAACATATATTACATATTGAATTTGCTTCAATTCACTATGAGGCTAAATTTCTCAGTACTTCCTCTTACAAAGAGAGCATTAAAGCAATTATAATACAAGATTTGAACACCACCTTAAGTGTGGTCTATGATGGATTTAAGTTATGGTGTCTGGCTAGATCCGGCCTGAAGAACCATAACAAATTGATTTTTGTGGTCTCCGGCAAAATTTGGCCCGAAGAACCATGATGAGTTGATTATCAAGGTGTTCAACAAAGTCTGGCCTAAAGAACCATGATAAGTTGGTTATTAAGGTGTCTGGCAAAATCCAGCCCGAAGAACCATGATAACACTTGCTCCAACACATTTTGGTGTTATGAGATAGATCAACTATTGATAAAGTCGTCGCCTTACAATAGTTACCTTCTGGTTGATATGTTCGTTATCATGAGTTCCAACACTCTAGGACAACAACTTAATGAAGTTTTTCATGATAATAGGTCTACCATTTATAAGATCGTCACCTTACAAAGGTTACCTTTTGTTTCTTTATGTCAATGAAAAATCGTAACCTTTCATTACAAAGGCTTTCACCCTAATTTTCTCTCACAGAGAGGAATGCATTACAAGGAGTTTCACTTAGAACTTCTTTTCATAGAGAAGATATCATTCACAAAGGATTGCACCTCAAAAATTCTCCCTCTGAATAATGATCCTAGGAAGTTAGGTCCGGTAGTTACTCCCTTAGAGCCTCTTGTCCCCAAGGATTCTTGTTAGACTCACTCTGAATCTGATATCTAATTGTTTTGGTGATAATTCATCACTTCCTCATGATATACATATAAGTAGGCCCATCAAAATCATGCAATCACACACATGTATTTCTAGACTCCCTCTGAGTATCAATCTTCTAAGGTCTTGCGTTGCTTTAGGAAATGTGTCATACTCCCTCTTAATGTAGAAGAATCTCATAATCTCAATGATCAAAGATGTTTGCTTCAAGAGCCTCATTTTATCCATCTTGATCATCAGGGTCTTTGGAGCTACTATCATTAGATTGAGTCCACACAATATTAGGTAGCATATGTAAAGTACCAACCTTCTTTTCCTGTAAGAATATCCTCAAACATAAAGGAACATATCAAGGCAAATAACCCTTATAGTATGTATAGAAATACAAATAAGAGAGACTACAAAGAGTAGATAAATGTAAAAGATAAGAATACTTATCTCCACATGAAGATTCAAAAATTGTCTTTTCAGATTATTTGAGAATGGAACATCTCCCCTCTAAATAAGGTTCAAGTGGGAATGAAACATGGACTATTATTCCCCCCACAATGTAAAATTTTCACTCATTCTTATATTGTTGAACAATTTTGTATCAAATCTCCTTTCTAAGTTCCAACTTGCTCTTTTCATCTATTGAAGGTCCAAACATTCATTTAGTTTAATAGTAGAAGCAAATATGTCCTTCCATTTTCTCAAACTTGTCCACAATAAGCCAATATCTTGATTGAGTATGATTGTGCCACATGTATGAATCTACAACTCATACGTTGAGTTTCATTCATCAAAGAGAGACTCGTAGATGGTTCAAATGAATTCTTAAAAACTTCGTTGACATCTCACAACAACTTAAATTTCTTTTGTTCATGCAAAGGTATTTGTTTGATCTTTTGATTAAACCTATATTACGCACATTTTGCAATCTGTGTATTCCAAATTTATATCATTAGTGAATCTATCACAACATGGTTTACTCCTTTTTAATCAATAAGACCGAGTTCATTGAAGGTTAACTAACATCCTCAGTCTTCTCCCTCTCTTTCAAGGTTGCCTCTAATAACATGTTAGGCTCCCTCTGAATCTCAATCAGTCTCGCTTTTCCTTTCTAATCCACTCCATGCTTGCGGTGGGTCCCTCTGCACATGGAACACAACCAAATTAAGGTGGGCTTCTTTTGTTTGGCTAATGTCAACATGTTTTGGATGTTCATTTCCTTCCTATATTTATATCTCCTCCCTTTAATATCTATTCAATTGGTGGTGGGTCCTCCATACCCATGTAACATAGGACATTGCTCATGATGTGTCTTGTCTTTCGTGCATTATATTAGGTCAAACCTAATTTCGACTGCCTATATTCTTCTTTGGCATTCCTCTTTTAACTCTCTTGCAGTAAATATGTCCGCTCTATGTTTTTCATCTGATAGTCATTGTGCAGTTGGTGAGGAACTTGGAGTCGCGTGGTTGTATTCACAGTATGCAAAATGCATGACTTGGAGATCTCAAATACCACTTGGAAGGTCTCAAGCCCGTGGTGTATATATATATATTTTCATATACATATATATATATATATATATATATATATATATATATATATATATATATATATTTTCATGCAATCTGCCCATTGATCCATAGCAGTCCTTCTGTCTTCTCTGATCGATGGGCTTTATCCTTGTTATTTTCTCCTTCGATCATATGTTTTCATCTAAACTATACATTCCTCCGCACTAATAATAGTATTGCACCAAGTTCGCTTTTCATTGTTTGATGGTCTTAGCACCTTATATGCTACTCCCTTTATTTAGACATACAACTCCCCTCCAAATTCGGTGGTTATCTATAGTCCAAAAATCTATGTTGTTTGATATGTGACGTGG
Organism: Cupressus sempervirens; assembly: GCA_028749045.1. Classification (NCBI taxonomy): domain Eukaryota; kingdom Viridiplantae; phylum Streptophyta; class Pinopsida; order Cupressales; family Cupressaceae; genus Cupressus; species Cupressus sempervirens. The sequence continues at coordinate 441,452,198 of CM053793.1, read as the reverse complement.
ATTTATGAGTACACACTTGCTAATATGATGGTCATTTATCTGTTTTCTCCACCGGTCAGCCACTTGTTGTGGGGTTATGTTTCCCTTTCGATGACTTATCTCTGTGTGTGATGTGTAGTGCGTTATTTCTTGCGTAAAATTAATTAGCTGATCCTCATTTCATGTTCTCATCATGGAATCGACATAGGATGCGGTTGTGACCTGTCCTACTACTTTCGACGATGAATGCCAGTTTACTCATAAGATAATGGGTATTCTTCCTTACAGTTTGCATCGTTTTATTGTGCTAATTTGGAAGCTTTTCGTGTGCTATTGAGAATTGGGATAGAAGATCTACCAATTTCTTCTTCAATTCAAACACTTTGCTTGCACAACTATGCATTGGATTGCTTACTCTTGCATTTGCTTCATACACTATGTTGTTTACTGCATTTTCTTTCTTCTCGTCTAACATGTTCTGATCAAATTCTCTACTCCAAAGACCCTGCATACGGTTAAGAAAGTGCTCTGGATTTCTTGATGGGAAATATGGATTGAACACAGTTTTTATTGTTGATCTTAATATGCTACACAAATATATTTCCCCCATCATTTGTGAAATTTGGTTTTTGTTCCTGGTACATTTGCAATTTGGCTCCGATACCATGTTGAGTAACATGGATCGGTTTCTGCAAATGTAATTACACTGCCATTGTTATAGGTATGTTTCAAATGTAGATCCCAATCTCTTATAAATATAAGAGTAGGAGACATGTCTCATGAAGAGACATGTCTTTATGATTAATCATTATTAGTTAATATATATTAACAATATAACATATATATATATATATATATATATATATATATATATATATATATATATATATATATATATATATATATATATATATACTGTATCTTACAATTAAATTGATCCGATTGTAGCTATAATCTTAACATGCCCTCTTAGCTAGGGAGGATTTGTTATGGAACACAATATTCTGTCAAGCATATGGAGATATATCATCTCAATGTGATATTCCTGGAATGGTATATTTATGGATATCAACATAAATCCATCAACACACTCATATATATATTAACATATATTACATATGGAATTAGCTTCAATTCACTATGAGGCTAAATTTGTCAACAAGTTTTAGGAATGGTTGAAGCTAGAGAAATTTCAGGAAAACACATTGAGAAGAGGTTTTGCCAAAAGTCAGATTGTAGAGAATGGAGAGTTTAGAGAGAATTATCAAAAATAAGAGAGAATAAATAAGAATTAAACAATGGTGGCTTTATAAAGGTTGGATATAGGCAAGCTGTTTCAACAGCACAAAATATCCCGAAGCTTTAGATTTTGTATATGTAAACTGTTTGGTGTGGGAGGACACTGCCAGGATTGCTGTAGTGATAAGAGTAGTACTGTGGTCAAGTTTTTGGTCACATAGATCCTTGTGAATCTTGGAAACAGTAAAAAACACAAACTAAACTAAGGCTGGGCTAACTTGGCATTTTTGAAAAGGGTTCTAGGCTGAGAAATGAGCAAAAATAGCCCCCACATACTGAAGGGGATGAATGTCAGAATTAGTGTTCACATAGACTGAGAATTGCAAATTGTACAATTTTCAACTCTACATTGTCTCCAATCTACTGAGCAAAACCAGGCAAGAAAGAGCACTATAAAGTAAAATTTGTATAAAATAGTTTTCAAATTTGAAGATACATCCAAGGTACATGTAGGGTAATGCCCTTTATCTTCTCAACCTTCTTTCAACCATGCTTTCCTCATTAGCAAAGCATACTAATAAGGGTGAGTATTTCAGTCATCATGGATAAATAATAATACGTAGAAAAGAAATAACATTACATTTACTATCTACCACCTTCATTTTGGAGAACTCAATTGGTAGAAGAAGAAAGAAAAACAGAACTCAAAATTGAATTGGATTTGAATCAAAATAAGAGTATAGAAAAAGAAATTGGCACATATACTGTTGGTTGTGATCATAGTTGAATATTGCATGTGTAAATCATGATATATTGGTATTGAAAACCCTCCTGATGTAATCACTTTTAATCTCAGGGGCAATTATATGACTAACCTGCAGCAGCAATTTTAGCAGGAAAAAATCACGTGATCTTATTAAAAAATCTTAGTCAAACAAAAGATCCAAAATGAGAATTGTTTTCATTCAATGCGGCTTAGATTTGTTCATGCATTTTCATTTGCAGCAACTTAGTTTTTATTTCTAAGTTACCCTATTCGTTCAGGGAACATGAAAATTGATATTCGCACTTTTTGAAGCCTTGCTGCTGTAGATATCTATCCAGCTTGTCATATCAAGCTCTTGGAACTTGTTTAAGTCCATATACTGTCTTCTTTAGCTTGCCCACATAATCAAAATTGTTTGTCATGTTGAATCTTTCAGGCTGTTCAACATACACCTCTTCATTTAAATCATCATTCAAGAATGTCGATTTAGCATCCATTTGGTAAAATTTGAAACATCTTAATGAAGCAAAGGCAAGGAAAATTGTAATTGCTTCTAAGCTTGCTTTGGGAGCAAATGTTTCATCATAGTCTGCTCCTTCAACCTGGGCACGACCTTTACAAACTAAGCATGTCTTGTTCAATACCACTTTACATTCTTCATTTACCTTGTTACAGTAGACCCATGTGGTACCAATAACGTTCTTATCTTTGGGTCTAGACACAAGCTCCCATGTATTACTCTTTTGGATTTGTTCCAATCTTTCTTCCATAGCAGCAATCCAATGTTTGTCTTTGGCTGCCTCTTCAAAATATTTAGGCTCAAACAAGGAAAGTAAAGAATATCATCTTGATAGTAATTAACATTCTTTCTAGTGGCTCTCATTCTTCTTTTAGGTAACACTTGATCTATAGGATGATTTCTTTGCACAAATTTAGGAGTTTTTGAAGAAGATATACCCAATTCATCTTGTGGTGCATGCTCGATTGGTTAATGTGTAGCATCAGCTTCATCATTGGAAGAGAAATTATTGTCACTTAGTGAATGTGCCTTTTCTTGTGAATTTTCCTTATCTTTATTTTCTATCCCAACATGTGATGAAGGAGAAGATGGAGGCGCAGCAGTGCTGTTCTCTTTATTTTGCCCATTTTCACTATCATTAACACTCTCACAAGAACCATTAGTAACTTCATAAAGATGATCTTTGTTCACCTGCAATTCAATGTTCTTAAGTGAAGTTGCAAAATGGATGCAAAACAATCCAAGAACAATGCCTTGAAGGGTAAAAACATGATTTATTATGATGTTTACACACTGCAAATATGAATGTTTCTGCCCTAGACGGGCTTCTTGGAAGACAGTGCAGGTATAGACTGTATTTTTCGTTGCAGAACACAGTCATATATGGCCGATACGGGCTTTAACAAGCAATATGCAATTTCAAAAATGATGCTTCTCTTCTAAAATCGTGTTTGTGCCCTAAAACGGGCTTTGGAAATACCTCTACATATGCCAAGAAGGTTTGCGAAAATAATAACAGGCTTTTAAGAGGTTGTTACATATAAAGGTGATGTCTCTAAGCCTTTAGAATGCTGGTTATATGTAATAATGGGCTTCTCAATAGCCTTTTTATGTAATACAAAGACTTCTAAAATATGCAAAGCTTTCCAAAATCGCAGCTTGTGTATTATAACAGGTTTTGATGCAAAACACAAGTCATAGTGCACATTCACATGTCATTGAGAAAGCATTTTATCATATGCAAATGCTCGAAAACGTCCAAGCTTGGAGAAGGAAAATGTAGCTCACAATGCATAAGATGGGCTTTTATATGGCATTTACCCATGCGGCTTGCATTTGTAGACATGTAGAACACAATATCAACGCCTCTTTTGAGTTAATACGGGCTTTAAAATGCCTACGACATGTGCTGGGTCTACATTATGAGAAAACAAAACTTTAAATGCCCTATACTAGTTTTCAAATGCACTCTGCTCGACTCAAGAATGGCGTTGAGTTTGTTGGTTCCCAAAACTGCAGATTGGAATCCTATGAGCCTTGCCTGCTTGATGTTGGGATATCCAACCAGTTAAGGCCAACTTGATGGGATTGATCGATATAATCCAAATCCCTTGCGCTTTTGGCTTTGCAAAACCAAGGTGGGTGTACCTGATCCTGGACAAAACACTTAGATCCAAGACGCTTATAGCAGATTGATCAAAACGTGAATGTATTGGAAGTTTCCTAGAGGGCAAGGATTATCGAAAACCTCAAACTTGCAAATTATGAATTAAAAATAAAAGTAAATGACTGTATAAATGTGATAATGTTTTAAATAAAGAATACTTATAGATTAATGCAACAAATGAACATATTAATTCCGCAAAGGAAAGAAATGAAATAATTGCTAGCATATGGATTATGAATCAAGTGTAAAAGACTAGCGCTTAATTAAATGGGCAATCAGAGTCAATATTATAAGTTGAAATGTACTTTATAAAATTCAGTGTATTTAAACTATAAACAACTTTAACAATTCAGACGTGATGGATCAATTATACGAATGCAATTTTAAACTAGTCTAGGATGCATTTTAACTCTTGCGATATGGAGACAAACTAGACATAAATATGGTAACAATCAAATATTTCACAATATCTATGTTTATCAAATTTAAAATGCAATAATGACCCAGTCCACTTATCCAAATTTTAAAATGTTTATAGAAAATAAATAAAAATATTTATAAAAGACACAACTTAATAATAATTTAAAATTCTGAAATTTAAAATAAATAATTATGCCGGAAATGAAATCGCAATAAAGACACTCTTTATAGATGATCTACCTATTGCATTTCAATTCTAGAATCTCATATAAATTTGCTTAGTAATCCAGGATCTAGGAGCTTAGTTCAAAAATTCATTCCTTTACCAATGAAGGAATATAATATATCGAAGTGTATAAGAAAATATAAATATTTTAATATGAAAATTGAATCCTCTTGTTTTGATTTTACATGTCATATTTATAATATATGGAAAGGCATTTCCAACCATCACACCCTTTCTTGACAAATAACTGAAAACTTAATATAATCTTGATTTAATAAAATAGGCAACTTCATAACTTTGACATGGACTATAATCCTCCGCTCCAATTTTATATTTGTCTTTCCTTCTCCTTGAGTCTTCTTCCACTTGAGAGCCAAGGGTGTATTTGTCTGTACACAGGCTATCCTTTTGCAACGTACCATCGACATGCATAGTCGGGAATGATCTTTATGCCATGTCGATTCCTCCATGCGTATTCTTTAGAGCTGTCTGGGCTGATTATTATGCGGATAGATCTCGTATTTGATATTGGATTTTTGACGCCTTCAAAAATAATATCCTTCCATGTGGTTTGTTCAGCAATTTGTATGACGTCTTCTCCTGGATTGTGAATTCTTGATGGTAAAATTCTTTGACTACTCGTATGGCTTCTGGGCTTGTTTGGACCTATCCATCAATACGTGATTTCTTTTGGTGTTCGGTATGCATCTTCTCTAACCACCAAAGCCACTTCCAGCCATGCCGTATTGGGGCAGAGATTAATTTTCTGAAAATCGCTATCACCCTTGAGTATAATATCTTTAATGTCGCAAATCATTTCCTCTCTAGCCGTGGATGCTTCCGTATTTCTCCATATGCCTGCATCGATAACAAAAAATCAATTAGAAATAAATTTATTTGAGAATAGTTGAAGTCATAAATATATTGTTCATGCTCAGACGGCTCTATGAGACGAGGAAATTGAAAACTCCATCATTCCAGTGTTTATTCTCCTGATAATATTGCATCTCTCCATATTTTATGTAGCCTGATGCTTACTTGGTCTGTTCATTCCAATTCATATTGTCTTGATATAGCTTGCATATTCTTGCAAATGAACACTTTCTACTTCTTGTAGTATATCAGAGAGAGCCATTAACGGAGCATATAAATTGTTCCAGATTTATTCCAAGTGTGGTTAAACACCTTCAATAAGCAGACTTCACTCTATTCTGCTCCAGCCTTAGATGCAGTGGCATAATGTCCAATATCATTCCTTTTCTAAGATTACCAGCAGTGTCATTGAAACCAGAGAAGCTGATGAAGACACCAGTAATCTGCCGCTCATACTGATATTTGCTCTCCATCAAAATCTGCAAACCATGCTTAGCACTGCAAGCTATTATCGATACTTCTGTCCTGATGACCTTTATAGGGTAAGGTAAGATCTAATGCCATAACCTTTTATTAAACATTAGTGCCTTGCTTTGTATTCCTGTACTTCTAATATTATATGGCCAATATTTACATCTGATCTCTATATCTGAATAACAGACTTTAGGAACTTCAACAATTACTTGCCGGAAGAATCTTAAACAAGGCCCATTTGTTACTCCATTCATTTGCACTGTCTTTGACTGGTATTACTAAAATTTCTTTTGACTAATGAACAAACTGGCTGCATCAGATCTATTTTAGCACTTATCCTTTTTGACTTCAATATTTGATCAAGGAACTCTCCTTCTTTACATAACTCCATCAGTTTGTGAACATGATCACCATCATCTTCAAATGCATTGCAGAAATGGATTTTAATCATGGAGGCTGATACTCATAAAATATGCTCAAATGGATGTCTAAAATTTTGAATTTTAGGGCTCCATCAGAGTCATAATGAGCTTTAGGGAAGTGATTGCATGTCAAATCATGTATATTAAAACATGCAATGGCTTTAACAATCGCCAACTTGAGGTTATAACGGGCTGTTTGCAAAGCATTACATATGCCAGGATAAAAATGGGCTTCTATAAAGCCTTTACATGTATGTGCATTTAGCATATGCAAGGGATTCAAAAAATGCCACTTTACTCTTTTGACGGGCGTTGGAAGATGAAAGACATGTTTAAACATCATTATAAAATTTTAAAACATGTAATATCCGTAATAGGATATTTTGCCAGTACTTAACAGAGTCATAAATTTTAAACAAATTACTTCATACAACAATTTTCAAATTTCACCAGCAAAACCCGATTAAATAACCAAATAAAAAGAAGTCTCAAATATTATTGCAATAAATTTCCAACAAAAATACATTTAAAAAAAAAATGTTTTATTGACATCCTCAACAAAATGACCAAGAAATCCAATCATAAACATAGTAATTCCAATCATAAACATAGTAACTACAACAAGATTGGATAATAGAAAAGATGAACCTAAAATACAATGTGAAACACCTGTTTCCGTCCACTGTCCAAGCTTAAGGGGTTTTGTCCTCTCACCTAGTAAAAGGTGAAGCTTACAAAAATAGCTCTCGAGGAGAGAGTGAAAATCACAATCACAAAACCAAGTATGTTGGAAATGAACTCCTTCCCTTTTAAGAACAAATAGGCGACTCTTCACGTTCCCCTTTCTATTTCTTTATTTCCTTTTTAAAATAATACTTTTCCACCACTAATGGAAATGAAGTGCTCATAGATAATAAAGTGACATTAACAATATGAGCTTAAGTTATAAAGTCATTTTATAATAAATTAATTAAATCTTCAAGCATTAAAATTTATAATCAAATGTACTCAAATGTGCATGTGTGATAGCTCACCTGAAAGGTCTCAACAATACGCTCCTAGTCCAACTCTAAAATGCCAAGAATGCTGAGTCTGCTGACTTGCCGAAAATAGAAGTGTCTGGAAACCCCATTGAAACAACTCAGATTAGCCCGCAATTGAAATCGCTCAATTGAATACTAAACCCGCAATTGAAATGCCAAGAATGCTAAGTGCCTCCTACTCCAACCCTGAAATGCCAAGAATGTCAAGCCCGCTATGGAAATCACCTAGGCCAAAAACTACTCTGATTGTATAGAAACCTGGTTCACCCATGAGACCAAGGCAAAATGGGCTAATCACACAACAAAACTCACTAGCTAGAAAAGTGGATATGACAAAACATGTTATTACTGCCAAATCGCCACCTTTTGCATACAATTAATGACTCAACACTTTTGGGCTTCTCTTGTGTAATTACAAGCAAATCTGAAAGAGAAATTATGTAATCAAACTTAAAAGGCCCACTATTACATTAAAAACTCATTAAAAATTCATATATCCTCATTTGAATATATTTCCATTTTGCATTTAAATAACACCCATGATGTTATGCTATAGGCAACGAAAAGCCACCTAGGAAAGATTTTAATTTAAGTTTGAAGATATGTAGGCAGCCCTATAAAGCCCATCTGCGGTACACTTAATTCCTTACTAACTCTTGAAATGCAACCAAGATTCAGGCCTAAGATAGCTTGAAATGAGTGGAATTGAAAATGTCAGAATCCTAGGGCAAAACGAAACCAAAAGCAAACAAAATAACTAAGAAAATGCCTTATAGAGTTTATCCTAAAAAATTTTCTATAGGGTTTCCTAATTTTTCAAATACAAATTTTTAGGACAACGTAGTGAACTTATTTTTCTTCTTACTTTCCTTTTCTATCAATGAACCTTTTCTTAGGTTTCAACTTCTTTCTAGGAAACTACTCTTTCCTATCATCAAAACTTTGTACTTTGACAACTTCCTCTACCAACAAGGACTCTTGAAGATGAAAGTATCACAAGACTCCCTCTTCCCATTTCCACACATTGGGGGGAAATCGTATAACATCTATCCAACCTTATCTCTAGTCGATGGGAATTGACATAATTTTTTGCCTACTCTGTGACATACACAGTGTTTTGTAACTTTCACTATTAAATTACTCTTTCATCATGAACAATCCTCACTTCGATTTTTTTCTATATATTCTTGATTTTTTTTTTTCTTTTGCAACTTTAGTAACTTCATGTACCTTAGTTTCACCAATCAATTCTTCATTGATACCAATTTATGTAGACCTTTGTGAGAGTGTCTCTCAATTAGCTTCTTTGGGTGACATCATCATTCTTGGTGATTTTAATGTGAGGACTAGAAAACTCTAGACTTTTTTTTATGACCGATGCTCTAATTCCATCTACTCTATAGAGATTGATTCTTTCATGCTTTCTTGGTTTTGAGCTCTTTACTTGCTAGCCTCATTGTGGGGGTGCTAGCGTCGTTGACTATGCCCTCACCTCTCCCTCCTTCATCCCCTTCATCCATAGCTTCAACCTCTTATGCCTTCCTCTTGCGGAACATGCTCTCCTCAGTATTCGCATTTCTCTTCACTCGTCGCCTTCTCTTTGGTCTCCTCATCTCTTTCCTCCCACTACCCATCCTCCTGCTTGCTTCCGCTTCCTTGATGGTGATAGTGAGTTCGTTTCCTCTCATCTTGCGAGGCTCCTTAATCTTGCGTGCTTTAGTGATTCTTGTGAGCCCTCCTCCATGTTTGATTTGCTTGCGATGACCATTTGGGAGTCCGCCATCCTTTCCATACCTCACCACTCTTTGCTTTCCCTCCGAAGCAAGTGTCATATTACATGCCTTATGTGTTAGTATGTGGTGACTGATCAGGGAATTACTATACATACTTCATAAATTCTTTGGGGTTCGGGCTACTATTCACCAATGGTCAACTACTATTTGCCAATGGCTAATACTCGCCAATTGGCTATTGTTTATATTCGCCAATTTATGGCCGACATGTTGTAACTAATTTTAACCTTAAAGTGGGAAAAATACTTGTATAAAAGGGCTTAGGGTTAGGGATTATTTGATTAGGTGTGATGTAAAAATTGGTTCTTGTGGCGGTATTGAGCTATAAGGGATTACGGATTGTAATTAGGTTGCAATCACTGGATCGTAATAATATTGGACTTGTTGTTTGGTGGACATAGCCCAGGGATTGGGTGAACCACATTAAATCTTGGTGTCTTGTGTTCTTTACTGTGTGCTCTATTATTTTCTGATATTGTTTATATTTGCATGTAATTGTTATTTTTGTCCGTAGTTAAATAATAACAATTGGTATCAGAGAGGTTTTTTTTTTTTAGTTATCCTCTGCAGGAAAGTCTCACGATTGAGTCGGAGCGATGGCAGACGAGGGTAAGTTTAGGGTTGACAAGTTTAATGGGCAGAACTTTTAGTTATGGAAGATGCAAATGGAAGACTATCTTTATCAGAATGATTTATAGAAGTCGTTGGAAGGAAAAACCAAGAATTGGGGATCTATGACAAATGACGACTGGGATCTTTTAGACAGAAAGGCACTTGGAAGCATTCGATTATGCTTAGCACTATTAGTGGCATTTAATATTACAAAAGTGAAGACGATGGAAGAGTTGATGGAAACCGTAAAGAAATTGTATGAAAAGCCTTCTGCTTCAAAGAAGGTATTTCTCATGAAGCGTTTATTTAATATGAAAATGGCAGAAGGTGGATTTGTTGCAGATCATTTAAATGAGTTTAATATTGTTACTAGTTAGTTATCTTCTGCGGGTATTAATTTTGATGAAGAAATTAGGGCTCTCTTGATTTTGTCTTCTTTGCTTGAAAGCTGGAATGACTTGGTAATGGTTGTGAGTAATTCTGTTTCTGGAGCTAGTACTCTAAAATATGATGATGTGATTGGTGTTATTTTGAGTGAGAAAACTCATAGGAAAACCTCAAATAGATCTACATTTGGAAGTGCTTTGAATGCACAAAGCAGAGGCAGAGCAACTGAAAGAGGAAATAATTCTGGAAATTATGGGAAATCAAGAAGAAAGTTAAAGGGGAAGAGGTCTCAATCCAAAGGATCGAGAGATTGTTGGTACTATGGTAAAACAGGGCATAAGAAGAAAGATTGCTGGACTCAAAAGAACAATGAAGGAGATAATCTAAAAGGGACCAAGGAGGCAAATGTGGTAAGTAACAAATCCGAAAAGGATGCTTTGCTTCTGTCTTTAGAAAGTGTTCATGATTCATGGGTTTTAGATTTTGGTGCTTCATTTCATGCTACACCTCATAGAGGTTATTACATTGATTACATCCAAGGGAATTTTGGGCTTGTTTAGTTGGGAGATAATGAACCATGTCAGATTGTTGAAAAGGGAAAAACTAAGATTAAGTTGCAGAATGAGAATCATTGGCTACTACATGGGGTAAGAGATGTTTCAAAGCTGAGTAAGAATTCAATTTTAGCAGGGCAACTCAGTGATGAGGGTTGTGTAGTTACTTTTAATGATAAAAATTGGAAGGCTTCAAAGGTTCCCTTGTAGTAGCAAAGGTGTGAAAGTAGGCACCTTATATCTTTGTAGAGGTCATATTGTTTCTTCTACTTTGATTGTTTCAGAGAAAAATGAATGTTCAGGAACAATTGCTGCAGTTGAGCAGGGAGAATAAATAGCTATTGCAGATTCTGGTACAACACTATGGCACAACAGACTTGGGCACATGAGTGAGAAAGGTATGAAAGTACTTCATTCAAAAAAAGTATTACCAGGTCTGAAATGTGTTAATATGGATTTCTGTGAAAGTTGTGTGTATGGAAAATAAAAGAGATTGGGAAAGAAAATTAGAGCTTGTGCATACAGATGTATGGGGACTGGCTTAATTATCTTCACTCGGTGGTTCTCATTATTATGTTACATTTATTGATGATGCAACTAGAAAAGTATGGGTTTATTTCCTTAGACAGAAATCTTAGGTATTTCAAACTTTTAAGAAATGGAAATGCTTGGTTGAAAATGAGACTAACAAGAAATTAAAATGTCTTAGATTTGGTAATGGTGGTTAGTATTATAGTTATGAATTTGAAGATTATTGGTCCATTAATGGTATTTGTAGACAGAAAACTGTTCCAAGGACTCCACAGGAAAATGGAGTGGTTGAACACATGGACAGGACTATAATGGAGTGTGCAAGGAGCATGAGGTTGCATGCTGGGTTGCCCTTAAACATGTGGGCGGAGACTGTCAGTACTGCTGTATATTTGATTAATAGAGGTCCCTCTACTCCTTTGGGTTGTGGTATTGTAGAGGAAGCATGGACTGGTAAGAAGGTGAGTTATTTTTTTCTCAAAACTTTTGCTTGTGAAGCATTTGCTCATATAGATAATGAAAATAGAACCAAGCTGGAAGCTAAGTGAAAGAAACGTGTATTTGTTGGATATGGCATTAACGAATTTGGTTATAGGCTTTGAGATTTTGAAAATCATAAAATTGTAAGAAGCAATTATGTCATATTCAATGAGAAAGTGTTGTACAAAGATCTGTTGTAACAACATGAGAAGAAAAAAGATGATTATGTAGTGCTGGTTGATACTCCAAAAGATGATGTTCTAGCCATTCCTCATGATGTGCAACAACCGCAACAACAAATACCACACACACTAGTGAATATTAGACAGGTCAACAAGGCTAATTAGACCTCCAGAAAGATTTTCTCTTTCTTTGTATTCTATTTTACTTACTGATGCTTGTAAATTTGAATGTTATGATGAAACTGTGCAGGTGGATACTAAGATTTAGTGGGAGTCTGCAATCAAAGAGGAAATGGACTCCTTGTTGAAAAATAAGACATGAGATTTATGCAAGTTGCCTGTAGGTAAAAAGGCTTTTCAGAATAAGTTGGTTTATAGGTTGAAAGAAGAGGATGAAGGTAAGAAAAGATTTAAAGCCAAGTTAGTTGTAAAAAGATTTGCACAGAAAAAAGGCATTGATTTGAATGAGATATTTTCTTTTGTTGTTACAATGATTTCTATTCTCACTATTTTAAGTATTGTGGCTATTGAAGATTTGTCTTTGGAGCAGCTTGATGTTAAAACAACCTTCATGGTGATTTGGATGAAGAGATATATGTGACTCAGCCACAGGGATTTGAGGTGAAAGGTAAGGAGAACTTAGTGTGTAGGTTGAAGAAAAGTTTATATGGCTTGAAGCAAGCACCTCGGCAATGATATCTGAAATTCGATAGGTTTATGCATGAGCATGGATATAATAGGTGTCATTCAGATCATTGTGTTTACTTTAAGAGGTTGTATGATGATAGCTACATTCTTTTATGTTTATATGTTGATGATATGCTTGTAGCTGGGTCTAACATGGATCATATTAAGGGGTTGAAATGTCAGTTAGCACATGCATTTGCTATGAAAGATTTGGGAGCAGCAAAACAAATCCTTGGCATGAAGATTTGCAGAGATAGGAAGAACATGAAATTGACGCTATCTTAGGCTGATTATGTTGAGGTGTTGCAATGTTTCTCTATAGAGAATGCTAAAGTTGTCAGCACAGCTTTACCTGGACATTTGAAGTTGACTAAGGAGATGTGTCACAAGACACAAGAAGAGGAGGATAAGATGTCCAAGGTACCTTATGCTTCAATTTTAGGAAGCTTGATGTATGCTATGGTATGTACAAGGCCAGTTAACTCACATGCAGTGGGAGTCGTTAGCAGGTATATGAGTCATCCAGGAATTGAGCATTGGAATGCAGTCAAATGGATTCTCAAATATTTGAGAGGAACATCTAGTAAGTGTTTACACTTTGGGGGATCTACTACTGATTTACAGGGATATGTTGACATAGATTTGGCTGGGGATGTTGATACCAAGCGGAGTACTATAGGTTATGTATTTACAGTTGGTGTGGTAGCAGTGAGCTGGGTTTCTAGGTTACAGAAGTTTAATGCTTTATCCACTATAGAGACAGAGTATGTTGCTACTACAGAGGCGGCCAAGGAGATGATATGGCTTTAGTTCTTCTTGGCAGAATTGGGACACCCTCAGAGGGATAATTATTTGTTTATAGATAGTTAGAGTGCCATTCATCTTGCAAAGAATTCAGCTCTACATTCAAAGACAAAACACATTCAGTTGCGGTACCATTTCATTCGATCAGTTTTGGATGATGGACAATTAAAGTTGGATAAGATACATATAGATGACAATCTAGTAGATATGCTTACAAAGGTAGTGACAAGGGAGAAGCTGAATTTCTCTTCAGCTTCGGTTGGTCTTCTAGATTGAATAGGAATAAAAGAACAACAAAGTTCAGGGTGGTTTGATCTAGTGGGAGCCCCATTTGGTAGCGGTATTGCTATGAGATCTGTCTCCAAGTGGGAGATTGTTGTTTAGTGTGGAGTTTGATCAGTCCCCAAGTTGGAGATTATTAGTTTGTGGTGACTGATCAGGGAATTACTGTACAGTAATTCTTCATGGAATTATTGTACATGTTGCTAATGGTTGGCTACTATTCACCAATGGCTAATATTTGCCAATTGACTATTGTTTATATTCGCCAATTTATTGCTGACATGTAACAAATTTTAACCTTAAAGCAGGAAAAATAATTGTATAAAAGGGCTTAGGGTTAGGGATTGTTTGATAAGGTGTGATGTGAAAATTGGTTCTTGCGGTAGTATTGAGCTGTAAGGGATTACGGATTGTAATCAGGTTGTAATCACTGGATCGTAATAATATTGGACTTGTTGTTTGGTGGACATAGCCCAGGGATTGGGTGAACTACGTTAAATCTTGGTGTCTTGTGTTCTTTTCTATGTGATCCATTGTTTTCTAATATTGTTTATATTTGCATGTAATTGTTATTTTTGTCTGTGGTTAAATCCTAACATTATGAACCAATGGTTCGATGTTGACTGTAAGACTTTTCATTGCTTAGTGAGTTCTGCTTTTGAGGCTCATTACCCTACTTTTTCTCAAGTTTTCTTCGCTGTAAGAACCGATCCTTTATCGCATTCTAGTGTAAATCCCTATGCTCACACTTATTCGCAATCCCTAGCTCTTTAGGCGCACCCTATTTCCCTATTGTCCGCCTTCGTCCTTCATCATTGACTTTCGCTCCCTAACCTCTAATACCATGACTATTTATGACATTCCGGGGCAGCCATCTATCCAACCCATTCTGCCTCCATATTGTCACTTGTTCACCCCTTTTAACATTTACGAGGCCATTAGGTCATTGAGATGCAACCAAGCGACAGACGAGGAGGGATTCCAGGCTGAACTCTTCAAGTTTGGTACCTCGATTCTGTGCCCCTATCTCTCTATTCTCTTTAATAGAGTGGTTTGCATTAGGTTTCTGGGTTTTTGGTCAAGGCATTTGATTTATCCGATTCACAAGACCGGTCCTATATATGATTGGATAGATGTTTGCCAAACTATATGCTACATCCTTGAATGCTATGTTATCTAGAGAGCGTGATAGGAGAGGTCGTGGAGCTAGAGGGCAGGGTAGTTTCCAGGCAGATTACTAGACTATTGATCACATTTTCACTTTATAGGTTATTATTGAGGAGGCTCGACATAGATTGGCGAAAGTTTATTGCTGCTTTGTTGATTCCTGGAAGGCTTTTGGTTCCGTTCCTAGGATGACTCTATTTCAGAGGCTTCATGAGATTGGGATTTCAGAGATGTTAGTTATTGCTACCATGAGATTATACAAAATTGTGGTGGGTAGATTCAAGACTCTTGAGGAATTCTCAGTTCTGATGCATAGTACCATTGGGGTTAAACAAGGCTGCCCTCTCTCCCCCACTTTGTTTGGTTTGTATATTGATGAGCTTGAGGACTTCTTTTTGAAGTCCTCGCTCCCAGGAGATGGTTGCTACTTATACCAGGTCTTGATCTCCATTTTTCTCTTTGCAGATGATGTGTTTCTTTTTGCTTTTTCTAAGAGTTACAAAGGGTTCTTGATGGTTTGGCTTCCTTTTGTGATCAGCGACAGCTAGTGGTTAACCTAGGTAAGACTTGGGTTATGGTCTTTAATTGCTTAAAGACCTCTCATCTTCACTTCTTCTTTTAGGGACTGGAGATTGAGATTACTTCTTCTTATATGTATCTGGGAGTGAAGTTCTCTGGACCTCGCTTCAATATGAGACTAGCGATACAACCTAGAGTTAGTAAGGGTATGAACTCTCTTGCTATGCTTGAGAAACAGTGTTTCAGACACCATTTTCAGGATACCTCGTCCAAGTTATACCTCTTGAACTCCCTTGTTTGACTGACTGTTCTTTATGGCTCGGTAGTTTGGGGGCCTTCGATCTTTGTTTCTGATTGGGCCTCGATCAAAAGGGTGCAGACATTGCTTTTATGATGTATCATTAGATGCCATAGGTTCACTTCTCATAGTATTATTCTTGCTGAGTTCGGTGCTCATTCCTTTATTCTTGCAGCCATATTTGATTTGATTTGGTTCCTTCATCGCCTTTGTGGTTTTGCAGATTTGGTTGGAGAACAAGATAGATACTTCTACCTGGCATATTGCTCTTTTGTTGCTATTGCAAGCTTTGATACTAGTTCTCGAGCTTGTTGCTGGTATGCGTAGGCATTCTCTAGGCTGAGCTCGATTGGGATTGATATCGACCGCTTCCCTCCTTATTAGTTATTGTTGAATGCCCTTGCTCATTTTCTCCCCTCATGACAAGAGTTAAATGAGTATGTCAGATTGGATATCTACAGACAATACATTATCAGCACTTGGACTAACCCTCCTGGTGGTTTATGTCCGAGGATGGCCTTCTATGCTGAGCACTTTTTGGAGATCTGTGATGGGATTATTGTTCGTCCTAGTTCCCTATCTCAATAGTGGTGTCATGCTTTGCATATCTCTTTGGGGTCCTTTAGAGTTGGTTCTCTCTGTCTTCGAGCTTAGACTGATCATCATATTGATAGTGAAGAACGAATCCGTAAGCTGTGTTTTTTAGTGGAGGTCGAGATAGAGACTCACTTTATTTTCCGTTGCACTATCTTTTATGAGATTAGAGGGAGATTTTATTGCCTATTCCAAGACTGTTTCTCTCTTTCATCTTTTTTCAGTTATAGTGATCAGCGGTGTCTCGCACTTTATCTTCATGAGGCCACCCTACTCTGTGTAGTACTTTACAGTCACTACTTCCTTATTGACATACCTCTAATCAACTCATTATTGCCTTTTTCTCACCCTTATCTCCTTTATGGGGTGTGAAAAGGCTGTCCAGTTCTACTAGTTCTACCGGTCATTCTAGGTCTGTCAGACCTTGTAGTAGTTTCTTATTTTAGTGATAGTCCTACAGGTCCTCACAGAGACAGATTAGGGCTTCTTGTCATCCGCAGTCTTATCCTTCTGTGACTGATTTCTTTTCACCTATGGACTCCTAGTCTTTGTCTTGCCTTTCTCCGTGCCTCTCTTTTCCTCTTCTTGTTTCTTGTTGCTCACTTTTCTAGGACACCGTTTGGTGCTTTTGCTGTTGTCTGTTGTCTTGTTATAAACTCTTAGTCCCATAGACCTTTTGTGGTTTTTTGTTTGATATTAATATTATTATCTTATCTTATCTTATCTAGGTTTCCCTATCACACAACCAAAACATTCAATGGAAATAGGAATTTAAGGAAACATCTATTATTTTAAACTGATTTAATTCTCAAAAGAACAATATCCTCAATCACAACAAGTTGCAAAATTTTTTCATACAACATTAGTTACAAACTTTTTTACAGGAGCTAAATATGTTGCATATGATTACTCACTGTAGTTGTCTTTTCATATCTCTTTGCCTCTTAGATTCTCAAGAACCCTTTCTATTGGGCCCCTTTTCATGACCCAAATGCTTCTTCATACACAACTTCTCTATTACAGCTCTTAGATTCACAAGAATCCTTTATGTTAGGCCCCTATTCATAGCCGCAATGCTTCTTTATATAGAACCTATTTGTTACACCTTTCATTAGCCTAAATACTTGCTCGGTCAATGGCGAACATTCTCCTTCAATTAGCTTCCTGAAGCGTTCATGGTCTCAGATTGTCTCTTTCTCAATTGTTCAAAAGACCTTGATCACTACATAAGTTTCCCCATTATATTTTCCTTCCAACAGTTTAACTGTTTGAAGGATAGAAGTTGAATCAAATCAGTTTTGATCGTTATAGCAATCTCTGAACTTGTTTCTTTCTCAATTGGCCAAAAGAACTTGTTACCTTTCCTTCGGTGAATTTGCAGTTCAAGAAAGTTAAGAAATTTTTTGGACAATTCAGCTGGTTTGAAAATTAGGAAAGCACCAATCAAGTTTTTGCTTTGCCACTTTTGCCAAACAGTGAGGTGGTGAGCTTCCAAACTTAACATTCTTTCTGTTAATGACAATTTGGCAAAATCACAAACTTTTGGACTCTTTTGGTGAATTGTATAGCTTGCAAACTTTCAATTGTTTTGAAACTGAATATATTTTGAAGACATGACCTTTTGGCCAACCAATTGGTTCATGTACTAACATGTTTTCCAAAACAAAAACCTTTAAGCTCTTCCTTCTTTGTGGTCGATCAACATTTTGCCGACTTGGCTTTTAGTGAATTCTTTCATTGGTGAACCAAGTGATTTGGTTGATAAAGTCCTTTCCTTCCTTGTTTAGCAAACAAAGTTGTTGACAAAATGAGTGGTTCTCAAGTCAATGAAATTGTTGAACCTCCATAACATGCCCAATCATTAGTCAATTTTCATCATACCGAGCAACTTTAAAGACACATTGGGTGAATAATGAATTGCTCAGGTAGTTGTTGAGCTCTTCCTTGGACTTTTGTGTTTTGCCGAGTATGATGTGGATGTTGTTGAGAACAAAAGAGTGAGGAAACTTCTTTTAAGTCGTTGAATGTTTTTCAATGTTTAGCTAGTTGATGTGCAGTGAAATGGCTAGATACTCTAAAGATGAAGGCTCCACATGTATAAGATTTGAAAAGGACGAACTCACTTGATGACTCATTTGGAGTTTCATCATGCTCCAATAGGTTGTCGAGAATATGATATGTTGATGTGGAAAATTGGAATCCTTGCACTTGTTGGCTTGTTGAGATTGGTCCTCATGTTTCAAGGAGTAAGCAAGTTGAATAGTTGAGCAACGAAGATAAAAGTTGGGCCTTCTCGTTGCCTAGTTATGGGGTTTTACTTCTCCCATTGAGCTGCCAAGTTTTTAAGTCTGTATAGGTGGACATCCACGTAAGTAAGGTTTGGTCAAAGTTGGCAACTTGGTCCCTCATCAAGGTCTCTTAAGTGTTTTGGGGTGTTAATGAGCTAAAGTGAAAAGTTGATATGCATGGTGGTCTCCCTTGTGTTCACTCACTAGCTAGTTCGAGCTCCTTTCGCATCTTGCCAAGTTCCTGAGTACTTTATGTTGTGTTGATGTGGCACACAGATGTTCAAGCAATGTGCTTGATGTCTCGTTGGGACTTGTCTTACATTTTGTCGAGTTCCCCAGTGGTGACGGTGGCAGCTGATGTGGCAATTGTTTTGTTTTAACTCAGTGACAAGTTGGGAGCTTTCCTTTGCCTCCTTGACCTCTTGAGCTATGATGTTGATTGTTCAATCTATGGAGCTCTTCAATCACAATATGTTTTAATCTTTCTTGGAGGCTTTTCTTTACCACATCTATTTGTCCATTCACGCGCCAAAGTCTTCATCGATGGCCCACATTGAAACTAGTGACGTGGGTCTATATTAGAACATGTATGACTTGTTGTTGAGGGTTTTTACCAAATAGAGGATTGGGTATTGATTGTGCAGCTTCTTCCAACGACCCTCCTACAGATCTATCGATTCTAAATGACACCATTGTTTTCTAGGTCCTTGCACATGCTTTTCCAAGTGTATCCATACTCATTATAGTTACAAATGACTTTTAACACCCTTTCCCATGATAATAACATCCTAGGGAATGCATTTCACCTTTTGGATTGCTGAAGTGCTTTCATTGGGTTGTTCCCTATCAAAGGCATGGTTTCAAATGTACACACAAGATCAAGTTTCTATTCGATTTGTGATCTTCTGCAGTTGTGTAACCTGACCATGGTCAGCTTGGGGTTTGAACTCAAATGTAAAATCTCAATTATGCCTACACTCCGAAGGCTATTTTTGTAAATTTTATAAGGGTTTTGAAACTTTTTGGGTTTCGCACCATGTAGGCAATAGTGAATATACTTGAGCTTTGCAGATTTGTAAATCATGTTTAATGGGTTGTAGATTACACGTTTGGATGAATTAATGACAATCTCGTCATGTATTGTCTCTTGCAATCTTCCTTGATTGTATGAATCTTTTTGTTTCAGATAGATGTATTCATCTTTATGATTTCCTTACTTATGTGTAATATGTAGTGCATAGTTTACATTTCTTTCAAGGAGAGAATTAAAATACTTACTGTGGGTTGCAATACTTATTTGATAAGTGCAATGATTTAATTTGAAGCGTGTTATGTGGTGTAATTGATTTGAATGTTTGAGTAAGGTCTGAATATTGAGTATTATAAGTGCAATTGTAATCATGGTTCACTAAGCATCTAATTCACCTTGAATAGATTAAGGCACTAGTCATAAGCTTGTTAAGTAGGAGATATTTTCCGCAACAAGTCAAATTGTGATATTGCTATCAAGATTTAATTGTATAGTTTTTGAGTCAAACTCATTGACCCATATATCATGAGTAGTGATTCACACATGAATCCATCTCTCATAAGAATAAATGGAACACTTAGCACTCATTGGATCTAGGTGATGGTCACAGAGGTGAAGCACTAGGACTTCCCAGGAGGTCACCCATCCCAGTACTACTCCAGCTCGAGACGCTTAACTACGGAGTTCCCTCCATGGTTAAACCCACACTGCTTGCAATCCCATTTGGAAAATCTTCACCAAGTGTTGTGCCTTATGAACCATTCATTAGAAAGCTCCTTAAGCTCGTCAATGGATAAGTAGGAGATATTTTCCATAGCAAATCAAATTGTGATATTGCTATTAGATTTAATTGTGTAGTTTTTGAGTCAAACTCATTGACCCATATATCATGTGTAACATCCCAATTTCCCATGTCTTATTTAACAATTAACATCTCCAAGAAATACCGTTATTACTTCAATTTCATAGGAAGACAGTTATAATAGTCATGTTCATGTGAAAGAGATTTACCGTTAAAAACAATTAAACAAAATTTCTTAACTTAAAACATCATCAATGAATTTACTATAGAAAATAAAATCCACATACTATGGAATTCAAACCAAGAAATCATTGTTGGGATGCTTCTGCAACCATCCAAGTTAGTCCACATATACCACTATAACAATATCAAACAACAAATACCATCCAATACTGCTATATCGAAATTAAATGACGACTACCATTAAATACCACTATATAAAATTAGGGCATTACATACCATTGTATCAATTAGGACATTGATTACCATTGGATCATTTAGGGCTTCTGATACCACTGTATCAATGAGGGCTTCCGATACCACTGATTCAATTAGGGCTTCCAATACCACTGTATCATGTAGGGTTCCAGATACCACTAAATCAAATTAGGGCTTCAGATTCCACCGTATCATTCCTTTCCTTCCGATTACTTTAACTATGGCAATAACTCAAGATTAGAAAATATGCTCATATTTGATATTCATATAAATAAAAAACAATTCATAAATTTGTCTCTTGCATCCAAGTGTAAAATAATTGTAACGATGAATAAAATTAATCTTACCTTCTTGCATATACATCATAAAAGTGATAATACCTATTTCCGAGAAACAATTGAATGTATAGCTTATCTTTGTCTGATGTACATCTGACAACTTGGGGAGAGGTGAAACATTGTCAGGGGGTTAACCACCCAACCTTGAATCTCAACTTTATCCTCACACAATCTCTAACAAGAAAGACCCTCCCTACCCAGAATAGACAGGGACCATCTTGTCATCATCTGAGCAACCTGGTATCTAACCATACACTTCGACTTGACAACAGGAGATTACATTAAACAGAATCATGCATGAGCTATTAAAAAAATTCATATTAAAATGATAAACATTGATATGTCAAAACTGATTACTATTTCATGTTATTACAGATTCCTTTCTTTCACCTCATCACCCATTTCCTTGGCTACATAGCCGGGTGAGTCCTAGGTGTTCGAAATTCTTAGAACAACCGGTTCTTTTTTTTGATTCTTAACAGATAAAAGAATATTATATGTTTTCCATTTTATCACAAACTATGACTTGAAAGGATATGTTCTTTAAAACTAGCAGAAATATTATAGACTCTTATTTCCAAATTGTGTAATTAAATCATGATTTTTATTGCATCTTCAATAAACTCTATCTACAAAGGTTCCATCCAATGATTATAACTACAGTTTAGCTGTTATAGAAAATTGGAAGCCAATAAGTAATGATATGAGATGTACAACTATGCTTAGAACATGAATGATATATACTTCCAGCTTTTTCACAACCTGTGATTTGAGTGATTATATTCTTTAAAACATGCAGAAATAAATACCATCCCGATCCTGATGACTAGTAGCAATAATAATCTCTTGATGACATGGATACTTTACTATGCTTAATGGTAAGCTACTCCCTAGAGTTATTTAGTTAAAAAGATAATCTTCAACTGCAACTATGGGAATCGTTTTGCAATAATAAAGGGATATAACAATAACTGCAAATGGCAACCACATAACCTGATATAAATCCAAAACATTCCGAAGTCTTGCCAAGCGATTTGTATTAACTCTTCCTCGGTTTGCTTGCAGGTGAATCCAGTGTATAAATACTACTTAAATCTTCAGTAAGAATAGAACATGTACAACACGCTGGATTAGGAAAGTGCTGTTATGAAATGAAAGGGATTTTGAATGGACTTGCAGAAGTTTAGCCGTGCATCGATGATGAAGGATGCCGCATTTAATAGGGAAGAATACGATATCAAGAAGGAATCGAAAATGGGAGTTCTCCCTCTTTTTCTCACCCGACTCCCAATAAGAATAATCAAGGTTGGATGTTATGCAGAAGCGGTAATAATAATGGAAAAGAAAATGTTGCCAGCAAAAAGTTGGGTGAATGAAATATATATCCATCTCTTCTCATGGCTTCCACATAATAAGAATAAAAACGTGACTTCTTGGCTCCCATCCATTTCTCAAGATATTTGAATTCAATCATTAATTCGATATAACATGCCAAATGTTAATTGGTTAAAAGCAAGAATATTAAGATAAAAAGCATGGAAAGAGAGTTGGAAGATTATAATTCAAAAATTATAATAATTCAAATGTTATTATAATTCGAATATTATTATAATCTTATATGTACATGTAAACATCACTTTATTAAATTATTAAATTATAATGGTGCCAAATCATTTTTATATTATATGCGCGTTTATAAATATTTATTAAAATAATATGATGAAAGATAAATTAAAATCCTTTGAGATATGTTTTATATTTTAACTCAATTATTTTATGTTTCTCAATTTATTTATTTAAATAGCTCATGCGGGTCTCATAGAGGTATTTTGTTTTAAGTCGCTAGGTTTTCAACCCATCTGCTCAGTGATGGTGATGCTCCTATTCCTAATTCTTTTCTAACAATGCTTCCACCCCTTTGGTGTGTTTCCTGCAAGGAAGTTCTCCGCAGTTAAATTATATTATCATAATAAATTATTTAATCATAATTAATCACAACGTTAACTATCTTCTCAATTCCATGAATTCGTGACAAATGATCAACTAACTTGTTCTCTTCATTTTGGAATTATAACGACTAACCATCTTACCATTTTCACAAGATCATAACAAATTAAGCTGCCAATTGACTTCATGTGAACCTCAACGGCTATATTTTAAATTAGGTCAAATCATGAGTAGTGATTCACATATGAATCCATCTCTCATGAGAAAAAATGGAACACTTAGCACTTATTGGATCTAGGTGATGCTCATAGAGGTGAAGCACTGGGACTTCCCAAGAGGTCACCCATCCTAGTATTGCTCCAGCTCGAGCGCGCTTAACTATAGAGTTCCCTCCATGGTAAAACCCACATTGCTTGCAACCCCATTTGCAAAACCTTCACCAAGTGTTGTGTCTTTTGAACCATTCATTAGAAAGCTTCTTAAGCTTGTTAATTGATAACTAGGAGGTATTTTTGATAGAAAATCAAATTGTGATATTGCTATCAAGATTTATCTATGTAGTTTTTGAGTCAAACTCATTGACCCATATATCATGAGTATTGATTAACACATGAATCCGTCTCTCGTGAGAATAAATGGAACACTTAGCACTCAATGGATCTAGGTGATGCTCACAGAGGTGAAGCATTGAGACTTCCTAGGAGGTCACTCATCCGAGTACTACTCCATCTCGAGTGTGCTTAACTACAGAGTTCCCTCCATGGTTAAACCCACACTGCTTGCAACCCCATTTGCAAAACCTTCACCAAGTGTTGTTCCTTATGAACCATTCATTAGAAAGCTCCTTAAGCTCATCAATTGATAAGTAGGAGATATTTTCCATAGCAAGTCAAATTGCGATATTGCTATCAGGATTTAATTGTGTAGTTTTTGAGTCAAACTCATTGACCCATATATCATGAGTAGTGATTCACGCATGAATCCATCTTATGAGAATAAATGGAACAGTTAGCACTCATTGGATCTAGGTGATCTCCTAGGAAGTCCTAGTGCTTCACCTCTGTGAGCATCACCTAGATTTAATGAGTGCTAAGTGTTCCATTTATTCTCATGAGAGATGGATTATGTGTGAATCACTACTCATGATATATGGGTCAATGGGTTGGACTGAAAAACTAAACAGTTAAATCCTGGCAGCAATATCACAATAAGCTTGTTAGTTTTGAGTAACCATGAAATTATTATAAAAAAAAAAAAACATATTTCATTATTGTTGATAGGTTTAGAGTTAGATTAGGTTTTTTTCCTCAGTTATACATGCATAAAGTGAAATATTATAATAGAGCAAATTTTGTGTATATCAGACACATGTTTTGATTTGTTAATCTAAGGACTATGTGTTAGTTGTAAATTTCATAGTTATTTGTTGTAATGTCTATCAATATTGCATAGGCTGACCTGCCTAGGTTTTGTAGAGCCCAAAGTGAAGGAGATTTTCCTTATTTCTAAGGAATTATCAAGCAGTTGGTCACTGATTTAAGATAATTGTTGATATAAGAAGTCAAGTTTTTAGGGTTATCCAAAATATCAGTTGGAAACACCAATATATACCATGTTAAATTAATTGTGAAGCAAGAGCCCAGCCTAGATCTGTAATGTCCCCATTTTTCCTAGCATTGAAGTTTCAGGGATTAGCCTATTATTGTGATCTTTGTAGGCTAATTATTGTGGATAGAGGGTCTTCTGTGGCAGTGGCTTGGCGTGGGAGGGTCTTATCTTATCCATATTTAGTAAGCTACAGGTTGGTCTTTGTTTGGCTTAGAGCAGACTTTGTTTGGGCTTAGTTTTGTGTACTTACTATTTGTGGTAAGTTGGTGTTGATTGAGATGGACCCTTTCTATTTTTGAAAAGTGCATTTGGTCACATTGAGAAATAATAAGTATGACTCCTATTTTAGACGACATATTTAAATGATGAGTATTTTGGGAGTTATTATATTTTTAGTGGCCAAATTATTATTAGTTATTAAATGATTTATTATAAAGTTATAATTTAACTTTATAATTTCACTTAAGTTGAGAGTTGAGTTATCATTGAAAAGTGCCATTTATTAATTAGTTAAGCCAAGTCAAGTGAGAGAATCGAAAGGAAACTTCTAATTAATGTTGTGTGGTGAAGCTTCTTGAGTGAAGTTACATTTTGACAACAAAAAGGGAATTTGGAGGTTATAAATACAAGCCCATTTGTTGAGAAAAACATGCTTGAATATTTATTTGATTTTGTTGCCTTTTTGGCTTTTCTAAGGTTTTGATTTTCAAATCCCTTGCTGAGGTATAAGGGTCTGAATTCTGAGTTGTTCCATTGGATCTACAGCTGAAGTATTGTAGATTCGAATCTGAGATTTTAGTCTGGGTTTGCTTTGCAAATAGTTGCTATGGTAAAACTGTTAGCTGGAGGTATCTTGTGGATTTATGGAAGAGGGATTTTTGTGAACTAGTGCTAAAATTGGTAGAGTTCGAAATTGGATCCGTGAGACTGGCGTTGGAATTATTGCTGCAAGTTGACTATCTCTGGGAATTTCAGGTTTCATATTACTTGTTAAGACTCTTGTGTAAGGTTATTAAAAACATATCAATAAGCTTGCACTTGAATTTCATTACAGAACTGGCTGCTATTTACTCTATGTGCAGAACTGCCATAATGTAGTTGGCAAAAATTGATGATCATTTATGAATTGAGCACATTGGATTTGACTGTTAACATATTTTCAGCACTGTCATTTCTTTCTTATATTTATGTATGCAAAAATCCAAAGTATCAACACAAGCAAAAAAATGTATGAAATCTGAAATCAATCAGCATATCCAGTGGTAATAAGTTTGCTTGCCAAGTGTTTGACATAATGTCAAACGACTGAATAGTGAAGAAAATTACAATTGTTGTGGTCAGAAGGGTTATTACACAATCATATAATGAATAATAAAATCCATATTAACAACGATATAAAATTAAACAAGTGAATCATAGTTGATTAAAAACTAAATGCCTCCAAACTGGAAGCGTCAACCAAGGGTTGAATCTATTGAATCATGTGATATATATATCCAAGTATGGGCATTAGAGGGAACAGATAGAATAGATGGAAGACTCAGCAGAGTGGGCATCCTACTCACTGCAGGCAATATCCAGTCAGCACCAAATAGATGTAGTTGAATATGGAAGGAAAGAACAATACTGTTCACTGATTGCAAGTAAATACAGAGATATAATACAGGTCACCGTGTTAAGTTGTTAAGTTAAAACTATAGGGAGATCGCAGAAAGTACAGGGACATTCCTCAGATTATATTAAGAACCATAAACATCAGTACCACCGTGCAACCATTTATAAATAACTCTTAAGTCAGAGAAATCAGAGAGACAAGACCTATTAAATTATGTACATCAAAAATTATAATTATGATAATTGAAATAGTGTAATGACCCTTACTATAAAGGCCACTGAAACCCTCAAACTGGACTTAGGAATTTTGTCAAACAGTTGGCATGTAACCGAATAAGGCTGCAATATTACTAATTGCTGTACAACGAAACCTCAATATATGATGCCAATAATGTATGAACAACAATTTCAGATTATAACACTACCAATCTAAGAGATAGATGACAATATGAAACTCAAATATGAAGTCCAATGCAATTCTGATTTTATGACAGCAAATAGAACTGATTACAATGAGAGACTGTCACAACTATGCACTTCTAATACATCAAGCTCTTGACAATGCAATGTTATGACATGAACAATAACCTAGTTCAGATTTGGAATGCAAATGACGAAACTTTTACAACAGTTATTAATGACTGGAAATAACTCTTTATGCAATGACAGTGCTGACTGTTCTAATCCTTAACATGCAATATTTTGGCAATCAATATTTTGTGCACCTGGAATAGCTCCAATTTTGCCGGATATGAATGTTGGATTAATGCCACACGAAGACCTCACAATCTGCCCCAAATCGACTCACAAAATTGCTGCTGCTGCCCAACTGATAGGGCCGTACAGGTACGGCCTGGTACGGCTGCTAGATAAAAATATTGCAGCGTTTTTTGTCACTCCAAAAGCAATAAATCTGGGCGCCTAGGGTTGCTGAATAACCCCCTAAAATATGAAATTCATCCGTCAAGCCAATTAGGAGTTATGAGCAAAAACGTGGGTCCAAACCCTGGACTGGCAGTCTGAAAATAATGCACAACTGTGTCTTCAAACCCTGTTAATCAATCCACAAATGCTAGGGCACAACTGAAACCCTTATTCCAACCAAAGTAAACCCTTATAACTGAATCTCAATGAAGTCCAAATGAGATGGCTGCATTACCAACTCCTCAAATGCAACAATTCAGGTGATATTTCACACCCTCAAAGTCGCCAATCCAAGGGAGTGATTCGTTCCCAAAGATCAAATAATAATTTGCAGACCCAAGAGACTACAAATTTGCTCTACAATGGAAGAAGTAGAAGAAATCTCAAATCCAAGCATGTCCAAAATGAGAGGCCCAGCCCTCTATTTATTCACTTTTCTAAGAAGTTGCTAGAACTTCTAGAAACATCCTTTATAAAATCTCATTATAATGCACTTTTTCTAGAACTTCTAGAAACATCCTTTATAAAATCTCATTATAATGCACTTTTTATAATAAAGTAATTTTATAAAATAAAAAGTGCAACTCAACTTAAAATTATAACATGTAGGCCCCAATAACACATAATAATAAAATATAACCTCTTAACACTTCTTCAAGAGCAAGATATGACCATCTGATCCGCAGAATTGACTCTCTCTCCACACCATTTGCCTACGAGAGTCTGGAATAGGAAAAATCCATGATCAATGTCATGTCGAACTAAAGAGGGGACATTACAAATAGAGACTAGGTCGAGTAGGGAGCATTTATTTTGAATGTCAAGTTTTTCTGGAAAAAACTCAGAGATCCAAGATATATCTTGATAGAGAACATTCTTAAGGAATGTTGTGATTTCAAAATGGAATTAAGAGAGAGATTTAAAAAATCTCTAAGAGGCTATATATATATATATATATATATATATATATATATATATATATATATATAGTAGTGGTTAATCATATACATATATAAAAGTTAAGAGGCTTGGCTAGATGTGGGATCTCTTCCAAGTATTAAATTTGATGGGTTTACCTAGAGGCC
Organism: Cupressus sempervirens; assembly: GCA_028749045.1. NCBI lineage: Eukaryota > Viridiplantae > Streptophyta > Pinopsida > Cupressales > Cupressaceae > Cupressus > Cupressus sempervirens. The sequence continues at coordinate 441,423,606 of CM053793.1, read as the reverse complement.
CTAGGAAGATGCTCTCAATAAGATGGTTGCGTAGCTGATAATTCTTCTCGACAAAGGGTTAAGCAATCTGATTAGAGTTTCCTCCTACGGATTACTTGGGTTTAGCATGGGGTTAGTGTATAGTTATTGAGTTATTGTGTATATATATAATAATTTTATTATCTACTAACACTTGTTACAGGTTTCAGCATTAAAATACTCAGCCTAGAAGCGGGAACATTACAAACTTGTGCAGAAAAGTTATTAAGAGTGACCAAAACAAATGACTTGATAGCATTTCATACGCTCTTTTTTTTTTTTTCGTGTTGGTAATTTTAGAGCCGTGGAAATTTGGTCTACTCTTAGCCCTTCTGATAGTACTATTGTCATATTTTGTCATTATTTTGATTGACAAATGTGGGTTGGAATACTGCAGTTCGCTTGCTCTCAATGCTTGGATTTGCTTGAAATATTACCAAATAATGCCATAGTGCATATCTCATCTTGATGTGGATGATGTTTAACATTGATTTATTTGTAATGTATGAATAGCAAAATGTTTAATGGGAATAACTACTAATATTCTTCCTGTTTTTTCTTCCTCCATGGAGTTGTATATATTTAATATTATATTCAATTACCATTTCAGTTTGTGTAATGTCCCCATTTTTAGCAGGCTATTGCAGTTAGCTTGGTCAATTCACCATTGTGACCCTTGTGAGTTCACAGTGGGATTTGAGGGTCAAAGTTGTGGGGTTATACGCTTTCCAACAGCCTATGGTGTATTTTGGCTCTGTTTGAGGGACTTACTATTTATAGTAATTTAAACCATTGGTTCTGATGAGCTCAGTTGAGCTAGAGGAGTTGGGTGGTGCTCTCAGTTTTTATCTTGGACTTCTGGTTTGGACTCCAGGAATCTTGGAGGGAGTGTCTATTTATAGTAAGTCACCTTGCTAGGTTCATTCATTGTCTTTCTTCATCAGGATCACTATGGTGTTGTTAGATTTTGATTCTGATGCTTCTTTAGTTGTTTTCGCAAGACAGGTGAATTATTATTATTATTCATCTAAATATGCCAATGTTGTTATTTTTGTTGGTGTTGTATGATGATCACCTCAGTATCATAGCTTGTTGGAACTAGGTTGAAAAGTTTTAAATCATGGGCACAAGAAATAGTGGCCTTGTGTGTCAGAATATTATGCTATGGTGGAAAAGGTTTTTTTTGGGAGCCAAAAGCAATTAATAAATTATATTATAATGACACTTTGTATATTTTAATGTTTTGTTGAGGAAGCTTCTTAAGTGGAGCTCATTTGGGAAACTTGTGCCATTTGGAGATTATAAATATGAGCCTATTTGATGCAAAAAACGTCCGATTAACTGATTATTTTCTTTTGAAGTTTTGTGGCCCATGAAGGGTTTCTGAGTTTGTTGATTTTTGAGTCCTTGCTGAAGTACAAGGGTTTGCTTCTGAGTTGTCCTGCAATTAGCTGCCGAGGGAAAGAAAATTGAAATTACTTCTCTACTGCATGGACTGTTATTGAGAAGTTATTGTCTTCCTAAAGCTGAGATTATTGTGGTGGGAGGCTTTCTGTGTTTGCTGAGAATTGTTTGGAAGTTGAAGGTATTTACATCTGCAATTTGAGTAAATTCATATTGATCGAAATTGCCATAGCTGTGGCATTTGGGAACTCTTTAATTTACTACATTTCAATGTCAAATTCACTCGGCTGGGTATTATTCTATTCCTGCGATCATATTGCCAAATCCCTGCTGTTGGAGTTGGTCTTTCCCTACAGGAGTGTTGTCTAATCTCTGAATTCTAATGCCAAGACATCTCAGTACTGGTCTGCACGTGGGGAATTTATTCTGCGAATTTGATGTCCTCATTGAGACTACCAGGTCCATCTGAGAGTCATGTGGATTTTGGAAAGCTGCTGGGCGTTTTTTCTGCTAACACCGAGCTGCTGCGTGGGTGATCTAGAGAGCAGACTTGGGGTTAAAGAGAATGCATTATCGGGTTCTTTAAAATGGTTGGAACTTTCAATTGTTTAAGTGTTAATTTTCTTGTGAATGTAAAATGCAAGAGTTTTGAGAATACCATTCAGTCCATATCTAAGTTGTGAATTTCACTTGACAATATTTAAATTGCAAATCATAAATTAGAACACAGTCTTGACTTCATTGGACACGAGTTATTTTTTGTCTATTTGAGTATTAGTAATAATTGAGAAAAACTAAATTCATTTAAAGCCAAAACCATACAAGCTGAAACAAAGACTTTTGCAGGATAATTGTTTGATGAAATGCCTGACAACTGAATAGTAAGAGAAATTGATGTTTGTTTAAACTATAACCTGCTGAGGGTTATTACAGTTTGTTATTGTGTAGACGGATATTGTATTATTGATGCCCTAATATATTCTGCATTTACTCAGTTTGCTGTTAAATAGTGTTAAGATGCACATGCTTTTTGTGGAAGATATGCTCAGAAATGACTTATGATATTTTCCAACTTTTGGATTGACCAAGTCACATTGTAATGTATCTTAGCCTATTTTCTTCATGAATAGGCTATAGATAGCTTTGCCATTTTCTTGTAACCTGTCGTAGTGTGGTTACATTGTAATATTGACCATGCCTCCTTTTCTTCTAATTACTATCTGACACTCTCATGTTCATGGTTTTTCAGAAAGACACTCTGATGGAATTAAGTTTTCATATACCAAACACTAATACAACTTTTGCTGGGGATGATACCACCCCTCCAGCACAGGTGTGACATTATAAATATACATGTTATATTACTAGTTTAATTTGCAAGCCATTTCTATGAACGCAGAGAAAATCATTAACATTTACATAAAAAAAGTATATTCTCATTTAGGTTTTCCGAGAAAAAATCATGTCAATGGCAGATGTGGGACCATCAGGTGCAGAAGCAGTTGCACTTTTTGAGGACATCGCTATCCTCACTCCTAGGTGTGCTAGAAATGCTAGATTCATTCTATTTATATGAATTTTAGCTGGGAGCTAATCTAGTTCTGAGAGATTCATGATATTTTACTTATATTTCTGTTGTGAACTCATATATTTATATTATATCGTGCAGAGGTCGTTACACTGTTGAGCTTCATCTTTCTTTCTTGCGCCTCCAAGGGCAAGCCAATGATTTTAAAATTCAGTTCAGCAGTGTTATCCGCCTTTTTATGCTTCCAAAGGTGTGCAAATAACATGATAATTATATTCATTTTGCATCCACTTATAATAATTTTTGAAAACTTATTTGTTTACATAAAATAGCTGCCTTTTCTTGGAAATCAGTTCCAATCCATCAGGCTTGGTTTTTGGAATTCACAAAGCAGGTTGTAACATTTTGGTTTTGCAGTCGCCACATACCCTTGTGGTTATCACTCTTGATCCACCAATTCGTAAGGGGCAGACATTTTATCCACATATTGTCTTGCAGGTAATTCACACTTTAAGTTGATGAATCACAAAGTAACACTTTTTTGCTACTGATTCTGGTTACAAGAATGGATGTATTCCCAGAAAAGTTCTTTTGGTGTGTAGTTTGCAATGGAAGAAATAGCTGAGTGTGCACTCTCAATGAGTGAGGAGCTGTTAAATACGAAGTACAAGGACAAGCTTGAGCCTTCATACAAGGTATATTTACATTTGTATTTATTACTTTCCTTTATCAAGTGCATTTCTCAATTTGGTTTTGTTTTATTCTAACCCTCAAATGTGATGGATTCTATTCCTTTGCATTAGATAATGAATTGTTTGAAGCAAGTATATGTGCAGTGAGCTGTATGTTGTGTCATGTATGTAACAATTGACACCTTTTGAGCCATAAAAAATTCCTTTGAATCATTTTAATAAGTAGATTCATGTCTGATGAATTGGATCTTTTTATTACGTTATCCTGAACTGTCACATTTTTTGATGGTGAATATTGGTATCCATGCAATTTTGAACCATTTTCCCTCTTCTCTTCATTGTGATTTTTTTCTTTGAGTGGTTTCACTTGAATTAAAATGTGTTATATTTGACTGTTCAAATTAGAATGTATTGATGTTAAATTTATGCAATTCTCAATTTATGATTCATTTCTGGATGAAAGCTGTTTATAGTTATTCTCTTATTTGTTCCTATTCCAGACTCAAATTAAAAGTATACATTATCTATAATTTATAGCAATTTTCCATAACTTCACCATCTTTTGTAATGCTTTCTAGGGGCTGTCTCACGAAGTCTTCACACAAATTTTGCGTGGTCTTTCTAGTGCAAAAGTAACTCGGCCAGGGAAGTTTCGTAGCAGTCAAGATGGATATGCAGTTAGAGCATCCCTCAAGGCAGAAGATGGGATTTTATATCCTCTCGAAAAGAGTTTTTTCTTCTTACCAAAACCGCCGACGCTTATTCTTCATGATGAGGTATTCCTTTGATATTTTATTCTTCATTTTTTGTGCAGCCAGTTTACTTCCAAACATTGTTTCAGGACATAGTGAAGACATGTACAGCTTAGTTGTTATGAATTTAAATTTTTTTTTTTTTTTTTTTTATGGTTCTAGTAACTTTGGCATGGTCAATGAAGTAGCAAGTAGCGCATAGTCATAGCTTTGTCCCATGTTCACGTCCTTCCAGCTTCAACAAAAAGTGCAATCTGAACCAGAACAAGGTCAATCTACAAAAGCCATGCGATGATCACCATTGAGGGCCCACATATTCCTCTTCTATCTCTCCTCACCTGTGGCTATAAAACAAAAGTCTCAATGATATAGCGCCTCAATTTGAGGAAGAGATACATAAATTTTTGGAATATCACCTTGCACTATCTATATCATGACCCATATTTCCCACAAAGGAAGAAATTATCCTGAATTGAATATTTATCATAAATGTCATTCTCCACTGGCAAGATGGAACAAATTCATGGAACTCTCAAGGACAAGATGTTAATATGTAGGTACAGAACCCAGTATATTTAAAATTCATATCCAAGGATACTTAAAACCTTTTGTACTACTGGAAATCCTAAAATTCCTTCACGGTTTTCCTTTCTCCAAAGAAACAGTGATATTATGCATTTCAATGTGGATGCTGGTTCATGAAGAAATTTGGATTGTTTTAAAAACATTGGTTCCTCAAGTTCAACTCTAATCAACACAGTTCTGGTATGAATCAGGTTTCCTTTGTTGGCAGATGAATGTTAACATAAACGCTGCTTCAAGAATTGAATTATCAATAAGAATATTTTATTTTTTTGGGGGCAACCCCTACATGCACGGTAGATGGATAGGATTAAAGTCGTGGGTCACCCTATGGTCTCGGGTTCGATTTCGCCTCCGGGTTTAACCAGTGAGAGTGGCTTGTGCGCAATTGCTCTACACCCATGGGGGACTAGTCTCGCCCTAAGCTCACATCGGCTGCTGGTCATCGCTGGGCTTAGGTCGCGAGGATACATCCATGTATAAAAAAAGAAGAAGAATATTTTCTTTTATTTCCTAGTGAATTGTGCACCATATGTTCCCTCAGACCATAAAATCGACAACACTAAGAAGTTACTTGAAGCTGGCATATCACTCAAATAAACAGTAGCACTCACCCTAGGCATGGAGAGAACACAAAGATGTGATTTCGTGGTTGGTGCTGTGCATTCATTCCTTAATCTATTTTAATATGTGCAATACTAGAGTGTTACACAAAATGAAAACAAGTGGTTCCATTCACACAATATGAATAAACAAAAAATTGTTAAGTATGTAGTGAAACTTCATGCCTAAATAGGAAATTTAATGCTTTATAACATTTTTCACCCTTGACATTGAACCAAACTTGTGCAACCAATTTGTCTCATTCCAAGTAGTTGAAATTTTCAATGTTGGCACTAGGGGAAGTTTCTCTACTTGATGGCAAGAGGGAAATTGAATTTTATATGCTAGAAAGTTAAACTATCAAAGTTGGCGCTAGGTAAAATTTTCTCCAGTTGATGCCAATTGGTTATATTAATCACTTAATGTTAAGAATATTAACCAAGATAAACCTACAGGTCTGACAGTACAGACTGTACTTCCTCTTAATAGTAATATATCTCTAATGTTGGCATTTAATGATATATATATCTCTCCTATAGGTGCCAAGTTAGGAAGGGTTATGTCCCTTGAGGGACATACCCTTTAGAAAGGATATATAAGTAGGTTGTAAATGAAGATTATAGGACACACAGTTACAGCAGTCTGCTCCTATAAGCATTTTATATCCTGCAATTTATATCTGAGATTCTCTATCACAATAAAAGGTTAAATATTCAGTATTATATCTGCATTATAATAAGCACTAATTTCATCAATATTCATACGACTTAGAAAATCATTCTCAACATATAAGACTGGATTAAAAGTCTGATTAAGAGATAAGGATTTAGCAGAAACTTTACATGGTATCAGAGCTCTGGTAATCAAACCTAGGCTCTGCTAAATTTTAGTAATCAGACTTTGTACACATCAAGTGACAATCTTCTATCTTTTATGGCTTACACAATCAGACCCGAGGACAGGTTTGATGGGAAAGAGCACTTTGAAGCCTGGAAGTTCAGAATCATGATGATTCTTGAAGAGAACAATGTAAAACAATTCATTGATGGAGCATTCAAACAACCCCTAGTTGAACCTCACAAATCTATCTGGAATAGAGGAAATAGAAAAGCTATTCAAATCATCTTGGATGGAGTTAAAAATGATATTGTACCTATGCTTACAAAACATCAAACTGCCTTTGATATGATGAATTCATTACGAAATGCTTATGAAGTAAACAATGCAACCAAGGTTCTTGCACTAAAAAGGCAACCGAATCACATTCAGATAAGGAAAGGAGAATCAATAAGTTCTTACTTCTTAAGAGTTTCCGGCATTAGAGATGAACTATCAAGCATAGGAACCATCATTAGTGACACAGAATTAACACTTATGGCTATAGATGGATTGCCAGATTCATGGGAGACATTCGCACAAGGAATAAGTGCCAGAGATGAACTCTCGGACTTTAACAGACTCAAGAATGATTGTCTTCAAGAGGAATTTAGAAAACTAAAGAAAGGAGGAAAACCAAAAGTAGAAGATGAAGAACTTCACATTCTTAATACAAGCTCCTATAAAGGAAAGAAGAAGCATTTCAAGAAGAAAAAGGGAAATCAAAAGAATGGAAAGCCCAAGAAAGATCTATCTAAAATAAAGTGTTTCAAATGCAAAAAATTTGGACACTATAGATCTAATTGTCCTGAAAATTCCAAATAACAGGCAAATTGTACAAATGTCATTAGAGAAGAAGATACTTATGATCTTGAGAACCGTGTTTTGTATTCCTCTCTATCAAATGAAATTTTAAATAAAGCTTGGGTAATTGATAGTGATCTTCTAGACATATAATAGGATACAAAGAAACTCTAGATTCTTTATCAAAGAAGGTTAACGGTGAAGTTACCATTGGTGATAACTCAACACACTCTGTTGAAGGAATTGGAAATTGTACTTTGAAATTAAAATCAATAAATACTCTTCTTCTTAAAGGTGTACTCTATGTACCAGGGATTTAAAGAAACCTAATCTCAATTATAACACTTGAAGATGATGGACACAATTTTGCATTTGTGGATGGCAAAGTATTAACTTGGGCTAAGAACTCTTCCTTCAAGAAAGAAAAGTTAATTGGTCAAAGAAAGGGATATTTATATGAATTGAATACAGAATCTAGTGGATCCATTCAAGCCCTAGTTCACGAAGTTGAAGATTCAAATGAAATATGGCACAGAAGATTAGGGCATCTAAATTTTAAAACTTTTTCAACTATGAAAAAGATGGTTACTGGATTACCCAAATTAAATAAAGACTACCCTAGTATTTGCAAAGGGTGTGCTTTGGGTAAAAGCACCATAAGTCCCTTTCATGATAGTACTGGGAAAATAAATAATGTACTAGAATTAATTCATTCAAATTTATGTGGACCTATGTCTATTCCTTCTCTTGGAGGATTCTAGTATTATATCTTGTTCATAGATGACTTTTCTAGGAAAACATGGATTTACTTTATAAAATGCAAGGAATCAGAAGAAATCCTTTAAAGATTTAAAGAATTCAAAGCATTAATTGAAATTTTTTTAGGACAAAATTAAAGCCCTTAGAATTGATAACAGAGGAGAATATACCTTAGACTTGTTTAAAAGGTTTTGTAAAGAATCAGGATTAAAAGGGAGTACACTGTTCCTTATAATCCAGAGCAAAACAAGGTAGCTAAAAGAAAGAATAGGACAATTACTGAAGTTGCTAGGGCTATGATTTTTGACCAAAACCTAGAATATTATCTTTGGGCAGAAGCCTCTTGTACTATTGTATATATTGAAAATAGAAGTCCTCACTCCTATCTTAAAGATAAAACACCCGAAGAAGTATTTACTAAAGTAAAACCCAATATAAGTCATCTTAGAATTTTTGGATGTCTTATATATATCCATGTTCCAAAAGAAAAGAGAACCAAGTTAGAACCCTTTGAGAGGAAAGGTATTTTTGTAGGGTATAGTCAAACTTTTAAAGCATATAGGATTTTCATACCTGGATAGAAAACTATTGAACTTAGCAGAGATGTAATCTTTGAAGAAGATCTTGCATTCAAAAGAGACATAAGTTCTGATGAACCTTCTCCTTTATCTAGTTCTGAAAGAAATAGTGAATCTGGGTCCCAGAGGGAGAACTTAGAAGAAATCGAAGATGAAATTGAAAATATGAACCTTGAAGAAAATTCAAAGAACAGACCACTTTGGGCCATTAAAACAGTTAAAGCAGCTTAAGACTTTGCTGCACCTTTCGGAACAGTCAGAGAAAACAAAAGACCTAAAAGATTCTCTGGATATATAGCGAACGTAAATGATTTATCCAAAATAGAGCCAACCAATTCCTCTGATGCTATTAAACATATAGCTTGGAAAGAAGCTATGACAGAAGAGTACCAATCTATCATGAAAAATGATGTTTGGAAAATTGTTCCAAGACCTAAAGGAAAACCTGTTGTTTCTTCCAAGTGGATATTTAAAATAAAGCATGTTGCTGACGGTAGTATTAAGAAGTATAAAGCCAGATTTGTAGCTAGAGGATTTTCTTATAAAGAAAGGATTGATTATGAAAAAACCTTTGCTCTTGTTGCTAGATATACCTCCGTAAGAGCAGTCTTAGCAATTGCTGCATCAAAGGGATGGAAGGTATATCAGATGAATGTAAAAACAACATTCCTAATGGAAAGATTTCAAAAGAAATATATCTGGAGCAACCTGAAGGATTTGAAACTCATGATCCTAATGCTTTTGTTTGTAGGCTCAAGAAAGCTCTCTATGGGCTTAAACAGGCTCCTAGGGCCTGGTACGAAAGAGTTGATAAGTATCTCATCAGCTTAGGATTCTCCAAGAATGAAGCTGATCCAAATTTATATTATAAAAGAGATAAAGATGATATGGTAATTGTGATACTGTATATTGATGATCTACTAATAACAGGTGATGATCATCTCATAGATCAATGCAAGAAAGATCTAACTAGAGAATTTGAGATGAAAGATTTGGTACTCCTTCATTACTTCCTAGGACTGGAAGTGTGGCAAAATTTTGACACTATCATACTAAATCAAGGGAAGTATACATCAGATATTTTAAAGAAATTTGGAATGTGGAATTGCAAACCTATGTCTTCTCCAATGGAGACTAATCTACATAAACTTAAGGAAGCAGCTACAGAATCACCATCTATAGATTCTACTCTCTACAGACAAATGATTGGGTCTCTTATGTACTTAGTAAATACAAGACCAGATATTTGCTATGCAGTTAATGCCTTAAGTCAGTTTATTTGTGAACCGAAGGAGATTCACCTAGTCATAGTTAAACACATTATGAGATACTTACAAGGCACTCTTAATCTTGGACTCAAATATGAGAAAGTTGCTTTAGACTTACATGGATTCACTAATTCAGATTGGGGTGGAAGTGTTAAAGACAGGAAAAGTACTTCAGGATGCTGTTTCAGTTTGGGATCAGCAATGATATCTTGGATATGTAGAAAGCAGTCTTCGGTAGCATAGAGTTCCACAAAAGCCAAATACATTCCAGCAGCGATGGCATCCCGAGAAGCAGTATGGCTGAGGAAGTTACATGTGGCATTATTTGGGCAAGCTATGAATCCCACAATTATTCATTGTGATAATCAGAGTTCCATCAAGCTCTTAGTGAATCCAGTTTTCCATGATAGGTCCAAGCATATTGGAATTGCTTACCATTATGTAAGAGATATGGTAGACAGGAATTCTGTAAAATTGGAATACATTTGTATTGTAGATTAGACAGCAGACATACTCACCAAACCTCTATCTAGAGTGAAGATAGAACACTTTAGGAGGAGACTTGGTATGGTTGAGTTGTAATCCATTTGTACTCTCTTGATTATTAATAAAATAATTTTATTTTGTCAGGCTATTGACTGTTATGGGCTCCACCATTTGTGTTCATTATTTTAAGAGATGACGATCTCTGAAAATAATGAAAACTTGTATAAAACATTATGAGAGGTGACGATCTCTTAGATAATGTGCTAAACAGTAGAGTTCTATTGTAAGATTTAGATGAGTTTAAGATCATATTGTGATGTTGACATTGCTATGTTTATGGGTCACAAATTGGATAAAGGAAGAATCTTAGTATTCTTCGGGTTTATCCTGTATTCTGGTAGATCTTAAAACTCAGGATCATGTTGTGATATGGAAATACCAGTTTCTATGAAATCATAACTTGGATAAATGAAGATATTACTCTTTAGATTTATCCTGTATAATATCGCTAGTGGCAGTGATTTGTCATATCACAGGTTTAGTAATATGACTTTGTATCATGTGTTCTATGATACCACATACTAAGAAGAGATAGACAGATATAAAGTATCAATTCTTGCTTATTCATCTATATTGGTGTTTCTAGATATAATACCTCTCTATAGGATTATCAGGTTAAGAGGGAGTGTTCAGAATATTAACCAAGATAAACCTACAGGTCTGACAGTATAGACTGTACTTCCTCTTAATAGTAATATATCTCTAGTGTTGGCATATATATATATATATATATATATATATATATATATATATAGGTGCCGAGTTAGGAAGGGTTATGTCCCTTGAGGGACATACCCTTTAGAAAGGATATATAAGTAGGTTGTAAATGCAGAATTATAGGACACATAGTTACAATAGTCTGCTCTTATAAACATTTTATATCCTGCAATTTATATCTGAGATTCTCTGTCACAATAAAAGGTTAAATATTCAGTATTGTATCTGCATTATAATAAACACTAATTTCATCAATATTCATACTACTTAGAAGATCTTTCTCAGCATATAAGACTGGATTAAAAGTCTGATTAAGAGATAATGATTTAGCAAAAACTTTACACTTAATGCCTAGTGGAACTTTTAGGTACTTTTGATGTTAGTGGACATTCCCCATTGCATATGGGGATCCCCTGTTTTTTGCTTTCTAGGGTTTTGTTTAAGTGATTTTTCTAGTCTTCAATCTCTTGTTAGTATGAAGTTTAGGAGTTCATTTTGAGTTTTAGAGTGTCATCAAAAAGTACAAAGGAAAATAGTTTGATTAAATAATTATTTTGATGCTATGAAAAGTTTTAGAAAGGCCAAGGGATGAAGATCATAATTTTTTGAGGTCAATTTTGACAAATCCTATTTTGAAGGAAAAGTAGTTTCTTTGCTTTTTACTTTTTTTAGGAGTTTCTTTTTTTGGCATTTTGGATTCAATTTGAGAACTTCATTTTTTCTTTTCTTTTTTGAAATTTAGAAGTTGCTTTTTTTGTTTTATGTTTTTTAAAGTTTCTACTTTGGGAAGGCGAAGAGTTGTGGAATCATCTAAGTGTAAAATTCCTCTTTTCAACTTCAAGTTCATTTGGGATTTCATGAAAAACAAGAAAAATAGTGAAGAGTTCCCAAATTGAAAATGAGGAAAAACACTCATAATTGGATAAATTTTTGGAAAATCCTTGTTTTTGTATAAAATTTATCTTGGAAAAGTCAAGTTATGAAAAAGAACAGTGGTCGAAGGATGCTGATTATTGAAATTTGGCTAAGTCTAAAAAGTTTTAGGATCTTATAAAATCCAAAATCTCATTATAACTCCTAGAGATTTGAAACCACTCTCAAATATTCTGAGAATGTTTATATAAATTGTAACTCAGAGTTAAAAAATAAATAAATCCTATACTTAAATGTTACATTTAATATAAATATTTTGCCTTCCAAGCTTGAATTCTATAATGAATCAAAAGGATTGACTTGGAATGATAAGTTCTAGAAGAAAGCACAAGTAGATAAACTTAAGGAAGCTTCTAGAAGAAAACATAAAGGGTTTGTTGTGAGGTTTTTATACCATTACCCCATTGAATGGGGACATTCTCTTTTCGCTTTAGTTGTAGAGTTTTGGCATTAGAAGTGTTGTCTTGGAATGGGTAAGCGGTAAAACTATTTAGGTTGCAAGTGCATATAGGAGCATGAAGATTAAGGTTTCATGGGGCCAAGTTGCAATGATTCGAGAAAAAAATTCTATGTGCATGAATATTTTGGCTAGTCAAATAGTCTGAACTCTGAAATATGCTATAATGGCATTTTTTGTCATAAAGGGCTTAGAAATTCGTATAAAAATTGATTCTCCATACTTGCAATATTTAAAAACCTTATAAAAATCAAAATTTCCTTATAAAATCTCACCTTGACCTTATGGAAAGATAATATCCACTCAGCCATTACATCTTGTCCTTGTGGAAATAGAAGTTCCACTCCGAAAATGCACTAAGTCGCTATGAAAATGTAATGTCCCCCTATTTGGGATACTCTAGAACGTAGTCAATAAGTTATGTAATGATATTGTTGGAGATACTTTTGGGTTTAGGAAGGGCACTTAGGAGTAATCAAGTTGCTTAGACACTAATCCTCAATTGGTGTTCCCTCAAAGTTTACAGGTCCAAGTCCGTTTCACAAGATTTATGGAACGTTAACCCCCACCCTCTATCGGGAACATCCAATTCGTTGGAATTTGGTTGAGCCTCTCCTTGATTACAAATTAGACTTCCCTCTTAACTTAAAATAATAATAATAATATTGTAAGTTTAATTATTTCTTATGTGATTGACTATCATCATGATATTGGACGTTATTAGAAGTTATATCTATAATAAGCATAAAAGTTTATCGTATTCTAAATTAATAGCATTATTATTTAACTTTAAGATTATTTGATATGATCATTAATTCTCATTTCAATATATATAATATTATTATTACTTCATTACAGATATATTTTATTATGGTCAATATACATGCATAATACATAATAATAATAAATTGCATATAAATTTATATGAATCACTCTTCAACATACCTCATTTACCTTCGTCAACGTCACTAAGCCAAGACATATGTCAAAGTGCATAATTGTAGTGGCCCTCTGGTTTGTATGGAACCATGCGTGATTCCCATTGGTGGTACATAGGTGTAATACCTCCAAATAATTTGCAATTGTAGTGGGGCGAAACACGAGGTATTAACCTTTTCATGTATACTCTGTCTTATGTGACCCTATTTTCTTTTAAATTTTTAGATGCAATCTCCTACTTATTAGTTGACGAGCTTAAGAGATTTTTCTAGTAAATGGTTCATAAGGCACAACACTTGGTGAAGGTTTTGCAAATGGGGTTGCAAGCAGAGTGGGCTTAACCATGGAGGAAACACCGTAGTTAAGCCTGCTCAAGCTGGAGTAATACTAGGATGGGTAACCTCTCGAGAAGTCCCAATGTTTCACCTCTATGAGCATCAGCTAGATCCAATGAGTACTAAGTGTTCCATTTATTCTCATGAGAGATGGATTCGTGTTGAATCACTACTCATGAAATATGGGTCAATGAGTTTGACTCAAAAACTACATGGTTAAATCCTGATAGCAATATCACAATTTGACTTGATGTGGAAATTATCTCCTACTTATCAATTGACGAGCTGAAGGGGCTTTCTAATAAATGGTTCATAAGGCACAAACACTTGGTGAAGGTTTTGCAAATGGGGTTGCAAGTAGAGTGGGTTTAACCATGGATGAAACTTTGTAGTTAAGCGTGCTCAAGTTGGAGTGGTACTGGGATGGGTGACCTCCTGGGAAGTCTTGGTGCTTCACTTTTGTGAGCATCACCTAGATAAAATGAGTGCCAAGTGTTGTTCGATTTATTCTCATGAGAGATGGATTCATGTTGAATCACTACTCATAAAATATGAGTCAATGAGTTTGACTCAAAAACTACATAGTTGAATCCTGATAGGAATATCACAAGTTGACTTGCTATGGAAGTTATCTCCTACTTATCAATTGATGAGCTGAAGGACCTTCTAATAAATGGATCATAAGGCACAACACTAGGTGAAGGTTTTGCAAATGGGGTTCCAAGCAGAGTGGGTTTAACCATGGACGAAACTTAGTAGTTCAGCACGCTCAAACTGTAGTACTGGGATGGGTGACCTTACAAGAAGTCTCGATGCTTCACCTCTGTGAGCATCACCTAGATCTAATGAGTGGTTAGTGTTCCATTTATTCTCATGAGAGATGGATTTGTTGAATCACCACTCATGAAATATGAATCAAATGAGTTTGACTCAAAAAGTATACAGTTAAATATAGATAGCAATATCACAATTTGACTTGTTGTGGAAATTATCTCCTACTTATCGATAAATTTTATGCCAACTTAAGCTCTGAAATAAACATTATAATCCAATGTCTCCTCCAAACAATAATTGTCTGATAATAATAATCAAGATGGTATAAACTTTTATTTGTTTTCTAAATACCATATCATAATATTAGAAGTCCTTCAAACATTTATATTTACCATTTATTTGAAGTGACTTATTTTATTCTTGTGTTCTTCCAACCAAGGTCGATGCACTGCAATTTTACCCCCAAATTCAACATTGTGAGATTTGTTTTTTGTCACATGAAAATTATGTGCCGATAATAATTTTTCTTTGAATGTTTTCGCCTTAAACTTGCAATTTTTAAAAACCACTTGTCATGATTATTTAATGCTCATCAAGTGTTCCAAACTTATGATAGGCATTTTAAACCTAGAATCAGAGCCTCAAGTGAGGTGCGATATTATTCGACATTTATTTTTCAAGCTTGACATCGCTTAACAAAGTCTTCATGGCAATATAGCAAATCTTTTATTTGGCTCTTTTATTTGGCTATATCATATAATCCAACAAATGACTACAGTATTTCTTTTTCACAGTTAATCCTCACTTTCTCTAAGTGTGAGCTACTTATAAAACCCTCATAGGTTGGCAAGATACACTGCTCTGATACCACTATAATATCCTGCTCGAATATACTCCCAAAATATTTGCTCAATAAATATCACAAATAAAAATAGAGATTTTATGCAATAAAAACCAACAAATACATTAACAAAAACTAATGCAAATTACATATAAATAACTTTTGCATTATAAAACAACAATACAATAACTTCATTAGTATTCCGATCTTAGATACATAAGATAATAGACAGATTGTACAACTAAAAAAATCCTCAATTGCAAGGTGAACTTTGTCACGAATTCACTCTGAAGATGAAATGGGTTTCCATCCAATCCACCAAAAAATGCTAAAGATGTCTGTCCTCAGGTTTCAGTAAGTGAAATCTAGTAGCTTTGCCAAAGAGATAAAAAAACCAATCTCAAATCCCAACATACTCGAAATGAACTCCTCCTTTTAAGGACCCAACCTACGACTCTTCAGCTTCCCCATTCCTGTCCTTGTCTTCTAGCCAATTCATCTATTATTAATCCCTTTCTACAATATTAAATTGACTTTAATAATTCCGCATTAAGTCCTCTGATAGTTAATATTAATGTATATTTGGGTTGGCCTATTAATTCTCTAATGTCCCAAAAAAAAGGACATTACAATCCTCCCTCCTTGAGATTGCTTTCCCTTGAGCAATCATGAGTCTGTAAACTAGTACCAAGATCTCATATCAATCTATAGGCCGCTCTATAGCTCATACTGGTAACTCTGAAGTAAGGACATGCCAAGCTGTAGAAGCAAAAAACAAAAACGCATTTCTTCCACCAGTAAGACCCCTGGATCCCATGTCATCCTTAGAGATATTGTTGCTTTTGCCTGCTGTGCTATTTTGAACCAAAATGTTCCTGGCCTCAAACGGTTAAGTAACCCAACACAACCCACAAAATGCAAGGCACTCATTCCTATCAACTCTTGGATCCCATACCATCCTTGTCAACACGATCCTGGCAGTCATAATGGTGGTCCATCCATCCACTATCATCCTGTATCATCCAATTGCACAAGTATAACACTCTACCTATGCCAACAATACCTCCAATATGCAGAAAAACCCCTTCTTCAGAACTCCAAATGCTGCTGCCATAACTCGGATCAGCATCAAGAATGTCAACAATGTCATCAATGTGCCACTAAACTGGGAAGGTAAATATCTAATATGGAATTTCACTTGAGTAAAAATGACTCCACATATTTGTATACAACTTAGTGCTCCTTGTAGACCATGCTAATTCTGAAAATATAATGATAGACATAGCAGGGTAACTACTGATAACTGAAGAAGGCATACAAATAAAATCACCAGCTAGTAAATAAATGCCTACCTTAGGGAGTTAAACTACAGATTTATGAAAAATTTCCTAGTGTTGCCCAAATATTGCAATATAAAATTGTAGACACCAAGATTCATGGCTAATGATTGATAAGTGATCATTCAGTATTTGGAGTGGATTCTTGTTTATTGGTGAAAAGATCACCATCTTTCATAAGAATTAAGTCAGCATGTTTCATCGCTTCCTTTAAGAATAATGACTTATTCCTCAAATTGATCTTCCTTGGATGTCCTTAGATGAAACCTTATCCCCGTTATATCTTCCAATGTGAGAGTCACATGTCTTCCTTATGTCTGCCTTTTGCAATGGTCACAACCTTTCACAATTGATACCCTTCAAAAGAGTCACATGCTTTCATCATTTCTGCTCTTTGAGAGGGTTCTTTCCTTATTTTCTTCCTATATCTTTGTTCTTTCATTAATTCTTCCTTTAATTTTTATGCTCCATTTGTTCTTCTTTCCTCCATATTTCTTTGCAAATGAACTTTTCTCCCATTTATATCTCATGTTTGAGGTTGTTACAACTCTTCATTGTATGCTTCTTGACCTTTCATTAAAGTTAATTAACTTGTGATCATATAATAGTATATTTGTAATGTTCTTGACCTCCGCATGGACAACTAGTTTGACCTCAAGCAACACAGTACTGTATGATATGCACATACAGTATGGCTGTATGGTAATGATGGACTGTGGGCCATATAGTAGTGCAGGCAAAGGAGGGCCGTACGGGGTTGATAAGTGCTACTTAGTGAAGAAGAGATATTGTTACAGTATGGTGATAGACAGGGATGAATAGTTGATGGCCATATGATGGGTAACTGAAGGCTGTCCGGTGGATTGAAGACAAGGCTGTATAGTGTGTAAAGCAGCCGTACAGTAGGGAAGCTATGGAGGCCGTATGGTGGTAGTAATGGAGACTGTACGTTGGAGACTAAGCTGTTGCCAAATGGAGGGCTGTATGGGGTGGTGAATGGAGCTTGGTGTATGCAGCAATGCAGTTGACAGAATGTACAGATGGTACACCAATGTGTAGAGGAAACACAAATGTTTGCCAGAGATTGAACACAAAAGAGCAGATCAAAATTAAACAAGTCATTTCTCCAATTCGCAATATGATGGTGCTCTGACTTGTCAGATCCGAGCAAAGTATTATAGGGGACAGAATAGGGTGAAGGTTGAATCCCATCGAAATTGAATCCCATCGAAATTGGAAATAGCCAAATAGGGAAGGTCTTTTACTTTTGAAATGACAAACAATAGAGAATCCCAATGGGAATTCGCAGTGAAAAGAAATAATCTAAATTGCATACCTAACAACTACCTACAAGCAGTGCTTAAATACTTGTCAGGGAAAACTTTCTGAGGGTGTACAAAGATAACCGGTGGCTACACAAACCTACAGAAACCAAAAAAAAGGGTCCAAGACATACTAAATCAATCTGCCCATCAACAATAGTTTGTTTAATAATTTATTTTATAACGGGAACATTACAGTCCTCTCGTCCCAAATTTTGCTTGTCCTCAAGAAAATGCAAAGCCGGATGCTGTAGAATGTGCTTGCCCTCCCACGTCACGTTGAGTGTTTCCAACATACCAAATATTCCTTCACCGTACAGTTCTGTAGGGTCTTGTGACGTCCTTTGATGATCTCGGCCAGTTCCAATATGAGCTTTCCTTCTTCATTGAGTGGCAGAAGGTCTACAGCTAGCGTGATGTTTTGTTCAACAACTTTCTTAAGGCTAGAGACATGAAAAACGTTATGAATACAACTCCCCTCTAGACGTTCCATCTCATAGGCAACTTCAATGATGCGGCGAGCTACCCAATAAGGGTCATAAAATCGTGGCTTCAGTTTTTCTTTCCCGTTTTCCTTCGATGAGGATTGCCGGTATGGTTGAGTCTGAGATAGACCAAGTCTCACACTTCGAAACTTCTCTCGATTCGGTGTCTATCGGTGTACATTTTTTATTGATTCTGTGCCTGTTGTAAGTTTTCCTTCAAGCATCTTAGGATGTCCTATCCCTCCTTAAGCCAGTCCCTCGCAGTTGGTGCGCGACTGTCACCCAGAACTATGTCGATAAAGAAAGGGGTTTGTAGCCATATAGTGCTTTGAAAGGTGCCATTCCGATGGACATGTGGTAAGTGGTATTGTAGCAATATTCTCCTAAGTGCATCCATTCGACCCACGCCTGTTGTTGTGCCGAAATGTAGTTCCGAAGGTAGCCTTCGAGCCACTTGTTTACAATTTCCTTTTGTCCACCTGTCTGAGGGTGGTAACTAGTACTGGGTGACAATTCTGTTCCTACCAGCCGAAATAGTTCTGTCCAGAAGACACTAATAAATCGCCCATCCTGATCACTGACAATGTTTCAGGGTAACTTGTGTAGACAAAAGACTTCTCTAACAACCAGATCGACTACCTGTGCGGCCTGAAAATTTGAGAAGATGGCGAAGAAATGTGCGTATTTCGTCTTTTAGTCAACCACCAAAAAGATACAATCCTTTCCGTTCATCTTGAGAAGTCTAATAATGAAATCCATCGAGAACTTTCCCACTTCTATTTTGGAATTGGCAGAGGTTGCAGTAACCCGACGGGTAGAGTTTGTTCGGACTTGTTCTGTTGGCAGACTGCACACTCTCTTACATACTGCATTAGGTCTCCTTTAAGACCTTTCTATGAAAACCTCTCCTTGAGACATCTATAAGTTTTGAGGAAGCCTGAGTGTCCTGCCAAGGGCGAGTTGTGTACCTCCTTCAAGATTTTTTGCTTCAATTTGGATTCTGGCACTAAATATATCTGATTCTTATAGTAGATGATGTCATCCGCCACTTTGTACGGATCATCTTAGGTGTTGCCATCCATTAGCACATAGGGAAATGTGTTTTTGGAATATTCTACCAACAAATGTGCTCTCTAGTCAGTTGAAATCTAGATCAGTAAGCAGATGGCGAGTTACTTGGACAAAGCATTTGTAGCCACATTGTTCTTTCCTTTCACATATTCAATGTCAAAATCAAAAGCTTGAACCTTGCTTACCCATTTATGTTGCATCTTGTTCAAGTCCCATTGCTCTAAAAAATATCTCAAACTATTGTGATTCATACGAACAACAAACTTGGTACCCACCAGATACTGTCGGAACTTGGTTAGTGCATGTACGATGGCCAACATCTCTTTCTCATAAATGGAATATATGCGTTCTGTTTACATAAGCTTCTTGCTCTCATAGGCTATGGGGTGTCTATCTTGCATCAGTACTGTGCCAATGCCTTCTCCGAATGTGTCACACTCCAGAATGAACGGTTGAGTGAAATTAGGTAATGCGAGTACGGGACAAGTGATCATTGCTTCTTTCAGCTTATCAAAAGTGAGTTATGCCTTTTCATTACACTGGAAGGAGCTCTTTCTTGTCAGATCTGTTAATGGGGTGCTGAGCTGAGAGAATCCTTTTACAAACTTCCAGTAATAATTGCACAGTCTAGAAAATTCTCGTAACTTTGTGAGTGATTTTGGGGTAGGCCAATCAAGGATAGCCTAAATCTTCTCCTGATGAACTTGAACTCCATATTTACTGACAATGTGCCCTAGGTACAATATTTCGGTCATTACTGAATTCACACTTGGATCGCTTGGCGAACAAAGATTGATCCTTCATGATCCTTAGGACTTCATCCAAATGCTTCAGGTGCTCTTCCCATGTCTTGCTGTAAATAAGAATATTATCAAAAAATACTAGTAAGTACTTATGCAATTGTTTGTTGACGATGCGATTCATGCATGACTGGAATGTAGCAGGCGCATTTGTTAATCCGAATGGCATGAGGAAGAACTCATACTGCCCGTAGTGATAATGAAAGGCTATCTTTTCCATGTCTTCTTCCCTCATCTAGATCTGATGGTATCTGGAACGAAGATCTATTTTCGAAAAATAGATTACACTATGTAATTCATCCAACAACTCATCTATCCTTGGAATGGGATATCTATCTTTTATCATTCTTTTGTTCAACGCACGGTAGTCCACACACATGCGCATTGTCCCGTCCTTTTTAACCAATACCACTGATGACGCGAAAGGGCTAGAGCTGGGACGACTCCATCCTTTCTCCAACTGTTCTTCAATTGTCTTTTCGATGTCATCTTTGAATTTCTTTGGATGACGATAGGGTGAGGTTATGACCAACTTGGCTCCTACTTCCAACTTTGATAATATGTTAAAACCCTTGATGGGGAGGTATGCCAGGAGGAATGTCTATAAAAACTTCATAATGAGTACTCAAGATACTATAAAGATCGTCATCTTGGGAAGGTGTCTGTTGTCCTTTTATGGGTTCTACCGAAACAAAACAGTGTGCAGCCCAAGCAATGTCGACATGCCAGAAAATTACCTCCATCTGATGTGCTGAAACTTCCTTCAATCCCTAATTGGCCATTTTGTGGAGAACAACCTTCCCATTGACATCAAAAGTGAAGTCCATTCATTTGAAGCTCTGAGTGTATTTATCAAGTGTTTCCATCCATTGTATGCTCAGAATAACTTTCATATCATCTAGGTCCACTATGAAGAAATCCTTTGTCATCGTGTGATTAGCCATTGTGATACTTAGCTGAGGAACAAGGTGTGTGCAAGGTAGAAGAGTTCCTTCGGCAACCTTGGCATGGAATCTTGTGTGTTTCCGTAGGTAGACCTCTTCGTTTCAACAGAGATTAGTTTATGAAGTTTAGAGTGGCTCCGTTATTGAGCATCACCATAACCCTTTGTCCGTGCAGGATTCCTCATGCATGAAACACCGTGCACCTTAGGCTACCAGCTAGGGTGATAGTTCCTCCGCACTGTACTAATGCTGCAATTGTTTTCGTACAATTCAAACTAACCATTTTGGTGTTCGCATAGGGTTGGTTGTCTTTGGATGGTATATCTTCTTGTTCATCCTCATCATCGGATACAACCTCAATGTAGTGGATTTTTCCTTTCCTGAGGCATCTGTGCCCAGGTTCCCATGGTCCCTTGCCGTTGAAACATAGTTTCTTCCTTTGGAGCTCCTCTCTGGTAGCCCTGTCCAACGACGGCTTCGTGGACGAAGGTTTATTGTTTTTGTCTCTCAGAAACACCAACAGTTTGGAATGTGAGTAATTTCGAGAGGATGACGCCAATGATGATGTCATACTCCTTGCCTTCTTTATGGTCTCCGACAGGGTGGCAGGATTGAACCCTTTTACCCAACCTTTTAGTGGTTCTGTCAATCTATCCATCTTCTTTCAGAAATGTCCGTGACCAAAACAGAGAGTTTTTCAAATTTTGCAATGTACTAGTTAACCGATCCAGTTTGCTTCAGTTGTGCCAAATCTTTGAAATTGAGTTCCAGATCTTTACCATCAAATCGATCTATCAGCCTCTCAGTGAATTCCACATAGGTATTTATTTGATCGTGACCCAGTGTGATGGTGCCGTGATGCCACCATTCATGTGCTACTCCCTCCAGGTGTAAGCCCGCAAATTTAATTGCTTCTTTCGGCATGGGATTAAGCTGGAAGTAAGTATCTGCCTTCATGACCCACGCTTGCGCAGATATGGATCTAGATCTGTCAAATGGTGGCAGATTCACTTTACTCAACTTCCTTCCGAGATCATTGTTAAAATATCCTCTGTTTCCGCCTCTCGAATATCTCATTCTCAGATCTGCATAATCTTTGTAGGATATATCTTCCTCCAAATTTGCATTCTTCCAATCTTCTCTTAGCTGTTCTTGCATTTCTTCAAAGGTCGGCTACTTCCCTCCATGTAGTGCCTTTGTCCGTGGGGGAAAAGACGATATAGAAGGTCGAGAGCATGATGGATGAGGGTTTTCTTTACCTGACATTGAGTCCGCATTGTGACCATTTTCTTCACCGGATATTTTATTGTCTACCAACTTCTTGGGAGTTTCTTCCATGAGTCGCTGAGTATCATTGATTTGTGCTTGATTCCTTGCAAGTTCTCTCAATAGTGCCACGAGTTCGACAGCTCTGGGTTCTAGTTCTGCAGCCATTCTATCAACGGAATGGGTTCTTCTTATCTTCTGGCTATAAACTCTCATTCATTGTCCATAGATTGGTAGGATCGAAGTTATGATACCACTGTAATGTTCGTCACCTCCGTGTGGGTGACTAGTTTGACCTCAAGAAACAGAGTACTGTACAATATGCACATACAATATGACTACATGGTAATGGTGGACTATGGGCCGTATGGTAGTGCAAGCAAAGGAGGTGTGTACGGGGTTGCTAAGTGCTACTCGGTGAAGAAGAGATTGTTTCAGTACGGTGATAGACATGGATGAATAGTTGATGGTCGTACGGTGGGTAACTGAGGTCGTATGGTGGATTAAAGACAAGGCTGTACAGTAGGGAAGCTATGGAGGTTGTATGGTGGTAGTAATGGAGATTGTACGTTGGAGACTAAGCTGTTGCCCAATGGAGGGCCATATGAGGTGGTGAATGGAGCTTGGTGTATACGGAAATGCAGTTGACAGAATGTACGGATGGTATAAAAATGTGCAGAGTTTGCCAGAGATTGAACATAAAAGAGCACATTGAAATTAAACAAGTTATTTCTCCAATTCGCAATATGATGGTGCTCTGACTTGCCAGATCCGAGCAAAGTATAATAGGTGACAGAATAGGGTGAGAGTTGAATCCCACCAAAATTGGAAATAGCCAAATAGGGAAGGTCATTCACTTCCGAATGGTGAACAACAGAGAATCCTAACAGGAATTCGCAGTACAAAGAAATAATCTAAATTGCATACCTACAACTACCTAGAAGCGGTGCTTAAATACTTGTCGGGGAAAACTTTCTGAGGGTGTACAAAGATAGTCGATGGTTACACAAACCTATGGAAACAAAACAAAAATGGGTTTGAGATATACTAAATCAACTGGCCCATTAATAATAGTTTGATTAATAATTTATTTTATGACGGGAATATTACAATATTTTGTGTTTTAATCCTATTTTAGAAAGGAAAGTTTACAATGATCAGTCTCGCATCTCTAATGTTGTCTGCACACAGAATTGAACCCAATCTGAAAGTACGATTTTCCACAACACCATCAAGTATTAGAGGAAATCTTGATGAAAAGGAAGTGCTTAACCTTTTCATTGAAGATTGCTTAACTAGGCTATTCCACTCTTTTCATGAAGCATTAGGGAAGAATTGAAACAATGAATGCTTCCATTGAGAATATGTGCATTGACATTGAATGATATAAACTTAAGTTGGAAGCCATAAACACAGTCCCCTTAAAGATAACAATTCACAAAATTTCATTGCCATGTTAGGAGTGTGCTGAACGTGGACCCTGACAAAATTGGCAGGCTACTAAAGTGGAGATTTTTACTGCAGCCATCATGTGAAACTGTGCTTGGAGGGTACTGCTTTACAACAACTGTGCTCAAACTAACACTCCCAACACAGGCTGGCCCACTAACAACAAAGAAAGCATTCCTGCTATCGTCAACCAACAAATATTTTGCCTCACAAATATAAATACTGACCATTGTAAGTATTCCCAATGTTTGGTATATGCTTTTGGCTACTGGAAATGTTTTACTCCTAGAAATGCTTGGAAATGGCTGTAATGCCTATCTCTTCAGTTGCTTGTAGCAAGCTTACTATCTTCCAAACTTATGATAGGCAGTTTAAACCTTGAATCAGAGCTTTAAGTGAGATGTGATATTATTTGGCTTTTATTTTTCAAGCTTGACATCACTTAACAAAGTCTTCATGGAAATATAACAAATCTTTTATCTGGCATATAATATCACTATAATATCCCACACGAATATACTCCCAAAAGATTTGGTCAATAAATTTCACAAATAATTGAAACCTTATGCAATAAAAACTAACAAATACATCCACAAAAACTTATGCAAATTACATAGAAATAACTAGTGCATTATAAAACAACCATACAATAACTTCATAAGTATTCCAATCTTAGATACATAAGATAATAGACAGATTGTATAATAAAAAAAACCTGAAATGAAAGGTGAACTCTGTCACGAATTTGCTCTGAAGCTGAACTGGGTTTCCATCCAATCCACCAAAAAAATCCTAAAGATGTTCGTCCTCAGTTTCCAGCAAGTGAAAGCTAGAAGATTCACCAAAGAGAATAAAAAAACCAATCTCAAATCCCAGCATACTCAAAATGAAACTCCTCCTTTTAACGACCCAACCTAAGATTCTTCAGCTTCCCCATTCTTGTCCTTGTCTTCTAGCCAATTCGTCTTTTATTAATCTCTTTCTACAATATTAAATTGACTTTAATCCACATTAAGTCCTCTGATAGTCAATATTAATATATATTTTGGTTGGCCTATTAATTCTCTAATGTCCCAGAAAATGAAACATTACAATCCTCCCTCCTTGAGATTGCTTGCCCTTGAGCAATCATGAGTCCGTAAACTAATGCCAGGATCCCTTATCAATCTACATGCCGCTCGATAGCTCATACTGGTAACTCTGAAGTCAGGACATGCCATGCTGTAGAACCAAAAATAAAAATGCATTTCATCCACCAATAAGATCCCTGGATCCCATGTCATCCTTAGAGATACTGCTACTTCTGCTTGCTGTGCTATTTTGAACCCAAATGTTCCCGGCCTCAAACGGTTAAGTAGCCCAACAGAACTCACAAAATGCAAGGCACTCATTCCTATCAACTCCTAGATCCCATACTATCCATGTCAACACGATCCTAGGAATCATGATGGTGGAGCATTCATCCACTATCATCCTATATCATCGAATTGCACAACACTCTACCTATGCCAACAATACCTCCAATATGCATAAAAGACAACTCTTTAGATCTCCAAATGCTGCTGCCATAACTCGGATCAGCATCAAGAATTTCAACAATGTCATCAGTGTGCCACCAAACTGGAAATGTAAATATCTAATATGAAATTTCCCTTGAGTAAAAATGACAAGACTTATTTTTATACAACTCAGTGCTCCTTGTAGACCATGCTAATTCTGAAAATATAATGATAGACATAGCAGGGTAACTACTGATAACTGAGGAAGGCATACAAATGAAATCACCAGCTAGTAAATAAATGCCTACCAGATGTTGCAATATACCAAACTGGAAAGGTAAATATCTAATATGAAATTTCCCTTGAGTAAAAATGACAAGACTTATTTTTATACAACTCATTGCTCCTTGTAGACCATGCTAATTCTGAAAATATAATGATAGACATAGCAGGGTAACTACTGATAACTGAGGAAGGCATACAAATAAAATCACCAGCTAGTAAATAAATGCCTACCAGATGTTGCAATATAAAATTGTGGACAACAAGATTCATGGTTAATGATTGGTAAGTGATCATTTAGTGTTTGGAGTGGATTCTTGTTTATTGCTGAAAAGATCACCGTCTTTCATAAGAATTAAGTCACCACTTTTCATTGTTTCCTTTAAAAGTAATGACTTATTTCTCAAATTGATCTCCCTTGGATGTCCTTAGATGAAATGTAATGTCCCCTCTTTTGGGACATTATAAATGTGAAAAGTGTATTATTTATAATATTAAAATTGACTTGGAGAGCGTGGACTCAAAATATTAAAGGTCAATTTAATGTTATAAAGTGAGCAAAGAGGACAAGTGGAGGTAAGACGAAGAGCCACTAGGGAAGTCTAAGAGTCATAGCTGTGGGGATAGAAGGAGAAGAGACTCTTTCATTTGGACATGCTTGTTTTATTAATTCAGATTTCAGTGCTTTCTTGCGAGAGTATTTGGAAAGCTTCAGCCTTCAGCTAGTATGAGGACATAGCCCCTCGTGCCGGTAGACAGTGGACGCAAACCCATTGTTCGGGGAGACATCGGTCCAGGTGTTTCATATGCGCTTACAGGTTCTTATTCTAGTATTCCAATCTAACTGTTAAGCTATATCTAAGATTGGATTTGTTAGTGCTGGTTATTGTATTGGTGTTATATAATGCAATAACATATTTTAAGGAGTTATATAAGAGTTTGCTTGTTTTTCATCTTATTGGTTTCTAATGCATTGTTATATGCTCGAATCTTGAATGTTATTTTGGAAATAATGGGTTATTATCTTCTGGTTTTATTGTTGCATTGTATTACATTTGCCTATTTCTGAGTTTGAATGATATATTCAAGAAGAAGCTAGTCAAATATCTATGCGGATTTCTACTAGTTTCGATTGTGTTCATAATACATCTGAAATGTTCAGTCCTAAATACACTGTTGAAAAGGGAAAAACGAGTAAATATCTGGTTAGGGATATTTCAGTGGTATTAGAGCCTAAAAAACTTGCCATCCTGTGAAGTTTGTTTGTTTAGGAAAGATTTTCACAAGCAGTTTATCAGAATTCTCCAGGTCCTCAATTGGGAGAATTTTGGAGTAATAGAAGCATAGTTAAATTTGTGTTGTGCTCTACCAAACACGAAATACTAAGTAGTCGGTAATAATTTATTAACATTTTATTGACTTCCTTTGTTGGCAGAAGAATCAAATTTACTCTAGAAATCGTCTAGTTTGGGCATTTAAAATTTGACATTCCTAAATGTTATTTGTTAAAGGTAAATGTTGAGAGAACTCTGAATAAAGCAGTTTTAAAGGAGTGTTCATGACGGAGTACACGTTTTTGTCTTTATTTGTGAAACAATGTTGAATTCTCATGATGAAAATTTGATGAAGTATTCCCATATGAAGATTTTGAAAAGTCCTACAAGTGGAGGCTTTCATATCCTTTACAACAAATTCCCAGAGGGAAATAGGATTGAATGAGATTACTGTGATAGGCATTTTTCCAACCATTGGGCAGGATTTTCAAGTTGATCTTTTTGTTCTTTTATTAAGGCATTATTCGAATTATCATGTCGATAAGTGTTAGAGGTTGATTCATTTATTGGAAGTTGTTCATCGCTTATAGCTATCTCACAACCTCAGGCTTGCAATATAGCCATTGTCTTCACTTTAGGAAAGGAATTCTGAGGGCAAATGCATATTATATCAAGAAATGGTGGAAAGTTTCCAGACCGGTATCCAAGATGCACAAGGAACATTTTCAGAACAAAAGAATACATAATGAATATTGACAATGAAAAACACATTAGATATAAATGTTACAGAAAATCTGATACAAGGGGAGTTTGCTAAGGAAATATGTGCAGTAAAAATTGCCTTGTGTGTATTGACAGCAGTAAAATATGTGCAGACCTAAGGAGCATAGTAGTTCCTAAATTGTTTGTATTCACCAAGGAATATTTATCAATGCAGACAAATTGGTGCTTCAGGGGGTTGCTATCATCATGAGAAATTCGAGCATTCCTTGATATACTCCATCTTGCAAAGATTTAGAATGTTGGTCTTCTTATATTAGAGGATGAAGCGGATATCTTTGATAAGTAGAGTATGTCATCCATTTTCTGTTCACGTCGGACATCACGGTTGGAGTTGTGGAAGAAATTTCTCCAGAAAACTACAATGAAGTCTCATCATCCAATATGGGTTTATGTTGTTTTAGTAACTTGCATCTAACAAATGTTTATGTTGTTGCAGGTATATGTATATAATGCATCTTGGATGAAAGTAATCTCTACCTGAAGGGACATGCGCAGGATAAATCACGAGAAGCGTATTAGATGTTACAACTACATGTAGAAGATGGAAAGAGTGAAGTTAATCATTCCAGATCAAAGAAATGCATACCAACTCTTGTTGATAGGAGATTTTGATGTTATGCATCAAGGCATAGTTGGATAATGATGTATGACTGAGTCCTTTCTCTCGTGGTAGGGAAAAGTTATCGGGAGAAGCTAATTTTCTTTTCTTCTAATATGAAAGAAATTGTATATGATGCTAGTAGGAGATATGTAATGGAGAAAACAAGGATTCATGATTTCCTTTGGTGCCAGTAAGCTTCAGAGGGATACAGAGAATGCACACAATGGAGGATGTGCGATGGAGGTCAAGTGCCATCGGGAATTATATTTTCGCTTGTATATAGTTAAATTAACCATTTAAGGTATACAAGCACTTGCCGATAATTGAAAGTTTTGAAGGAGTAATTAAATCACCGGTTGGTACTATTATATTAAAAATTTAAACATTGTTTAGTTTTTCACAAAGAGATGTGACGTTAAATGACTACCATTAATATTGCTCTAAAAAAAGGGGAACTTTGGATATTCTGAAGCATATATTATCAAATTCATTTTCTAAAGAGGATTGAAGTCAAACTAAGCTCCTGGATATTGAGGTTATTGGACATATATTTCAAATATTGTAAGAATTTGTGTTGAGTGGAGTGTCAATAATTGGGTGTCTTCAACATGACTTTTTGGTAGTATAATCAGTAAGAATTTCATTTGCGCTAGAGTTAAATATTATATAGTTCGTCTTTTGTGGTCATTTTATTTTTTATTTCTCAACAATTCATTATCACGATAAGAAGATCAAATTGTTCACTGCTTTTTAAACTTGATAAATACAAATATAGTGAAATATCATTGTTTTATTTATTTGTATCTATTTTGTCCATATAAAGGTTAAAACATTATAGACTGGTTTAAAACACATAAAAAGAAATAATTTGATGCATCGTGATAATTGAATTGTTTATAGAATTTGCGAGATCGTATACTTTTGACTCTATTGCCCATTTAAAATTTGGCACTGATCATTTTATCGTTCATATTTCTCAATCCATGTGCTGGCGATTTTCTAATCATTTTTCTTCAAAGGGTTTGATACTTATTTGTTTTAGTAATTCATTTTAAACTTTTTCTTTCAATATTTTTCAACTCTACTACAGTAATCAAATTTTGAAGAATAATATTCACTAATCATAATTCAGAAGCTTTCCTTAAAATCTTGCCACTCGAGGAAATTGTCTTTGCTTTATAATCTATTCGCTATAAAACATCTTGGATCCAAGTTTTGCTGTCTAGGATCAGGTGTAGAAGCCTTGGTTTTGCGGAGCCAAAAGCGTGGAGGATTTAAATCAATTTGATTAATCTTGTCAAGTTGGCCAAAATTGATTAGATATCCCAGCATCGAGCAGGCAAGGCTCGTAGGTTTTTAATCAATGATTTTGATAACCAACACTATGACTCATTAGATAATCTTGAGAAGTTTGGTTGTTCAAAGAGTGGATATTCAAGTGATTTGTGCTTTTCATTATCACAAAATGACGTATTTCACCATGCATGAGCTTGGGAAATAACATTATATTGTTAGGCCGCAAGTTTGATGAGAACTTTATGTGATTACAGTAGTGTATTTATACATGGGGCTCAAAAAAAAAAATTGGCGGACTTTTTGAAAGACATTTGGCAAGCATAGGATCTTTTCATTGCAAGCTGGAAATACGGTGTTGACAGCTAAATACGCAGTGCAAGTATTGTTCCTTTGCTACAGCAGTCAAAGGACATAGAGGCACTAAAATAACATTGTCATCAATTGATTTTCATATTCACAGAGGGAGCGGTATTCATAGCACAAGAAGGCACAAGACAAGGAAAGTAGTGTATGGATCACTTGAAGTCTACCTCACTATGAAATTTGAGGAACTCTCCTATTGTGTTCTCCAACAACAATTCTAAATTCACAAAAGGAGATATTATATTTGGCTTGTTTCAGAATTCAAATGAACTTATTACTTTTGGGCTTGACTCTGCAATTTTTACATATTCAATCTGACAACAAAGGCATCTGGAAAATTGTTATTAGCGGTAGGAGTTTCTGAATGTTGTAGCAGATGCTCATCTGGTGCATGAGAGTGGTTGATTGGGACAATAAAGTCTTCTTGCCCAACATCTCTGAAAGTTGGAAGCATAAATTATTTTCATGTGTGAATTTGATCATTGCTTGAAAAGTCTTGAAACGACAATTGTCAAGTCCTTCCCTCTTGAGTTGTGGGTTGAGAGATTTTGCTGAAGACGACAGTTTTCTTTGGTCGATTACCTTGGGGTTGGTTGTTAATGTTCACCATCCTTAGGAAGAAGAAGATATGTGTAAGGAGTTAACGGCTTCTATATGTTCAATCATTGCCGCTAGACACCAAAGACAAAAATGCCTGTGGAGTGGGATGAATCTTGGCAAGAGTTCGAGGCTTTCTACTTTGGTGTGGAGTTGGAGGTAACGAGGAAGTTTGCAGAAGAATGTGTGTTGCGTAACGGAGTCTGAGTGGGCAGAGTGTACATTGTTGCAGGTGAAGTCATCATTTCAGCAGGAGTAATACAATCAGTAGTTAGAAGCCTTATTGCCAAGCGGCATAATCCCTTGAAAGAGTGTAACGTTTTGGTAGAGAGACATGAGTAAGAGGCAGGCAAGAAGAACAAGACGCTCAGAACTAATGAGAATGGTTTATGGAGACAAAATAAACATTTATATTCCGTGGTGAAAGAAAATGCGGAGACACCAGTCTTGAAGGGGATTGACTTCTACTGATAATTCCAGTCGGTTTAATTTAAGATTAAGGCTCATCTTACTAAAGGTTTTTATTTTATCAAGCCGGAAATATTTAAAGGATATTCTGAAGAAAGCAACAAAATTGGAAGAGTTGGTGGTGGTTCATTTTGTAGTGGTATTGAAAATAAGTATGGATCTTATTCATTTGTATATCAATACTAGTTTGGGACGAAATATCCAACGATCATAACAACATTCTTCTTCCAATGCAGACATACTAATTTGTTGAGCTTATGCATGAGACTGCAATTTTAGAAGGTATTCGCAATCTCTGTCACTCGTGGGCTGATTAATTGAGTTGTATATCAAGGGAGAGTTGATGGTAAAGTGTATTCTAGGGTCATGGCAACAATAGACAGTGAGCATGTATTGGCTAAGGGCTTGGTCATGCCTTTCAGGAAGATCGAGTTAATTGATGAGCTGAGGGTACAAGGAACACAGGTAAACCAGAGAAGTGACTTGCAGATAGTAAACTTCCCATGCGCAAAGGCTAGGTTCCATTATATTGTTGACATCATTTATAATCACATGACTGGATCTCTTGAGTTTCAGACTTGTGTCTCTTGGGAAACAACTTACATTGAAGTGCCTTGAACGAGATATTAGGGACAACATAAAAATCTCATTGAAGGACACTGCACATAAAAGCGAGCTAGAACAACAAAATATTGTCATCAAAGAGTCCAACTTATCACACGGGAATGGATCTTCTTTTACTGCCAATTCTTCAGGTTATAGTGTTCTAGAGCAATATTCCAATTTACAATCTGTTTCACTAGGTATTAGGAAATTCAAAGATCTGACATAAACATGGTACCTACAACTACAAATAGGGTTCAGGGTCATTTGCAGTGCTCTTGAATGCGACAAGAAAAGATACCACCAAGAGGCTATTCAGGCATTGGAGATGTATTATGATAGTAGCATCAGCATTCTTATATGTGGGTTGCCCTCCACTGTTGGTCAAAATTCCTCCAGTTAGAACTTAATCTCTTGTCAAACCTAGTGGGAACTCTTATAGTTGCTGAACATATTACTACAGCAGCATTGATTGAAGATCTTTGCACATCGGGTTTCTATTTTAGTGAATAACATCCATCTTGACAATTTGGAAAAAATATAGGGTTTGGACAAAATCTTGAAAGGTACTATGAAACTACAAGAGTAGTTAGCCCGAAATTCCGAATTTGACATAAGAGCAGAAATAGTCAACATTTATGGAGAGTATAAAGAACTTCTTACTTGAATTCAGAATGATTTATCATTCAATGATTACTTGGATTTTCATCTAGAGCAGCAAAATAAGTCTGATACGACAAAAAGGAAGTATTTGGAATTGGTTTAGGATCTTCTTGCAAGGGTCCAAGGCAAAAATGTGAATGAGGAATTTATAGCAGATCAAGATCATCGAATAGAGGTTCTTGAAGAAGAAGAAGAGCAGTCGACTACCATTGATTTACAACCTTCTAGTGACCATGTACAAGATGTTACATAGGGTGCAAGTTTCAATGTTGGTGAATTGGAGGTTAGTGTTGACAAGCAGGTTGATGAGGTCGGTTGCACCTAAGGTAATAGCAGATTGGAATTTTTGTATGATGAACCTTATATTTTTGATGCCCATGACATAAAATTAGACAAACATATCGAGATTACATTGCAAAACGATGAACCTTTTGAAAATGACAATCATGAAATGCATACCCTAAAGAACTAGTTGAAGGTTAATGAAAATAGAGTTGTGGCATCTCTGGTACATTATGAAAGTACTCACAAGATGGTTGAGGATCTCTACAAGAAGGCACTAAGGGAAGCGAAAGGAGATTGGCCTATTGCTGATTTGTAGGTGGTTAAAACAGCCTTTGAATCTATGAAGTTAGATTACTTATGTTTTCTTTCCAATAGGGATTATACTCTTAAGGTTATTGGATCTTATATCAACAAATTGAATAAAGAAAGGTATCAGATTAAGGAGCTCAACAAGGAGTTTAAGTATGCTCGTGAGGCATTGGTTGATGCTCAATTTTCTCTTCAAGCAACGGAGAATTAGATTCGGAGCACAAATCAGTTTAGGGAACATGAGGATAAGGTGAAGCAAGAGTTTTTCAAAGAAGTTATTGTTGAGCTTGATAGCATTCAGCAAACTTATGACTTGGACAGTTGTCCTAAAACACTAGTACAAAAGTTTTAGATCACATTTAACTTATCGATAACCCCGTTTTTGAAGTAGATGCTGATTAGATTTTCAATAATCCCCTTTTTGAGATAAATGAGGACTCTCCTTTTGATAATCATGAAGAAGATGATTATGATTTCAGGATATGGAATCCTGGTACAATTCCTAGCAATGAATACGGGTCACCAGATGGAAGTGGTGAATTAGCTACGGTTGATTGTCATTGGATCAGTTCTAGTAGGGTTCCCGATTTCACACCATACAAGAGTTGGTTGGATTACATACATCAGCCTTTGGATAGATTTTGGTGTAGTATTGATGGGAGTTATGTTTCAATCTCAAGGAACAGATTTTCAGCTTCTTTCTTATTCGTAGTACCTATGTACTCAAAGGTTCTCCAATTTGAAGATAATAGTATGGTATTTGATGCACCCAAGGTGTTACTTTCAGTTTTTGGGCAGCTTGTTTATTACATCATCTATTTAGGTCGCATTGTCACCATCTACTGGGTTATGAATAGTTCATAGATACATTTCTACCTTATCATATCGGCTGGTTATGACAACAGGGTTTGGGATCTGGGTGTTGACAATATATAACTATGGCTTATTGAGGAATTGTTTATAACTCTACTCAGTTTAAAACCGGATGTGAGGATAGTCAGAGTTGTTCAGTCTACAGGTACAGTGAAATCTTATAGATTTATATGGGATCCGAGAATCCGAGTGATGGATGGGTTGTAGAGTGATACCTTGCTTTGTAGTGTGGCCAAAATTGTTTTTAGATTGGGCTTTAGGGCTACCTGCCGATTCGTATGGGATCCTGGTACTGATTGCTTGAGGACAAGCAATTTTAAGGAGGGGAGATTTGTAATGACCCCTTTTCTGGGACATTAGAAATGTTAAAGGCATATTATTTATAATATTAAAATTGACTTGGAGAGCGTGGACTCAAAATATTAAAGGTCAATTTAATGTTATAAAGTGGGCAAAAAGGACAAGTGGAGGTAAGATGAAAAGCCAGGAGTGAAGTCGAAGAGTCACAGCTGTGGGGATAAAAGAAGAAGAGACTCTTTCATTTGGACATGCTTGTTTTATTATTTCAGATTTCAGTTCTCTCTTGCGAGAGTATTTGGAAAGCTTCAGCTTTCAGCTAGGATGCGGACATAGCCCCTCATGCCAATAGACAGTGGATGCAAGGATGCAAACCCATTGTCTGGGGGGACGTCAGTCCACATGTTTCATATGCGCTTATAGGTTCTTATTCTAGTATTCCAATCTGACTGTTAATCTGTATTTAAGATTGGATTTGGTAGTGCTGGTTTTTGTATTGGTGTTGTATAATGCAATAACATATTTTAAAGAGTTACAAGAGTTTTTTGGTTTTTTATCTTATTGGTTTGTAACGCATTGTTATATGCTCGAATCTTGAATGTTATTTTGGAAATAATGGGTTATTATCTTGTGGAGAATCTTCTGGTTTTATTGTTGTATCGTACTACATTTGCCTATTTCTGAGTTTGAATGTTATATTCAAGAAGAAGCTAGCCAAATATCTGCAGGGATTTCTATTGGTTTCGATTGTGTTCGTAATACATCTAAAATGTTCAGTCCTGAATATATTGCTGAAAAGGGAAAAACGAGCAAATATCTAGTTAGGGATATTTCATGAAACCTTCTCCTTTTTATATCTTCCAATGTGAGAGGGTCACATGTCTTCGTCATGTCTGCCTTTTGCAATGGTCACGACCTTTCACAATTGCCACCCTTCAAAAGAGTCACATCCTTTCATCATTTCTGCTCTTTGAGAGGGCCCTTTCCTTATTTTCTTCCGATATCTTTCTTCTTTCATTAATCCTTTTAATTTTTATGCTTCATTGTTTTTTTTCTCCTCCATATTTCTTTACAAATGAACTTTTTTCCCTTTTATATCTCATGTTTGAGGTTGTTACAACTCTTCATTAGATGCTTCTCGACCTTTCATTAAACTTATTTAACTTGTAATTATATAATAGTATATTTTGTGTATTAATCCTATTTTAGAAAGAAAAGTTTACAATGATCAATCTCGCATCCCTGATGTTGAATTGAACCCAATCTGAAAGTGCTATTTTCCACAACACCATCAGGTATTAGCGGAAATCTTGATGAAAAGGAAGTGCCTAACCTTTTTATTGAAGATTGCTTAGCTAGGCTATTCTACTCTTTTCATGAAGCATTAGGGAAGAATTGAAACAATGAATACTTGCATCGAGAATATGAGCATTGACATTGAATGATATATACCTAAGTTGGAAGCCATAAACACCGTCCCCTTAAAGATAACAATTCACAAAAATTTATTGCTACGTTAGGAGTGTGCTGAACGTGGACCCTGAGAAAAATGGCAGGCTACTAAAGTGGAGATTTCTACTTTAGCCATCATGTGAAACTGTGCTTGTAGGGTTCCTCTTTACAACAATTGTGCTCAAACTAACACTTCCAATACAAGCTAGCCGACTGACAACAATGAGAAAGCATTCCTGCAGTCCTCACCCAGCTAATATTTTGCCTCACAAATATAACTACTGACTATTGTAAGTATTCCTAAAGTTTGGTATATGCTTTTGGCTATTGTAAATTTTTTACTCCGAGAAAAGCTTGGGAATGGCTGTAATCCCTGTCTGTGTAGTTGCTTGTAGCAGGCTTACTATCTTCCATTTGATGTTTCATATGGCTATCAACCCTACTATCTTGTAATTAATGGGAGCATTAGTGTAGCCCATAGTAAGTTTGCCTAAGAGAAAGCCCAGTTAATGATATCAAATCTTTTTTCCTTGATGATAATATTGAAATAATTCTAGAGCTGCAGGTGGCCTGATTTTTTTTTAGGATATTAAATAATTCTAACCACATTTTATCATAGTATATTAAATAGTTTTTTTCCAAAGAAATTAATAAGGTCTTGTTGATAGCTTTTTAGTTTTATCTTACTGTTGAAAGTCATATAATTTTCATGAAGTGGAAGTAGAAATGGTGTACTGACAAGAAGACTAATAACTAGAACTGTCTATTTGCAGATTGAATATCTCGAATTCGAGAGACATGGTGCTGCTGGTACTAGCAGTATGTCTTCTCACTACTTTGATCTTCATATAAGACTTAAGAGTGAACAGGAGCACCAGTTCCGTAACATTCAGCGAAATGAATATCATAATCTGTTCAACTTTATCAGGTGAGTTGCAAACCATCATTTCAATAAATTCCATTCACTTATATTAAATCAAAGAAATACGATTTGGGACTCATGCGGAATAATGGATCAATTCTTCTTTCTACCTCCTTTTTCATTTTGATCACCAGGATTGTTCATCTGTTTTCTGTTTTCACCTGAGGTAAATTGCTGCAATGTATTCAGTTCCAAGGGTTTGAAAATTATGAATCTAGGAGATGGGCAAGGTACTGGTGGAGTTGCATCTGTTCTTGAGAATTCTGATGATGAAGCTGTGGATCCACATCTTGAACGTATAAAAAATGCAATTGATGCGGGTGGGGGTGAAGAGAGTGACGAAGAGGCATGGCATACATGGTTTTACTCTTCTGTGATTTTGGCCTTTACTATATTGTGGAGACAATAGAAGAACAATATTGGGACAATGAATTGAGGGAGCCATGTGTCCTGTTTTGTTTGCTTGCAGGATGAGGACTTTGTAGCAGAGAAGGATGATGCAGGATCTCCAACAGAAGGTTCAGAGGAAGAAGAATCTGATGCTAGTGAAAGTGCAGAAACCAAAGAAGTGAGTGCCAGTGTTTCCATCTGGTTTTTTGTTTTCTTTTTTGTATTCTTAATCCTTGAAAAAGCATGTGCTTTGAACAAACTTACACTGTCACTTCTATGGTTAAACTCTTGAAGGCCGAGTTTGATTGTTGCAGACTTGTTGACATGTTTTTTTCGAATAGCACCATTTAAAAAACAGGCTTCATCAGTTGGTGTAATTCGAGCACAATTTAGCAATCATAGGGGATACCATGCATTGCCATATTGGAAGTGGAATTAACTAGCAAGTTCTGTAGAGATAAATAATGAATCAAAATCTTCTATAGGGCACAAGAAATAGATAAGGTACATCTTCTATAGGGGACGTTATTTCTGGATAATAGTTGGGCAAGTATTCCTATGCATTTTAGTTCTCTAGTAGTGACAAATATGGTTTTTTTTTATCATTAACTATTTTGAACTTTTAAGTAGTGTACTTTGACATTTAGGACAGGGGAGATGCATGTGTTTTAATTGACAATACCAGTTTAATTGTAGAGGCTTGCAAAGAAAGAAGTGAAGAAAAAAGAGGCAACTGTTCCTAAATCAACTGCAACAAAGAGGAAAAAAAAAGACGAAGAAGAAGATGGTGGAAAGAAGAGGAGGCAGAAAAAGAAGAAGGATCCAAATGCACCAAAGAGGGCCATGTCTGGCTTTATGTTCTTTTCCCAACTTGAAAGAGAGGTAATTCGTGCATCATCTTGTCTATATTTTCTTGCTTTCAGCAGTACAATTTTTTTTGTGTATTGGAGTTTTCCTTTAATTAGTTTCCTCAACAGGAACCTTTCTTAGACGGTAGTGCCTGTATAGCATCACTTTGAACAGTTTGGTTGGCTTTCGATCAAATAAAGTAGTATACAAGCTTCCTATCATTTGCTTACTTGGAAACCCAATATTTTTGTGCTAATTGATATAACATTTCTTTGAGCCTAGTAGCTCAGCTGTATAGGTTCAGCCAGACATAATAATTTTAGCAGATTTTATTTTAATATTACTATTTGGCTTTGTATTGGTTCATCACTTCAAACAAGACTCTATCTTCCATACTTTTCTTCTTCATTAGCATTTTACAATCCTCTAAGCAAGGGATCAAGGTAGGAGGAAATCAATATCATTGATGGCATAATATTAACAAAAAATAGTGTTTTCAGTGATACAAGCATTGGAATAACTTCTAACTTATTGTAAATTTTTTATCAGCTTTTATTTTGATGTTAATGTTTGGCTTTGCATTGGTCCAAGCAAAACTTTGTCCTCTATACTTTTCTTCTTGCTGGCATTTTACACTCCACTTAACATGGGAATAAGGTAGGAGGGCATCACTGTAATATCCCCAATTAGGAAGGCTATCAATTTTCAACGATTAACATACATTACTGTGCATCCAAATTGATTTTATTTTAAGAAGCAATCAATAACTAATAATAAATTTAACAATTAACACGTTTAAGCCCAATTCCTTCTTCTCTCTTAAACAAGCCAACCTTAAGGAGGATGGAAATTTTCATGTCACAGGGTGTTTGACACCAATCTACAAGTAGGCTTTCTCAAGGGATTGGGATTGTATGTTGGTACCTGTCTTGGGCATTTCCTTCAAGTCATTGGAAATACATATCCTTAACCATCTTGGAATTCACCTAGCTTGTGAGATTTACTTTATCTCACCCAGATTGACAAAGACCTATCCTCTAAAGGGACTATAGAAATTGATGAAGGAATAGTTACAAACATTTAATTCCTTTGTATTATAAACATATACATGTATTCATATAATGTATAACTATATAATTCTAGTTAATATTATGGGATGTGTATGTGTGTGTGTGTATATATATATATATTATATGTATTATCACCTTGCAACTCAAGATTACAAACCCTATTAATGATAGAGAGCATGTGTAGTGGCCTGACTTCAGGAGGCATTGCAGTTGGAGGTATTACGAGCATGTGTCTAAGGGATGGTGCTTTAATAGATGCTCTTAGATTGTTTTTATCACATCCAAAAATGAGGGCTTCCACAGAAGACCTCAAAATTATGATGCATGGAAGGATCCAACAAGTTTTGTAAGATTGCTCGGGCGATTATGGGGAACAATAGTTCAAAAATCGTTGGGGGTTTGCAAGCCTAAGACTCTAGAGATTGGTAGCTTTTGAGAACCTATCGAAAAAGTTCTGGCGACTAAAAGAACACCATCCGCACACAATAAGTAACAACATTATTCACAAGCCTGTTGTGTTTGTTTTGGTTGAGAATAATGAATGGGGGGATTTAGTGTCCCTTGAGGAATGAGGTTTTTTATGAAATGGAATGGGCCCTAGCTATCTCTAAAAAATGTTAGTGATTGGTGTGACAAAAATTGGTAAGAAACTGTGGAGATTAAAACCCTACCTAATGGGTCTCACTTCATGATTTGTCCAAGTAGAAAAGAAAAAGATTGGACTATGGGTAGTGTACCATTCATGAAAGATGGTAGGGGTTTTTTCTTTAAAGATTGGATTGTAATGTCCCCTTGTTGCAGACATTAGAAATTTACTAACCCAACTTATAGAATAATCAAAAGTGACTTTGGAGTTAAATAAAAACTATTTAAAAAGTTTCTTTTAATTAATAAGGGGCAAATGTGACCAAGGGGCAATAAGATGAAAGACAATGGGAATCAGAAGAGTCATGGTTGAGCATTAAAAGACAAAATGTCATTCATTTTGTGCATACTTGGATATTGATTTGGTTTGAGATTTCTCTTGGATAAATTTGGGAAGCTTCAGCTTCTTTTCAAAATCCAAGGACGCAAACCCTCAGGTTCTTCTCGGTGGATTGGATGTATCCCCGATTCATTAGCTATGGTGAATTTGTGATGAAGTTCACAATTGCATTACAAGTTCATTCTGGGTTTTCCAATCTGACTATAATACTGTGTTTAGGATTGGATTTGTTGATAGCTGGTTATTGTTTTGTTGGTGTATAATGCAATAACGTATTTTGAGATATTTTAATGAACATTTACTGGTTAATTGCTGGTTTATTTCCCAAGATATATGTTTATATTCTGAAAATTATTTTGAGATAAATTTGGAGATAATATCCTACTGGGGTATTATGGTAGTATCAGAGCAGTGCATCCTGCCATCCTGAGGGATTGAATCTATAGGAATGAAATATTCATAGACCAAGTTAATTTAGAAATAAACCATTTCCTCGCCTCCTAACTACCTAGCCCAACTAAACTTTAACAAGTACTAAACACAGTAGTTACTTTATTTCGACTACAGAAATATCTGCCGAAGGATTTTATTTGTCTACAATATATTACTCTGAATATTGCATTCAAAATATTGAGGGAGAAGCAACATAGATATTGAATTTTGTTTGAAAAGATTACAGTGACGTATTACCATGTGCAATGATTGGTATTCTTCAAAGCCTGGTATTTTTTGCTAGTCAATTTAAAGTGGGCAAAGAAAGTCTTTTCATGCACAAAATATTAAAATTTCGAAGGCTTTATCATTATTTTCATGGAGAAATAATGATGTCAGCAAAGATATATTAACATATTCCCATGAATACCAAATAGGTCTATGCGGCAGCAGAACAATATCAGTTGTATGGTGAGTTACATTTGGCAGAACATGTGAATGATAGTAATATTAAATGCTTCAAATCTAAGAAATGATTCATTGTGGAGGAACAAGACCAGTCTGCTGAAAGGTGACCAATTTTCAAATGCATCATATTGGCCGATATATTACACTCCTGAGTCTTCCGTGATTGGGTGGACAATTTCCTGCTAAAACCAATTGATTGCATGAGCATTATATTTGTGGTGAAACGTAATATCATTCAGATTATTTTTCCTTATTAGGGTTGATATTATATCGCCCTTGGGGAAAATATATAAATATTGTTGTGAAATACCAAGCAGAGACTCTGTTTTAAAATGGAGTTTTCATTGCTTGAGCATCTGTGTGTGGTTTCCTATTGGGGACTTTGAAAACCGTTTTGCGAGTTTCAGATCAAAGAACATTTCTGGGAGCCATACAAGAAGTTGGATAGGAGGAGTTGGCCTATGGGATCATCATATCAGTTTCAATTCAAGAATATGGTAATGACTGTTCCGTAGCCAAGTTTGGTTGGTGAAGAGGCGTTACAAAGGAAACAAAACCATCAGGCTTACTTCTTGTGGGCAAATATTTGATTCTAAGCGAAGACTAAAGTTTGGGAAAAAAAATGGTGCCATAAATTTATTGAAGCCCATATTTTGAAAACAATTTGAATTTATCATGGTGCGACCATATTTCTGCATGTCGTGAAACTAATTGGAGGCTTTTGATAGTCCAAATCAAATTTTTTATATAATTCTGGTGGCTGTGACTAAAGTTTGAAAGGAATTATTTAAAAAACAAAAGAATCTACCCTTTCTATTTGTCTCCGTAACTCCTGTTATTGTAAACTCAGCCTTTATTTCATTCCATGTTTGGCCGAACGGATTGACCTCTCAATGTTTTAGCCTCTGTCGTATTACCTGGGCAATTAAATAACTAAAGTAGAGATCAAAGTGAGAGACATTGGTATTTAAAATGGTCGAAGAAAGCTTGAGCAATTGCCGTTACAGAATTTTTAGATAGCAGACTATGGGTAATTGTTTCCATATCAGGTCAAACATATGTCCTTTCTGAGCAGAGAAGTCATGATTCACATCCAGAGGGGTGTTACTGTGGAGCTCTTTCGTTAGGTGAAACCAAATTGTTGGTGATTGGTGTAACAGAGAGTAACACTGTCATGAGTTTAAAAATACCAGAGACAAGAAAGTACTAAGATTTTGGAAAATAAAAACTAAACAGTTTTTGAGACTACATATGTACCAAAATAAATTAAGTTGGAAGTTTCATCTTTTTGGGCAGTTTACAGAAGTGATTGCGGAGGACTAATTGTTGGTGAGCTCATTTGTTGTGGCAAGGCGTTACTTTGTAACACCAATCTATGTTAGTGCAGGGAGTCAGGGCAATCCGATTTTGCAGTTTAGGAAGGTTTCAGAAATTGGGAAGGGGAATAGAAAAAATGTAATTGTGGATGCTAGTATTTTTTACGGGAGTTAATTAATTTTGCATCTTTCAGAGGAGGCTATCGTTTTCAATATCAGCATGTACTCAAAATCAAGGATTCGACCTGGTCTTGTGTCTTCCAAATCAAATCCATAAGTGTGAGCTGGATAGAGGCACTGGGGTCTAATAACTAGCTCAAGTTGGAAGTTTAGAATGCAAATTAAGAGTTGTTCCGTAGTAATTGGAGATAAACTTTTCTCTATCAAATCAAATACAGTTTATGCTGTTAGATTTACATTTGTACATAAACTGGAATTGAATGAAGCTGCGATTATCAGCCTTTGCAAATTTGAGAAGGTTTCCAATAGCGTTGCTATAGTAGGGAAGAAAGTTGATGTTGTGACAGAACTAGACTGGTATATAATCTTAGAGCTTCCATTTGAAGATTTATCACATTGAACAACAGCGGGTGCATATAGCAGGTAACTCATTTGATTGTTGCATTATCAATCTGTGGTGCGAATCCAAGGTTGTATGGATCTACTGTTCACAGTAATTATACACAGGAAGTAATATTAAGGGAAGACTGCTATAACAATGTTTTAGTTCTGCTTTGGATATAAATTGATTTAATGCTTGAACTTTGCCTATCATTAATTTGTGATCAAAATTAAGAAGCTAAAATATTCAGACTAAAATGCTCTATCAACTTGCACTTGATATGTTTGATGGAATGTTTGAGTCCTGATTTTTGGTAAAGTTCAGCCATACGAAGTCTGGGACTGGGCAAGATTCCTGTGTTAGATATAACAGATTTTGAAAAACTAGTGCAAATAATTTGACAAAGTTACAAGGCAGATTTAAATTCAGAATAGGGGCATGCAGTGAGGAAGAAATTGGGAAACAGCATTTCAGAACAGTGAAAAAACATGTTTAGGTAACTACTGTCATTTATTGTCAAGGACAAGAAACAAATTCTCAAAGAAAAGCTCTATAAAATAGAAAGAAAACTTGCATGTCTGCCTAAATCAATGAATGAATCACTTCACAATTTGGAAGCAATTGAGAATTGTTTATCCATGATAGAACAACTAGGTTTTAAGAGTAAACGAGTGAACATACTTCTTGCTGCGATTCCCTTGGCCAAGCCAACATTGTCGAGGCATCCTGATAGGGGGGTAAGACTTGCAGTCACACAATGTATTGTTCAGGTTATGAGGATAATAGCATCACATGATCCTTATAGTGGGGAAGTAATGAATTAGCTATTCCAATTGATCGTGGAAAGTTTTCAAGGATTGAATAATAACCGTAATCCATCCTTTGGTAAGGCAGTCAAAATTTTGGAAACAGTGGCAAAACTTAGAGCTTGTGTGGTTATGATAGATCTTGGTTGTTAAGGTCTAATTCTTGATATGTTCTGTTGGGTGGATATTTTGCAACCGACAGTTTTGGGTAAAAATTCAGTCGCAAAATAGGATGACCAGCCACAGCGTGTGAGACAGAGTCTCTCCTACCTTAAAGGGAAGGCTCCCCCTTCTCACTGTTCCTTGGATCAACTCAAGGTAAGCAAGAAATTGAGAGATTTATAAACTGGGTGTTACTATTATCCTTTCTTCTTAACTTTCAAGAAAGGATCCACTTATTCGTAAGGCGAATAATGGGCAAGGTGAATCTCTAATTACACTTCTATCACGAGCTGGAAATAGTGATACCGATAAATTTTAACTAACTCAAAGGCTAGCCAAAATGTACCAGTTTGGCTCTAAGTCCTGTTGTACTTCTATGTGGTAAAATGTTTACAATTAGGGCACAAAGACTCCTAAAAGTAACAACAATCTAACTATTTTGCGAATCAAGATGAAAATACAAGCTACAGACAAAGCTTCTAGCTACGGATTTTCACAATTGTTCCTGGTCAAAGCTCGGGATTCAATTGTTTCTTAACTCTTTTCTATCAATCACAAGATACAATATCAATAACAAAAGATAGTATGAATCAAAGGTAACTTGAATGAATTATAGACACAGCTTACAATTCACACAAATAACAATTTCACTTAATCAAAGTTAAGTCTCAAATGCTCCTTTGTATTCACTTTCTCTCAAAATAGTGCTGCACAAACAAAGTTTTGCTGGCACAATTTCTATAGAGCTCTTTTGCATAAAGATAATGATGATATTACAATGAGGGGGGCACTCTTTTATATAGGCAAAG
The DNA here is from genome assembly GCA_028749045.1 of Cupressus sempervirens. Classification (NCBI taxonomy): domain Eukaryota; kingdom Viridiplantae; phylum Streptophyta; class Pinopsida; order Cupressales; family Cupressaceae; genus Cupressus; species Cupressus sempervirens. The sequence goes on along the minus strand of CM053793.1, from coordinate 441,379,110 downwards.
AAGTTGAGAAAAAGGGGGAGGAAAAAGTGGGAGCAACTCAACCAACTTTGACCAAGTCTAACTACAGCAAATAAAAGGTTACATGCAACTGCACATGCAACTTGCATTACATCTTTTACATACACATGTAATGCGAGTAATTACACTTTTTCATGTAATGCATCTTCTCCAACTACAAACATGAAAGAAGAAGAAAAAAGACGGAAGAGAAAAGAACAATTCTGAAAGGCCTTGTACTTGACGATGCAATCCCAGTTGATAACAGGATTGGGAGTTCCTGTACCTTGTACTGCTGTATTCACGTTGATAACCATAGTGTTGCGTTTTTTGACAACCTCTAGCTCTCTTTGATGAATTGTCCATTATCATGTGGAAACTTGATGTGATCCATCTTTTCTCGCTCAAGTTGTCGTGAATTCTCCTTTGTAGATCAACACAAACTGGAGTCTTTGACACTTTGGAAACCTTCTTGACTATGTTTGGATGTACACTCGGAACAACTTTCCATCAACACCTTTAACTCTTTTTCTTTTTTCTTTTTTGAAGTAAAGTGCTTAGCGCATGGGAATGTGTGTAAATGGAGATTGCTGATTTTCAAAAAGTGACTTGGGCTTTCAAGATGTCATTGCACGAAAAATGGATTACATGTAAATGCAACATGTAACGGAAGGTGGAGGGTGAAACGAGATGTAAGTGCGAATGAAAGGTACACTTTATGTGTACATGCGGGTGCAAATGAAGAATAACATGTAAAATATGTTATGAGGTGAAAACATGTATGGAAACATGTACTTATTCATGTAAGTGCAAATGCGTATATGAAGATGGAAATGAAACAATGGAGGTGAGATAATGAATTATATAGTCACTTTTGGAAAAAGGAAGAAGTCAAAATTCATGCAAAGTGAAAATAACATCTTTTTTGTCTTTTAAAAATATGACTTTTGATCAAAATTGGACTTTTTAGATGCAATTACACGTAAAGCATTTCGTGTAATCGTGTTGTGCGAATGAAAGCGAAAAATGAGATGGATGAAAATGGAAACGGAAAATGGGATTACATGCATGTGCGGATGGCGAATGAAGTGAAAAACATGTAATTGCATTTGTCGGATGAAATGTGAGATGTAATGACATGGAAATGGAATGTGAAATGAAATGATAATGCTTTCGCATGTAGTGAAGGAAAAACAAGTTTTTGGGAAAAAACTTGCAACTTCTTCAAAATGGAGAAACACCAGCAACAAGCACACAAAAACAAAACAAGAGAAAAACATACCTTTGAAAATAACTCAAAACATGCTAAGATGTAATGCATTCCCAAAGATGAAATTCGAATTTGGAACTTGGGGAAGAACCAAAGACATCAAAATGAAGAAAAATTTCATATTTAAAGAAAAAATGCACATTCTAAGGCAAAGATTTTCACAAATGGCATCCATCCAACGATTTCAAGCATCAAATCGGCAAGGATAAGCATGAATTAAAACACAAGAAAGAAGAAGTGCACTTACTTGATGAATATGTGCCAAAAATGAAGGAAAAGATGCTCTTTCTTTGAAATTTTCTTCAAAAATGATGAGAATTTGTCAAATCTCCAAAATCCGAATGATAGAATCTAAAATGCTTTACTGCCTTGACAACAACATAAGCATGTTTCTCCATTTGGCTATATTTTAATTCATGAGCTTTCAGAGGACAACTCATAAATGAAATAGGTGATTCAATACCTTCATTATTTTTCTGCATCAGAATTGCAGAAAGGGTATGCTCTGAAGCATAACTATACATAATAAAGCTTTTAGTGTAATCAGGACATACCAACACAGGAGCATGTGCTATGGCCTCTTTGATTTCCGCAAATGCTTTCTTTCCTTCCTGATTCCAATGAAATGCATTCTTTCCTTTCATCATCTCAACAATATGACGAGTAAGTTCAGCAAAGTCTGGCACAAATCTTCTGAGGAAATTCACCTTTCCGAAGAAAGAATGAACTGCTGTCTTAATTGATGGTAAAGATAAATTTTGAATCGCTATCACCCTTTCAGGATCAATTTTGATACCTTCTTTTGACACAATATGTCCTAAGAGCTTTCCTTCCATCAAACCAAAAACTGACTTCTTGGTATTTAAGGATACGCCATGTTGCCTGCACCTTTCTAAAACTTGTTGTAGATGAAAGAAATGATCTTGACGGTTTTTGGAATAAACAGTCAAGTCATCTAAGTATACAACAATACTTTCATTTATTAAACCATCAAAAGCAAGATCCATTGCTCTTTGAATAGTCGCTCCGGCATTAATCAAGCCAAAAGGCATCCGCCTATATGCAAAAGTATCCCATGGGGTAGTAAATGCTGTCTTGTATTGATCATCTTCACGGACCTTAATTTGATTATACCTAGAAAAACCATCAAGCATAGACAACATCTCAGAACCAGTGACAGCTTGCAAAACTTGATCCATGACTGGCAATGGATAATTGTCCTTGAGTGATGCTTGATTAAGATTACGGAAATCCACACATATGCGAATTTCACCATTCTTTTTTCTGACAGGAACAATATTGGCTACCCAGGATGAATGATGAATAGGAAAAATGATACCTGGTTCAAGCATCTTCTGAATTTCAGCTAGGATAGTACCTGAGATCTTAAGATTGTATTGCCTCTGCTTTTGACGGAAAGGAGTGGCACCAAACTTCAGAGGAATATCATGCTGAACTTCTTTAGGACGGAAAGATTTCAGATCTTCATACGAATAAGCTAGGACATCTCTATATTCACGAAGAAGAACAATGAACTTTTCCTTTTCTTCGTCTGTGCACCAATTTTCGATGTTCACCGGCTTTGGGTCTTCATTTGTTCCAATGTTGTGTTTCTCATAATGTTCCATAGACTTGGTTCTTTCCTTTTGTTGTTCTTTGATATATCTATCATGTTTATCAAACAATTTTTCCAAAGAAATCAAACCTTTAGGAATCTTTTTCCCTTTGAGTTGAATGACTTCATGACCGGTTTCTGGATCTACTTCAGAGAGCACTTCATTGGGACCACATTCACCTCCTTCAAAATACATTTCATCAAATCCTTCTTTTGTCTCAAGAAAGTTGATAATTTGATTATCATCATTGAACACTTGCCAATGTTCACAATTATCAGGAATACTTGGTCGGTAGACCAACTGTATTTCATAGATGTTATCTTCAAAATGCTGATGTGGAAGTAGAAGAGTGGCTGAAACTGCAAGTGTATCAGCTCTATCATTCAACTCTCTAGGAATGACTGAAATGTTGAAAGCATCAAAAAGCTGGATATAACCCCAAGCTAAATCACGATAGTGTCTAAGTTGGTCATTTTTGGCTTGATATTGACCCTTAATTTGATACACTACCAATTCAGCATCACCTTTAACATGCAAGTTCTGAATTCCTCTAGCTTGCGCCATGTTCAATCCCAATATCAAGGCTTCATATTCAGCCGTGTTATTGGTGTTAGGAAACTGCAACTTGTACGAAAATGGGAAGAATTCACCATCAGGAGAAATAAAAACAACTCCAGCACTGAATCCCATGGAAGCACAACTTCCATCAAATTCCATAACCCAAATAATATTAGAGCTGCTTGTACTTGCACCAGAATCATTTAGAATAATTCTTCCTTCAAGGGAATCAGTAGAATCACTTTCAGAATGCATCTCTTCATCCTTTAAATAATCCATGGGATCATTTTTAGGGATATCTTTGTCATCAGGAATGACATCTTCATCTATGGCATCGACAAATTTCTCAGTATTTGGTAATAGTGAAGAGCTTTCAGACTTTGTCCAATCTTTAGCAAACTCAGATATTTCATCAATATGTAGATAATAATTTCCCATTCCTGCTGATTCAAAAAGAATTTGGGCATGTGGATCATTGGATTTGACTACCACATACTTAGTTTCTCGTTCAGGATACAATTTTTGTATCACACCCTTAACAGGTATTCTAGCTTCAGTCATATCCATGTTAAGTTCTCCTCCTACATCCTTACAGAAATTGCGACCAAGTAACATACCATAGGAGGCTGGTACATCAACAACTAATACCGTCATTTTGATCTTTTTGTCTGGGAAAGACGCAAAAGCAAATTGAGCATCTTTGATTTTCCCTTTTAGAGGCACTTGTTTGTTCTCCATAGAATAACAGCTACCAAAAGATTTGGTTAGGGTTAAACCTAAGGCATCTGCAACCTTGGCAGGCATGACATTATCAGAGGCACCTAAATCTATGACGCAGTTACTTAACTTGAAACCGTTGATCAAAAGGGAAAGATAGAAAGGCTCAATCTTCCCTGGAATGGAGGATGGAATGGTTACTAAGTTATTTGGCATATTCTTGACTTCAGGAGTAACCAGGTGGGTTTGAGTAGGGTGTGATTCTTTCACAAATTTAGCAAGTCTTTCCATCTGGTCTGGATAAGCTTGTAGGTATTCTACCTCAGACATTTGAATTTTGGTCTTCTTAGCATGATCTATAATATAAAAAGCTTGAAAGGAATTTGCTAAGGAAGAATTAAAATTTTCAGCCTGAGCTCTAGGCATACTGGGCTTCAAAACAGAAGATGCAAGAATAGTTTGATCAGCACTTACTTGATTTTTAGCTGGATCATTAGGCATACTAGGCAATAGTGTTCCTCTTTTTGCAATGGTAACAGGCATCTGAGGAGCATCCAGCTTGTTTTCAGCCTCTTCTTGTTGTTGAGCCAACTTAGTTTGTGAACGTGTCATCACCGCATAAGCTTGTGCAAAATCAATTTCATGATCTTCTTCAGCACTGTACTGCATATAACCAATAGTAGAGTCGCCAACTGCCTGAGGATCTTCATGATACAGAGCAGCAATATCCTCGAAAAGATATTCATCTTGATTTTCATTCAATGGATCAGCTTCGAAGTAACCAATAGTTGTGTTACTTGGTGGTGCTTCGAGCGCAAGCCTCTCCGGTGGAGGAGGAAGCTTATTCTGATTCTTAGCCGCATAATTGTTTGCAGCATTAGGATAAGGTCGCCTTGGAATATCCTTATATGGTGCTGCATATGAACCTTGAGATATTTGTTTCTTGAGAGCAAGAAGTTCATTTGCCAGCTTTTGAACTAGTGGATCGGATGTACCCGATGAAGAAGATTCCGAGGCGGAATTATTCTTGAATCAGCTAGCATCTTTGCGAATCTTTCCTGCAAGTATTAGATCATCTTCAATCTCAGTTGCCAAAGATTGTGCGAGAGCCAATGTTGCAAGGGCAGCCCTTCGAAGTAAAAAGCTAACTTCAGGAAGTTGTGTTGATGAAGAAACACTTCAAATTCGTAGCAGTGGGCTGAGAAGCAACTGGAATTCTATTAGCTAATTTATTGAACTTAGATATAAACTCCCGCATTCCATCATTTGCCTCCTTCATTTGTGTGAGCTGTGCTAGGAGAGCATGCTCATCTTCTGCAGGCTTGAATCTTTCAAGGAACTTAGCATGCAGAGATGCCCAATCAGTGATTGAATTAGGGTCTAAATTATAGAACCAATAAGCTGCTATACCTTGTAAAGGCCCAATAAAGAGTCTTACAGATATATCTTCATGTTCCACACCAAAGACTCCCACAGCAATGTAAAAGGCTTTAATGTGTTCATCAGGATGTTGCTTACCATCTCCGTAGAATTTGGGAAAATTCTTACGAGAACCTTGAGGTAATGCATGCAATGGTGCTGCAAGATTTAACGGACCAAAAGCTGCTCCTCACGGACCAGCAGCCATATTGATAATTGGAACGTTAGTAGTAGCTAATTTTAATTGTGCAGCAGATAACAAGGGTTTGAGGAAAAATTGGGAATTTTCACTGGGCACAGAGGACTTCTTTTTAGGAGGAGGATAACTTGTAGTACGGGAGAGAGAGGGAATAGTAGTAAGTCAAAATGAGCCCGTTGAGCCCAAAATGATCTGGTAGAGCTTGAAGAACTTTCTCCCTTCTTCCTCCGTGAATACACGTACTCAAAACTTGCCAGTGTGATAACCAGTAATGCCAATCAGAATAAGGAACTAAACTTCAAACGAAAGCTTAAGGCTTCCGAATGCGTTCGATCCCCAACAGAGTCGCCAAAAAACTGTTGGGTGGATATTTTGCAACCAACAGTTTTGGGTAAAAATTTAGTCGCAAAATAGGATGACCAGCCACAGCTTGTGAGACAGAGTCTCTCCTACCTTAAAGGGAAGGCTCCCCCTTCTCACTGTTCCTTGGATCAACTCAAGGTAAGCAAAAAATTGAGAGATTTATAAACTGGGTGTTACTATTATCCTTTCTTCTTAACTTTCAAGAAAGGATCCACTTATTCGTAAGGCGAATAATGGGCAAGGTGAATCTCTAATTACACTTCTATCACGAGCTGGAAACAGTGATACCGATAAATTTTAACTAACTCAAAGGCTAGCCAAAATGTACCAGTTTGGCTCTAAGTCCTGTTGTACTTCTATGTGGTAAAATGTTTACAATTAGGGCACAAAGACTCCTAAAAGTAACAACAATCTAACTATTTTGCGAATCAAGATGAAAATACAAGCTACAGACAAAGCTTCTAGCTATGGATTTTCACAATTGTTCTTGGTCAAAGCTGGGGATTCAATTGTTTCTTAACTCTTTTCTATCAATCACAAGATACAATATCAATAACAAAAGATAGTACAAATCAAAGGTAACTTGAATGAATTATAGACACAGCTTACAATTCACACAAATAACAATTTCACTTAATCAAAATTAAGTCTCAAATGCTCCTTTGTATTCACTTTCTCTCAAAATAGTGCTGCACAAACAAAGTTCTGTTGGCACAATTTCTCCAGAGCTCTTTTGCATAAAGATAATGATGATTTTACAATGAGGGGGGCACTCTTTTATATAGGCAAAGAAGTTGGGAAAAAGGGGGAGAAAAAAGTGGGAGCAACTCAACCAACTTTGACCAAGTCTAACTACAAAAAATAAAAGGTTACATGCAACTGCACATGCAACTCGCATTACATCTTTTACATACACATGTAATGCGAGTAATTACACTTTTTCATGTAATGCATCTTCTCCAACTACAAACATGAAAGAAGAAGAAAGAAGACGGAAGAGAAAAGAACAATTCTGAAAGGCCTTGTACTTGACGATGCAATCCCAGTTGATAACAGGATTGGGAGTTCCTGTACCTTGTACTGCTGTATTCACGTTGATAACCATAGTGTTGCGTTTTTTGACAACCTCTAGCTCTCTTTGATGAATTGTCCATTATCATGTGGAAAATTGATGTGATCCATCTTTTCTCGCTCAAGTTGTCGTGAATTCTCCTTTGTAGATGAACACAAACTGGAGTCTTTGACACTTTGGAAACTTTCTTGACTATGTTTGGATGTACACTCGAAACAACTTTCCATCAGCACCTTTAACTCTCTGTTTTTTTTTTTTGAAGTAAAGTGCTTAGCGCATGGGAATGTGTGTAAATGGAGATTGCTGATTTTCAAAAAGTGACTTGGGCTTTCAAAATGTCATTGCACGAAAAATGGATTACATGTAAATGCAACATGTAACGGAAAGTGGAGGGTGAAACGAGATGTAAGTGCGAATGAAAGGTACACTTTACGTGTACATGCGGGTGCAAATGAAGGATAACATGTAAAATATGTTATGAGGTGAAAACATGTATGGAAACATGTACTTATTCATGTAAGTGCAAATGCGTATATGAAGATGGAAATGAAACAATGGAGGTGAGATAATGAATTATATAGTCACTTTTGTAAAAAGAAAGAAGTCAAAATTCATGGAAAGTGAAAATAACATCTTTTTTGTCTTTTCAAAATAAGACTTTTGATCAAAATCGGACCTTTTAGATGCAATTACACGTAAAGCATTTCGTGTAATCGTGTCGTGCGAATGAAAGCGAAAAATGAGATGGATGAAAATGGAAACGAAAAATGGGATTACATGCATGTGCGGATGGCGAATGAAGTGAAAAACATGTAATTGCATTTGTCGGATGAAATGTGAGATGTAATGATGTGGAAACGGAATGTGAAATGAAATTATAATTCTTTCGCATGTAGTGAAGGAAAAACAAGTTTTTGGTAAAAAACTTGCAACTTCTCCAAAATGGAGAAAAACCGGCAACAAGCACACAAAAAAAAAACAAGAGAAAAACATACCTTTGAAAATAACTCAAAACATGCTAAGATGTAATGCATTCCCAAAGATGAAATTCGAATTTGGAACTTGGGGAAGAACCAAAGACATCAAAATGAAGAAAAATTTCATATTTAAAGAAAAAATGCACATTCTAAGGCAAAGATTTTCACAAATGGCATCCATCCAACGATTTCAAGCATCAAATCAGCAAGGATAAGCATGAATTGAAACACAAGAAAGAAGAAGTCCACTTACTTGATGAATATGTGCCAAAAATGAAGGAAAAGATGCTCTTTCTTTGAAATTTTCTTCAAAAATGATGAGAATTTGTCAAATCTCCAAAATCCGAATAATAGAGGGCAGCAAACAAGGAGATTATTATGCAAGATCACAAAACGTGCCCTAAATTAGCTCCTCGTTGCCATGTTTTAAAGATTTGAAAGTTCTTGAGCCGTTTTTATCAAAACAAGCAAAAAACGTGATCTTCAAAGTAGAGTATTTTGATGATTTAACACCAAAATAATGATCCTCAACCAATGTAATCACCTAAAAAGGTAAAAACGACTTGATCTCATGCAAAAACGTGATCAAAATTGGCAGATTTATGGATTTTTATGCAAAAAATGTGCCCTAGCTTGAAGTTTAAAATATGTTTTTGGGTGCAATAACTTGATTTTTGATGAGGACAAAATGATCACCTCTCCAAAACATGATGAATGCAATTGATTTCATTCAAATCCATGGAGAGAAGCAAATGTTATGATCGAAATAGGAGGTTTTTGGAGCAAGAACATGTTTTCTTCACATAATAGGACATTTTTGTGTTCATTGCATATTTTAAAACATGTAATAAGGTAAAATAGGACCTTTTTGATGCAATTGCATGTTTTAATATATGTCTTTGGTTATAATCTCACTTTTTGAAGCCCATTACATATTTTAAAATGTGCAAGTCTCCAAAATCTCACTTTTTGGAGTCACTTACATATTTTAAAAACATATCTCACATTTTTTATGCACAAGCATGAAAACTCAACTTTTCATGTCATTGCATCAAAAAGGTCCACTTTAAGAAGCTTTTGATGTAATGACTTGAAAAATGTCCTCAAAATGAATTTTTATATGCATTAGCATGAAAAGTTTCCACTTTTCATAGTTTTTTTACATGCATATGCATATAAAATGTCCACTTTTAGACTTTTTAGTTATGCATTTCACTTATTTTTATAAAAATGTCAACAATATGGGTCAAAAATAATATTTATGTATTATATTAATCAATATAAATCATAAACATTAAGTTAAAGTGACATTTATATAAGTATTTGATTTAAAAATCAAAAATTTAAAAAGTAACTATATAGTTCTATAGTCACTTTAAGTGAAAAATTTAAAAGTAACTCAACTTAAAATTATAACATAAAGTGCACTATAGTCACTTTAAGTTATAAATTTAAAAGAAAAGTAACTTAAAACATAACAAAAAGTGAATAAAATGTTATATTTTTAAAAAGTGAATGTCAAAATGAAAATATAACATCATATTTTTAATTCGTGTTGTTGCACCTAAAATGTCCACTTTTGAGGCACTAAAATGACCATATCTCTTGACTGACAACTTCGATTGACCTCTAGGTTAGACCGAATCGAAGGGGAAAACAAAAGGCATAAGATGAGCAAATTCAAAGGACCAAAAACAAGCAAACACAAACTCAAAAGCAAAGAACGAACTCTGAAGGCTTCAAAAATCAAGCAAAGGCTCGACAGAAAGAAAAACAAAAACGACTTGACGAAGGCCTTCAGTAAAACAACTTGATATTTGAATTGAAATGGAGCAATCGATCAACATTAAGCAATTGAATATCAAATTCAAGCTTAGAGAGACACGAAACTAGCTTGGAAAAGTTTCGTGCTGTTACCAACATTTTGTGATGACAAAATGCAGGACAACATGTTCCATCGGTTTTTTATTGCTATTAGAGGGGCCCACAAGAAAAATATTTTATCTTTTATGGAGTCTATTATGTCTTTGATCATTGAGGAGAGTGATGATGACTCTCATCACTTCTTATTTACTGTATTGGCTGATTTGAAACAAACTTGTGTTAATTCTTCGGATGCTGGTAGTTTGCCTATAGACGGAGATGAAAAGAAAGACAAAACTCAGTCATATGGGCAGTTTAACAGGGATGAAGCTGATGGTATTATGAGGGGCCACAAGATTGAAAAAGACACTGGGAAGTTGAAGGAGTCTCCTTGCATTTTGGCTTTAGATCTGTTAGTTGACTTCAAAATTGATGACACTTCTGATGGGGCAGCTAATTGTGTAGCAGCAACCAAGAATAGACAAGAATATATTCATCTTTGTGATGGTAATACTTTCAGAAAACATACTTTTTGAGATGGATATTGATTGGATATTGGAGAATCCACTGTTCGAGTTTGATGATGGAACACCTTGTGATATTGATCAAGAGCCAGCGAATGATATTGATTGCAGCTAGGAGGTGACTGATTTATTACATTTGATAGAGGGGCATAATGCTGGTTACAAATCAGCCTTGGATAGTAACTTGGCTAACAGTATGGCCAAGGAGCCTATATGGATAAAGGTGTCATGCCCAAAACTTGAAGGCAAAAACACACACACAAATTTTTTTTTTTGAATTAATAATTTAACATGCCCTAGGTTTGAAATGATTGATAATAGTTTTAGTACAGGTTCTTTACTTTACGTCCTAAGGTTATAAACATGAGGGCGATAACAACATTACGATTTTGAAACTCACTATATCAATTCAACTCTTCATTATCGTAATTGTTGATGCGAGTTTTGTGTCACTACATAACATATTAGTAATTGGATGCTTGATACAAAATATCAAATACACAATTCCTCTCTTGAAAAGTTATCTCTCATGGGACATGAGTATAACTCCAATGTTCCTTACACCGTTGGATACTCGCTCAGTTTTATCAATGTGATTTGCTGGTAATCACGTAGGTGGCCTTACGTTTTCTTGTTTGAGAAAAATTTGGATCTTGGTGAGAAAATGGAGATGGTGGTTCGGTGTGAATGCTAGATGATGTTGATGGCGCGATGATGGCAATGTAGGGTGAATGGCGATGGAAGGTGAGAATGCTGATGTTTTGGTTTACTTCTCTAACTAACCTCTTCTAAGCATGAAATTTGGCTGCTCAACTACTCCTACTCCTAAGAATGGAAGGTTAGCAGATGGACGGGGATCGAATCTAATGAAGGCTAACCAGCGGCCCTACCTCCATAGATGCAACGCTTCAAAGGAAAGTAAACTAGATCACCACACAAAGCCTCCCAACCAGCCGCTAGGATGCTAGTGGCCTAGTGTTGACCCCTATCAAACATCTACCAAAGCTACCATGCAACTATCCATTTTATTTTACTCTTACTCTAACAACTTGAAATGAAATTGCTTCAACTTGAAAAGAAAATTTAACTATGTGGAAGTAGAAAACATGCAATAACACCCAATGTTCTTAGTCAACATGCAATGAAAAAGAGAGCACTTTGGTATTATTTTCGCAACAATTTCTCCAAAACCCCCCCCCTTTACAAATGAGAGCCAATGGCCTTATATAGAGGTCCAAAATACAATGGACGGTAGAGATCAAAACAAGATCGACGATCCAGATTGGATCCAAAAACCCTAATTAGGGTTGTCACCCCATCGGCCAATGAGAAGATGCCACCTCATCAATGGACCAATGAAAAAAGTGCAAAACTGGCAACCAATGAGAAGGCACCAAAATGGTGGCCAATCAAAAACAAACACTTGTCCTATTCTAGAAGAAAGAGAAAGTTGCCACTTGGGCTTACATAAGATGATCTTCTAATATAATTCTTCCTTTTTCTTTTGTTCTTTTAGCTAAGGCAATGAACTTAGCTAGCCTTTCGTTAACTTCTTCCATAGGAGGACAAGGTGTGTGCTTCGTTCGGAGTTCTGCTGACTTTGCCACGCTATTTGCTGCTTGTAGTATCCTTTCGTGATCCTTCTCATATTCCTTTGCAAACCCAATAAAAGCATTGAGTGAGGAAAGGGTGTTCAGATGTTTCCTTTTGACGGCAGCCTTTCCTAACTCATCCAATCTCGATCCAAATCCTGTCTCATTGACATCCTCCTCTCTAATACCCTCAAAATCAAGCGCCACCCCAACGTCGCTCATCATGGTCGAAATGGAAGTGTCGACGCTTGGGCCGTGTTGTGCAATCTCATCATGAATTTCTTCAAGTGTTCTGAATCTGGTAGTCAATGCGACATACCAAGATTCAACTATGCTCAATCCTCTCTCATCAACCAACCGGGCTCTTTCCAAATATGCCTCCGGTAGCCTAATGAGCGCCTGCAGCCTAGGAATAACCAAATCCTTGATGGGAAGAAAATTCTTCCATTCCTCTTCAAATAATCTGAATTTGTTTCTAACAGTCACCAATGACTGGAATGTTGAGATGAAGGAGGGCAAGAAATTTTGCCCATCTTGGATTGTATCATAGATCCAACCCCTTACTTCATGTAACTGAGCTGATACCTCTTCTGAATTGCTCCCGCTGTCTTGAGGAAGGGCTGCCTGATGCAGCTGTTGGATTGGCTGGCAATCTCTCCAATATTTGTTTTCGGCCTCCAACTTTACTATCCTTTCGTTTGCCTTCCTCAATCCTTCTCTGATTGATGCTATGCCTTCCTGAACCTCCTCACATTCCATATCATCTGTATTTCTTCCCAAATTATGTTCTACTATTTCGTACTCCCAGGCTGCAATCTCATCTGCTGCCTTATTGACTGTTGGTATAGCAATCTGAACCCTTCGGTGACCATCACTGTCGCTTCTGATTACCCTTGCCACCGTATTTGCCATCTGTTTTTGGTTCTCGCTATCATCCTTTTCTATTAGTCCTTGGATATCATCAATTGCGTGAGCCATTACCACCTCGCCTCTCGGCATAAGCATTTGCCTTAACCATAGTGGTGCAGTGCATCTCCCCAAATCCGGATTCGGTTCGACCAACAAAGCATCACCAACGGCCTTAGACGCTTGACTTATCTCTTCAATATCAATCGGCCCATCTTCTTCTATACTAGTTTCTGCCATATTTCCTTGCTGGTTCTCCGAGAGAGGGGAGTACTCCGTACTTTCACTGTAGCCACTTGATTCCGAATCAGAGCTCACCTCCACTGCGGCCCCTTTATCACTCGAATTGACCTCTTGGCTTCTAGCCTTAGTTATACTCTCCCTTGACGGCGCTGCCCGCTGTCTCTTGGCTGGAGGTTCCGAACGTTCTTGGCTTTTCTCTACCTCCAAAGCCCTCTTTTTGCTATTTCTAACTGTCTCCGATTGCCGGCCACTTCCTTCACCCTTCTGTCCGATTGATTCTACTAGACCTTCCTTCGGTTTCATCATCTCATAAGTAAGGAGAACCTTTTGTCTTTGTAGCTTTCTCATCTTGGCATTATACCACGACTCGGTATGCAAATCTACTGTCCTTGTGACTGCCTCCAAGGAAGGATCCTGATGATCGTCCCAATCCACTGGATTCAACTCTGTTCCAACTACTGTCTCATAGTCTTCTCTCAACACACTACGATCATCCTCCAATTGATCGGGAATATCAAGGCCTCTCCATCTGATATCTCTCATCATGTTCACTGACAATCTCGAGAAAGCTAGCTTTCTCACGTGAAAATCATCCTTTGCATTGGCCCAAAAGTCCTCTATAGTGGGAACATGCTTAAATTCGCTTCCATGAGATCCCTTGATAAGACCAACAGGGTCAAATCCTTGCCTTGCTCTGTACCATCCTAGATGATACCACTCCAATTCCTTTTCCGCAGCCTCAAAGGTGGCCCGATTTGGGCAACTATCATTGCCAATTATAATTGAGAAGGAAACGCCTGTTTTCCCCTCATTCCTCATTACTCTATCATAGTGCTCAACTTGCCTAGCCAATTCCATCAAAACTACCTTGTCGGGCGGGTATCTTGGAAGCCTCTTGGGACAAACTATACTTCCTGCCACTCTAATGTATGTGAATTGCGGGAATTGGATGAACCAACTCCCAAACTTCTTAATCCTTGCTTCTGCTTCTGATGAAAGTCTCTTAGTAGGCGCCCCTTGTAATACCCTTTGGTCTTCATGGCGAATGCATCGCAAAACATCTTGTAATCCTTGTTATTGTGCAAATGAAGCTGCGGATAGCATTCATGCACCAAATATTGCCCCGGCCCATTACCAATCTCTCCTAAGGCCCTAAGTCCCGGACTCTCATACAATCTAGCAATTAAGTAAAACAGATAGGATCCCATGTAGAATTGCCTTTGGTTTTGAACTGTTCTAAGTTGCAACTCTAAATTTTCACTTATGATCCTAGCCCAATCAAATTTTCCTTTTCCCTTTTCAATTTCATCAATGAAGAAGTACATCCAGTTTTCGAATTGCATAGCTTGAGCTAGGCCCATGATCCGGCTAAGAAGAACAATGAGATCGCCATATTCCGGCTTGAAATCGTCCACTGTAAGCCTTGTTGATTTGTTAACTCCTTTCCTTCCTTCGTGTATCCAATTCCGCTTTAGATGTGAGAAGTAGGCCTCTTGGTTACCTTGAAATGATTTGGCCGCCTGATCCACCATTACAACTGTCATGCCCTTGCTCTGAGGAATATTAAATGTCTCTTCAATTGCTTGTTCGCCAATGTTGGCCAACACTCTCTTCCCTTCGCCAAAAATGATGGATTTACTGTCTAGATCAAATCTAGATGGACACTCCATAATCAATTCCGGACAAGACAAAGTAGGAGGAAAAGCTGCTGCATGTACAATTCCGCTCTTGTATATCCTCTTTGCCAAGGGGGATTGTCCTTCCTTTAGTCTGTCTCTCATCCATATCATGTCCACTGTAGCGATATTAGTATCGGTTATTTTTTTCATTTTCGAGAAGAAGGAAGTTTTGGGCGTCATATCCTCTTTGTCTTTCTTAGCGTTTGCCCGCTTGGGATTCTTACTTGCACTATCATCCTCCATGCTTGTCGCCCTATTACGGGATGGTAGAGTGGTGGACCAAAAGGCAAGAAGAACCAAGTAGTGCAATTCTTAGAAAAGAGCGAAAGAATGGATGTCAGCTTAAGCACTCCTTGCAACTCTAGATGATGACTTTCACCTTAACTAATAATCTTACAGCAACTTTTCGGAACCCGGGATATGACATCAAAGAATTACAAATCCCTTTGTAAATTAGAAAACAAAGCCTCTAAGCTTATCCAACACTTGCCTTCTATGCAAAAATCAAACTTTCATATGTATCTCTTCTCCCAACAAAATTGCCCAAATCTGATATAAAAATTGCAGCCCCTCTAGAAAATCAGAATTTTGTCTTCCACAAATTTTGGCCCTCACAAAATTCGGCTCCCACAAAATTCGGCTAAGCATGAAAAAAAAATCTGCCCTTCCACAAAATTCGCCCAAGCTAAGAAGGAGCAAAATCTGTAAAATCTGCCACCTAGGGCACAAATCGCAGCCCACAAAGTGGAGCAAAAATCCCCAAAAACGCAAAAAATCTGGCCCTTAGACAAATCGCCCAACAATGGCAATGGAGAAATTGTCCAAAAATCGCCAAAAAACTGCCTTTCACCAATTTCGCCCAAGTCTGGAAATCTGCCCTTGCTTCAAATTCGCCCAAGCATGAGGAGCAAATGAATTAATGAAAATGAAATGGGAGGGGACTCCCTTTATAGCAGCTTTCACCTTCCTCCCAGGCTGGCCGACTTGGTCCTATAGAGAAAAAAAAAACCAAAATTAAAGCTAAGTTAGTGGCCCATTTTAAATACTTTGCCAAAATTTTAATTTTCTAAAATGAAAACTGCACTTTTAATTTACTAATTAACCACAAATTGCAAAACGAAATTGAATGGTGCCTTGGGGATGCTAAAAATTTCTATTTAATGAGGGTTTGCTAATTAATACATCCTTGAAGTTGAATTTTGGCTAACCAAAAGCCATTTCTTAATATTAATTTACCAATTTCATTAAATACCAAAAGCTTTCAAGGCAAATTTAATCTATTAAAGCCAATTTTTGCAATTTTCCTCTAAATCGATTTTGCTAGATAATTAAAATTTTATGACAAAAAATAAAATTGCCTCTAGAGTAAAAATCGATTTTGCAATTTAACTTCATCTTACAAAATTAAATTCTATTTCACCAAAAAAAATAAGATTTTCCAATAACCTAAGTCTAACAAAAAATTTCCTTATTTGAAAATCATTCAAATTTACAATTAAATCCAAATTTTCAAAAGAAATCGTCTAAGTACAAAATTCACAATCTTATCCTGCCGAGTTGAAATCAATTTTGAACTTATTCGGCCTAAGGATAGAACTGATAGCTCTGGAAAATCAAGTTGAAACCGGGTGAAAAATACATCTAACCTTCTCCACTGGCCCTAAAGGCGATTAAAAAGGGGGTCCCCAAGATTTTTGGGCGATGTGTGAAAACCTCACAACATCTGGCGACTCCACGGGTGAAATGTTCTTGAACATTTCGAGAAACAAGTAACTTAGAACAAAATCTCAGGATGGCCTATCCGCAAATCACTTAAGGACGAGCACTCAACAAGGGAAAGGACTCTCAAGTTGAACCTAAGCACTCTGACCATAAGTTACTCACGTGTGTGCAAATGATTTATTCCCCGCTCGACAAGAAGTTGATACTCTCTCAAATCCATTAAACTTAGCTATTATAAATATCCTTACTTCAAAAGCAACCCGGATAGAGCTCCGCTGCCAGTCAGGCGTCTATAGCCCCGACGGAGTTATCGCTGTGGCACCACAATCACGGTTCTGCCTTTAGTGATTATCTTTATAGCACCGGCAGAGATGACTGCACACCCTTTAACCAAATTTTATCTTTATTTTCACTTTAATATTGCCTTTTCTCTTTTCTCCTGATATTTTCTCTTTTTCTTCTCTCTTTTCAATCTTTTGTTTGGTTTGCAGGCAATGAAGCTTGCGGAGGGTTTGGAAGACCACAGTGGCGCTGAAGCAGGTGTATGATTTTTACTAAGTCCAACTTCACTTTAAAACACCAAGAACTCAGAGCAATTAAGTGTGAGTAGAATGTTGTAACCATGTCAAAAGATAACTTAAGAACTTCTATAGAGTCTAACCCAAATTTAGTACAAGTCCTACCATAGACCAACGACTAAACACATCCTTTAATCTCTGAACCTTGTTAAATGCATTCGAGAAATGAACAAGACAGACTCCGTTTTGTCCCAATATAATATAAAATCTACACACCTCGCCCATGAGTGATAACATGGAACCCTCCTTTGCACTTGCAAAGGTCCAAAACCAAAACTACTCTTCGACTGAGGGAAGCAAAAAGATCTCAAGTCAAATGACTTGATGCAAATCAAATTCAAGCTCCCTCAAAACACCTAAACTAAGCAACTAAAAGAAAACTACTCTAAACAATTGAAAGGGAAACTACTCTAACCCTTGGGCCAAATGGTCCAAGATAAACTCTATTCTAAAGAACTGAAAGCAAACCTAAACTAACAACTGAAAGCAAACCTAAACTAACTATGTACAAAGGGCTCCGGACAGAGTCCTAGGATTGGAAATAATGCTTGAGGAATTGCCCATTGACGGGCAATGGGACATCTCCTCCAGTGAGTGTCTTGAGTCTAAATGCATTATCTCCGATGATCTCAGCAATCTGGAAAGGACCTTTCCAAAGTTTGTCGAATTTATTATGTTGTCCTTTCTTTTCATGGGCTTTATCCCAATATAAGACCAAGTCAGAAATCCTGAAGGCCTTGTTTTGTGCTTTTCTCTCAAACCAACGTTTTACTACCCCTTGATGTTTTGCAAATTTTTCCAGGGCTTCGTCTCTTTTCTCATCTAACTGCATCAGTTGAGTCAACCTGACTTGGACTCTGTCTTCGTTCTCATCATAGTATTCTTGTATGAACCTTAAAGTTGGAATTTTCAATTGAATTGGGAATACAAGGTCTTGTCCATAAACCATATGAAAAGGAGTGATCCCTATGGACTCTTTTAACTCTTGTTCTATCTGCCCACAAAGCGTATCTCAGTTGTGTGTGCCAATCTTTTGGGTTCCTGTCTAAAAGTTTCCCAATCACAGTCAAAAGGTTCTTGTTTGTGGATTCTGCTAGGCCATTTCCCTGGGGATAGTAACCTGATGAAAATTTTAAAATAATCCCGTGATCAAATGCCCATGTATGAAATTTCAAAGAAGTGAAAGCAGAACCATTATCACAAACAAAAGCAGAAGGACACCCAAACCTGGTAGTGATTCTTTCCTCTAAAAATTTGATAACAATCTCAGCAGTGCAATTCTTGAAAGCTTGGGCTTCTGACCACCGAGTACAGTAGTCAGTTGCGGTTAGAATATACCTGTGTTGTGCTGAGGAAGGTGGATTGATAGGACCGATGAAGTCAAGTCCCCACATCGCGAAAGGTCTCACCTCGATGATTGGCCGCAGAGGCATTGCCGGATTCCTTTGTCGTTTTGACGAAGTTTGGCAAACATGACAAATCTTTACGTGCTCGTGAGTATCCTTGAACAAAGTTGGCCAATAATATCCTGCTCTTAGTATCCAATGTGCTGTGGCCAAGTCTGATCCGTGTCCTGTTCCCCATTTATCATGAAAATGTTCCAAAATATTTCTGGCTTCTTCCTTTCCGACACATCTCAAATATATCCCTTGATGATTTTGCTTGTATAATACTGCTCCTTGTAACATATATCTTCTGCTCTTGAATCTCAATGCTCGCTTCTGTACTGGATTCAAATGTGAAGGGCACCGATGATTTAACAAATAGTTGGTTATGTCCTGGTACCATTCATCGGGATGTACATCCTCCAATTCATAAACTTGTTGCACAAGTCCAGGCCCCTCTGATGCCATGGTCTGTGCCAATTGTTGTCCTCTAAGGTAGGATTTCTATGTCATATTCTTGGATAGTGGCGACCCACTTGCCTCTTCTTTCTCCCAGCTCACTCTGCATCAGTAGCGTCTTCACTGCTATATCAGGTACAATTGCACGTACTTTACTTCTCAAGATGTAGTGCCTGAATTTCTTCATTGCCTTCACCAAGGCATAAGCTTGCTTCTCCACATTTGGATAATTCAATTCAGCTTCTCTGAAAGGTGCACTCATGAAGGCTATCGGGTGCTCTTCATCTTCTTCATTCTTCTGTGTTAAAATAGCCGCGCATGCATGATCAGAGGCGAAAGAATATATATTGAATGGCCTCTCATAATCTGGACTCACTAGAACTGGTGCATTGATGATAGCATGTTTTATCTCTTCAAATGCCTTCTTAGCTACTGGAGTCCAATCCACTTTTGCATCCTTTTTCAACATGTCATTCATTGGCTTCACGATCTCAGCAAATGCAGATATGAACTTTCTCACAAAGTTGATCTTTCCAAAGAACGATTTGAGCTCCTTCTTACTTCCTGGCATGCCAAGTTTGGAAATTGCTTCCACCCTCTCTGGATCTATCGTGATACCTCTTTCTGAAATTATATGTCCTAGCAATTTACCCTCGGTGACTCCAAACATACATTTCTTCGGGTTCAGAGAAATTCCATACCTACTACATTTCCTGAAAACTTTCCTCAAATCCAGAATGTGATCTTCTCTGTTCTTTGAAAATACGGTTATGTCATCCATGTAGATTATAATGCACTTGTCTTTTAAGTCCTTGAAAGCATAATCCATGGCTCTTTGAAATGTTGTGCCTGCATTGATCAAGCCAAAAGGCATCCTTCTGTATGCAAATGTTCCCCACTTCGTGGTGAAAGCCGTTTTTAACCTATCTTCTTCTTCGACTATCACTTGATTGTATCCCGAGTATCCATCCATAAATGACATCATTTGGGCTCCATTTACAATTTGCAAAACCTCGTCTATTGATGGCAATGGATAATTGTCTTTTTCTGAGGCTCTGTTCAAATTTCTGAAATCTACACATAGTCTTATCTCTCCGTTCTTCTTCCTTACTGGGACAAGATTGGCGACCCACGTTGAATGTCTCACTGGGAAAATGATCTGCGCATCTAGCAACTTCTTTACTTCTTGATATATCAATGGTTCTAACAAAGGATTGACTGGCCTCTGCCGCTGCCTGAATGGCTTACTCCCTTCCTTCAGTGGAATTGTATGTGTGATGATAGAAGGATCATATGTTTTCAAATCTCCATATCCCCAAGCAACTACATCTGGGAATTCCTTCATCAAACTCAATATATCTGCCTTCTCCTTAGGTGTGCAAACTTTCCCAATGTGAACTATTTTGGGACAATCTTCTGTCCCCAAATTAACCTTTTCACACTCATCGCCCCCTGTGGGTTGATACTGCATTTTGTGGAACTGATCCATGTCAAATATCCTTTCTAACTCAATAATCCCCTTTGGAATAGTATTTTCTTTTAAGCTCATAATTCCTTCTGCATCAATCTCTGCTTCTTCATCCACTTCACCATCTATGATTTGCGCTGTGAAAACATCTGAATTGGTCAAGAATTTGAGGATATGTCTATCATCTTCAAACACTTGGAAATTCTTGACATTGTCTGGTACTGATGGAACCGATGCCAACTCAACTCTGAATTTCTTCAAACCATCCAACTTAATTGGTGCTAGCGAGCTTGCAGTCTGTGCGAGGGCATTTGCCACCTGATTGTTCGCTCTATAGCTAAACTTGATATTGAAGGCATCGAAGTCCTCTATCAAATCCCAAACCCTGTTTCTATATCTCTTCAATCTCTTGTCATAGCAGGCGAACTTCTGTTTTATCTGCTCAATTATCAAATATGAGTCCCCAAGAACATGTATTTTGGCACCTTTCTTGATAGCGCATAACAATCCTAAAATCAAAGCTTCATATTCTGCCACATTGTTAGTGCATGAGAATTGCAATCTATGTGCCTCTAAATATGTTGTCCCTGTTGGGCTGACTAACTCAAATCCGGCTCCAGCTCCTTGTTTGGTTCTGGAACCATCGAATCTTAGAGTCCATACTCCATTTCTTTCTAGATGCTTCTCCTTTTGGAGACTCTCCGACTCGTCTATTTCATCATCTTCTTTTATTTCCGCACTGGGTGGTGTAATTTGGTTCTTTGTTTCACCCATCATGTTGCTTTCTGCTTCATCAACTTGTTGAATCTCAACCTTCTGTTTACCATGTTGATCTTCTCGTTTTAGAGCCCCTGGTATTCTCTTTTCCACTTGTTCTAAGGCTACTGTACACAGAGAGCAAGATAACTCCGAGTGGAATGCATTGTGAATTTTGCACCAATTGGGTAACAATAAGTCTCTTACTGGTGTTCGGTTACCCAACTCCATTCCTTGTTGCACGGTCCTAGTCACGAAATTCTTGAAATTTTCAAACATGCCTTCACCCTCGTCGGACGAAGCATCTGGATCTGACTCAATCAGGATCTCAGTGGAATCCCTTCCTTTGCTTATGATATTCATTGTCAATACTTCTACTTTCTTTGGTCTGTAGGTGCTCATATTTGTCTCCACAAACAATATTTCGTTTGACTCCCCATTTTCGGTCACTGTCAATCTCAACCTTGGGGTGCTATCAATTCTAATTTGATTCGCCAAACCTTTCCATGGGAGCCACATGTGGGAGAAGTCAGTAGCCATATATCCATTCAATTTTCTAGCCCAATCTCTCCCTAGGATCAATCCGTAGGTATCGGCTACATCCACTACTGAAATGTCTACCATGTGTTCCATCCTCGGATCAGATGCCAACTGCATATGTATATTGTGTAATTCTCCTACCACTGGCACTTCCGTTTTATCCAATTGAGTAACTCTTCTGTTGGAGTCCAAAGGCGTGATTCCTAACCTTCTGCAAATGTTCAAAGGCATGACGTTGCTTGATGCTCCTGAATCTATCAAACAATTGTGAAGCAACTTCCCGAACATCCTTACTGACAACAAGAATGGGGCTGGTTCCTCTTTCCCTTGATAATATACCACAGGTGTCTTATGTGCTTGCTTTGGCTTCACTCCGAAATCTATTGTTTGAGTAATCTCTTCCTTCTTCACCTTTTCTTTATTGTTCACCGGATTTTGACTCTTTTGAGTTTGTTGTTCTATAGGCGTCGATCCTTGAGCCACATAAATTGGTTGAGGCCCTAACTGGCCATTGAAACTGCTAATGTCGCCATATGCAACCTCTTGTGTAGGGTTCTCCCCCTCACCATACGAAATTTCTTGAGATGAATTTGTCATATTCGCTCCTAGAGCGTCTTGGATTACATGCATCGAATTAGGAGGAGACCTCCCTTGAGTATGTGTTACTGTACTTTGAGTTTGAGATCCTTGTGGTTTGTTATCCTTCAAATTGTTAAGGAACGTATCCCTAACCTCTGCTATCTTCAGTAATTCGAACAAAGGGAGACTGATCTTGATCTTCCTCATCTCCTCTGTCACACTTTGTCCCAACTTCTTCAATTCTTCGTTATTGACAGTGTTGTTTCCCGTTCTTCCTTTATTTGTTTCTTGTGTCGACTGGACATTCTGTGATCTTTGAACATCTTGATTGTTCTTTTGTGTACCCTGTTGAAAATTCTGTTGTCCATTCCCACTGCTATGGTTACTCTGTCTGTATTTAGGGGCATCCCTTGAAGCATTTGGTACATTGCTCGCATTGGGTTGTGGAGGTGTATTGAAATTATTCGGGGGAATGGAGGATGTGAAGGGTCCGTCATTCCTCCTGTTGTTTCTCTGATAAAATCTTGCGTTGCTAGCCGTTTGTTGAAATGTTTGATTCCCACCTGTTCCTTGAACTAGAACAGTATCCTCCAAAGGTGGGAAAGAAAAATCCGACTCATTGTTATATTCATTTTGATTTATCACCTCGCTAACTGGCCCATTGGCTGATTCGGGTGGAAATCTTCCTTGGTGCTCTTTATATGCTTCAAATTCTGGCGGGAATGAAAACTCCTCAAAAGTCAAACACTGATCATATCCCGGGGATGGAACAATCTCATACCCCGTGACCTTCACATCTTCCTGACTATTTGACTCATCTATTATGTTTTGAAACAGGTTAGATGCCCTCTTGAACTCAGCACATCCTAACTCCGAATGTAAATCAGTCTCATGAAATCTGCAATATTTGGACATAGCGGACTCAGCTAGAAATATTCTATCTACCGGTCTACTGTCCGTTGAGGCCTGATTATCAAGTGGCGACACCACATTTCCATTGTTTGGGCCTGTGTTCCAAGTCTTCCTTTGGTTAGACTGATTGCTATATCCTTGGTCTTGTGACTGATTGTTACCTTGATAGTTGTTGTTTTGATAGTTCCTTTGATAACCACCACCTTGATTGTTTCTTTGGTAGTCTCTATCCTGATAATTTCTTTGGTATCCCCCTTCTTGATGGTTTCTTTGATACCCTCCTTGATAACTTCCACCTTGATTCTGGTAATTATTCCCTTGGTTCTGATAATTGCTTCCTTGGTTGTTTCTATGGGAACTTTGGAGTTGATTGTTCTGATTTCTCAAATAGGTGACTTCCGTGGATAGCTTCTTGACTTGGTCAATCAACTCTTTCATCTCATCCTTCTCTTCTTGTGTCCTCGTGGAGGAACCTGCACCTTGTAGATAAACTGGTACTGAGGGTGGTGCTTGAGATAATGGAGGTCCCGAGTGTACCACCAATTGATTTGTAGGAGCTTGGTAAGCAAGTTGTGGAACTGGATTGTTCGGATACCTTACACCTTGAGGTTCTATTCCTTGTTGGCCTAATTGCCTCCCAATCTTAATTGCTTTAGTGTAAGCCTCAGTTAGCGTTGTAGGAGCAGGATTCGCCATCCTTGTGAACATAGCCGTCTGGCTGTCTAAGGCACTGTAGTATGCTTCCAATGCACCCGCCTCTGTTATTGTGTAAGGAGCTTGCAATCTCGTGTAAGCCTTATGGAAACGATCATTGAAGGAACTTATTGACTCTTTATCACGTCTCCTGATGTCCACAAACATTCTATGTAACTCCAGTGGTGTGGTGGGCATACCAAACTTTGCAATAAAGGCTTCCCTGAGTTGAACCCATCCCGTTATTGATGATGCTGGCAAATTGACAAACTAGTAATATGGTTCCTCACTCAATGAATAGGGGAAAAGCCTACATGCAACATCTTCTTCTTGAATTCTTCTGTTGCATAATGCCTCTTGAAACACTTTGATATGCTCTTCTGCTGTGCGGTTAGGGTTATTGACAAAAAACTTGGAGCAAAAAACCTCAGGATTCTTAGGTAGATCATGGTACTGTTGGAATGAAATGGGTGAAGCATTGTTTTGAATCCATGGTGGTTGAGCCATTGTTGGTTGATTGGCTTGAACTTGAACTTGAACTTGAACTGGCGAATTAACCAAAGCTTGGATTGTTTGACCACTTGAGGAGCTAGCTAAGTTTGAGATATCAGCTACCTGATGATTCCTTGACCTTTTGGGAGATTCTAACACAAGTAAGTCTTCTTCTTGGTGTGGTGTATTTCTCAATATCCTCTATCTCTTATCCGATATCAATCTCTCAAATCTTTCAGGGGAAAAAGATCCAATCTTTCTATCCAGCTTGAATATAGTTCAGACCCGACTCAAGTGATTCTCTAATTCGAGTTTTCTTTGATAATAGCTTGAGCTTGTCTTTGCGCCTTTCTTTCTCTCTCAAGCTTCCTTTCCAATTCTCTTTGGCGTTCCAACTTCCTTTGAATTCTCCTTTCAATAGCTCTTGCTTTCCTTTCTTCTTGATTCAATACTTCAATGGTGTCCAAATACTCTCTGGTGTTTTCACTTTCCTCCCAAGCAATTGAGCCCAAACTGGCTACAAGGTGATCCTGAAGTGTTCTCCAAGTTGCTCTAGGTTGATTTGATCTAGGAAGCACCATTCTTCTTCATACTTATCTTGAAAGTTTCTCAAAAGGGAAAATTTCTGGCCCTCCTAGCGCCAGATAATGTTGATGCGAGTTTTGTGTCACTACATAACATATTAGTAATTGGATGCTTGATACAAAATATCAAATACACAATTCCTCTCTTGAAAAGTTATCTCTCATGGGACATGAGTATAACTCCAATGTTCCTTACACCGTTGGATACTCGCTCAGTTTTATCAATGTGATTTGCTGGTAATCACGTAGGTGGCCTTACGTTTTCTTGTTTGAGAAAAATTTGGATCTTGGTGAGAAAATGGAGATGGTGGTTCGGTGTGAATGCTAGATGATGTTGATGGCGCGATGATGGCAATGTAGGGTGAATGGCGATGGAAGGTGAGAATGCCGATGTTTTGGTTTACTTCTCTAACTAACCTCTTCTAAGCATGAAATTTGGCTGCTCAACTACTCCTACTCCTAAGAATGGAAGGTTAGCAGATGGACGGGGATCGAATCTAATGAAGGCTAACCAGCGGCCCTACCTCCATAGATGCAACGCTTCAAAGGAAAGTAAACTAGATCACCACACAAAGCCTCCCAACCAGCCGCTAGGATGCTAGTGGCCTAGTGTTGACCCCTATCAAACATCTACCAAAGCTACCATGCAACTATCCATTTTATTTTACTCTTACTCTAACAACTTGAAATGAAATTGCTTCAACTTGAAAAGAAAATTTAACTATGTGGAAGTAGAAAACATGCAATAACACCCAATGTTCTTAGTCAACATGCAATGAAAAAGAGAGCACTTTGGTATTATTTTCGCAACAATTTCTCCAAAACCCCCCCCCTTTACAAATGAGAGCCAATGGCCTTATATAGAGGTCCAAAATACAATGGACGGTAGAGATCAAAACAAGATCGACGATCCAGATTGGATCCAAAAACCCTAATTAGGGTTGCCACCCCATCGGCCAATGAGAAGATGCCACCTCATCAATGGACCAATGAAAAAAGTGCAAAAGTGGCAACCAATGAGAAGGCACCAAAATGGTGGCCAATCAGAAACAAACACTTGTCCTATTCTAGAAGAAAGAGAAAGTTGCCACTTGGGCTTACATAAGATGATCTTCTAATATAATTCTTCCTTTTTCTTTTGTTCTTTTAGCTAAGGCAATGAACTTAGCTAGCCTTTCGTTAACTTCTTCTATAGGAGGACAAGGTGTGTGCTTCGCTCGGAGTTCTGCTGACTTTGCCACGCTGTTTGCTGCTTGTAGTATCCTTTCGTGATCCTTCTCATATTCCTTTGCAAACCCAATAAAAGCATTGAGTGAGGAAAGGGTGATCAGATGTTTCCTTTTGACGACAGCCTTTCCTAACTCATCCAATCTCGATCCAAATCCTGTCTCACTGACATCCTCCTCTCTAATACCCTCAAAATCAAGCACCACCCCAACGTCGCTCATCATGGTCGAAATGGAAGTGTCGACGCTTGGGCCGTGTTGTGCAATCTCATCATGAATTTCTTCAAGTGTTTTGAATCTGGTAGTCAATGTGACATACCAAGATTCAACTATGCTCAATCCTCTCTCATCAACCAACCGGGCTCTTTCCAAATATGCCTCCGGTAGCCTAATGAACGCCTGCAGCCTAGGAATAACCAAATCCTTGATGGGAAGAAAATTCTTCCATTCCTCTTCAAATAATCTGAATTTGTTTCTAACAGTCACCAATGACTGGAATGTTGAGATGAAGGAGGGCAAGAAATTTCGCCCATCTTGGATTGTATCATAGATCCAACCCCTTACTTCATGTAACTGAGCTGATACCTCTTCTGAATTGCTCCCGCTGTCTTGAGGAAGGGCTGCCTGATGCAGCTGTTGGATTGGCTGGCAATCTCTCCAATATTTGTTTTCGGCCTCCAACTTTACTATCCTTTCGTTTGCCTTCCTCAATCCTTCTCTGATTGATGCTATGCCTTCCTGAACCTCCTCACATTCCATATCATCTGTATTTCTTCCCAAATTATGTTCTACTATTTCATACTCCCGGGCTGCAATCTCATCCGCTGCCTTATTGACTGTTGGTATAGCAATCTGAACCCTTCGGTGACCATCACTGTCGCTTCTGATTACCCTTGCCACCGTATTTGCCATCTGTTTTTGGTTCTCGCTATCATCCTTTTCTATTAGTCCTTGGATATCATCAACTGCGTGAGCCATTACCACCTCGCCTCTCGGCATAAGCATTTGCCTTAACCATAGTGGTGTAGTGCATCTCCCCAAATCCGGATTCGGTTCGACCAACAAAGCATCACCAACGGCCTTAGACGCCTGACTTATCTCTTCAATATCAATCGGCCCATCTTCTTCTCTACTAGTTTCTGCCATATTTCCTTGCTGGTTCTCCGAGAGAGGGGAGTACTCCGTACTTTCACTGTAGCCACTTGATTCCGAATCAGAGCTCACCTCCACTGCGGCCCCTTTATCACTCGAATTGACCTCTTGGCTTCTAGCCTTAGTTATACTCTCCCTTGACGGCACTGCCCACTGTCTCTTGGCTGGAGGTTCCGAACGTTCTTGGCTTTTCTCTACCTCCAAAGCCCTCTTCTTGCTATTTCTAACTGTCTCCGATTGCCGGCCACTTCCTTCACCCTTCTGTCCGATTGATTCTACTAGACCTTCCTTCGGTTTCATCATCTCATAAGTAAGGAGAACCTTTTGTCTTTGTAGCTTTCTCATCTTGGCATTATACCACGACTCGGTATGCAAATCTACTGTCCTTGTGACTGCCTCCAAGGAAGGATCCTGATGATCGTCCCAATCCACTGGATTCAACTCTGTTCCAACTACTGTCTCATAGTCTTCTCTCAACACACTACGATCATCCTCCAATTGATCGGGAATATCAAGGCCTCTCCATCTGATATCTCTCATCATGTTCACCGACAATCTCGAGAAAGCTAGCTTTCTCACGTGAAAATCATCCTTTGCATTGGCCCAAAAGTCCTTTATAGTGGGAACATGCTTAAATTCGCTTCCATGAGATGCCTTGATAAGACCAACAGGGTCGAATCCTTGCCTTGCTCTGTACCATCTTAGATGATACCACTCCAATTCCTTTTCCGCAGCCTCAAAGGTGGCCCGATTTGGGCAACTATCATTGCCAATTATAATTGAGAAGGAAACGCCTGTTTTCCCCTCATTCCTCATTACTCTATCATAGTGCTCAAGCTGCCTAGCCAATTCCATCAAAACTACCTTATCGGGCGGGTATCTTGGAAGCCTCTTGGGACAAACTGTACTTCCTGCCACTCTAATGTATGTGAATTGCTGGAATTGGATGAACCAACTCCCAAACTTCTTAATCCTTTCTTCTGCTTCTGATGAAAGTCTCTTAGTAGGCGCCCCTTGTAATACCCTTACTGTCTTCATGGCGAATGCATCGCAAAACATCTTGTAATCCTTGTTATTGTGCAAATGAAGCTGCGGATAGCATTCATGCACCAAATATTGCCCCGGCCCATTACCAATCTCTCCTAAGGCCCTAAGTCCCGGACTCTCATACAATCTAGCAATTAAGTAAAACAGATAGGATCCCATGTAGAATTGCCTTTGGTTTTGAACTGTTCTAAGTTGCAACTCTAAATTTTCACTTATGATCCTAGCCTAATCAAATTTTCCTTTTCCCTTTTCAATTTCATCAATGAAGAAGTACATCCAGTTTTCGAATTGCATAGCTTGAGCTAGGCGCATGATCCGGCTAAGAAGAACAATGAGATCGCCATATTCCGGCTTGAAATCTGCCACTGTAAGCCTTGTTGATTTGTTAACTCCTTTCCTTCCTTCGTGTATCCAATTCCGCTTTAGATGTGAGAAGTAGGCCTCTTGGTTACCTTGAAATTATTTGGCCGCTTGATCCACCATTACAACTGTCATGCCCTTGCTCTGGGGAATATTAAATGTCTCTTCAATTCCGGACAAGGCAAAGTAGGAGGAAAAGCTGCTGCATGTACAATTCCGCTCTTGTATATCCTCTTTGCGAAGGGGGATTGTCCTTCCTTTAGTCTGTCCCTCATCCGTATCATGTCCACTGTAGCGATATTAGTATCGGTTATTTTCTTCATTTTCGAGAAGAAGGAAGTTTTGGGCGTCATATCCTCTTTGTCTTTCTTAGCGTTTGCCCGCTTGGGATTCTTACTTGCACTATCATCCTCCATGCTCGTCGCCCTATTACGGGATGGTAGAGTGGTGGACCAAAAGGCAAGAAGAACCAAGTAGTGCAATTCTTAGAAAAGAGCGAAAGAATGGATGTCAGCTTAAGCACTCCTTGCAACTCTAGATGATGACTTTCACCTTAACTAATAATTTTACAGCAACTTTTCGGAACCCGGGATATGACATCAAAGAATTACAAATCCCTTTGCAAATTAGAAAACAAAGCCTCTAAGCTTATCCAACACTTGCCTTCTATGCAAAAATCAAACTTTCATATGTATCTCTTCTCCCAACAAAATTGCCCAAATCTGATATAAAAATTGCAGCCCCTCTAGAAAATCAGAATTTTTTCTTCCACAAATTTCGGCCCTCACAAAATTCGGCTCCCACAAAATTCGGCTAAGCATGAAAAAAAAATCTGCCCTTCCACAAAATTCGCCCAAGCAAAGGAGGAGCAAAATCTGTAAAATCTGCCACCTAGGGCACAAATCGCAGCCCACAAAGTGGAGCAAAAATCCCCAAAAACGCAAAAAATCTGGCCCTTAGACAAATCGCCCAACAATGGCAATGGAGAAATTGTCCAAAAATCGCCAAAAAACTGCCTTTCACCAATTTCGCCCAAGTCTGGAAATCTGCCCTTGCTTCAAATTCGCCCAAGCATGAGGAGCAAATGAATTGATGAAAATGAAATGGGAGGGGACTCCCTTTATAGCAGCTTTCACCTTCCTCCCAGGCTGGCCGACTTGGTCCTATAGAGAAAAAAAAAACCAAAATTAAAGCTAAGTTAGTGGCCCATTTTAAATACTTTGCCAAAATTTTAATTTTCTAAAATGAAAACTGCACTTTTAATTTACTAATTAACCACAAATTGCAAAACGAAATTGAATGGTGCCTTGGGGATGCTAAAAATTTCTATTTAATGAGGGTTTGCTAATTAATACATCCTTGAAGTTGAATTTTGGCTAACCAAAAGCCATTTCTTAATATTAATTTACCAATTTCATTAAATACC
Organism: Cupressus sempervirens; assembly: GCA_028749045.1. NCBI lineage: Eukaryota > Viridiplantae > Streptophyta > Pinopsida > Cupressales > Cupressaceae > Cupressus > Cupressus sempervirens. The sequence continues at coordinate 441,348,736 of CM053793.1, read as the reverse complement.
AAAAGCTTTCAAGGCAAATTTAATCTATTAAAGCCAATTTTTGCAATTTTCCTCTAAATCGATTTTGCTAGATAATTAAAATTTTATGACAAAAAATAAAATTGCCTCTAGAGTAAAAATCGATTTTGCAATTTAACTTCATCTTACAAAATTAAATTCTATTTCACCAAAAAAAATAAGATTTTCCAATAACCTAAGTCTAACGAAAAATTTCCTTATTTGAAAATCATTCAAATTTACAATTAAATTCAAATTTTCAAAAGAAATCGTCTAAGTACAAAATTCACAATCTTATCCTGCCGAGTTGAAATCAATTTTGAACTTATTCGGCCTAAGGATAGAACTGATAGCTCTGGAAAATCAAGTTGAAACCGGGTGAAAAATACATCTAACCTTCTCCACTGGCCCTAAAGGTGATTAAAAAGGGGGTCCCCAAGATTTTGGGGCGATGTGTGAAAACCTCACAACAGTAATTAAAACTTGGACATTCATAAATCAAGACATTATTTATGATTCTATTTTCCCATTTATATATATATATATATATATGCAAATTGATTTATTCTCTTTTGATGAGCACTCATACAACTGAACGTTATGAACAAATATTAAGAGAACCAAATACACTCATCCATTACTTTATTGGCTAACCTGATTCAAGGGCTCAGCCAGGAAAGAATTAGGAAGAAAATCCGGCTTCGTTGCCATATACAATAAGGATTAAAATCACAACTTACAATAGGATCTCAATCCCAATTACAACAATTTTATCCAATTTTCTTCATGGTCATCATCAAGAATTTTGTAATGTTTTCTGAATCTCATTTCAAGAGCCATGGAAGAAACCAATAACTGATCGGTTGACAATCAAGCATAACCAAAAGAACATCAAGCATGCATAATCATACATGGTTTACACAATAAGATTCACAGTGAATCAAGACTAGGGAGAGGTGGATTCTTCCAACTGGAGAAGTCAAGCACAACACCAATTCAGATGCCCAATCGGGGCCAAGAACCAAGAACTTCCTTTCTTCCATTTTAACTTGCCATACTCATACCAGGTTTGTGCTGACGGGTAGAGGCCCATAACACCCTACCCTTTATCCCTCTTCTCATCCTGAGAAGAGACTTTACACAGGTTGGAGTCCAACTAAACAGACCTCTCCCAAAATTGGTCACTTCTGCCCTCTCCTAGGGTGAGTAATACCAAAACACCCATGCAAGGAAACTCAAAATTGCAAACATAAACAAGAAAGGAAAACAACCAAAATAACAAGGTTTACAAATCTTCCCAACATACCCACAACCATACAACAGTAAAACAACAACAAGGTATCAAGAACATGAAACAAAACATAAAAACTGAATAAGGGAGATGGGAGTTTCCTACCTTCTCAAAGAGGTAATGGCAATGAACAAATTTGAGTAAAGTATCCCTCCTTCCTTCAAGCTTCAAGAAATCTTCTCTAAATGTAGAGATTGGTTCCCAAACCACTAGACCAAGGAAGGCCTCTAATAAGCCTCCAACTCAACCACCCAAAAAGAGCAATAACTATCTCCACTCACTTAGCCACTCTAGAAACTCCTAACACAACCTACACCATGGTTAAACCCTAAAAGGAGGTGGGGTAAGACAACTCATGACAACTACTTGCAATTTTCGCACAAAGGCAAAAAGGGACTTTTTGAGTGCCCTCAAAAGTCAAAGCTAGGGGCTTAGGGGTTGGGAAAGACCCCTAACCCATACCCACACCCATAGGTTAGAAAAAAAAACATGTTTTAAAGCCTTAGGGAAGAGGTTAGAGACAAAATAAAATCTAGAAATAAAATAGGTCCATCTAACAACTCTAACTAGCAAATCTAGCCCTAAATCGAATTAGGGATGGCTAACCCTCATTAAGAATCTAATAGAAAATTGACACTAACTTGAAACCAAAGGTTAAACAATTAACCCTAACCAGCATACCGAAGCACATAACATTTTACGAGTGTCAAGCGACATTGAAAGAACATAATTACGAACAATAGGGTTTCCAAATTTTAGCACATGAAGATCAGTTTTGTTCCTCCGTAGGGTTTCTCGGCTAAATATCTGCACACTCATTGCACACATCAGTAGTCCTGAAAATCACATGTATATAAACGTATATGTATCAAAAATTTTCATAAATTAAAACATGCATCAAATAAGAGTTTCTTCATCCTACATAATTCTTAACCATTGAAATATCTTGAATCAAATCTCAATCTTACTGATTTCGTCAACATACATATACATGATCATTAAATGACAATCATCAAATATATTTGGAAATAACATCACACAACATGAAATAATAAAATATGTTCTAAGCATCCGATAATGTCTCGACATCTCGAGTCGCGGATAACAAAAATAGTAGTAATGTATCACTATGCTACGATGGGTCAGGGCGAGGCCTCACATCCTCCCCCACTAGGCATGAACTTCCTCCTGGAGTTCATCAAAAAGGTACGGGTACTGAGATTTCATCTGCACTGCATCCTCCCATGAAGCTGTGACCTCATCGTAACAATCCCATTGGACCCTAACTTGGTCCAGCTCTCGGCCTCGAAGTGCTAGGGTCCGTCGGGCAATAATGCGGATAGGCTCCAGTGCTATCTGCCCGTTTGACTCCACCTGTAAAGCATCCCAATCAATAATATGAGACTCGTCATAAATGTATCCTCTAAGTACTGAAATATGAAACACATCGTGGATGCGTGACAGGCTAAGTGGCAAAGCTAAACGGTATGCAACAGGTCCTATCCTCTCAAGGATCTCGAACGACCCAACAAATCGGGGTGCCAACTTAGAGCCCTTTCCGAAACGAATCGGACTCTTGTGTGGTTGAACCCTCAGGAACACTCTATCACCAACCTGATACTCTCGATTTGTTCTCTTCGCATCTGCATACTTCTTCTGCCTATCCTGTGCCTCTTTCAGGCGCTGTCTAATCAGGGTCACCTGCTGCTCCATCTCCTTTACCAACTGGGGCCCGATAGATACTCGATCCTCGATTCTATCCCAACTCAAGGGTGTCCTGCACAGTCTCCCATACAAAGCCTCATACGGCGGCATACCTATGGAAGAATGATGCCCATTGTTATAGGCAAACTCGACAAGATGAAGGTATTCCTCCCATTTGACCTGATGGTCCATCACGTACATACGTAGCATGTCCTCCAAAACCTGATTCACTCGCTCGGTCTGGCCATCGGTCTGAGGATGGTATGCTGTACTAAAATTGAGCCTAGTGCCCAAAGCCGACTGTAACTCTCTCCAAAATGAAGAGGTGAACAGAGAGTCTCTGTCAGATATGATCTTACGGGGAACACCATGAAGTCTAACAATGTCCCGCAAGAACACCTGAGCTATGTCTCGTGCTGTAAATGTAGTACGCACGGGTGAGAAATGGGCAACCTTGGTCAATGTGTCGACTATCACCAAAATGGCATCATGGCGACGAGATGACATAGGAAGACCAACAATAAAATCCATAGATATAGTGTCCCATTTCCACACTGCAATCTCATGCGGCTGGAGAAGCCCGCCAGGATGACGATGCTCTGCCTTCACCCTCTGGCACTCGAGGCATCTCGCAACTGTGCTAGCAATCTGCACTCTCATGCCTGGCCAATGATACAACTGCCTCAAATCTGCATGTAACTTCTTAACACCGGGGTGCGCTGCATAAGGTGCTCTGTGAGCCTCAAGTACAATGAGCTCGCGCAAACCCCCAATGGAAGGTACATACATACGTCCCCTATGCCGCAAAAGTCCATCGGACTCCAAAGAATACTCTGCAAACTTCCCTTCCAAGGGTCTCTGAGAATGTACCGACTTACTTCTGCATAAAGCTCATCAGCTGGTAAGTGCTGCAAGATCCGTTCTCTCAAGTCGGTGCAAGTGGTCACAGATGAAAGTTCATGGCGCCTTCTGCTTAGGGCATCTGCAACCACATTCTCCTTTCCCCTGATGTAATGAACATCAAAATCATACTCACAGAGGAACTCCATCCACCTCCTTTGCCTAGCATTAAGGTTCGGCTGAGAAAATATGTACTGCAAGCTCTGGTGATCGGAATGAAGCTCGAATCTATGACCCAGAAGGAAATGTCGCCATCTCACCAAGGCATGAACCACTGCCGCTAGTTCTAGGTCATGAGTAGGATAATTGAGTTCATGAGTCTTCAACTTCCTAGACTCAAAGGAAATAGGCCGTCCTTCCTGCATAAGGACTGCTCCTAAACCATCTAAAGATGCATCGGTGCACACCACAAAATCTGCAACAGGATCTGGTACTGCAAGAATTGGTGCACTCGTGAGGGCTTTCTTGAGTTCTTCAAAAGCTCTACCACACTTCTCCGTCCACTCGTACTTCTTCCCCTTCCTCTGAAGAGAAGTGATGGGGTGTGCCAACCTAGAGAATCCTGAAATGAAGCGTCGGTAGTAACCTGCTAGCCCCATAAAGCTCCTCACTTCGGTAACACTGGTGGGTGCTGGCCAATCCATGATAGCCCTGATCTTTGATGGGTCTACTGAGACACCATCACCCGATATGACATGACCCAAATAGTGTATCTCGGGCCTGAAGAATGCACACTTCGACACGCTGCCAAACAACTGATTCTCTCTCAGCCTCTGCAATACCTGTCTCAGGTGCTCTTCATGCTCTCTCTCATCATGAGAATAAATCAGAATGTCATCAAGAAACACAACCACAAACTTATCCAAAAAGGTACGAAATACTCCATTCATGAGGCTCATGAATACAGCTGGAGCATTCGTAAGGCCAAAAGGTACCACGGTGAACTCGTAGTGACCATACCTAGTACGAAAAGCTGTTTTGGGGATATCACTATCCACAATCCTCAACTGATGGTAACCCGACTTTAGGTCAATCTTTGAAAATACTCGGGCACCCTGCAACTGGTCAAAGAGATCATCGATTCTGGGAAGAGGATATCGGTTCTTGATGGTCACCTTGTTCAATTGTCGATAATCGATACACAACCTCAGTGATCCATCCTTCTTCTTGACGAAAATCACCGGTGCACCCCAAGGTGACACACTAGGTCGTATATGCCCCTTCTCCAAGAGTTCTTCCAACTGAGCCTTTAGCTCACTAAGCTCATGAGTAGTCATCCTATAAGGTGCCCTCGAAACTGGCTCAGCTCCTGGTACTAGGTCTATGTGGAAATCCACTGCCCGCGGTGGAGGCATACCAGGAAGCTCTGAGGGAAACACATCTGCAAACTCCTGAAGGATTGGAAAATCATCAAGGGATGGCTCCCTTTCTGATTCTTCCTCTCGGTCACTGATAGTGATAGCAAATAACTGACAACCCTTTCGCATGCACCGTCTAAGCTGCATAGCGGAAATCATACGAAGGGACACTGGCCTCTTCACTCCGAAGATCTCCCTAGAGATACCATCATTATCCACACATTCCACCCTCTTTTGTCGACAATCCAGCTTGGCGCTGTGGGCACAAAGCCAATCCATGCCAAAGACAACATCATAAGAACCTAGAGGGGTAATGCGTAGGTCAGTCCTAGTGGACATGTCTCCAATCTGCATCTGACAACTCCGCACCATGGAACTAACTGACACTCTAGTTCCTGAGGCTAACTCTACCTCCCAACTAACATCCTGTCTAACTGCCACTAGCCCGCAACGCTCCACTACAAATGGAGATATAAAAGAGTCAGTAGCTCCGGAATCAAATAAAACTGCAACCATATGGCCCTGAATAATACCTGTAGCCTCGATAACTGTGGCCTGATGCTCAGCTTGGCGGTTGTCAACCGCTGCAAAAACTCTATGGGATCTACCCATGTCACCAACTGTCAGCTCTGAAAAAGCCCTGCTCTGACCACTGGATGCCTGTCCCTGCGGACACTCCCTAGCTATGTGACCCATGCCACCACAAGTGTAGCATGGTCCGCGAGAATAAGATCGTGCGCCCTGTGACCCAGACTGCTATGGGCCTCCTAATCTGCTAGAGCCGCTGAATCCTCCCCTAGAAGACTGCTGAGTCTTCACTGACTGAGACTGTGGAACCTGTACTTTTTGCTCCTGCCTAGGACCCTCTGACTGCCACTGCTTGGGCTTAGAGCCCTGATAACCATGAGAAGGTTTCTGCTGCTGCTACTGGGGTTTTGGCTGCTGAGACTGTTGGCCCCTAGAGGACCCTGCTGTATAATTCTGATTCCCTTTCCAAGGGGGTTTCTGCTGGAAGGAGTTTCGGTTCTGAGGCCTGCCTCCCTCGGGTATCCTTAGCAACCAGTGCTATCTCCACTGCCTGTCTGAAGGTGGTAGGGAAAGCCATCCTAACTGGGCCCTGAAGAGAGAAATTTAGACCCATGATAAAGCGATGCACCCGTAGTTTCTCGTCCTTCATGTATTCCACATAGGGAAGGAGCTCGAGAAACCTACTCTCGTACTGAGCCACTGTAAGGCCTCTCTGATAAAGAGAATGGAACTCCTCTATCTGCTTCTGCCGGAAATGCTCTGACAAGTATCTCTCTCGAAATCTTTCTAGGAAAGATTCCCATGTGAGGGTGTCCATCTTCACTCCACCAATGATCTCCTCCTGATGCCACCAGTTGGAGGCATCCCCTCTCAATTGATGAACTGCTAGTCGTGCTTTTAGATTACTCCCATAAGGGCGTAACCCAAAGCACCGCTGTAAGCTCTGCAACCATGCCTCTGCTACTGAACCCTCAGTGGTACCGGTAAACAAGGGTGGCCCAAGTCGAATCAATTCCCTGATGTCATCCCCAACATGCCTAGGAGGTCTGTCAAAAAGGGGTTCCCTCTGGTGTATGGACTCTTCCTCGTGATCACCCTGACCCTCTATCTGTCTCGGTGGGGGACTTCTAGTCCTCTCTCTGACTCTGGGCCTGCCTCCTCCGGGTCCCTCTGCTTCCACTACTGGAATCTGCTGGACTGGCTGAACTATAGGTACCACTCTCTGTTGAACTACACCGATCAAAGTTTGGAGTGCATCAATTATGTCCTGGTTTGGGTTCGGTGGTGGTGGAGGTGGTGGTGGTCCACCCTCCTGTCTCGCTCTACCACCCCCAGTCTTATGACCTTTGCCTCGCCGATTGCGAGTAACAGGTGGCATCTACACAAATAAAAGTTTGAGTTAAGTTTAGGAAGCATAATGGTTTAAGGTTCCTAGTGTTGAAACCCGGGCTCTGATACCAAAATGTCATGCCCAAAACTTGAAGGCAAAAACACACACACAAATTTTTTTTTTTGAATTAATAATTTAACATGCCCTAGGTTTGAAATGATTGATAATAGTTTTAGTACAGGTTCTTTACTTTACGTCCTAAGGTTATAAACATGAGGGTGATTACAACATTACGATTTTGAAACTCACTATATCAATTCAACTCTTCATTATCGTAATTAAAACTTGGACATTCATAAATCAAGACATTATTTATGATTCTATTTTCCCATTTATATATATATATATATATATATATATATATATATATATATATATATATATATATATATGCAAATTGATTTATTCTCTTTTGATGAGCACTCATACAACTGAACGTTATGAACAAATATTAAGAGAACCAAATACACTCATCCATTACTTTATTGGCTAACCTGATTCAAGGGCTCAGCCGGGAAAGAATAAGGAAGAAAACCCGGCTTCGTTGCCATATACAATAAGGATTAAAATTACAACTTACAATAGGATCTCAATCCCAATTACAACAATTTTATCCAATTTTCTTCATGGTCATCATCAAGAATTTTGTAATGTTTTCTGAATCTCATTTCAAGAGCCATGGAAGAAACCAATAACTGATCGGGTGACAATCAAGCATAACCAAAAGAACATCAAGCATGCATAATCATACATGGTTTACACAATAAGATTCATAGTGAATCAAGACTAGGGAGAGGTGGATTCTTCCAACTGGAGAAGTCAAGCACAACACCAATTCAGATGCCCAATCGGGGCCAAGAACCAAGAACTTCCGTTCTTCCATTTTAACTTGCCATACTCATACCAGGTTTGTGCTGACGGGTAGAGGCCCATAACACCCTACCCTTTATCCCTCTTCTCATCCTGAGAAGAGACTCTACACAGGTTGGAGTTCAACTAAACAGACCTCTCCCAAAATTGGTCACTTCTGCCCTCTCCTAGGGTGAGTAATACCAAAACACCCATGCAAGGAAACTCAAAATTGCAAACATAAACAAGAAAGGAAAACAACCAAAATAACAAGGTTTACAAATCTTCCCAACATACCCACAACCATACAACAGTAAAACAACAACAAGGTAACAAGAACATGAAACAAAACATAAAAACTGAATAAGGGAGATGGGAGTTTCCTACCTTCTCAAAGAGGTAATGGCAATGAACAAATTTGAGTAGAGTATCCCTCCTTCCTTCAAGCTTCAAGAAATCTTCTCTAAATGTAGAGATTGGTTCCCAAACCACTAGACCAAGGAAGGCCTCTAATAAGCCTCCAACTCAACCACCCAAAAAGAGCAATAACTATCTGCACTCACTTAGCCACTCTAGAAACTCCTAACACAACCTACACCATGGTTAAACCCTAAAAGGAGGTGGGGTAAGACAACTCATGACAACTACTTGCAATTTTCGCACAAAGGCAAAAAGGGACTTTTTGAGTGCCCTCAAAAGTCAAAGCTAGGGGCTTAGGGGTTGGAAAAGACCCCTAACCCATACCCACACCCATAGGTTAGAAAAAAAAACATGTTTTAAAGCCTTAGGGAAGAGGTTAGAGACAAAATAAAATCTAGAAATAAAATAGGTCCATCTAACAACTCTAACTAGCAAATCTAGCCCTAAATCGAATTAGGGATGACTAACCCTCATTAAGAATCTAATAGAAAATTGACACTAACTTGAAACCAAAGGTTAAACAATTAACCCTAACCAGCATACCGAAGCACATAACATTTTACGAGTGTCAAGCGACACTGAAAGAACATAATTACGAACAATAGGGTTTCCAAATTTTAGCACATGAAGATCAGTTTTGTTCCTCCGTAGGGTTTCTCGGCTAAATATCTGCACACTCATTGCACACATCAGTAGTCCTGAAAATCACATGTATATAAACGTATATGTATCAAAAATTTTCATAAATTAAAACATGCATCAAATAAGAGTTTCTTCATCCTACATAATTCTTAACTATTGAAATATCTTGAATCAAATCTCAATCTTACTGATTTCGTCAACATACATATACATGATCATTAAATGACAATCATCAAATATATCTGGAAATAACATCACACAACATGAAATAATAAAATATGTTCTAAGCATCCGATAATGTCTCGACATCTCGAGTCGCAGATAACAAAAATAGTAGTAATGTATCACTATGCTACGATGGGTCAGTGCGAGGCCTCACAAAAGGAGAGTGTTGTTGGGTATAAATTGTTTAATTCTTCTTATTTATCTAGTGCCTAGGATTACTATATTGTACAGGTGTTGAGCATGATGACAGCACTTGGGTTGTTGCAATTCGCTTCATGAAGGAGGAAGCCATATCCAACTTACTTCTTTAGTATGGTTACAGTTTCAACATACATGTTAGGAGAGCATTTTTGTGGTAGTTGGATATTTTGGGTATTCTACCTTTTTCTAGCATGAAGTGCCATGATATTCTAGACAGTTGGGAAGGTGGATGGCCTTTTTGTTTCTGGGACCCTGGAGGATCAGTCACATGGTCAATATCATTTCAAGGAGTTGGTTGGCACGATGCCGAATTCCCATCTCTATTTGACTCTAGCAGTGCTTGTGATCTCATTTAGAGTGAGGTTCTCAGTTGGATTGAGGTTTTTCTCACATATCATAGTCACACTGGGCTTGTTGATTTGATAGATTATGCACATGGAGTTATCGAGGATCTGGATATTAGTATGACCGGTGCATTGTGGTGGGAAATTGATAAGTAGATTCACAATTTGAAACATGCTATTTGTATCATAGTGGTGGAGTGGCTTGGTGAAGCAACTTCCATAAGATTGATATGGGAACCTGGTATTAGTTTGTGGACTTATGATTCGTTGAGGGCAAGCAATCTCAAGTTGGGAGGACTTGTAAGGTCCCCTTTCTGGGGACATTAGAAAATTACTAGCCCAACTTATAAAATAATTAAAAGTGACTTTGGAGTTGAATTAAAACTATTTAAAAAGTCTCTTTTAATTAATAAGGGGAAAATGTGGCCAAGGGGCAATAAGATGAAAGATAGAATAGAAATCTGAAGAGTCACGGTTGAGCATTAAAAGAGGAAGTCTCATTCATTTTGTGCATGCTTGGATATTGATTTGGGTTGAGATTTCTCTTCGAGAAATTTGGGAAGCTTCAATTTCTTTTCAGAATCCAAGGACATAAACCCTTAGGTTCTTCTTGGTGGATTAGACGTAGCCTTGATTCAACAGCTATGGTGAAATCACAACAGAGTTCACAATTGCATTACAGGTTCTTTCTTAGTTTTCCAATCTTACTGTAATACTGTATTTAGGATTGGATTTGTTGATAGCTGGTTATTGTATTGCTGATGTATAATGCAATAACGTATTTTGAGATATTTTTATGAACATTTATTGGTTCATTGTTTGTTATTTTTGCTGGCTTATTTGCCAAGATATATGTTTATATTCTGAAAATTATTTTGAGATAAATTTGGAGATAATATCCTACTAGGATATTCAATGGATCCCTAACTTCAATCCTAAAACCATAGAGGTAGACGAGGTTTCATTGGGAATAAGATTGTCTAATTTCCCACATGAATACTAGAACAAGGAAACCCCAAGTCTCATTGGAAACAAATTGGGGAAGTTTGTTAAAGCTGATGAGGCAATTATAACAAAGGAGTTTTAACTTTTATGCACATATTTGCATTTTGTGGCAAGCAAAGCACCCTCTTCTTGAACCAATAGAGTTAATGAGGGGGGAAGGTTTATGGAGACAACAAATTGAAGTCAAAGGCTTGACGGGTTCATGTCCGAATGCAAAGGGCTTGACTAAAGTGAAGGGGAATGGTCTGGAACGGGATGTTCTTTTAAATTTTGTTGCAGAAAAAGAAGGTGAGGCTTGGTAAGAAGATTCATTATTCCTAAGAGACATCTCCTTTCAAAAAGAGTTCAGTAAGGGGACTTGTTTCCCCTAGTTCATATTTTAGAAATGGTGACTTCCTTGAATAAGAAACTAATGTGCATCTTGACAAGGGTGTCGTGTGTTTGAATGTTCTTGGGACCACTTACGAGGCAGCAATTGAGAATGTGGATTTGAATGATTCTTTGACAAACACAATGCAGCCAACAAAGAATAACAGTCCAAAGCTTGTAGAGGGGACCTCTGTACACAAAAAGAATATATTGATCATTGTACATCAACTGATCAAGTAGAGGTGGGTCTAGAAAAAATCATTTTACTGCATAGGTGGAAGTTATGGAGGGTAAGTCAACCTACGAATCTGATAAGCTTGTGGAGAAGTGTGACAAACTCTTCTCCTCCAATCAAAGTCCCAACGGATCCCATCTCGAAACAATGTAACAGAAATACATGAAATGGATTTGTGCTCGCTAATGCAGCTCAATTTGGAGATAAGAATATTGAAGAGATTGTGATCTTTAAGGACATCACTATGTCACTAGCTAAGAGTCTAGAGTAGGCTTTTGAGGATGCAAAAGATAAAGAGGAAAGTTTTGACTATGAGAGTAGATCTACAATAGATAAGGGCTAGGAAGGTGATGAAGTGTTGGATTTGAATGCGTCAGTGGGCATCTTATATAAAAGACAAATCTCACGAATCTTGGGAAAAAAAATTAGTGTAGAGTGGGAGAATACAAGAAGTGTGGGATATTATTGGCAATTGCCCAGCTAGAGAAAGTAGACTTTGCAGTTGGTCAGACCAAACTAAGATCAGAAAAAGGGTAGCCCTTTTCTCGGGGTCAACAAAGATCTTCTCATGGAATGTCAAGGGCTGCAATGCCCCTGAAAAAGTCTGTTTGATCAAGAGATTCCTTGATCAAACACAATCAGAGATTGTTCAATTGCAAGAGATGAAGTTGAGTGGAGATGAAGTGGACAAAAATTCTTTGAAGGGAGAGAGTCGGTTTCTGTTCTTGTAAGTTATTATAATGCTATCCTAAGACCTTTGGATAAATAGGGTGGTTTGGGTTGGGCCAGTCAGAAGAAAAGGGATTTCAGTGACTTTGTTCTAGATAACGGGATGTTGGAGGTTCATTTCAATAAAAGTGATTTTTCTTGGACTAATAGGTGGGTAAGTTACCTTAGCATTATAGAGAAGCTTGATAGATTCCTCCTTGCTGGAAGATGGGCTAGTAAGCAGTGGGAGTTAAGTGTCAAGATCCTTCCATTCATAGGTTCAAACCATTATCCAATTATCTTAAGGATACAAGATGGGGGAACCCCTGAGTGATGCTTGTTTAAGTTTGAAAAAATGTGGCTACATGTGGATGGGTTGAAGGATATGATTGCGGGGTGGTGGGAAATGCACCTAAGCGAACATGAAATAAGGCCTTTCTTTTCTTTTAAAAGTTGCAATTTTTGAAAGAACAAATAAAGAGATGGAACAGGGAATTTAAGGACATTTTCTCAGAAAAAGTTGGATTGGAATAGGGATCAACCGACTTGAACAATAAGGTTATTAAAATTGGCATGATGGATGCAGACTTTGAGAAAGGGAAAAAGCTTAAACTGGAGTACTTAGAAATATTTCAGCGTAAGGAGATCTTTTGGAGACAATTCATGGGAGATGTGGCTAAAGGAAGGTGACAGAAATTCTAAATTTTTCCATAATTCGGTGAAAGCTAGATGGATGGGCAACAATATTTTCTCAATTAAAGATGGGCAGGGTTCTGTTCTTATAGATAAGGACTCAATTAACAAGGAGGCGGTCCGACATTTCTCAGAGGGATTCATAAGTTCTCAAACATGTTTTCAGAATAGAGATGACTCAGATGAGTTATCTAACATCAGTCTCTGCATTAGTGAAAATGCAATCTTAATGAACCTGGTCTCTGTGGATGATGCAAAAAACACTCTTTGGGATAGGTTGGGAGAAAGCCCCTAGATGATATGGAATTCCAGCTTTTGTTTACAACATTTGGAAGATTTATTTTCTACTAAGATTTGGCAGTTTGTTGAAGAATCTAGAGCGGAGGGCTACATTTTAAAATACTTCAATAACACCTTTATTGCTCTCATTCTGAAGGACCTTAGTTCTTTCAACGATTACAGACAGATCTTATGGAACACCTATATATAATGTCATCTCTAAGGTAATTGTTAACAGGCTAAAGGCTGTGCTATCGCAGATCATTTCTCCTGAACAAAGTGGCTTTTTGCCAAACAAATCCATCTATGAGGGCATGATAATTGCACACAAAACAATACACTCTGTTTGAAAGGCTAGAACAAAGAGAGTGCTTGTGAAACTGGACATTAAGCAGGCTTATGATGAACTTAATAGGGATTTTTGGCTGGATGTGTTGAAGAAGTTTGGCTTCGGTTATAATTGGATCAAGTGGATCCGAGACTGCATTGGTATGCCAGACTTTTAGTAACTGTTAATGGCAGCCCTCAAAGTTTTTTGATGGGGTAAGGGAATTAGACAAGGTGACCCTATTTCACCTTTTCTTTTCATAATAATGGCTGAGGCCTTGGGAAAACTTATCTTTGGGGGTTGAAATGGCACTACAGTGGTTGTGGGCATTGAAGTTGTCTTGCATTTACAATTTTCTGATGATATTCTTTTGTTTAGAGTATCCTCTTTCTGGGAGGCTAGGATAATGGCAGAAATTTTAGACAAATACAATCGAGCCCCAGCACAAAGTATCAATTGGGAAAAACCAGAGCTTTTCTACTTTAATACTACTTTATTTGATCAACAAAATGTGTTATTAGAAAAAAATTTCAAGCCGAGGACTGTTACACTGTCAAGTAAGATGGATAAGATTGTTGTTGTGAGGCTAGCAATGGGTTGCACTCAGTTAAATTGGGTTATCAATTTTTAGACAGAGAACCAGTGGTGGAGAAATGGCCAGTTAATCTATTATCGGGAAAGGAGTGCCCCCAAAGGCGGGGTCTTTTTCTTGGCTAGCTATTGGAGGAATAATTGTCATAGGAGAAAGAAGGAAAAGCTTGGGGATTCAAGGCCCCACAAAATGTGGTGTGTGTGGTGAAGTTAAGGAGACAGTGGATTGTCTATTGCTAAATTGTAAAGTCACCTCAGAATGTGGGCAAATGACGGTGAATAAATAAAAATGGTAGGGCCCATTTCAGAATATATTAAAAATCAGTTTGAGGGCTAGCTAGAGAAATTGGAGAAATCAACACTCTCAAGTAGTTGGACTATAAGTCCTTAAATGATCACTTGGGAAATGGAAGGAGAGGAATGTAGTTGGACTATAAGTCCTTAAATGATCACTTGGGAAATGGAAGGAGAGGAATTGATACATTTTTACTAGAAATAAGGAGAGCTTAGCCAAATTTAAACAAATAATCAATAATGCATAATCTGAAACAGTAAGTGCAACTGCTTCGTATTCATTAAGCCAACTGTGTCTTTTATCCAAAGGGAGAAAGTTATTCAACAAGAATGGTCGGGCATCAATTTACGGCTTGTTAATGGATAGAATTGGGTTACTCCAGGCCTGCATTTTGGTGACACAATTGTTTGGCAGAAACCTGAGCAAGGATGGTGGAAAGTAAACTTTGATGGGGCATCCAAAGGTGATCTAGGGTCCTCCCATCTTGGGATCACTTTAGTAGTAGGGGGTGATGGAGCCCCACTTATGACTGTACTTAGCTTCATTACTAAGCTCCTCAATTGAGCGACTCATGCTTTCTAGGAAATTTTGTGCAATGGTGTACTTGGTAAGCTTATGTGCCAGGTTAATGGTTCACGAGGATCAATGAGTGTGAAGGAAAATGCCTTAAAGATCATTAAAACTAAAGATCTATGGTTCTGTTCTGAAATACACCTCCTCTTGATCGAATCAAATAAAAGTGGAGTTGGTCAGAGTATAGTGAACATTGATTGGAAATGTATTAAAAAATGTGCTTCAGGAGAGAGATTAGTTAAACTACTATATAATCTTTCCAAGAAGGATAATAATGTTTATGCAGTTCTAGAGGAAATTTTGATGAACAGGATCAACATTAATACATGCGTGTCAACAATATAGTCAAACTATTGTATCTCTTCTATGGGAAAATAAACATTCTACATGTTTGCAATAAATTTGTGCTGGTACAAAGTGTTATTTACTGCTAAATATGGTGCAAATAACTTCCTTTGTTTGCTGAAATTAAGATTGTTATCAAGATGCAAAAAAATGGATGGAGCTGTAATGTTGCAGTTACATTCATCGGCCATTATTTGCATGAAAGTTGCAGGATGCATGCGCCTGCAGAGCCTCTAACCAGGAGCTTCTCAGCCTGAACAGACCTTTGCTGGAGGCTCAACATTTGCCGCTTCTTTTTTCTTACAGCTACCCTCAGGGTATTGCTTACCCTCCATATGGATATACAGCTTATGTGCCTGATGTTGGATACCATCAGAATATATACAATCCTTATCAGGCTTTACGATCCCCATTTGTATGGAGCAGCTGGAACCCTTAATCCAGCCTTATATCGTTATATGGACCAACCATTGCAAGCAGGATGTGTCTTTTCTGCCCCAACAATATAGTACAGTGCCAGTCTTACAGGGACCAGTTCCTTCAGCAGTTGCAGCACCCACTCCAGTAGCATCACATCCTCAGTTTTTTAGGGTCCATAGAATCTCAGCAGAAGTATATACAAGGGGAGAGTGGCTCAGAGCATCCATCTGGTTGATAGTACCATCTCAGAGTGGGAATCAGCATTACAATTAGAGGCATGAGTATTCACAATCAATCATTAGAGGTGGGACTTTTATGGGAACTGGGCAAATTTTTTGGCACAGGATGATTTTGTTTTTCCACGTTCATTGCCATCAATACATTTATTTGTTCAAGATTAATGATCTTGCATTTACAGTCATAGGAATTATTTATAAGAGCACAAAATTGGCAAGTTACAAGATAGAAATTTAAGTGTTTCCTTCAGCATTCTCTGCAGCGTTGTAGTATTTTGGCAAGGAAGTCATATAGTAATCCTGATGGTCTAAATAAGAACAATTCTACCAAGGTTACCAGTCTTGTGAGGTAAAGAGAGTACAGGTGACCAAATGGCCGTAAGAGGAGTATTCCGGAAGCAGTTGGCATTCCTGTCCAATAGGATTCTATTGGAGCATATGTGGCTATGTCTGAAATGCATTCTCCGAAATTTAGTCAAAGAAATGATGGTCATCTTGGTGATGAGGTAGCTACAGGAGCTGGGCATGAGCGGTCTTGTCTTCCAGGAGGAAATGAGCACCACGGGCTAGGCATACACATATGGAATCCAACAGCTAAGCACACTGCGCAACATCAATGTCCACTAGTACCAAACAGACCAACCACAAGCAGCACAAATCCAAGGAGAAACATTTGCTAATGGTCGCACACTATGATTGAATCACACTTCCTGATATGCCTGGGCAGAATATCTTTCCCTACATTAGCACCGTCAATACCAAATCCCTTGAGGAGCATATGTAGCTTTGCACGTGATGATGAACGAAGCGCTTGGACCAAATATTTGATCTTCCATGTAATGTTTGGCTAATGAATACTGACGGTAATCGCATATATATTATCAACCCAGCTATTATTAAAATAATTTCCCACGATATGTATAATAAGCTTCAAACAACTATCAAGGGTATGAGGAGTTAAAACAATTGTGAGTTTCAGAAAAGCTTGATTAAAATCTTTTTGTATAATTAAGCATTTACAAATTCTTGCGTGTGATTAGTTGCAAGGGGATGACGTGATTGTTTGTACTCGTGTCTTTTTACCCATATATAAAGGGCGCTAAAGACGAGAAAGGAAAAATAAGACATATATTCTAATAAGACATATTCGGAAGAAGCTAAAAGGAGATGGATTGATTTGTAAGGAGGATCATAAATTATTAAAACATGACTTTAATATAAATTTATATATTATATTTGAATATTAAATAAAACTCCTTTTGTTCATGTTTATTCAAGGCAAAGATAATAAAATTATGATTAAGATTCGTCCTTTATGATTAGTAAGAAGATTATTGAATTATTCTGACAAGGTTTGTTGCATTGAATTTTTCCGCATTCTTTGTTTGATGATAAGAGATATTGTGAAATGAATATGTGTTTCCCTGTCTTTGTCTAATTGGACGTCCATCGAAGATGATAAGACTCTGTTGGACTAACATAGAATTGCATATAAGAGTTATCTTTTGCAGAGCTCAAGAGTAATTGATGATATTTTAAAGAAATATTGTCTCATAAAGTGGTATGTAATAATCTTCATTGTGGTTGATTCTGTTGCCCAAATAAGAAAAGGCACCGGTCTTTTGAATCATTGAAGTACAATTATTAGGTTTATAATAAAAGTCAGTAATCTATTTATTCCCTCCTTACAAGTGTCACCTCAATTATTATATAAACATTCAATCATATCAAAGCATTCATATAATTTAATTTTGATCAAGTTCTAAGATTTTGCTAACTTAAGGAGTTTATAAAGTTAAAATTCGCTATAGAAAAGCTTTTGAACCAAGCAATCGTGGTTCAAGGAAGGTTCACCCACCTAGGTCTACCGAAGCCTGAAGTGTAGGGGAATGAAGGTTATTCCCGTTTGTTGGCCAAAACTGATTGGGTGATCCTATTGGAAAATTGACAAAGCTCTTGGATTTCTGATCTGTGGTTTTGGGAACCAATAGGTGGAAAGAAACTAGATGATGGCACCAACAATATGGCAGAGGCAGAGGCAGAGGCAGAGCCTGTACTAGTAGCGATTAAGGTTGCAAAGAATTTGGGTGTAAGGAAACTACACTTAGAAGGTGATTTACTGATTATCATTCAAGCAATCATGAAAGAGATAATGGAAGCTTGACACTTACAAAAGTTTATTAATCTAATCAATGATGAGTTAGAAGAGGTGTCTAAACCTTAAGTGTCTCATGTGAAATGGGAAGGAAACAAAGACGCAGACTGTTTGTCGAACTTGGCATTTAATTTGTAAATAAATGTGACATTAATGTTGAAGATCTCAGATTGTGCATTTTAATCTAAAATTGTTACTCCACATTTAAATTAAAATGTGTCAAATGTTGCAATGATCTTTGGTGGCTTTATGGGTAGAAAGGTGTAGAGGTGATGTGTTTGTTGAAGACATTTGAGTGTAATGTAGGATGCTGCATTAGTAGCAAGGAAGCCCGAAATCTGTGATTATAAACTTGGCATTTGTTTAGATTTTTGCAGAAGAAAAATCATTCCAGAGATGTGCTCTGGTTTGGTTGCGGGGAGATGGAGATTGTCTTCAGTTTCACCTGGCCCAAGCTGCAACATCTGTTTCATGGCCAGGTAACGAAAAGAGGCAGGAGAAAATGTTTCTCTTTGAAGATAAAAAGGCTTTTTGCAAGGTTGCATGGGTACTCGTACCCACACCCCTAGTACTCATACCCATGTACCCAAGTACTGCGTACACGTATACCAAGTACCAGGTACTCGGTGGAGAGCATCATAGCTCCTTAAGGACTTGGATTAAGACTTTTGATTTTTTTTTCTGGTTTTTTGTTTGCATATCACCTTGTTGTTTATCAAGCTTAATTCAATATGTAATCAGTTTGAAACTTTGATACAATATTAATTAACAATAAACTTTATCATTGTTCAAGTCAGAAGTTTATCATTTGCAATATGTCATTGTCATATGATTTATGATCTTCTTGTTCATGTTTGAATTCTGCCTTCTCTGTTATGCATCTAAACATTTATCATATATTATTATTACAAACATATAGCAAATCTTAAACTGAGAACAACACATTACATTTGCAAACTTTATCGCTGTTCTTGTTTTGAAAAATCATTGTCATGACTCGTAATTTCAGATTTTCTATAATTATAAAAGTATAATTAAAATAAAGTTTGACATACCCAAGTACTTCCGTCCCCTATTATGTAAAATAACCATACCTGTACCTGTAGCAGTACCCTAAGTACCCCAAGTATCCCCGTCCCCGTGTAACCTTGGCTTTTTGACAATGTCTTGATAATTTTTGGGGGGATGTTTAATGAGGTTGAAAACCTCCACTGAATGAATATAGATGCATTCTCAATGATCATGGCGCGAGGTTTATTATTAGGAGATTCGATGGAGATTGCAATGGAAATAATTGTTTCATGTGAATTCTTTTGTGGAATGGATGAAATTCTTGAGAAGTTCGTTCCAAGGCTCGGAACCAACCTGGCTTGAAGACAGGGTGGCCTCGAAACAATTGAAGACACCAAGTACATCCCATTTGTGTGGAGGCTCGATGAGAGTTGGAGAAGGCAACGGTATCAGGAAGCTCACTGTGGATGGCAGACCTTAAATTTGGTGATAATAATTTGGAGGCTGGAGGTAGAAATTGAAGAAATGAATTGTGTGGTTGGCTGGACTGAAGAAGATAAGGCTAGGATGAACGAGAGGCTCCGAGCACGCAGGGTTGAACTTGAAGCATGCAATGGGGCACCGCCAAGCTGAGACAGCATGGGACTGTGTGGGTCACAAATCAAGCCGGGGTGATGGATTTCTGTTTTTTGTTTCTTTATTATCCTATTTCGTTGCTGGTTTATCTGTACTTTTTTGTACTCATTTATGGGGATTATGGTGCAGAGGATTGCCCAACTCCTTTGCTGGTAAATTTTACCTGAAAATGTAATGGCCATGAGAGAACTTGTAGGTGGCAGGGCTAATAGAGATAGTGCTGGTAGATGTTTTATGATGACCTGGAGTGGTTTTCGTGCTTTAAAAATTGGTGTGAATGGATGGTCTTTTCAGTTGGCAGTTTTGTAAATGACTATGTAGGCAGGGCTAATAGTGATAGTGCTGGTAGATGTTTTATGATGACCTGGAGTGGTTTTCGTGCTTTAAAAATTGGTGTGAATGGATGGTCTTTTCAGTTGGCAGTTTTGTAAATGACTATGTACTTATGCTTTTACTATTAATAAAACTAAAACGTATTACCGAGAAAAAAACAAAACATTCTGTGTATTATCCCTGATATATAGATAAATATAAAATACAACTTTTACACACACACACAGACACACACACATACACATTATATCACCAATCCCCAAAATTTCTTTACCTCCAAATATATAAGAATCAATTCTAATCCAAAGTATTGAATGGTCTTAAGACCCATACCTTACAGCTCAGTGCTGGCTGTAGTTTTAAAAGTGCTTATTTAACTTGTATTTCTTGTATGCATAAATGTCTTGGTGTTCCTTGTTATAAGGCCACCACTGTTGATCCTCAAACTCTTTTCTTATCTCACTTCCCACAAATTAACTGATAAACTATTTCTGATAGAAATAGCCACGTCTTTATTATTCCTTTTTCACCGTTTCAGGCGATGAATTACATTCAAGGAAAGAAAAAATTATATTTTCTGATGCCCCTCTGAGTTGATAATATCCAATCCAATAATACATTTCTCAATTGTCACAACTCTCCAATGTTGACGCTTTATAATGGATTTTATGTGGTTTTAAGATATGATATAGTACAATATTATAACATTATTAACAATTATGTCAAGCATTTTAGAAGACTTATCTGTAGTGCCATACTAATGTAGTATATTCCTAAAATGACTCAACTTGTCAATTAGAGCTGGATTTGATAAGCATAACAGCATATTAAAATCCTTCATCTCATTCATGACAGAGGCCATAACCTTGGGAAAAAATTGTTGGGTTTTCTTTATCTTCATTTCAAGGCAGATTGGTGGCTTAAATCTATCAGAGAAACATTTTGATTTTTGTAAAATTTAGAAGATTTGTTCTTCATTCGTTTTCTAAAATTTTGCTTCCCTAACATTTTGATTTTTTCTTTGTTCTTGAGACCTCTAATGAAATTTGAAGTTCATTTCCTTAATAATTTCCAAGTTTTCTACATTCATTTTCTCCTTTTGTTCTCATTGTGTCTTTCTTTCTCACTGTCATTTTAATTAGTGAAGAATTTATGTCTTCTAGACTATGCAAGGAAGGCAAATATTTGCAGGCACGCAAGCTGCAAGAGTTTGAGAACCTTATGGTATTAGCCGCACCCAAATAATAGGTGTATTGTAGCACTTCTTTTGAATATTCTTTATCCTATAGAGGCTTGCCACTGAGCTTAAGTATACCATTGCAATGATGAGGCCATGCTAGAAGCATTTTTGGTGGATTAGAATGCTGGGGTTCTCAATTATCTCATAAGTCATGATTCATTGGATTTGAAGGGGCATGGTAATGATGTTAGGATGCCAATGTCTATTCATCTAGGTTATAACGAGAATAATTAAGACATAAATAATGTTTGGCAATAAGTCTACTGATTAAAGGTTTGGTCCACAAATGTCTAACCACTTTACCTCTGTTATGAAGACAATCTGCAGACCTTCAATCTATACTTAAGCAAGCCCGAGCATTTTACATTGCCTCTTTTTTGTGTGTTGTATAACCTGATGCCTTTGATTTTGACCTAGATTTGTCCTATCATTATAAATAACAATTAACTGAATTTTTTATGTAGCAGTTGATTAGATTGAATGCCTCACCATCCATGTATACCTTATGGTGGGGGAAGGGAATGGTTGAGTTCTAGAGATTAAAATGGTCAAGATCATTTAAAGAAATCATCTACCCTGATTGAATGTGCAAATGAATTTATCTTCAATGCAGTGATTTTTTTTGTAGATTTAGTATCCATGTTTTTAAACCTCATTTATGCTTTCTCTATCAAGCACAACCAAACTGATATTTTGATGTTAGACTTGGACTAAAGATGAAAATTACTTTGTCTAATTATTGGTAAATGCTTCACTGGAGCTGTAAGTGGATAGATATGGGTGTTTTGAAATGCCCGAATCCTCATTTGAAAATTGAAACCAATGTAACAACTGCTGCCACAAACAACCAGCTCTAGGAAAAGCAAGATTTATACAAAAGATGAAAAATAAATTTAACTGAGAATTAAAAACGAACACTTTTTTGAAGTGGCTTTCTTTATCTTAAGGAAATTCTGGATAGCATTGATCTTTTAACTATTTTCTGAATCTAAATTTGCATTACCAGAGTATCAAAAAGAGCAATCCAGGAATGCCATTCACAGAGGTTGCAAAGGCACTTGGAGAGAGATGGAAAAAGATGTCTGGTATGTTTCTAATCCTTTTGTCCATCTTATGAGATAAATGCATATTGAAACCTTTCCATTCCACAAGAATAATTGAGGCACACAGACACATTTATATATATTGTTTTGAGTGTATTTTCTCTCTGTAGTCATCATCTGTTAATTCAATATTTTTCTTGTAATATTGATGGATGTAAACTATATTTTTTTTGAAATTGTTATTTTGAAAAAAAAAATTGTTGTTCTCTGATGTATGTTGTTTTGGTCATTGACAGTGGAGGAGAAAGAGCCCTTTGAGTCAAAAGCCAGGGCTGATAAAAAAAGATACAAGAATGCAATGGCAGATTATAAAAGTGGACCCACTAATAATATCGATTCTGGAAATGAATCTGACAGTGAATAGTGCTGCTTTCTAACTAGCAGACAATATTATTGCACAAAGTACCAGGCAAGCATTTTGATAAATCCTTTTCAGGTCCTGAAATTGTTTTAGCTCTAGAACATTCTGAGATAGCTGCTCATACAATATATCTATTTGGAAGTTTCAGATGAGAGACATTGAGGTAATGGCGGAGTCATGAAAAGCCCATCTTTTTCGGGTATTTAGATGGGATGGAAATGTGTGTTGTGGTGGTTAATCCATATTTATAACTCATGTAGATAAGCTTTAATTGTAACTTTTACGTGGTGATTTTGAGTCATTAGATTTGACCTGCTTGGTTACTCGTTGCAGTGGAAGAATGATGAATTTATTACTTGCCCATACAAGTCTATTCAGTAAACACATGTATTGTATTTAGTACTAAACTGAATGTGTCAATGGCAGTAGAATTTGTTGATAGAAAATGGAGTTTTCTGACTGCGCATTCAAATAGAATGGTGCTAATCATGTTTAATGAAATTCAGCTTTGGAGAAAAGTATTTTTGGCATGAAAATAAAAACAAGAATACCATGTATTATCAGAATACTGTAGGAACAGCCTTGTTTAATTACAAAGACTTAATAATGAAAATGAATTGATTTTTTGTACACTATTGTTGCCTTGTTGCAGACTGTGCCTCTGGGCCCTGCTTGCCAGTTTTTGGGCAAGGGTCAGGTTAGTTCATGGTTCTTGTCATAACTTTTGTTGAAGTGTTTTCTTTATTGCTGTTTTTTGCCTTTGTGCCAAAACTGCTTCACTCAAACTCATGATTATGCTAAAAGAAAATCCACCAAACACTTTGGTCTGAGATACATTGGGCTTTTCAACATCACCTTAAGCGACAGGAAAAATGCATGTGCTGGTAAATAACACACACCCAATAAATTTTGGAGCAGTTTTAAATAATGTCTGCATGCAACCTTCTGAGTCTTGACTGAAGATGTTATGTCAAGATGGTTTAAAGATTTCTGGAAGTCAGTCTTTAGAGTACAAATGGACCTCCAGAATCCTATTCTAACATTCAAGCAGGGAATAATTTTGCTCCGTGGGGCTCCTTTTGGCCAAGTTTCAATGAAGTAGATGCCCTTGATGTGTGTGTGTGTGTGTGTGTGAGAGAGAGAGAGAGAGAGAGAGATCTTCGTGAACACAAAAGCAGTATAGAAGGATATTTAGACCAGTGTTACAGGACTCAGACTTGCCTCGGACTTGGAATGTCAAAATTGAGCTTGGACTCGGACTCGGCAAATAAAAAAACCCATGAAACTCAAGGATTTTTAAGGATTTAAAGACTTTTTCATGCATCTTTTAGTCAATTAACATTAAATACACAATAATTGAGATAAATTGAAGTTATTTAACACACATATACAATTTTGCATAGATCACATAAGTATAAAAGTGAATTTTTGAAGGAAAAAAACTAAATAACATAATATAAAGTGAAACATAGTGTCACTGTCAAATGTCTACAATATTCATGGATTGTGGAATCCATAAAATCAAGAGTTCAAAACATATCAAAATAACAACTAGAGTGTAGAAGATTAAGGTTCATGGTAGGCTATGTTCTCCTACAAATATGCCTACAATAAGTCATGGAAGACTCTAGAGCCACATCATCTCTCCCTGTGTCTAGGGCTAAACCTCAAGGGCATCTTCATCCTCATCCTCACCCACATAATTTTCATCATTAGTCTCGGGTCCATCACTCCTAGTCTAAGGGTCTTACTCTCGATTTGTTACATCCCAAATTTTGACCTAATTTTAAATTTATTCATAGCCATTAGACTGAACATATTTTTCTTTCATAGTCATGTGAAGTAGGTAGTTATTTATATATGTTGTATTAACTATTTATTAATTATTTAATGAAGATGGTCGTTATCCATTATTTGTCATGTGATGTTTAGGAGTTGCTTGATTTTGGAATTATGGTTAATAAATTACATTCTTTTAAATGTTAATCTAAAAATTATTATGAAACTTGTTATTATCGTGGAAATATTGCACGGTTGATTTTAGGAGAAGATGAAGTGGGGAAGCATTGTTAAATGAGATCAACGGAATGGGATACTAGCTTAGTCAAATCATCAGGTTGACAAGTATGACCTTAAATTGCCTTGGTAAAGACCTAGCGACTTGAACTTCAAGATACAATTAAAAGACCCACATGAGCTATTAAATAAACAATTTAAAACATAATTTAATTTAATTAAAAATAATACGTACCTCAAAGGACTTTGATTGATCTTTCCACTACATCATTATAATATATACCTATGTACATACACATAAATATAAGAATAAAGTGATACCATAATATTATTAATAATATGATGCCACCTCATAAGTATATCTATGTGCATGTAGATAGATATAAACTATAATTATTTTCAATTTATAACCTTCAAATCCTTTTTCATATTTTATTCATTTTTCTTGCTAGAAATCGATTGAACACTTGGGATATTTATTTGGCAACCAAGAGCCAAGACACTCCTTTTTATGTTACGGCCTCTTGGAAGCCAAAGAGGCATTTAACCTTCAATCGACAGGGACAGAGGAGATATATAACTTTTCAATCGACTCCCTTCTCATCACCTGATTTCCTTTTCTAGCACCCGACTTCCTTTTCTAGCACCTGATTTCCATTATTTTTACCATCAGATACCTCTGCATTATTAAACATTGCCAATTTCATTCACATTCTACCTTTTATTATTTCTTTGCTTATTGAAGACATGATATATTTTACACTAGATTTTGCGCTTGAAGATCATTTTGAGGAAGAGTGGAATCATAGCATCTAGCTAGACTCTTATCTTTCTAGATTATATCAGGTTATGTGGTCCATCATGTTCCAAGCATTGCTATATATTTCTTTATCAGTTGTTACTCAAATTCGATTACCATAGCAGTAAGTTGTAGTTATATTTATCATAGTATCATCGGTTAGACCTTCTTTAAGAGTTATTTATGATAAAAAGAAAGCCAAGTAGCCATGTTTATGAAATCATGATATATTTATGCCACCAGAAATCATAATCAAATGATGTTTCTGCAAGTCTTAAAAGAACCTATTCTTTCAAATCATAGATTGTGATAAGTTGGAAACATATAATATTCATGAATTAGTTGAGAAACAATGGACATAGCTAATTGCTCTGAGATTCCAAAAACTTGGGACTCATCGACTGTATAGCCATGGAAAAGGTGAAGAGGTGAGATGAAATCTATAATGAGATGAAAATAAAAGTTAGATATGATACAATAAATCTAAAATAATTTCATTTAATAGCTCATGATTGTCCATAATATTGTTTCCCTGTTGTCAAGTTGAGCGGTGGTGATCGGGTCATTGAACCCATCAATAAACCTTGGCCAAGGTCGTTTTAAGGCATGCTTGTCATCTATGATCACTTGATGTCAGTAGTGCCAGTTATTAAAACATTTCCATCCATAATTGTGTGGACATTCTAAACATTGGAATGCTCAGGTGGCTAGACAAAAAGTATCCTAAGCCCAATCTCGAGGTAGGGAGGGCTTTTTTAATTCAATAGATTGTGTGGAGATAAGTATGGTCCGAGGTTGGGAGGTTAAGCTTTAGTCAATGTTTCTCCTCTTATCAAAAGTCGAGGCTTGCACAACCAATTAAAGATTCTCCGAATATTTTTTGTTAAGCATTTATTTTATTTATATGAATGGAAATCATTGTTTCAGTTATTTCAATTTATCCTTATTACAATTGATCATTGTTAGAGTTATTTCAATTTATCATTATTACAAGAAGATCATTGTTACAGTTATTTCAGTCTATTGTTATTATAGCTAATCATTGTTATAGTTGATCATTGTTTCAATTGATCATTGGTGTAGTTTATTTCAGTTGAATCTTGTTATTTTAGGTAATCGTTGGTAGTTAAAAGTAGTTAATGTCCCATGAAAAGGAAATCAGTATGTTTGTTCAGTAATTTTAATTCATGTTCATTTTTGTTATGAAAATCTATTTGTTGCACAATCTCCTCGCACTCTAGCCTCCTTCAAACACTTCATTTAGCTCCTCTCAATGTTTAAGTGAAAGCTATAATGTTGCACAAAAAATCAACAATTGATATGGGAGAGCCAACCGGTTTGCTAATTTTTCTCTCAAAACCACCATACTCTTCTCTAACTCTTTTCTCTCTATCACAAGCATTGACAAAGGTGGAATGACCTTTTTACGTCAAATAGATGTTATACAAAGCAGAAACAATTCACTTAACCTTTTTATTTTATTATTTTTTGCACTTTATGAACCCTGTTGTTGGCAAGAGTCTAGAGCTTGGGACTCCACAAGTTAGAAGAGTCCTTGGACTCAGTGAGTCCATGGTGACTCTGCTAGGACTTTGTTGAGGTCAAGGCCAGAGGCAAAGGCTAGAGGCAATTTGCC
The DNA here is from genome assembly GCA_028749045.1 of Cupressus sempervirens. NCBI lineage: Eukaryota > Viridiplantae > Streptophyta > Pinopsida > Cupressales > Cupressaceae > Cupressus > Cupressus sempervirens. The sequence goes on along the minus strand of CM053793.1, from coordinate 441,321,520 downwards.
TCGTTTTTATGGACTCTGGCTTAGACTTAGCAAGTCCTTCTCTGACTTGCAAAGTCCTGGAAATATGATTTAGAAACACAGCTTTACAAAATGAAACAGTCTCAGAAAAAGAAGTTGTAGTCCTTCCAAAAATAGCTAAAAGCAATACTAGTGCATCTTATAAGGTGCCTTATATTGTAGGTGGGAAAACATAGCAATATGAGAATATCTCAATTCAAGGGGATGTTGGAGAATGTAGCTACGATAGAGATCTCTAGAAATAAGGATGTTATTATCATTATGGGCACTTTCAACTGAAAAGGACACTGATGATTAAATTTTAGTATTAAATATAAAAACATGTGTCATTCAACATGCATTGAGGCATGGAAATACGAGGAGATGTGGTTGAAAATAAAGAATTATATTTTGGAAAATTAAAAAATTATCAATAAAATATCTTTTGTTCTGTGTGGTTGGGTTTTTCCCTTCATTTTCAAAGGGTTTTCTCAAGATATTTTTTTGTCTCTTGCATTTATTTTGGCCCTTTCTTATTGTTGTTCTTGATTTTTGGGCTCAAAACAATAGATGGTATTAGAGCCAAGTTTTGTGCCTCTTTCTTTGGTAATGATAGTCAATTGTCATGGGTGCATCAACAATGATTCTTTGTACTTAACATCTTGAATATCATAGTAGAATGAGAAGGCGACAAAACTTGTGAGAGAGAATGTATGGTGATATGATGAACAATGAATAGACAATTTAAAGGAGTTTTGATCAATATTTTGTTATGTGAATTTCCATGAATCATGTTTGTGGCGTGTATCTACTTCGCCAACCCACCACTTAGTCTTCTTTTTAGTGTAGAAATTGAGCATATAGTGTGCAAAATAATTCTTTCTCAAATCATTGTCAGCAGACTTGAATTGTTTTTGTTGCAAGAATAATCATGAGAAGATCATGTCAAGAATAAGATTGTGGCAGAACCCTCACATTTTCTTGGTCGAGGGATCATTGGTCAAGTTTCTTGGGGCAAATTTCTTGAAGTTGATTGAGTGATGTTTTTGCATTTGGAGATAAGGCTTCTCTCATATTACTCACATATCTGTTGTCTTTTCCTATTTTCTAGTATTGAATTTTCTCTAACATCAAGATCACCATTTTGAGTGGAAAATTTGATCTTGTAGATCTGTGAAACTTCCTATGGCATTGGATGTCATTCACCATTGATGCTAGAGAAGAGACACCTGGTGTCTTATGTAGGCCAATTTTTTATGAGCAACAACTATTGTGTCATGTTGGTGATTGATAGTGGATACTAAATGATGGCTCTTGAGTGTCTCATTGTCATCCTTGAATGATTCCAGTTTGATTTCTTATCGTGGTCTTGATCTACTTGCAAATAACTCCCTCATTTAGATGGGGCTTCAATGTTTGTGCTTGAATAGAGAATGCTTTTTTTCTTTTTCTTTCTTTCTTTCTTTTGCATGTACTGTGAGCGTAATTTGGGAATGGTGGGATGGTGCTTGTGTAACACCTTCTTCATGAGTTCATTGTCTTGCCATGGTTTTGGCGAGTTTGCAAATGCTACCCAAAAGAAAGCATCAATGGTTCTTTAATTCTCGATGTTGTCTTCAGAGATACTGAACAAATCAACACAAGTTTAACAATTTTGTGGCTAGTATTCAATGGAAATTAGTAAGTAAAAGTGAGGGGAGCTAAGGCAAGCCATTCTTTCAACTGATAGAGCATTGTTCACATGGATGGGGTCGACTCTTTAATGCTAACATTCAACTTGCAGTTTTCTTATTGACAAGATAAACTTGTTGTATCGAGAGTAATTGATGCCCCATCATGAAGGTGAAAGCGCGACAGTGTTATGTGTCAGAGAAGTTGTTTGATGAACGCTAACAATGTTATTTTGTTATCGTACATTCTCGACGAAGCTGATTTTGTAGTCTTTATGGTGAGCCTATTGTGGCTGCTTGTATGGTAGTGGACATGGTTTACTTGGACATGGTTCTCTCATCATGATTTTGTGCCTATTGAGCTCGCCATCATTCTCATGCTAGGCAGTGGGAGCCGTCAGATGTCTATCTACTTTTGGAGTTTGACAAGCATCTGATGAGAAATCAATTAAGTCAATTTTTGACTTGACAAAGATTAGTATTGGAGTTTCAGGGGGTAGAGAAGTTTCACATGAATAGAGTTTCAAGTCATTAAATGGTAGTTGTATGTGTCATGATCTGAAGTTTAATGCCTAGATTTATCAAGGAAGCTCATATGATATCAAACCTATGGAGAACACATTGCATCTTGAGAAATTTGCAATTGTTTAGCACAACTCCATGTGTGTCTTCCGATTATACATGTAGTTAAAGCTAGGATATTACAAGAGATATGCATCTCTTATCCATCTGTTTAGACTGCTTTCCATCATGGAAGATGATTTTTATTTTTGCCTGGGTAATGTTCATATTATTAGTAGATAGTCATAGAACATGTTGGATGTATTGTAACAAGTTGAGATTTTGAAACTAGTTAACCTTTAATTAAAAGAGATAACATCACAATCTTAACTGAAAGAAAAGAGATACACTCAAATTAGTTATTCTACTTTTTCACATGAAATGAAAACTCAACTAACTATAATTTACGTTTTTCCAAATAATTAGAAACTAACGACCATTTAACTACTAGATTCACATGACATTCAATTATTAACTACTTAAACACGCATGAATATATAAGAACAACATTAGTATACTAAGGCATGCACATTTGATAGCAATAGTCAAATTTGATCGAGTACAATAACATTGGTTTCCTCACAGGGTCAAGAATGTTTAATAGATTTTAGTCACAATATCACTGTACTAGTTACGAGATCGAGAAGAAGAGAGTTTTGTGAAAAATAATAATGCATGCAGAGAGCACCCAAGAGGGAGTGGGAGCAATATATAAAAATATCCTCAAAGAGGCAAGCCAAAAGATCAAGAAGTCACCCGCGCATGCTTAGCTATGAAACAAATATTGAGGTGGCAAGAAATGTTGCATGGGTCTCCAATTCAATTTGAACAATGACCAACATAAAGCCCAATACCTAAGAAGGGTCATGCCAAAACAAAAGTGGCCACACAACAATTAAATAAATACATAAATGACCATGGTCAAGATTGAAAAATATTAAAATTAAGGTGGCAATATCCTCCATGTACATGACTTAGTATATTAATGTTGTTCTTATAAATTCATGCGTGTTTAAGTTGTGTGTGTGTGTGTGTGTGTGTGTACATACATACATGTGTTATACCCACACAAGTATGAGTATAGACAAAATATTACTATACTAAGACATGATAACATTTGCAAGATATATTGAGATCATCCAAATAATGAAGGTAATTTTTCTTATTTGAGTTTTATAGTGTTTTAGTTTAATTGGATGGCGCATGGTCATCCTTGTACTTTCTTTCTTCTCTAGCCATTTAATCCTTGGTCCAAGTGGTTAGGTTCATCCCTAATGGCTTGACGGTGGATTTGGGTGTCCCCTTCCTAACTCTCATTTTGGCAACGCTTCCCCTCATCATCATGCTCCTGCAAAATGGAAATGATGTTAGGTAATAACATATGTCCAATAATTCTGGCTAGAAGGGGACTCTCTTAACATCATTAATTCTATAAATGATAAAAATTGTATTTCATGGACTATTGAAGCTACTATGATGGAAATAAAAGGGCTCTTAAATAATTTTGATCAAGTCCATATTTCCCACAACTACCAAGAAACTAATGAGGTGGCCAACTGGATGGCTAATATTCTTAAGGAATTACTAAAGTTTGATGTGACTAACTCTAATGTGGGGAAGATTAATTAATATTTTTTATACAAACTGCGGGCCATTGGTAATAATGAAATGATTCATCAAAATTTAAGTGAGTGCCTTTTCATTATTATCATATTAAAGAGGCACTTATTTTGGGTGTTGGCAGAGGAGTGTTTGAGTCTTAAAAGTTGTTTTTTTTCATCTTTTTTTGAGTGCCATTTCTTCTCTGTGAAAGATCTTTGTTTTTCTATCTTGGAAAATGGGAGGTGAGCCAAGAAAGCAATAGTCATTGGATTGCAAAGCATGTTTAATGAGAATCGACTTGTTTGGGAGCAATTGAAAAAATATAAGGTTACCCATTATCTGGAAAAACTTCATGGTTATAAGTGGCATGTTACAAAGGAGTTCTTTAAACATTGGTTTGGTGAGAATGTTTCTATGTATGGGGTTATTACTTTAACTGAGTAATTTCTTGGTGAGATAATTGGTCTTTTGAACACGAGGATTAAGTTTAAAAAAGAAACAAAAATTTCCAATGTAACGTTGAAGAAATTTCGAAAAACCCCGAAAGTGGAGAAGAAATTGATTAAGGTGGGGTATTTTCTAGAATTAGACCAAGTTATGAAGATTTGGCAGGGCATTATTTTTTGTGTTACAAAGTATTTCATTCAAGATAGAAGGTCTAAAAGAGTTCACAATTACCACTTTGTTTTCCTAAACTATTTTAGGTACAAGCATATGATTTCATTTCCATTTTACCTGAAACACTCTCTCCTTCAAGGGTTAAGGGCTCACCATAAAAAAGAGAGTAGGCATGTTGTTCATGAGGTTTTAATATTGTTGATTAAATAATATTATAGAGATAGGGCTTCGGGGGCGTCAATGTTGGCTGTGAAGAAAAAATAGAAATTGATTAAGGGTGCTATGGAGAAGGCTAATGTCAAAAAAGAGAAAGGGGGATTTGAATTTAAAAGAACTACCCATGCTAGGGGCATGGAGGTTGAGTCAGAGACTGGATGTGAAGATATGAAAGAGGTGGAGAAATCGGAGAAAAAGAGGAAGATGAGAATTGGAAGAAGAAATCAAAAATTTCAGAAAGGGATACAGACTTGGATGATGACACGGAAGCCAAGGTGGAAGGAAAAAATAAGAGTGTGGGAAGTTAGCGTGAAAAGGCTATTACAAATAGTAGTGGGTGTAGTTCAAACAATTATAGGTCCTTTGGTAGATAGGAGGAGGCGTCGGTTAAAACCATGAGAACTGGGATTGGGTTGAAGAAAATGTGTGATAGTAGGGTTGATACTGGTGAAACCCTAGACATAGAGAAGAGAAACCATGATGGGTCTCATAAAATCCTCCTATAGGAGTCTAGAGATATTCCTGTGAAGGATTCTTCCTTGGGTAATGAGAATAGGTAAGATATGGAGTTGACTGAGAATAAGGAGGAGGAGTTGCATGAAATCTCGAGCAACCCACTGAACTAGTTAATAGCTAATCTACATAGTACCTCAAATTGACTTGGAATCTCAATTCTTATTGAGGTTATTTTCTATTTCAAATAAGTTCTATATTGCTTAACCCTATGGAGGATGTGACTAAGATCGGCCTTAATGTGGAGCCGAATGATAGTATTTTTATTGAGAATGAGAAGACTCTATTAGAGGGTACTATGGACACTAGGCCAAAAGATTTGAATAAGGGACAATGTGGTGAGAATGTTAATTATGTTATTGATGACCTTGATGAGATGGTTGGGAAGGAGCCCAGTGATCATCTTGAGTTTCTCCATAAGGGTAAGATGCATGTTGACCTATCCCTCATGGTTGATGTATGGATCTATAATAAAATAAATTCTCTGAGAAATATGGTCAGGGATCTAAAAGGAAATTTGGAGGCAGAAAATAAAAATAGAATTGAGCTGGAAGTAAAAGGTTGGGGACATTCTTGGTAAGCTCTTGGACTATGAGGCCAAACTTTGGCAGCTTGTTAGGAACAATGAATAGAACATGAATGTGGTGACTTCTAGCTTATGTGTAGCTGCTGCTAGCTTGGGAAGGAGAAGTGCATATGAGATTATTTCTCCTGTAGTTTTTTCTCTCAGTGGGGGTCCTAGCAAGCACACCAAGTAGAGCATTAAGAAGGCTATTGAAGCTGGGTTGGGTTTGACTGTTAAAGAATCTTTTTTGGAAGTGGCTAACATTGGTAAGAACTTGGCTAAAGCAGTGAAGGAGCCCATTTGAGGAAGTTCTGGTTTCCTTTTTGGTTCTATGGTTCTTTTTGGTCCATCGTCTAGTACTAGTTTTTGGTTCTGGTCGTAGTGTTTGGTTGGTATTGTTGGTCTTTATCATTTTTACAATAGTAATGTGTTCCCCTTCAGGGATTTTGTTTTGTATTGTAATGCTTTATATCTGAGGTTTGATGTCCTTGTAAAACTTGTTTATTTTGTTAATACTTTGAACTTATCACTTTATCTTGGTTAATTGTTGTATGGGGTTTTGGGGCCCCTCAAAACTTGGTTTTATATTAATCCAAAAGCATATTTCCAATAATTTGAAATAATAAAAAAATATCACATAACCATTTTTAGTTTCTAAGATATTCATTTTCCAATTTCATCATAGTGACTAAGTAACATATCACAAGAAACATTAATTAATAACTAAATTTCCATTTAACAAGAATCAAAATATCTCAACATTTTTATCGATAGATCGATTTCACATGAACCATTATTCTTAACAAATTATCAAGCAGCTAACTTGACATGAATTTTTCCAAAGGCTAGAAGATTATTTAATGTAGAAAAATTTGGCATGTAGTATACCCTCCCTCTTATGTTTCATCATCCCCGATGAACTTTACAACATAACAAAAATACTATAGCTAAAACATAAATCTTAACACCTATAATTTAGAGTTATTTTATACTTCAAGCTCTTGGAAATAAATGAGGAAACTTCTAGAAGATCTCATCATAATCTTCCCATGTGACATTTTTCTCAAAATACTGGTTCCGTTGGACCTTGCATTGAGTTATGTCTCAATTTCGCAAGCAAAGCTTACACAGCTCAAGTATTTTGAGTGATTCTATTTCCACCACGCCTAGGTCTCGCACATGCAAGAGATTCTAATCAATGACATGCTCATGATGGGTTATATATTTCTTAAGGTATGATGTGTGAAACACATTATGCATTCTAGCAAGGGCTGGAGGTAGAATAATTTTGCAAGCTACCAGGTTTGTGACTTCCAAAACTTCTTATGGTCCTACATATCTTGGGGCTAGTTTTGAGTTCTTGCCAAACTTGATGGTGCTCTTCTATGGCTTAACTTGTAGGAGAAGCGTTTCTCCAACTGAAAACTCTCTAGAGACCCTCTTTGCATTTGCGTAGCTCTATTGTGGGTTGTTTTCCTTCTTCAACCTCTAGTTGATCTAAACTACTCGTTCCTCCATCTTTAGAAGCATCATAGGCCCGACAATGACTTGGTCCTCGATCCTTTTGCAACTCATAGGGTTTTTGCACTTATGCTCGTATAGAGCCTCAGAGAACACTATCTTAATTGCAAATTGGTAAGAATTGTTATATGCAAATTGCTCTAATGGAAGATATGTTTCTCATTGGTACTGTTGGTCCATAAAATATACCCTTAGGATGTCCTCTAGCACTTGGTTCACCCTTTCTATTTGACCATCCATTTTAAGGCGATAGGTGAGGTTGATATTCAATTTGGTTCCCAAAGCCGAGAATAGGGTTTGCCAAAATCTAGGTGTTACCCTAATATCTCTGTCAGATATGATCTTTTATAGAATTTTGTGAAGTCTAAATTTTTTGTTACAAACTTATGAGCAATCTTTGATGCTTCATTTGTTCGATTATCTAGTATGAAATGAGCCACCTTAGTCAACCTATCTACAACTACTAGGATGACAATATGTTTGTTCTGGGTCATGGGTAACCCTTGAATAAAATCCATGGTAATTATTTTCCATCTCTATTTTGGAACTTCATTTGGATGCAATAAGCTTGTTGGACACCAATGCTCTGCCTTGACTTTCTAAGACTCAAGGCATCTTGCCACATATTCCTTGATTTCTTTCTTCATCCCTTTTCAAGAGTACAAAGGTTTTATATCTACCAACATTTTGGTCACACTAGGTGTGGAATAATCAGTAGTATGAATTTGTCCTAAGATCATCCTTCTAATTTCTAGATTTTTGGGTATGTATGTCCTACCCTTACATCTCAAAAGTCCATCCTCATCAAGGTGGTATCCTTTGTATCTAGGATCTTGAGGATCTCTCTAGAGTGCTTGATGGACCTCATTCTAGGAGTTGTATTGGGTAGACACTATATCACTTTCTCCTTGAGCCCAATGTTTGTTGCTACCATAGCTAATATATGCCTCTATTAGTTTAGAGCATCTACTACCTTTACCCTTGATATAATTGATCTCGAAATCATAATTTGCTAGAAATTCTAACCATCTTCTTTGTCATGCATTGAGATTAGGCTAGGTAAATATATATTTTAGCCCATGATAATTTGACTAAAGTTTGAAAGGCTTTCCAATTAGATAGTCCTTCCACATTTATAGAGCTTGGACAATTGTTGCTAGTTTTAAGTCATGCGGTGCATAATTTTGTTCATAATTTTTCAATTTCCTAGACTCAGGCAATAACTTGGTCGTTTTGCATCAATATACCTCCTAATCCTTCCCTTGATGCATTTGTTATATCCACTAATTGACCTTCTAGATTAGGTACTCTAAGTATGGGGGCAATAGTTAACTTTTCCTTTGGGTAATCGAAGGTCGTTTGGCATTTTTTTAGTCCAAATGAGCTTCTTCCCTTTTCTCTAGAGTGAGGTGATAGGATATGCAATTCTGGAAAAATCTTAGACAAACTTCTTGTAAAATCTGACTAAGCCCATGAAGCTCTTGACTTTCATTACATTCTTAGGTACTCACTAATCTCTGTCTACCCTAATCTTAGCAAGATCTACGCTATTCCTTGAGCTGATATAATGTGCCCTAGATATTGAATTTCCTTGGTACAAAGAACATGTGGAGAGTTTTCCATACAACTTAAGTTCTTGCAGCCTCTAAAGGACTATCTCTGGGTGTCTCTCGTGTTCCTTTTCATTTCGAGAATAGATAAGAATATCATTAACATAAAATAACACAAATTTATTCGAACAATCCTGAAATATAGTTCATGAATGTTGCCAAAGCGTTGGTTAGACCAAAAGGTAACACTGTGAACTCATAATGCTCATAATAGGTTCTAAAGGTAGCCTTGTGAATGTCCTCTTCCTTGATTCAAGCTAATGATAACCTGATCTTAAGTCGATCTTCAAAAACATTGTTGCTCCTCTCATCTAATCAAGCAAATCATCAATCCTGGGAAGTGGGTGCCTATTCTTTAAGGTGACATTATTAAGCATCTTGTAATTTATGCACAATCTTAGTTCCATCCTTCTTGACAAATGGGATGGGAGCTCCCCTAGGCAAAACACTCAGTCAAATGAGTTTCTTATACAGTAGGTCTTGCAACAACACTTGTAATTCCATCAATTCGGAAATGGTCATTCGATAGGGCACTCTTGATATGGGTTTTTCTCCAAACACAAAATCTATTATGAAATCAAATACTCTGGATGGAGGTAAGTTGAGAAGTTCTTCTAGAAATACATCCTAGAAGTGTTTAAGGTATGGATACTTTTCTTCAAATGATTCCCTTAGTTTTTCTTTGATTTCGCATCTTCAGTGAGGTAGTCATCTTGATAAGTATTTTCTAGGGGTTCTCTTACGTCTTCTATCTTTATAGCGAAGATCACACACCCCTTCCTCTTGCATCTATTAAGTTGTATAGTTGAGATTTGGCGAGGTCTTACCTCATGCATTATCCCTTGAATGCTTACAATGTTTCCCCAATTGTCCAAACACTCTATTATCTTGGCAACAAAATATACTTTGGCCTTGTGTTCTTTGAGCCAATTCATTCCTATGATGATATCATAAGACCCTAAAGGTGCTACATACAAATTTACCTTAGTAGAGAAGTTCAGAAAATCTACCCAACCCTTAACCAAACATTGCTATACCCTAGCCCTTGTCTTATTTGCATACTCAACAGTCCATGGTTTTTCCATAAATCTAGTTCTCTTAGGAAACCTACTCAACAATTTTGGGGAGATAAAACATTTTGTTGCTCCTATATCAATCAATATAGAGATAAGATTACCATAAATCTTACCAGAGAACCCAATTGATGTTTAGCTTGCCAATTGTCCACTACTACATGTAGCCTTTGTTGATAGACAAACTGCTGAGGAGGTAATGTGGGTTGTGGCTTTTAGATAGTGTTGAACTTGTTGGGGCATTGATTAGCATAGTGGTCCTTGCCACATGTAAAGCATCCTTTGGATAGCCCCTTCTTTTCATTCCTTTTATTGTTGCCATTGTTACTGGGGTTACCTTTAACCTTATTTCCATTATTTCCCTTAAATTTTGGTTTGTTAGGCCTGAAGTTCTTAGAACTCCTTTTATGGGTTCCTAAATCTGAACCATTAGTGTGCCAGCCGGCCTAACTCTTATTATCTTGGATGGAGTCATCCCTTTTGATTTTGTGTTCTTGTCGAATAGATTATGGACTGAGGACATCTACAGCTCCCCCAATTCTATTTTTTAAATCCAGGATAAACTTTCTAACTTTCTAACTTTTGTCTTGTTGGTAAGGGATAATGCATTTTAATAAGTAGGTTAACTTCTCCCAGTACTTACGCATAGTCAAATCTCCTTGCTTGAGATTTTAGAAGTCTAACGGTTTCTATTCATAGAAAGTTTGGGGAAGCCATCCATTTTTGAAAATGGAGACAAACCTGTCCATGTGATCTCAATGGCCCTAATGTTGAGTTCTATTTTTGTACTTCCCCACTAGGTAGCTACTTATCTAGAGAGATGGTATATTCCCCATAATACTTTAGATGTTTATGAAAAGATCCTAATTTCGAAGTATTGCTCCATCTTAGTTAGCCACGCCTCGACATCATCTCTAGACTTGAAGCCTGAGAGTCTAGTAGGTTTTATCTTCTTAATATCATTAGATAGATCACTACCTATTTTGTTCTTCTTTTGTTTCTCATATGGTGTTAATGGAGCTTGTTTTTCCTTTTCAATGTGGCCATAGTTCTCAGGTTCTGAACTAGGAGGAAGCAAGGGGTGGGTCTCCTCCTAACCTCGACCAATCTGGGTTTCCATTTCATTCATTCTCTTTTCCATATTCTCTAGTTTTTTTTGTGTATCTTGCAAAGTTTGGATCAACAAATTTGATGAGTTCTGGGGATTAGCCTCATTGGTTACCTTGATCGCAATAGTGTTTCCATTGTTGGCCATGTTTTAAGGTTGAGTTTTTTCGAGATACACAATTGTTTCTTTAATCAATATCATGCTAGCATTTGTTTACAATAAATATTTGATTGCTTTAACAAATTATGCTCAACAAGAGAGAATAATTTCTAATTGATTTTTTAAAATTGCTTTTCTTGAACTACAACTCAACTACATCATTTACAAAAAATTACTCTTCTGAGAACTGTACACTTGATTTGTGTCACACTCTAAACCCTTCTATTGAGACGATTCCATGAGTTTGGAATGCTTGGATGCCGGCTTAGAGCTCCCTATCCATGGAGTGCAAGAAGTTCGTATTCAAGCATGAAGGCTCTCAGCCAAGCCTTAGAAATGTACTTCTTGCTAGTAAACCATGCAATGGGAGGTTCTTTGAGACAAGAGCAAGAGTGCAAATATCTTCAAGGAATCCCTCAAGAATGCAATGCAAGTATGGAAACTAAGCTAAGATGATAATGCAAAATGCAGCTATGTTAAGCATGTATGAGAGTGTTACAATACCATTATTTAAACTATGTGAGATTATTGCAAGAAATCAAAGCTAAACTAACATGCAACTATGCTAAGAATGCCATATGATCTTATGCTAATATGATGGAATGAGAGAATGAGACAAGAAATGAGAAGTTCTCCACAAAGCTCCAAAGAAACATGTTAGAAAACCTGCAGCATAACAATATTCAAAAGATGGATGGATGCTTTGAGGGGGAAAGTTCTCTCCCTTTTAAAGATGTACGGACGGTGGAGATCAAGATGAAGATGGTGGATGATCAACGGTTGAATTCGAAAATAGGAGTGATCCATGTGCACACACAAGTCAACCAATAGAATATAAGTTGACTTGTCATATAAGACAAAAGTCACAAAGCCTTTTCTTTTAATTGCAAAATAGAAAAAAGACTTTATGTGTGCACTTTAAGTGGGTTAGAAGAATGGGGTCTTTTATTTAATTAAAAGGGGACATGTTCTTTTAATCAAATAATGAACTTAGGATAGCATAGTCAAACTATAGGTTATAATCGAATAAATTGATTATTAGCAATTTGGTCTAGATAAATGATTAAATTAATTTAGCCAAAATGCTGAGAAGGGGGCTAATAGTCTAGATGACCATTTTTAGGTGATTACAAGAACACATCAAAAAGAATAATTTATCATAAATTGGACACCCTATTCCTAGATATTATGTCCATTTTCATCGCTGGGCTCATCTTTTCTTGGTCTGCTGGAGCTATCTTTATTTGGTTGTACCCAAAAAATCCATCCATGAGCGAGTACATCTCATAACTCGCAGTCATGTCCACTATCATATCGATGTTTGGTAGTGGAAATTCATCCTTGGGGCACACTTTATTGAGATCTCTAAAATCAGTACAAACTCGTATGGATTTGTCATGCTTGGAGACAGGTACAATGTTGGAAATCCACTCGGCATAATCAATGGCCCTAATAAAGTTTGCATTCAATAGTTTTTCTAACTCTGTCTTGACCAGTAGGGCCACATGTGGATGCATTTTTCTCAACTTCTGTTTGACAGGCTTGACATCTGGTGAGATTGATAAGTGATGCATGATGAGATCTGCATCAAGCCCTGGCATGTCAAAGTATGTCCATGTGAAGTTGACCTTCTTGTCTTGAAAGAATTGAGCAAACTGTGTCTTTTCTTCATCTGACAAAGATTGAGCTACATGGATAATCTGAGGACATTCTTCTATTCCCAAGTTGATAGGCTGTGTAGGTTCAACTAGAACCAAAGATCTATCCTAAAAATAGCTTGGCAGACTACCAAGTACCTCATCCGCAGGTGCCTCAGAGAGGTTTTCACCATTAGATATGCCTTTATTTTTACTCTTTTGAGGATCAGACACCGCCACAATGTGGTTTTCGCCATCTGATCGCTTATTTTTCCTTTTAATTTTTTGGCTGAGGTACTTGATATCTGATTCCATCATGTTAACCGTGGGTTTGCTGGTGGAAGAAATGACAGGTTCAATTGCGTTTAGATAACAAGCGATCTCATAGTCGTTTTGGAAAGATCATATTTCAGGTCTTTGATTTTGGATAGACCAATCTATGAGATCTTGGTGAATTAGCGAGAGTGAGGGAGAAGTTTAAATGTGATTGATATGGAAGGAGTCATCTCTGGTGACCTGTGAAGTTGAGCCTATAGAAAATGTCGCAAAGGAGTCCAGCTCAGGAATAGTCCTGGAGGAACTAGCGTGATCCATTGAGACATGTTGTGAGTCAAACTCATCCGACCCCATGCTAGACCATTTGACTACATCGGGTTGGGTTGCATAGGCATGAATGACATCCACCCCTAGCTCGCAAGATGCATTAGAGAGGCTTTCCCACTCATACTCATGAGAATTTGTACTTTGACCCCTAGCTATGAGATGAGCAATATTCTACCTAATTCATCCTCTATTTATGTCCTCAGAAGTAGACCCTTCTTGTTCCTGTTGTTGGGAGGTAGAAGCTTCTTCATTATTAGCAATCACTATTTCTTCTCCCCAAAGGAGGGAAGTGAGAGGAAAAAAGTCTTCGTCTTGTGCAGTAGTAGCAATTATAGGAGAGTCATCATCCTCCGATTCACTAGACATGAGCAATCTTCGATCACAGGTTGGTGTATTATTGTTTAGCCCAAAGCCTAGAGCAGCGGTGTCTTGAGCATCACAACCTTGAGTGTGACTTAAAGGTTCAACTAGAGCATTCTTACAACCAGTTAAGGACCCGTGGCCCTGGTAGCCCATTTTTGTCAAAAATTTATAGCCTTTTCCATATTTTTTAGGAGAAATAGGAGTAGTCATTGTAACCTCCTCGTCTTCCTCTTCTCTATAGATCCAATCCCTAATGGCCTGTTCTTCCTTCTCTGCTTCTAGTGGTATGGAAGATTGCACAAAAGTGCCAAAAAGTGTCATAGCAGAAGCAGAAGACTTCTTTGCAATAGTTGGTTTCCCATAGGACCGAGGGGAAATTGGTAAGGCAGCAATAGAGTCCAAAGTGTACTCACCCATACCAAGGCTCATCATTTTCAGTTTTTGTTCACATGCTGTGAAAGATGGTGCTAGCTCATGAGAAGAGCGATTGTGCAGGACTGGCGTTTCAGCAGCAGATAATGTGTTGATAGACATAGAGTTGTCGCTGGGGACAACTACTTAAGTACCATTAAAAGGGAACTTAATGCACTGATGGTATGTAGAGGGTACTGCTTGCATATTGTGAATCCATGGTCATCCCAACAAGAAGTTGTACGCAAGTGGTATGTCTAAGACTTGGAAAATGACATTCTTATCAACTGGACCAACTCTGATTGGAAGTAAAGTTAGACCTTTAGAAGGCCTTTCAACCTCATCATAGGCCTTTATAGTGATCTTGCGCTTAGGATCGATGGAAAATTTAGACATGCCCAATTGTTGGATTACATTAAACGAAATGATATTTAACCCTACACCATTGTCTATAAGGACTCGACGAACGCGGGTACGAAAGATTTGAACTTCGACATGAAGAGCAAGATTATGGGGATGACTGAGAGCTTGATCATCTTCTTCAGAAAAGGTGAGATAGTGAGGCGAGGAGATGTGGTTCACCATAGCTTGGAATCGTTCTGCATCAATATCTGTGGGAACATTGGTAGAACGTAAAGCTTTCTCAAGGATATCCCTGTGCAAAGGAGATAACTCTAGCAATTCAAAAATGGAGATTTGTGCTTGTGTGCGTTGCAGTTGGCTAACAAGATCATAGTTGGAGATCTTGGAAGTAATTGGTTGTTTAGATGATGAAGCATTTTTAGGATCATTAGCAACTTTTAGGACAACCTTAGATTTCCCCCTAGTGACAGCGTTAAGTGGTTCACTTTGAGAAGATGAAGACTCAGCCACTCGGAGTACCACCTTGGGTCTAGTATCAGTATGATCTTGAGGAGTGGATCGTGTCATTAAGACCACTCTTGGTCGTTCATCTTCAGCGTCATAATTTGGCCAGTTATCATTGTTGGAGCTTGCCATACATATGTATTCAACGGGGTCAAGCATGCCTATAACATTATCAGTGTTAGTGTAAGCATAACTGATTTTGGCATCATGATTCTTTTTGGCAGCTACCCTTGAGGTCTCACCCTTTTCATATTCAGGTAATGGTTTTTGGAAAGCCTTATGATCAGTATTCTTAACAAGGCCATCTGTAACAACTTTGCCAACTTCGATGAGGTCGTGAATTACATCTTTGAGTTTGAAGCAATTCTCTATGTTATGTCCTTTACTTCGGTGATAGCTGCAAGTATGATCTTCTCTCCGCCATGGAGGTCTAACGGGTGGATTGTAAGGACGTGAGTTGTCTGGTAAGGTAACCAATTTGTTTGCAATTAAGGTTTTTAAAACCACTTCATAAGTTTCGACCATAGGTGTGTAAACACATTGCTTCTTCACAAATTTAGAGCCTTTGTCAAAGGGTTGTGGTTTTGAACCTTCTTGTTGTTTTCCTGCATAGATGGCATTGGAAAGGTTAAATGCAGGCTCCTTAGTCTTAGGAGTGTCCACTACTCCGTCATTGACAACATACTTGTTTTTGTTCCAAGGTTTGCCTTTGTCTTTACCGTTTCCATTGTTAACTCTATCCTTGTTTATGGAAATGTCACCTCTTTTGATAGCAACATCCTCAATGCGATATGCACTTTCTACCATGGCATTGAAGGATGTGAATAATTGTTTTCTTAGATCAAAGTATAATTCGGGTACAAGCGTATTGACAAAAATGTCAATTTTTTCAGCCTTAGGCACTTGCCGAGGATACTGAGAGTATAAAGATCTCCATCATTGAAGGTATATTGCGAAAGATTCTCCTGGTTTTTGTTTGATGTTGCATAAGTCTAGCATAGTCACATGATGTTGAATGTTGTATGAATATTGCTGGATGAAGCATTGTGCAAGTTCGTCAAATGTTTTAAGAGGAGGACTTAATTTTGTGAACCATTCCATAGCTTGTCCTCTTAGACTTCTAGGAAACAAATGCATAAGAAAGGTGTCTTCATGCATAAAGTCCATGCTAATAGCATAGAAATGTCTCACATGATCGTGAGGGTCACCATTTCCATCGTATTTGTCATACTCAGGAACCTCTATATCCTTAGGAAATGGCAGCATGTATAGACTCCTATTGAATGGAAGAGCACAAATTGATTCAATAAATGATGTCTTAGGTGGCTCTTTTGAAGTTTTCAGTTGTGCAAATTGTTTCCTTAGTTCCTGTATTTCTTCCCTTAAGATTTCAGCCTCAGTGGGCTCTCGTTTTGGAATAATATGTTCAACATTAAAACCTTGAGGGAGTTTCCATCCCCTAGCTATCATGTATCGGAAGTATTGGTCTCCATTTTCCTCTAAAGCTCTGAGCATTAGTTTTTGGGCGAAGCCATCTTGTTGAAATTTGATCACGTCTTCGCTAGTTACTTCTTCATCACTATCATGATGAGATGGTTTAGGTGAAGGACATGCGCCAACGGCAGCTCTAGGAGTCCTTGGAGGCGTTTGATTACCATCATTGTTCTCAAAAGGATTTCGAGGACAAGTTCCTTTATATCCTTCATAGCGTGCCTGATTGTCAGTTTTAACTTGTTGATTTTCTCTCTCCATAGCGTATATAGCCTCCAAAGTCTTTTGGGTTTCACGTGCTTGTTCTTCTAAGCGACGTTTAATTTCATCAGGGTGCACCATAGTGACTATACCACTCGTATCCTCGGGTGTCTCAAAGGGTGTACCAAATGGATTTTCAAAACTATAAAGTGGGTTGTGCTGAACGTTAGCCATTTGTGTTTGAACAAATTCAAAATTCTTATCACAAGGTTATTTACGAGGACGTTTGGGTGGTGTTTCCAATTGCTTGAAAAAGGCGTGTGGCTACCGTTACCAACTTGATATCTAGTTGTGACTGGCATGTAAAGAGTTGTCTTTGTTTAGTAGGACAAGAAAAGCGAGCCGAATTTGAAGCTTTTACGATCAGGACTAGTCACTTGTCAAAATGTGATAGATGGCTTGTCAAACAGTGCTCAAGATCTTACAGCACGGGTGACTCAAGCCGAGCGGACGAGCGAGAAGCTTAATAGCGGATAGCTAGAATAAAATAATAGCTGAATTTTGAGAAGTGATTCATCAAGGCGTTTCAAGATTTACATTCGACGGACTAAACCCATCTTTTCAACCTAGGACGAATTATTCACACACTGATACATAGCCAGGATCAAGGGTGACCAGCGTGACGCTCCTTAGACCAAATAAATCCAACCGCAAACTCTGTTTTTGACCTGAAATGACTCTAGGCGATACTTTCTCAAAAGGAGGGCGACCTAAGTTCAACAAATAATGTCGTGTGATAGAATTTCAGGAATGGTGCGACACATTTTGTTCAGGCAATAGATATTTGAACTGAGTGCGATAGAATCTTGCACATAGTGCGACAGAATTTACTACTGACATGCGACATAATTTTTTGAAAAAAATGTCACGCGATATTTCTCGTGAAAGCGTGTGACAGTGTCAGTTTTGTGCAAAAAAAGTCAATTTTTGGTTTGAAGTTCGTTTCAATTTGTCAATTAGCCAGTCGTTTCAATTAGATAGCGTTTCGTTTCAGTTCATATTAGTAAACAACAAGGTTTGCAAACAGTAAGTGTTGTAACATGTCTCAAAACAGTTGATCAAGGGTAAAAACAACCTTGTCAATACGCATTTGGGATATCAGAACAGCCTTCCTAACAACTTTTTATCAGAATTTTTATGTTGCAAGAACATTAACACTGGTCAAAACATCGAAAACAATAGCCAAGCAATCTACCTTAGAGTCACGGTTCATTACTCAACAACTTGGCCCACGCTTGATGCACCTTTGCCTCACATCAAGTGGTTTCTTGCAAGAGATATTGGCTTTGTCATGGAAGTGCCATAAGCACAACTAAGGGAACACATATGGTGAGTGTAAATCTTGGGGTGATCCAGGTAGTCCACTAGGATCGATCCTTGCACCAAGAAGTTGAGCGGCTAAAAAGGGTAGTTATTAACTTAGAGTTTTTAGATCGGGCTTCTGTTCATAGTGTTCCTCTTGCTCCCAATTATGAGACACCTCACCTTGCGATGAGTAACCGATCTCACGATCATAAGAGTACCTTAAGCATTCTTGCCTAGTGATCTCTGTATGGTCGAAATCCCATAAGTGATCACACTAGGCGAAGACAAACACTACGTCTACCAAAGTTTTGTTTCCTTAGTAGCCTTGAGTTTATAGTGGGTTGGAAGAGCCAGGTAATCGGCTTGTCCCCACTTGGGTCGTTTCTCTCAGGTTGTCCGAGAGCAAGCCCTCTAAAGGATTCTAACTACACAAAGTGGATCAACTTTCAGAAGTCAAGATTTCTGGTTCACCACAAGGGTGAAGAGCATACTCTCCTATTCCAATCCTTTTCTCCCAAACACACCAGGAAGATTCAGTTACCCCTTGCTTTTGAAACCAAATGGCAAGTCAAGATTTCTGATTGACCACAAGGGTGAAGAGCATACTGTCCTATTACCAAAAGACTCCAATCACAAGTTTTATGTGCCTATAAAAATGAACAATTATTCAATGCCGCACATGAAAACAAAAAAGCAAGAAAGTTTGGGTTTTTATGCTTTGGGTAGCCCTGCAAACAATGTTAGTAGCCCTTGCGCATTTGAAGCTTTGACATGCATTTTTTTGTATGTAAGGTTTCAAATTTCTTTTTTTCGCCAAAGAGGGCAACCTGCAATCATAACTCGTTAGCCCACAAGTTAGCACGAAATAATCACAAAAACTGTGAATTAAACCTCTGTAAAACAGTTTAGAAATCTGCTTAAAAACAACAGTCAGCCAGCTAAGAAAAAATTTGATCACAACCCTCAAGGAACGAGCAAAAAATTGTTAGGCGATACTTTTTGCTGAACAAATGTCGTGCCATACTTCACAGTATAGCGGGGCAACAGTTTTTGTTTAGGCAATACTTATTCTTCGGCAGTGCGACAGAGTTTTGAACAGAGGGTGACAGAATGCAGGCATAAAGTGCGACACTATTTCCAAAAAAAAGTGTCACACGATATTACTATGAACTGTCGCGTGATATTGAAAAAATGTCGCCCAAGACTGCGACTGTAAAAAAAGAAAAAATGCAGAGCAGTAAGGGAAATGCAAGCGGAAATAGGAAAATGCAGGGTGAAACATACAGTCCAGCCCCACGGTGGGCGCCAAAAAATGTACACTTGATTTGTGTCACACTCTAAACCCTTCTATCCAAATGATTCCATGAGTTTGGAGTGCTTGGATGCTGGCTTAGAGCTCCTTATCCACGAAGTGCAAGAAGTTTGTATTCAAGCATGAAGGCTCTCAACCAAGCCTTAGAAATGTACTTCTTGCTAGTAAACCATGCAACGAGAGGTTCTTTGAGACAAGAGCAAGAGTGCAAATATCTTCAAGGAATCCCTCAAGAATGCAATGCAAGTATGGAAACTAAGCTAAGATGATAATGCAAAATGCAGCTATGTTAAGCATGTATGAGAGTGTTACAATACCATTATTTAAACTATGTGAGATTATTGCAAGAAATCAAAGCTAAACTAACATGCAACTATGCTAAGAATGCCATATGATCTTATGCTAATATGATGGAATGAGAGAATGAGACAAGAAATGAGAAGTTCTCCACAAAACTCCAAAGAAACTTGTTACAAAACCTGTAGCATAACAATATTCAAAAGATGGATGGATGCTTTGAGGGGGAAAGCTCTCTCCCTTTTAAAGATGTACGAACGGTGGAGATCAAGATGAAGACGGTGGATGATCAACGGTTGAATTTGAAAATAGGAGTGATCCATGTGCACACACAAGTCAACCAATAGAATATAAGTTGACTTGTCATATAAGACAAAAGTCACAAAGCCTTTTCTTTTAATTGCAAAATAGAAAAAGGACTTTATGTGTGCACTTTAAGTGGGTTAGAAGAATGGGGTCTTTTATTTAATTAAAAGGGGACATGTTCTTTTAATCAAATAATGAACTTAGGATAGCATAGTCAAACTATAGGTTATAATCGAATAAATTGATTATTAGCAATTTGGTCTAGATAAATGATTAAATTAATTTAGCCAAAATGCTGAGAAGGGGGCTAATAGTCTAGATGACCATTTTTAGGTGATTGAAAGAACACATCAAAAAGAATAATTTATCATAAATTGGACACCCTATTCCTAGATATTATGTCCATTTTCATCGCTAGGCTCGTCTTGACCTTTACATGGTTTGTGATAAATCATAAGAGGATTGGTTTGCCCAGCATTCCATGACTCAATAAGTTTGTTTCTCATTTTTCCCTTCCTGGCCAGAGTCCACATGAATCTCTTTCTTGATTCATCATATGCTTACACTAGGTTCTCATTATCCTTGGGCATGGAGCAGTAGGAATAGTCATGTTTTGGGATGTTCTTAATCAAATAAAAAAATATCGGATGTCAGATTTTCTTGTGAGGTGTCATGGTATACATCCAATTTAACATCCAAATCTACATTTTTAGTTTCGTGATTTGTCTAAGAGGTGTGATGAGCCCAGGGTTTAGAGTTGAACCTAACCCAGCTCTGAGACCATAAGTAACACACTCAAATTCTAAAACTAGTTAACCTTTAAATAAAAGTTATATATAAGAATCTTAACCGAAAGAAAAGAGATATAGTTAAAATAAGTTATATTACTTTTTTCACATGAAATGGAAATACAAGCTAACTATAATTTACATTTCCAAATAATTAAAAACTAACAACCATTTAACTACTACATTCACACGACATTTAGTTATTAACTACCAGTTCAGTTGCACTTCCTAATCTAACCTCTTGACTATAGGAAATATTCAAATACATGGAAGCAACATGTTTATCAAATGAAATGTAAAAAATATGTAAATGTTACCAAAGAATAAGTGGTTGATGACATTGAGTTGTACAAGCCTTAGTGTCTAGAAGAGAGGATAAGCATTGCCATGGGCTTAACCTCTCAACCGCGGACCCATAGTATCCCCACACAATCTCCACTAAGAAAGACCCTCCCTACCCTAGGAGTTTTCTTAGGAGACCCTTATCTAGCCACTAAGCATCTTGGTGTTAGAGTGTCGACTAGTCAATTGTTGAGACTGTGGACACTTTCCAATCAACCTATGTTACAACTACTAACACCTTGACCTCTAGTGATCATGGTGGCACACATGTCATTAACTACCTTGGCCAAGAATTTTTTGGCAACTTATATGCCCGATCACCCATTGCTCGACTTGACAACAAGATCTAATACAAAGGATTTCCATGAGCTATCTTTTTATTATATTCGAATGTTTTTACTAATTATATTTTTCTTTCATTGCAAGATTTTTCCCTCTCTCCCTTCATCTCAACCATGCTGATCCTAATGAATGATTATTTGGGAGGTTCATTACACGACAATTTTTTAAAATAAGGTGCTTATACATTTTCCATATTCATGCTAGTTCTGGCCTATGGCATCATAAGAAAGTTAAGTCTTTAATGTGAATATTATACCTTACATAGATACAGCAACTTTCCCATCTCAAGGATATATTAAGCATATCCTTGTATCATTCGATACTCATGATAGAGGAAACATAAATGAATTCAGAATCCAAACATATCACATGCATAGCCCTTTGGCAATCACACATATACTTCTCTAAGAAAAATATAAATGGATGAAAATACATCTATGAATACCATTCAATCATGACTTTTAGTAATAGTAAGCAAGGTCGACTCTAGAGAAAAATGACAGTTCAAAATGCAAGAAATAAACATGGTCATTTATGTATGAATATAAGACATGACTTGATTTGATAGATACAATTTTCCAAATATAGTTGGAATCAGTGTTGAAAGATGACACTTCTTTTTTTAGCAGCAATCAAATTTGATCAAGCACAATACACTGGTTTCCTCATAGGCTTGACAATGTTTGCTAGACTTCACAATATCACTGTATTGGTTACACAATTGAGAAGAACTTAGCATGAATGAAGAGAGTTCTGTGAAAAATAATAATGTACGTGGAGAGTGCCCAAGAGTGAATGGGAGAAATATATAAAAAACATCTTCAAAGAGGTGAGCCCAAAGATCAAGAAGTCACCAGTTATGAAATAAAGATTGAGGTGGCAAGAAATATGGCATGTGTCTACAATTCATTTTGGATAATGATAAACATAAATTGTGATGCCTAAGAAGGGTCATGGAAAAAAAGGTGGCTACCCAACAATTAAATAAATACATAAATGCCCATGACCAAGATCAAAAAATATAAAAATAAAGGTGGCAACATCCTCCACACCCATGTCTTAGTACATTAATGTCATTCTCTCTCTCTCTCTCTCTCACACACACACACATGTATGTACATGTATATGTATACATATATATAAACATGTATATATATTTATATATATACATGTACATACATGTGTGTGTGTGTGTGTGTGTGTACATATTTTATACCCACACAAGTATGAGTATAGATAGAATATTACTATACTAAGATATGATAGCATTTGCAAGATATACTGAGATCATCCACATAATTAAGGAATTTAAATTTTTTTTTTTTAATAGTGTTTTAGTTTAAGTAGATAGCTTATGATCATCCTTGTACTTTCTTGCTTGTCTAGCCATTTAGTTTTTGGTCTAGGTGGTTAGGTTCATACCCGATGACTTGACGATGGATTTGAGTGTCCCCTTCCTAATTCTCATTTTGGCAACACTTCCCCTCGTCATCATGCTCTTGCCAAATGGAAGTGATTTCAAGTAATAACATATTTTCAATAATAATAAAGTATCACATAATCATTTTCAATTTCTAAGATATTCAGTTTTCAATTTCATCATATCGACTAACAAACATGTCACATGAAACATTAACTAATAATTGAATTTCCATTTCACAAGAATCAAAAATCTTAACTTTATCGATAGATCAATTTCACATTAACTATTATTCTTAACAAATTGTCGAACAACTAACTTCACATGAATTTTTCCAACAGAAAAAAAGATTATTTAATGTAGCTAAATTTGGGATGTAACATATTTTTTCATGAGGAACATCTTCAAGACAACAAATGTTATCTGAGATTTTTTCTATATACCTTCAAATATTATTGTCTGTACATAAATTGCATATTTTTTACTATTCTTGCAGTATGTTCCTAGAGCATATTGATATTTGGGATGCATGTTCATGCCTGGGCAAGAAAAACTAGATTAAATACTAATTCATTGTAGATTAATGTTCTTGTTAATCTCTATGCCAAGCATAGGCATGTAAAAGATGAACATAATGTGTTGAGTATTGTGTAAAATGGTCACAACATGCAAAATTGAAATATGGAGTTGTGGCATGGTATCCTACCATTTTATGAAGATCAAAAGCTATAAAAGATAATCATAAGATAAGCTTCATTTTATCCCTATATAGTTGGTTTTTGTCATATCATAGAAAATAATGTATATATATATATTTTTTCTTTATGATAGATTGCTTTCTCTTGGTTGCAAGATGCAAAAAGAATCATGAGATGGATACGTTGCTTACTAAAATGAATTAATGATACATATTTGCATATGAAATTTAGAGGGAGTTCAATATTAGAGGGAGTTGTTCTCGGTTAAGAGGGTTTCCTTTTATAGTATTTGTGCATTTCTTATACATGCTTGGTATTGTTAGTGTACACTTAAAAAGTGTCACACTCTAAACCATTCTATCTAAGTAATTCCATGAGTCCGGACTGCTTAAATGTTGACTTAAAGCTCCCTATCCACGAAGTGCAAGAGAGTATGATTCAAATACGAGGGCTCTTAGATGAGCCTTATGAATGCTCTTCTTGATAGTAAACCATGCAATGGGAGGTTCTTTTAGAGATGAGATGCAAGAGTACAAATGTCTACAAAGGATTCCTCAATAATGCAATGCAAATGTAGACTAAACTAGTATGAATATGCAAAATGAAGCTATGTTAAGCAAGGATGAGAGTGTTACCACCAACCTAGTTAATCTATGTGAGATAAATCATTGCAAAAGAGAAACTAAACTAACATGCAACATGATATTACACTAGAATGTGATGGAATAAGAGAATGACGACAAGAAAAAAAAAGTTCTCCACAAAGCTCCAAAGAAACCTATTAGAAAAATTGCAGCATAACAATATTCAAAAGGTGGATGGATTCTTTGAGGGGGAAATCTCTCTTTCTTTTAAACTTGTATGGATAGTAGATGTCAAGGTCAAGATGATGGAAGATCAATGGTGGAGTTAGAAAATAGGAGTGATCCATGTGCATAAGCAAGTCAACCAATAAAATAGAAGTTGAGTTCTTATATAAGACAAAAGTCACAAAGCCTTTTCTTTTAATTTGCTAAATAGAAAAAGGGCTTGATGTGTGCACATTAAGTGGGTTAGAAGAATGGAGTCTTTTATTTAATTAAAAGGGGACATAATCTTTTAATCAATTATTGAACTTAGGATAGTATAGTCAATCTATATGTTATAATCAAATTAATTGATTATTAGCAATTTAGTCTAGGTAAATGATTAATTAAATCAGCCAAAATGATGAAAAGGGGGGCTAATAGTCTAGATGATCATTTTTAGGTGATTACAGTTAGATTTTGAGACTTGTTGGAAAAGAGTTTGAACTATGATTTCTTTCATTGTAGATTTTGAGACTCTTGTTGGAATAGAGTTTCAACTCTGATTTTATTAGTTATTATTCATGCGAAATCAATAATAGGTTGTAAGGTCAACCTAATAACTATTTCATTTATGAGACATTCATAGTGAGCATCATGTAGAGAGAGTCCATGATGACATCACATTGAAAGATTCTATGATGAGAGTTGGAAGCCATGTTGAGAGTCCATGACTATATCACATTGAGAGAGTTTGTGATGAAAGTGTTGGTTATAAAATTTACCAACTTTTCATGTTGAGGGATTCCATGACAACGTCACGTTGAGTGAGTCTATGATGAAAGTTGAATGTGATTCTTGTAGGTTTTTTCATGTTGAGTGATTCCATAATTATTATTTGTGAATAAATATTTCCATCCATCAAGTCAAGTGATTTCATGACTAATGAGTGAATTGTTCTCTTAGTGTTATGTTGAGAGATTCCATGGAAAGATCATGATGAAAGCTAGTTGTGTTTCTTGTAGGGTTTTCATGTTAAATGATTCCATGAAATTTTTAGGATCTATGTGATTAGATTTTATTATTGAAATTTTAGTTGCATCCTCCAGTAATTGTTCAACTAAAGATCTCTCTCTGGATAAGAGGGAGTTTTGAAGATTTTACTTGCAATACAGGTCTCTAGAGATAAGGGCATTTTTTTCATTATGGTCACCTGTAGTTGAAGAGGACACTTATGATTAAATTGTAATATTAAATTTAAAGACGTGTCATTTGACATGTGTTGAGGCGTGGAAGGATGAAGAGGTGTGTATGAAAATAAAGAATTATGTTTTGGGAAATTAAAGAGACATTCAGTTAGAATGTGAAGAGTTTATAAAATGATCTTTTGTTGTGTGTGGCTGGGTTTTTCTCTTCATTCTCAAAGGGTTTTTCAAGGATATTTTTGTGTGTATCTTGCATCTATTTTGGCTTTTTCTTCAATTCATTCTTCTTGATTCAGTAAAAAATAATTGATAAAATAAATATTCCTCCTCATAATTAATTACTAAATGAATAAATAAAAATTTCATTGCATACTTTATTTGTCAAGTTTATATCCATTATCAATATAATAAATTATTAACAAGAAATATAATAAATAACAATATAATAGTTTTTTGTTCTAATAAATTCACTATCATCAATGAAGAAAAAATAATTTATCAACCATTTATAATAACATCACCTATGCTAAATGCTGAAGTATATATTAATTCATATTAATAATAAATTACTAGATAGGGAATCATGACCAAATATAGGAGTTGTGACCCTTGAATGAACACACATGTATCTATATGTGGTCACAACTGACCAAAGGGGGATATATTTTGGGGCATTGATTAATAGAGAGACCATAGAGTAGAAAACCATCATTGGCATGAAGACAAGTGACAACATAATATTTTCTTGCTAAGAAAATACTCCACATCAACCAAGGGAATAGAGTTGTAGAATGGAAGTAGGAAAAAACTTAGTCAACAGACTTGACAACAATTAATGTTTTCTTCTTACAGTGCAAAAATGACATTTAGACCTAGATTCAAAGTCAACAAGATAGACTCAATATTTCACCCCCGAACAAGTTAGATTCCAAATCACCAACATACAAGGAAGTGTCCACTTGGATGTTAGGGAATGCACGTAGTAAGATAGGAAAGATGATTGATCAAATGTGTAATTTCCCCCTCAAATGAAATGTAAAAGCATAATAGAGGATTCTAGAAATTCTAGTTAGATTACCAAATAGGGTTAGGTCAAATTAATATTTAGGTTTGTAAAGTTCTAGAAGTCATTTACCTTTAGATAGTTCTAGAAAAGTCTATTTGTCTTATGTCGGTTAATTTAGATGTTTCTATATATAATCAAAGATCTCTATAAAAGAGGAACATTGCAATGTTTTCTATGATCAGGCAATGGAATGATTTTATAATTTCTATAAATGCATGTATTGTGTATATTGTGTTTAATTATTGTTGTGGATCCTATCTGTCCACCCCCATCGGATTGGTATCAAAGCAAGGTTAAGAAAATCATGTAACCATTTGTGATAGATGAATCAAAGCTAGATTATTTGGGAGAATCTTGCCA
Organism: Cupressus sempervirens; assembly: GCA_028749045.1. Taxonomy (NCBI): domain Eukaryota; kingdom Viridiplantae; phylum Streptophyta; class Pinopsida; order Cupressales; family Cupressaceae; genus Cupressus; species Cupressus sempervirens. The sequence goes on along the minus strand of CM053793.1, from coordinate 441,294,448 downwards.
CCTGTTTTGATAGAAGCAACTAATCAAGGGATAGTTGAAGAAGGAAGGAATTTGTTTGTCATCATTTGTGACACCAAAGAGATTTTTTTAAAATTTTGGTTATTTGGAGAACCCTATCACCATTTGTGATAGATGAAGCAATCAAGGCGTAGCTAAAAGAAGACATGAATTTGATCAAGGTTATTAGTGAACCCTATCACTAGCATTTGTGATAGATGAGGAAAAATTATTAGTGGATCCCATGAAAAGAGGAAATCATTGGCAATCAATTGCTGACAAAATGTTTGTAGAAATTAAAGGCTGCAACCTTGGAAGACACTATTCATGCATTAACTGATATGAAGATTATTGGAAAATAACATTTTGGCATCAGGCAAAAGAAAGGATTTGGATTTGCATGCAACAACATTTGAGGTTGAAATTAGGGAGGAGTGTTGGAATGTGTAATTTCCCCCCTCAAATGAAATGTAAAACCATAATAGAGGATTCTAGAAATTCTAGTTGGATTACTAAATAGGGTTAGGTCAAATTAATATTTAGGTTTGTAAAGTTCTACAAGAAATTTACCTTTAGATAGTTCTAAAAAATTCTATTTTACTTATGTCGGTTAATTTAGATGTTTCCAAATACAATCAAAGACCTCTATAAAAGAGGCACAATGTAATGTTTTCTATGATCAGGCAATTGAATGATTTTATAATTTCTATAAGTGCCTATATTGTGTATTTTGTGTTTAATTGTCGTTGTGGATCCTACACATCTGCCCCCATTAGGTTATACGCAAGATTCACAAAAGACTCTATTCTAGCTATCTAAATAGCAATAATAGAGAACCATGACAGTTACTTAAACAACATAAAGCAATTGTTGGGTGATGCGACGTGCTCCCCTGCCCACAGGTGGTTAATTATGTGGTGTTCCATGTTCACTAACAGTCATGGCTTTTGGTGCAACGATAAATGGGCCCCACAATTGGTATCAGAGCCTGGTTTTGGCTTGGTCATGGGTTCAAATCTCCCCGATGCCTTCCCGACCTGCATAAGCACCTGGTATGCGCATCGAGAGGGAGATTGTTGGGTGATGCAATGCACTCCCCTGCCCACAGGTGGTTAATTATGTGGTGTTCCATGTTCACTAACAGTCATGGCTTTTGGTGCAACGGCAAATGGGCCCTATAGCAATGACCACTAATATATCAGGTAGATCAGACATTATAATATGTAGGAAGAAACACCAATCATAACTGGGACAATAATTTAGGAGCTTATAGTAGTATATATTGAAGTGAGGACAACTCTTGCACATCAAAATGAAAAGCTCTTATACTAAGATATAAAGATAATAGAGAGAGGAAGGCTTTATCTATAGAGAAGACATTGGTTCTATGATTAAGAGGTTATTAAACCCATTACAATCCTTGAGGAATTAAAATAGAGGTCTAAGAATCTCAGGAAGGCTTCAATAAGGTAGAGAGTCAAACATATTTGAAGGTCAATACTTAAGACATATGCATATGAAAGGATGGATATACTCAACGAGTTATTCATAAGGCCTAGAATAGGATATCTCTTCTAGGAAGGAGGGGTACATCAATATTGTTTACCAACAAGGTTTTGAAGATAAGAAATACAGTAAGAAAATGGTGTTTAGTGGAGATTTTTTTAAAAAAATTAGAGCTTTAGGAACCACTCCCCCATGAACTAAGCATTTGATCACAACCTCTTCTTGAGAAGGGAATTAAATTGGAGTTATGATCTTATTTTCTTGCATACAAATTTTAGTAACTAGATCTAATCTTACCAATAAATATTTATCTTTATTGGAATGCTAACACATATTGCAGGTTCATTAACTAGGAGATAGTTAAGCTCAATCAAGTACAAGGGACATTATAGTGGTATTAAAGCATAATTATGCCAGCTTGTAACAAAAATTCATGCAAACTTACAAGAGAAAAACTAAGAAGACCACCATGAATGAAATGGAACAAATGAATCAAAGTCTCATGAGCCAAAATGAAAGATTAGATGAATCCTATTAGATCCTTTGAAAGCTTTGCAAATCCTAGAGAACTCTATTCATAACCTCAAGAATAACTTTTTGCATGGGAGAGAGATCAACTCAAATAAACTAGACATTAATGAATCATCATCTTCTTGATTTCCAAGACCACCCTTCTTACCAAGCGAAGAAATGCCAATGGAAGATGTAGTGCCTCTCCCATTTGATTTCTGTAAATCATCCTACTGGATGCAACCTTGTTGATCTTTCATTTTGAAGGGATCATGTTTGGGACCATGAGTGGTCTACACCCTTGTGGTGATTGGATTTATGTTACTATTTTAGTTGCTTTGATTATGCATATGACTGATTTATGAGATTATGATGTGTTAGATGGTTTCACTAAGCTTTGTGCCAGTGGTTACTAGGATCGATGCTATATCATGATATTATTCTATGATTACCTTGAGATATGTGCAAAGATTATACTGTGTACTATTATCCTGCTACACTGGACTAGGTTCCTATAGTAGTGGTTAGTCATGTATATGATTGTGTTCACTTATGTGTTTTAAGTTCCTTTTCATGTTGTTTAAACAATCATTATTAAATGCTTAAATAATTAGAAATGAATTGTCCATGTTAGATTACTATCTATTGTCCATGTTAGATTACTATAGTATTCTTTATGATGATATCTAGTAATTTGGTACCTAAACATATCCTCTGATTACATTTATATGTTGAATTTAATGCTATGGTTATTTAGTTGATTCTTTCTTTGTAATGCTTTATGCGAAAGTGAGTGATGTAAATAGATTATCTTAGTGTGATATAATAAATGGTTAAATTAGGTTATTTGATGCATTTATTATTTCAACTATTTTGCTATATGCAATTGCACTTAATTATGTTGTTTAATGCACAAGATTTATGTCCCTCATAGTGAGTGAGACATGGAGTTAGTGATTTAGGTGTTCATATTTTACCAATGTCATCCCTATATAGTCATCGTATCTTATTTAAATGTTTAAATTAAACCTTCTAGTGATTTGATAAATATGGACTCATTTGCATTATGTGACTAGACCTGTGAACATGTCTATGCATTTATAGGTTCATATTATCACAAAATTTTTAAGGATTCTGTGATTTTGGTCTTTGGGTTTTTGGGCTTTATTTTATTTAATTTTAAATTTCTGGAAGCTTTGCCATAGATGAATTCCAATTACTTGGAATAGCCTATTTTTGTTTGGGTTAATTCGGGGTTTAACTAGGTTACTCGATTATTTACCCTAATCAATTATTCACTCAAAAAGTGAATAAGTATCTAAAAAGGAATTTTATACCTCAGTTCTCACTTTTGAATTAGAAAGTTTGAGAGTAAAACCCAAAATCTTTTTCTTGAAGAATTATTGTTTTGTTTGTTGTGAGAGCTATAGGTGTGGGATTGTTGCAAGATTAGTCTTGTTGGATCCAGCTCTAGGAGACCTTGGATTGTTGTTATTTTTGATTACTTTTGTGAGATTTTTAATTTTATGCTTTAGATTCTCATATTTCCCTTATGGCTATGAGGTAGGGCTCTCTTGTTTTAATGTTTCAGCTCAATTTTTACTTCTATTTTTGGTAGCCATTTGCTAAGAGGCTTAGAACCAGTGTTCCCCTCCATTTTTGTATGCTAGCTCTACTCGATTAGGTGGGTATGAGCATTTCCCTATTTTTTTGGAAAGTGGATTTGGAGTTTCACACCATTATGCTGGCCATTTTTGCATACGGTGTTCAAACCCAATTTTTATTAGATTTTTGTGGCTTATTCAGCCTTGGAGTGAATGGGTTTTATTTTTGTTGATTTTCATCAACATTGGGTTTTTTAAGGTTTTTGCTTCAATTTACATGCCACCTAGTTTTCTAGGGTTTTATTAGCATGATGTTGGTCATGGACTTGGATTATCTATAGGATGTCAGTCAAACCATTGTTGCACTTTTATGTTTCATTGGGATGCATGCTACATCCATACTCTTGACATTGTATTCGGTTAAGTGATTTATACTTGGTGTTATGGTTTCTTTTGGAACCTTGTTATTTCATGGGTACTAGGATTCATGTAGAATCCATTCTCCTAGATTGAGGCTGGTCAAGTGAGTTCATGATGTTTGGTCTTGTTGCATCATTGAGATTCATGCAAAATCCATACTCCCAGATTGAGGCCGGTTGAGTGAGTTCATGATGTATGGTTTTATTATTTCTTGCAATTTGTGTAGAATTCGTCCTCTTGAGTCTTTTTTTGCTTGAGTCTTATTTTGCATTGTGTTCTCATCTAGTCTTTGTGTTATGATATTTATGATGATGGTGCGCCACACACAAACACGTGTGCGCGCACTTGTTAGGTGACTTGCGAGGCTTGATCTTCTATGGTATTTTTGGGAGTTATGATCATTTGATGTTGGGTTGGGAATATGCATGCCTATGAGAACTCATTGTTGGATGAGCATGGGTAGGGTAGGGAAGCACCATGGAGGAGGCTTTTATCTCGCAGACTAGTGATCATTGTGCCCCAAGGGTTGGTAGAGGAAGTTTTAATCAAGTGATAACTAAATAAAATATTGGATGGTAATAAAACTAAGATAATAAAAAGATTTTAGATTTGCTCCTTTTGTTGGGAAGTGTGCATTTCCAATACTAGCTTGGGCTATTTGATGCCAAGTGACTCTCCATGTTGTCAACCACTACATAGTTATTCATTGAGTGCCTAACCATGACCTATTATACTTGCATTATCTCATGTTCTTGGTTTCAGTCATCTTTACTGTCTAGTGTGAGTGTTAGCCATGAATGTTTTCTTTATGTGCATGTTTGTGGTTGAATCATTATCTCCATCAGCATGACAAGAGTGGACCTATGGGTTTCATGTGGTTGGGAGGTGTAGCTACCTATACCACTACTGGGGACTAATGTATAGAGATGGTCTATCATTCTAGTGTGACCGGTGCTTGATGTTCACTTGGTATTTTGGTTTATCCAAAGTATGTTTTCTTGTGATTTATGCTTTCATTGGAATTCTTGGATATTATGTTTAGATGATGTTAGTTGATTTGATGCATTCTTGTATTATGATGTTTAGAATATGATTAGGTGATGTGATTTACTTAGTTGGAGTATATATTGCTTATTGGTTTAGCATGTTAGATTCCTTGTTCTTATGATGTTATTATGCTTTAGTAGTGATGACCTCATAAGACAACTTTGACTATCTAGTTGGTAGTTTTGGTTGTTATGTGTAGGGGATGGCTAGGGCCTTCGAGGTCTCATGATGCTATTATGGTTGGGAGGAACCACACATGAGTTTTTCTATTTTTGTACATTGTGATGTTGCTTTCTATATATTTCTTTACTGCTATGTTTTAGATGGTTAGATGTAGTTTTCTTCTTGGAACTATTGTGTTCGAGTGTCTAAGCCTTGATTATGGATCTGGTACACCCTGGTGTGGAGGAAATTATCTTTCATATCTTTTAGTCTTATGTTTACCTTAGTTATTGTTGTGAATTCTTGCACAAGATTGTATTCTCTTCTATGTGAGATTATACTCTCCCTCGTGTGAGACTTGGCATTTTCTCGCATGGCATGTTGCATTTCTTCACATGCTTCCTAGGAATTCTTCACGTGAACGTTGGCACCAGTATTGTGTATTTTGGTTGCTAGACTAAGCGTTTCTTCATGCGAAAGGCAGATCCTCACATGGCTTGTTGCACTTTCTCATGTGGAAGGGTACTTCCTCACGCAAAACTATTGGTTGGTATTCTCTCACATAGAAAATAGGGGTTATCTCCTCTATTTTGGAGGACACATCTTGGTGATTTGAATACCCTTTGGGATTGCTTGTATTTCCATGCTATGACAAATTTAAGATTTTTAGTTCTATTTTTTTCTTTGGTCTTCATTTCCTTTTTTAGCATGTCAGTTTGGTAGTGGTGTGTTGGATGCCAGGTTTGATGGTTAAGTCTTCCATTATGATCTTGTTGATCCTTTTATGTTGATTTTCATGTGCATCCGTACTTTTTTAAATTTTTTTAATGTTGTCTTGTATTGAATCCTTGTTCTGAGGATTTTCGGGCAGGGCATTACAGAAGAGGGAGAAATAGACCAACCCATCAATAATATAGTAGATAATGCAAGAGCCAATGTAAGCCTTGAACCTAAAATTAGGGAGCTCATAAAATTTATAGAATTTTGTGAGGGTAAAAAACACGAGACCCCTAAAAGAAAAAGAAGGCACATAAACATAGATCTTAAACACAAGGTGAACCAAGTGATAATACCAAATTTTGATGGATCAAGTAAAACGATAGCCTATGCATGGCTCTAAAAATGTAATACCTATTTTACTCTTATCCCTATGACAGAAGAAGATTCTCTATATCACCATACTCCACTTAAAGGGAATAACACATGAATGGTGGCATAATGGGATTCTCTCCCAAGGTAATCAAAATGTAATCTCTTACTAGGAATTTTCACAAAAGGTTATCAAATAGTTTGATCAAATTCAACTTGAATGGTACTTCAAATAACTAACTCATTAAGAACAACATGAAATAGTAGAAGAATTTGCAAATGATTTCCAAAAAAATTAGTCATCCTTATCTCTATTAATTTTCTAGGATCTTTTTGGCAAATGTACTAACATTGTCAATGTGATTGATGTCTTCCAAATGCAGATTTGAAGACCCCTAAATAGGAGAGGAGGAGACATGTCTCTATATTTAATAATAACTAGTTAATAAATAACAATATGTATAACTCATCTTTAAGCATATTAATATATTAACCATATATGTAATATTATTATATTATTATATAATAATATATAATGTATAATATATATAATATATATTATAGTACATATATAACATATATTATAGTACATATATAATATATAAGATATGTATCTTCAAGATGATTTACCATCAACAAGGTATCTCATAATAAAATCAATTTGACAGAAGTGACAACCTTAACACTCCCTCTTAGCTAGGGATGATTTATAGAACACATCATGCTTTCAAGAATAAGAAGAAATATCATCTCAGTATGATGTTCAATTCACTATGAGACTAAATATCTCACCTTTCAAAACACATAGTTGAAGTAATTTCCACCACCTTAAGTGTGGTCTATAGTAGCAACTATGGTGTCCGACAAGATCTAACCTAAAGAACGATAACAAGTTCATTATCAAGGTGTTCAAAAAAATTTGGCCCAAAGAACCATGATAGCAAGTCTATCATTTGTAAGATTGCCAACTTACAATGGTTACCTTCTAATTTTTTGTTATCATGGTGTCCAACAAAATTCAGCCCAAAGATCCATGATAACAAGTCTACCATTTATAAGATCATCATCTTTTAATGGTTACCTTCTATTTATATATGTCAATAAAAGATCACCACCTTTCATTACTTATCATATGTTAAATAGTAACCACCATGAACCCAATCAAAAGGTGGTACAAAGGCTTTAACCTCATTCTCTTAAATAAAAAATGTAATACAAGGAATTTCACATAGAACTTCTCCTCATAGAGAAGATCTCATTAGCAAAGGATTGCACCTCAAAAATCTCCCTCTGAACAATGATCTTAGAAAGTCAGGTCCTCTAGTTACTCCAATAAGAACTCTCTTCATGCAAGGATGCCTTTCAAACTCCCTCTAAATTTGATATCAATCTTCTAACATTCTGGTGGTAAGTCGTTACTTCCTCATGATATACATAGGAACAGGCCCATCAAAACCATGTAGTCACACACATGCATTTCTATATTCCCTCTAAGTATCAATCTTCTAAGCTCCTACATCACCTTTGAAGAAGTGTCATACTCCCTCTTAATGTAGAAGGATGTCATAATATTAATCATCAAATATGTTTTCTTCAAGAGCCTCACTGTATCCATCTTAATCATTAGGGTCTTTGGAGCTACTATCATTAGATTGAGTCTACACAATATTTGGTAGCATGTGTAAAGTACCAACTTTTTTTTCTTATCTGCACATAAAGATTCAAAAATCATCTATTTAGATTATTTGAAAATGGAACATCTCCCCTCTAAATAAGGTTCAGGTGGGAATGTAACATTGACTTTTATTCTCCACCCACAATGTAAAGTTTCCACTCATTCTTATATTGTTGAATTTTTTATATCAAATCTAACAACTCCTTTCTAAGTTTCAACTTTCTCCGTTCATCCATTGAAGCTCCAAACATTCATTAAGATTAATAGTAGAAGTGAACAAAAACTTGTCCACAATACACCAATATCTTGATTGAGTATAATTTTACCACTTGAATGACTGTACAACTCATATGTCAAGTCTCATTATCAATCGCTGAAGATTCCATCACAACATTGGTTTACTCCCTCTGAATCAATATGATCGTATCACTGACAGTTGATGAAACCATATCTTCTATCTACCCCCTTTGACAAATGTGTCAGAATCCCTCTGAACAAAAATCTTTTAAGCTTCTAAAATAAACTTCACTTTAACAAAGTGTTAGACTCTCTCTAAATCTGATATTAATCCTCTTTTTCCTAATAGAACATTCTCGGAGGAAAAGATCAAGGCAAATATCTCTTATAGTATATACAAATAAGAATTTTAGTAGTTTAACTCATGTCTATCACTAACAACAACATAAATATATTTCTCATTATTAGCATAATTCACATTATAAATCACAATTGTATGAATTCATATATATATACTTTATGTAGAATCATATTCAATGATCTACAATTGTGAGCAAATAACTTCATATTTATAAAATGAAAATTCAAATTCATAATACTATATATATAAATAGGATTTCCTCATAGCATATATCTCTTTGATATAACTCTAAAATGTTTCAATAATATAACTCTTTGATATATAGAATATATGATAACATATTCTAATTTCCTATATAATATTTATTAAACATAACAAAGAATTTAAAATAGACATTGCCATAATCATACCTTATTACTGTATGCGGGAAATGTGGGCCTTAGTCTTCACACACACTTCAACATGATCCTTATATGCAAAGTCATCTTGGAATGAACATTGTGTTGTTCATCCGAAACAATTCAACAAACCGATTTGTTGCCTCCTAACTAAATGGATTATGCTATTCCTCTTAGAATGAGAAGCTAGCAAACAGACCTCTAGTATGATGGATTTAATTAAGCTATACGAGAATGAAAATTAATCTAAATGAAATGCATGTATTAAGCTAAGAATAAAAAAGAACATATTATTCTAAATGTGTGCATTTTAAACTAGAATGATATTGATATGTAAGAATTTAAGCTAAGAATGCAAGAGCAATGAATAGATATTTCTGCATAAGTTTCATGAAATCAATTCAACCTCTGTAATGAAGAATTGAAGGCCCCTTGAATAGAATTCTAGAATTGATCGATGATCGAGATCAATTGGAATGAACAGTCGAGATTGGAGATGAGATTTAGTTAGAGTGGAAAATTCCTTGTGCAGATGAAGTTAATTGATTCACTTCTGAGTGAGAGAGAGAGTTAACTGAGTTAATTCCATTCCCAATCCTAGTTCACTTAGGGCCCGTTTGTTTGCTGGAATTAACTTGGAATAGGGAAACAGGAATAGGAAAATTGGAATAAATCTATTCCAATTTTGGGCCAAAATGAGAATAAATCAAATTTCAGGTATTTTTTGGAATTAGATTTATTCTTGCATTGGACCAAAATTGGAATAGATTTATTCCAATTTTCCTATTCCCATTTCCCTATTCTAGGTTAATTCCAGCAAACAAACGGGCCCTTAGAATTTCTATTTTTGAGTTGAAGAGAAGATTTGGAGGGTATATTTAATATAATATAATATAATATGACCTCATAAATGCATAATCTTAATTAATTGAATAATTAAACTCAATAATTAAAATGAGGACATTATCTAATTAAATTAAATACATTTAATTCCTTTGTACATTAGCTAAAGAGGTAATTTTAATTTAACTAAAATATGAACTTATAATTAAATTAAAATTAATTAATAGGTTTAATGTAGCTAATTTGAGTCAATACTTAGGAATTAAATAAAGAGTGTGATTAATACATATTAGGGTTTTTCTACATTTGACACTTAGGTCAAGTAGCGAGTATTAGAATTCAAAATTGCCTAGTAAAATAGGACTTAGGATTGATTAAATAGACCATAATTGAATTTTGGGGTATTACATTTGCCCCTCTTTGAATGAATGTGTGAGCAATATGTTTGATTCAAAGAAATCAAAAATATGAAGCATAGATCAAGAAGAGAGATTGGCTTTGAAATTAATGATACAGATGCCAATTGATAAGCTTTTTAAGATTATCTCCAAAATGAAGCTTAACCTTAGGGAATCCAGATAGAACACCTAGATACCAAAGTTGATAAGCTTTTTAAGGTTATCTCCAGAACAAAGCTTAACCTTAGGGGATCCATATAGGACACCTAGATATCGAAGTTGATAGACCAAAGATTATCAAAACTTCACAAAATTATTCCCAGAATGAGACTCAATTCTTAGGAGTCAGGGTTAGACTATCTCAATACTTGTCTATTAGAAGATGACAAGATTAATCACAATTCATAGAATTATCCCCAGAACAAGGCTTAATCATAAAGAGTTAGGGTTAGACTATCCCAATACCTATCCATTGAATAGTGATAAAAAGAAAGAGCTTAGATTTATCCCTATAACAAGGCTTAATTCTCGACAAGAGTCAGGTTTATCTACAGAACAAAGGTTAATCCTTAACAAGAAATTTGGAATTATCTCAAAAATGAAGCTTAATCCCCTAGAGTCTAGATAGAACACCTGAATACTGGTCTATGAAAAAGATAACAAAACCTATCATGATTCATAGAATCATCCCCAGAATGAGGCTTGATCCTCAAGAGTTAGGGTTAGACTGTCATGATACTTGTCCATTGAAATCTAATAAGAACTATTATAAGATAGATCAACTAATCAAAAGATGAGATAGATGACATAGATGTCAGATAGAAGGGAACAAGATGCCCTAAGTGATATGATGCCTTGAGTGATGAGGACATAAGATTTAGATTGAATTGAAGCCAGTTTTGAAAGAATCAATGATGTAATCATCTTGCCCCCTTGGGAGAAAAATTGAAAGATGACACACTAGAATAGTGATGTAGAGTAGTATATTGGGAGATACTGAAGAAATCAAAGATTGAGAAGAATGTAGAATAGATCAGAAGAATCTGAAGAAAATTTGGAGTCAATTTAGAGTGATTTCAAGGTCCAAAAGACCAAGTTTGACCAAAGTTGAGTAGAGTTGACTTGAGTTGAATTTTTCCAAAAAATTGAAAAAATTGAAGAAAAATGTGATTTGAAAAGATTTCAAGATTCACAAAGTATCAAAAAAATTAGACTGCACAAGCATTCGATCGCGTTGGTCCCAAAATTTTATAATGTGATTTTGAATAGTTTAAGTGTGTTAGATTTTGAATTTGATTTCGAAAATGGGTTCAGAGCAACCAAATTAGCTAGGGGGTGATTTTGACTCCAATTGGAGCACTTTGAAAAATTAGGTCAAAACCTATATAAGGGCCCAAAGGGTCTTTTTCAATTCCTTTGTGCTTTTGTCTTTTGTGAAGAAGAGAGCTATGAGGAGAAAGATGGTGGTCCCCATGCGTATGCATCGATTCAAGTGCTCCAGACGACACAATCGGCCAATAAACTATAGGCCTTTAGTGAGTCATCGATAATCTCACTTTGTATTTCAAATTTCATACATTTTGAGTCATTTTTAGCTTGTTGTTAGGGTTTCTTTCAATTTGTCATGTCAGTTTTTGCATAATGATGTCGTTCCTCACACGGATCTAGTCATCCTTAACGCGAAGAAGTACCAGGCCAGCACTTCCTTGTCATGTTTGATGGGTTTCCTCGTGTGGATAATACCTATTTTGCATGCGAGAAGCCCTACATTTAGAGAGTTTTTTGCTAGTTGTTTTGTTACTTTTTGCATGAGAAAGTGTGTTCTCACATGAAGATGTGAAAGCTCGCATGAGAACATGAATTCTTGCATGAAAATATGGTGTGAATTGCAAAGTTAATGTTTGAAAATTGATTTTCACATTGTGTAGATGCTTAAAATCATCCCTAAAAACTATATTAATTAATTTTAATATTTCCCATGACATTGTAATTAATTATTAATTAATTAATTATATTGCTCACATTCCTCTACTTATTTAATTAAACTAATTAATTAAATGAGTTCATTCTCTTAGGTATTTAAATTTAATTTAAATACTCCTAGCCTTAATGTGTTAAATTAATTTAACACATGATCCTCCATATTCCTCTTTTTAAATAAATCTTATTTATTTAAATTCCTCACATCTCATTAATTCCTCTAAACTCATGATTAAATTAAATTTCATTTAATTTAGTCTTAAGCCTGACCTAGAGCCTAGTCTACACCCATCATTTTCATCCTCTTAAGCCTACTTCTTCTCTAATCCCACTTAATCATTCCTAATCATCTCTGTAATCCCCCTCATTAGCCTAAGAGTGTGCTCACACATGTGTGAGATGGCATGCCTACACACTCTTGTCTCCCACTCTTCTTCTCAAGTTTGCTCACACATGTGTGAGAAAACTTTGAATTCTTGACCATTTGGATGGCTTGCGTGTCACCTTATGTGGCATCTACATGGATGCCACCTCACCAAGCCCTCTCTTGAGCCTATAAATAGAGGGCTTGTCTCAAGTATTTTCATCTCCCATTATTGCATTGTTATCATGTTGGTTTGAGATTTGAGCTTGCATCCATAGTTTGAGCTTTTATGGTAGTTTTAGCTTGCATTTTTATCATAGTTTGCATATCTAGTTAGTTCTTTCATTGCATATCATCTCCATCCTTGAATTCCTTCAAGAATGGCTCTCTCCATAGCCATTTCTTCAGGTATTCTTCATCTCATTTAGTCTAGATACATATCTTGCTTGCATACACACTTGCACTCACTCACTCAAGAGATTTCATTATTGTTGTGTTTGGAAGAGCACACCAAACATACCTCTGCATCCTAACACACCAACAAGGCCTCTCATGGGTACCTTTGTTGAGCTGTAGAGGTGGCTAGAAGGTTGGATTTTTTGGTTGCTTAGGGTTGCAAAACCCAAGCAAGCATTAGTTGATATTAGTTCTTTTCATCTTGATGAATCTTTGATGCAATATCAAGGTTTTTAGCTAATGTTTGTTTGTTAACCCATGCTTCTTGTAGGTCTCATTTTCTAGCACACACATTGATATGTTGCACCTATGTTTGCCATTTTTGCCTTTTGGAGACTGATTGTTTATTTGGTGTTTTTGTGTGTGCAGGTTATCTTTCTTGATGTCAAGTTTCGATCACATTACCTACCTTACAGAGCTTTGCTATGACAGTTAGATGATGTTGACATGGCACATATTGATACACTTAGATTGTCATATCTTTTTCGGATTCCTACACTACTAGTGAATCATGACCTATTGACAACACTAGTTGAGCATTTCCATTTAGAGACAAACACCTTCCATCTGCCCCAAGGAGAGATGACTATCATGCCAAAGGATATCTATAAGATTCTTTGGATCCCATTCGATGGGCCACATAGTAGCATGGAAAGTTATAGAGGCATTGAGGGCCACTTTTAAGGAGGACCTTATCATGGGTAGAGCTATCACATGGGATGAGATGGTATATAAATACAATCCCACACATAGGTTGCCATTAGTATTGGCCATATTTATTAGCTGCTTTCAAATAATGGATAGAGGTTAGCATGGTTTAGAGTATAGATGGGGGCAGATGTTGTAGTTGATGCTAGAGGTGCTCGAGAGATACAGATGCGGTAAGTGCATGCTCGTCCAAATGTTCCATGAGATGCACAAGATTGTATACCATGAGAGGAAGAGCATGGCTGCTAGGGTCTATATTCTTTAGGTGTGGGCATGGGAGCATTTTCCCATCACTAGACCCCTTTTTGCAAATGAGAGACAACTCTTGGAGCCTTATATATGCAGATATTGAGGCCAGTTGACCCAGGCAGGATTGGGGAAGACTGAGCAGTGAAGAGGTTGATTGGATGACCTAGTAGTAGTAGTGGGGAGACCATGGAGAGGGATGGAGGCATGTGATGATGCACTTGTAGAGCTGGGATATATGTTTACCTCTCAACCATTGATTGGTTACTCTGTGCAGGTGATAGAGAAATTTTGACTGACATGATTTTGGCAACAGTATGGTTGGCCACAAGACATATCACAGGAGTATTCTTCATATGCATGGATCACTGCAGATGTAGATCATGGGTGGTCAGCAAGGTTAGAGTCAGGTCATTCGATGATTGATGTGCGGACTAGAGTGGCGACCCAGTGGGATTATCTGCCAGTGGTAGCACACAAGGGGATGACTAGCATATTAGACATACTTTGCAAGCCATCCCTTCCCTCGATTCATAGACCCAATGGGGATGGTTGTACCCATGCAACTAGTGCAAGCACTGTAGCCACCATTATAACAACCACAATAGGAGAGAGCTAGACAAAGGAGACATTAGGTACCTATTCCTCCTTGGTAGATGAGATTAGACCTAGATAATGGTGGCAATGGGACATAAAACAAACATCCTCATAGTGAGATGGGATCCCTAGGAGACATTGGAGGAGATGCCCAAAGGCCACATACAGAGGTAGAGTGACCAATTGAGTAGCCAACCAAGTAGGCAAAGAATGGACTACGTGATGATGATATGTAGGATCAGCCTATTGTAGGGTCGTAAGGCAGAGATATCCTAGCATAGACCCAAGAGGTCCTAAGGAGGTCTAGAGATTGAGTGAGGACCACACAACAATAGTTAGGGGAGGTGCAACTCAATGTGAGAGACACTAGGATAGTAGAGCAAGATCAAGAGATCTATAACTTGTGAGAGTAGTTGGAGCAAGAGGCTCAAAAATTAGAGTAGCAACATGATGAGATTTAGTTGCAGTTGGTGAGAGCAACATAATACTATGTAGCATATGTTGTAGGAGTACTAGAGGAGGTAGAGCAGGTGCCCAAATTTTCATAGTATGGGAGAGAGTTCAGAGGTGCATGACCTCTAGTGAGACCAGATATGCCTCCTCTTCCTCCTCCTCTACCAGCTGGAGAGGAGGGAGGGGGACAAAGTTCACTCATTTTGTTCTAATTTTTCTCTTGCTATGTATTGATTGGTGTGCCAACACCATTTTGTATCATTTTTTTTAAAGATCGACATCGCTCGAGTAGCATTCAATTTTGCACTAATGTACACTTGACTCCATTTATATATGAGATTTTGATTTGAGTTCCTTTTGCATGTGTCATCTTTCTCTCTTTATAGTTTGTTGTACATGAGATGTTTATGCTATTATTAATGAAAATTTGATATAATGTATGAATGTAGTGTAGATGAGATGAATCATGAGATTATGTATGAAATGGAAAATGTGAATGAACTAACATCTCATGCAATGTTCCATTTTATTGATAGTGACAGGTATCCTGTGAAGATCAAGAGGATGAACTGAAGAATTGAGTGCTTGTGAAATCATAAAGAAACATGACACTTTGAAGAAACCAATAATCCCTCATCACAAAGGAAGCAAATAAATCAGTGATTGAACCATGTGCTTATGCAATGTAGTCTTATGCTAGATGCAACCCTAAGTCTGGTTACCAAGCTTCAAAAATTATCACCACTAAGCACTTAGCTAAATCCCATGTGTCGTACGATTCCCACTAACATTGCAATCATAGGAATATGAATATGACACCAGTTCTAGTTTTGTCAGGATTAAATGTAATAATTAGAGGCACAAAAAGCCAATTTGACCAAAACATTTGTCCTTTTTAATGTAGCAAGCTAACATAAACATCAGAGCATAAATGCTAGGATGACCAGAATGCTTCTTGCATGTAGACACATCAGACACACAAGAGATCCTTCTTATACTGAGTAGTCAGTAAGTATTTTGTCTACAATGACCCTTGCATTCATAACCTAAGATAGAAGTGTGCTATGTATACTTGCAATGACCTGTACATTCACTTATCAGGATGAGTATCATTATTTACTACAACATAGAGAATTCACTCCAAGAAGCAAGGAGGAGAACCAACTTCAAAGAAGAGTCCATATAAAATGAGTCAAGGTACACATGACCATCCAATATGAGATAGAGGTTCTTATAGTGGACACCCCTTTTATATGGATGCTTCAAATCAATGGAACTAAACCATCAAATAGAAAGCAAAGAGACAATGATGCCCCTAGTCCTCGCTTCTCTAGTCAAAAGTGACATCATTAAGTCACTCAAAGAGACATGATAAAGTGAAAGAAAAGAAAACAAAGAAAAAATCAACATATCCCAAACAAATTCATCATTTTGAGTTCATTTTTTGTGTTATAGGATTGATGTCAATTATCAATGTTCAAAACATATATGAAAGATATTTCTTCAGTAGGGTGATGATAGTAAATAGACATAGTTAGAACAACTGGTGACTGAAGTCAAAGAGGAATCTTTAGTGAGAAGAACCTTAGTAGGAAACTAAGCAAGAGTAGATAGACATAGTTAGGACCACTGGTGACTAAAGCAAGAAAGATCTTCCATGAGAGGAACCTCAAAAGTGACACAAGTGACAATAGGCAAACGAGGTTAGAACAATTGGTGACTACCATGAAAGAGATTTTCCATAAGGAATTTCAAAAGTGACACTAGCAACAGTAGGTAGACATAGTAAGAACAATTGGTGACTGACACTTAAAGATATTTCTATGGCACTATAGGGTGTTTCTCCCAAGTTATGACAAAATTCAATCTATGGATACATGAGTGAAAGGAGCAAACATAAGTGGGAAAGAAACTATACATGAGCCAGAAGATGCATTGCAAGATATAGCATTAGAAACAAGAGATGTCTATTTACTAGGTTTTCACCTTCTTGGCAGAGATTCTCTTTTTTTTTGCTACCATGATGCCTATTTGCCAAGTTTTCATCAATGGCAATTTTTTTGTTTTTCAATTTTTTTGTATTTTTGTATTTTTCTCTTTTTTTGGTTTTTTTTTCCTCTTTTTCTCTTTTTTGTATTTTTTGATTTTTCAAATTTTTTGGTAATACCAAGGCGCTTATTGCTAGGTTTTCACCAAGATAATGATTTTTTTATGCCTTTTAAGCATATACAAAGAGCTTTTGAAGTTAGATCAATTGCAGAACCACTTTATATGGAGAGTGTTGATGGGCTCCTTGAGCGCCTCTCCCTCAATTGTAGAAAGTTGGTAAGCACCAGATCTAAACAATACGGTAACTATGTATGGACCAAGCTAGTTGGGTTTGAACTTCTCTTTTTGTACCTGTTGTTTCTGATTCTTAGGGTTTTCTCTCAGAATAAGATCATCTAGTTGGAGGTCACATGACTTAACTTTCTTATTGTAGCTTCTAGACATATTGCACTGATAAGTTTAAAGATGATCACATGCCACTTGCTGATGTTCATCTAACAATTCTAGCTCTTAAAAGTGAGATATTTTGTCATAATCATTAGTAATGAGGCCCTTCATGGAGATTCTCAAAGTAGGAATCTCAACCTCAATGGGAAGCACAACATTCACTCCATATACCAAAACAAAGGGCATTGTACCCATTGGAGTTATGATACTTGTTCTGTAAGCCCATAAAGTTGAATTAATTTGAAGGTGCCAATCCCTTCTAGATTTGTTAATTGTGCAATGTAAGATCTTAAGGATTGCCTTGTTGGATGCCTCTACTTGAACATTACTCTGGGGGTAATAAATACAAGACCAATGCTATGTGATTTTGAACTTTTTGTGCAACTCCTTAATATCCTTTTTTTAAACTATCCTCCATTGTTATTAATGATGGAAGAAGGTACACCATACTTGGATATGATGAAATTCATAATGAACAAAGCTATAATTTTTCCATTTTCTATAGAGAGAGGGACTACCTCTACTCACTTAGTGAAGTAATTTGTAGTCGTAATAAGGAACTTGTGTTCATTTGAAGAGGATGGGTGAATCTAATCCATAAGATCAAAAACCCATTGTTGGAATGGCCATAGTGTGATATATGTACTTAGCTCCTTGGCTGGAGCTTGAATCAGATTTCCATGGAACTGATATTATTTGTAGGACTTGGCATATTTGATTATCTCTTGCTCCATATTCGACCAATAGTAACCAACTCTAAGAAGCTTATGAGCTAGTGTCAAGCCATTAGAGTGAGATCTATAAATGCCCTTAGGTACATCAATTAATGCACATTTGGACTCATTAGGTTCTAAACACCTAAGGAGTGTTCCATCAATACCTCTCCTAAAAAAAGTTGTCAAAAATAATAACATACCATGAAGCATTGCGAATAGAGTGACATTTTTCATTCTGGGTTAGATTGTCCAAGATGGTCTAGTCATGCAAGTAGGAGTATATATGGTGGTAGCGAGATAAGTCATGTCCTACAATAGAATAGATCATCCAAGATTTAGGGGAATTATAGGTAGGGTAGAGTAACATTTCCACTAGGAACTCATGTCGAAGATCATTCTCTGGCATTTGTAACATGGAAGCAAGAGGAACCATGGCATCAACCACTCTGTTTTCTACCCAAGGAATTTGTTGAAAAGTGACATGAGAAAAATATTTCTTCAGGTCATCCACTATGCATTTATAAGGTATCAACTTCTCATCTTTCATTTGATACACATCATTGACTTGGTTGATTATGAGCTCCAAATCACCAAAGATGTTTAACTCATCCACTCTCCATTCAATTGCAATCTTCATGCCATTAATTAGAGCTTCATGTTATATAATGTTGTTTGTACAAGGAAACAAAATCTTGTATGCTTTAGGTAGTGAATACCTCTATGGTGTTATGAATAAGAGACTAGCACTGGAATCCTGTTGTGTGAAGGAATCGTCAAAGAACATCACCCAAGTTTGGTGTGTGAGCATTATAATTGATTCATCAAGGAAGTCAATCTTTAGTAGAAGAAGACTCTGAATTAGTGCTTCTACTAATTTATCAATGATCATTTATCCTTTAATAGCCTTTTGTTCAACATACTGAATGTTAAACTCAGTCAGTGTCATGACCCACTTAGCTAACCTTCTTGTTAGAGCTACCTTGCTGAGTAAGTATTTTAGTGGATAATTTTTAACAACTCACAA
The DNA here is from genome assembly GCA_028749045.1 of Cupressus sempervirens. Lineage (NCBI taxonomy): Eukaryota > Viridiplantae > Streptophyta > Pinopsida > Cupressales > Cupressaceae > Cupressus > Cupressus sempervirens. Next base: position 441,275,161 of record CM053793.1, on the reverse strand, counting down.
AGTATGAGTGAGCATGTAGTGTCTTAGATTTTGGGGAGAAAAGATGAAGGCCAATCAAGCCTTCTCAATAATTCTATAATTCATTTCATAAGAAATCAGCATGTGACTCAGATAGTAGGTAGCTCTTTCCTTGTTATCATTGTTTTCTTGAGCTAGTAAAATACGAAGGGATGACTCTGTTGCTGATATGTATAGAATATGAGGCTTCTCGTAGATAGGAGGCATCAAGATTGATGTATTAGAAATGTATTTCTTTTATCTGTGTTAGATTCTAATCTCACTCTTGGCTCCAGTTGTATTTCACACCTTTGTGCATAGTCTTGGTAAAAGGTTGTGATCCATCCACAAGCTATGAGATCAATTTGTGAATGGATTAAAGTCTTCCTTTTAAGCCCCTCATCTGACTAATATTACGTGGTGGAGACATGTCCATGATTGCTTGAATTTTTTCTAGATTGACCTCGATTCCTTTTGTAGACACAATGTAACCAAGTAATTTCCTAGATGTTACACAAAATGCACATTTCTTGGAATTAAGTCTCAGACTAAATTTTTGATTTAGGATGGGTCCCAAATCTTGAAGGTGAGTGTTGTGTTTTGTGCTCTTAACCAAGGTATCATCAACATAATCTTCCATGGTCTTATGCATCATATGATGGAAAATTATTGTAACTTCGCTATGATATGTGGCACCAACATTTTTAGACCAAATGGCATCACATTCCAATAGAAAGTTTCCCATGGGCAAGTGAAATTAGTCATATTTAATTTTCTTGTGCAATTTTGATCTAATTATAACTAGAAAATCCATCCATGAGTGAGTACATTTCATATCCTACTATCATATCCACTATCATATCAATGTTGGGGAGTGGAAAATCATCCTCCAGACATGCTAAGTTCAGATCTCAGAAATTTGTATAGACTTTGATAGATTTGTCATGCTTGGAGACTAGAATAATGTTTGATATCCATTCATCATAATCAATAGCATGGATGAAACTAGCTTTCAATAGCTTTTCTAGTTCAACTTTTACAAGTAATGAAACATGAGGATGCATTTTCCTAAGTTTCTATTTGACTAGTTTAACTTTTGGTGCAATAGATAAATGGTGCATTATGAGATTAGGATCCAAGCCTAGCATGTTTGAGTATGTCCATGCAAAATTTATCTTTTTCTCTTGGAAGAAGATAATGAATTCCTTCTTTTCTTTTGGAGATAGTGACTATGCAAGATGTATCATGTGAAGACGTTCCTCTATTCCCAAGTTGATCAACTATTTCAGCTCTATCAATACTAATGATCTTTCTTGAAAATGACTAGGAAATGCATTGAATATCTCATTTGTGGGCACTTTAGAGAGGTTTTCACCTTTGGATACATCTTTTATTTTTACTATTTTAGGTTCTGATACTACCACAATATGGTTTTCACCATCAAACCTTCTATTTCTTTTCTTTTTGATTGTGTGACTAAGATATTTGATGTTAGCTTCAATCATGTTGATGCTTTGTTCACTGGTGGAAGATGTTATAGGTTTGATAGTATTTAGGTAACAGGAAAGAGCATAGTCATTTTGGAATGTAGGGAGTTCACTAGATGCATTAGAATTTTAGTCTATGAGCTCAGGATAGGTGAGTGAAAGAGATGTGGTGGATTTGATAGAATTTAGAGTATAATCATCAAATGCACGAACAAACAATTCAAGACCTAGAGTGACTTCATCCACAAGTGTGTTTGAATACCTTTGATTTTTGCCATCATTAATTGATGACCCAATGACGCTAGTTGGATAAGACTCATCCAACCTAATCCTAGATAATTCACCTACTTCAAGCTGATTTTCATATACATAAACTTGATCTATGTCTTTGTCTATAGTTGCTTCTTAGAGAGAGTCAAATTCATACTCAAGAATCTATGCTACATAGAGATAGATGATATAATTCCTTAATAGTGATGGGGAAAAATTCTCCTTAATCATCTAGATTTTTAAAAAGTTTCTCAATGACTAAATCTTGACTAGACTCTCCTTGTTCATGTTGGATATGGTGTGAATTAGTGGTATCATCAGAAGAATTACTATCACCATCCATAGTGTTGACACCTGGTACAAAGTCATTTGGTTTTGCAAAGAATTTAGCAAGATCATTAGGAATTGGATAAGGATAAGGATCCTCATCATCAACATTGTCCCCATGGTCATCTAACTTAGCTTGTGAGCCATGCTCAAATGAACTCTCAAGTTCTAGTATAAATTTGTTAATCTCTAGATGGAAGGGGATCTTCTTGAAGTCTAGATCGGATGTATCTTGAGATCTTCTAGCTATTACTTTGATAGGATCAACTAGACCATTTTTGTTGCATCCAATTAGAGCATTCCCCTTGTAGCCAAAGAATTTCATGAGTTTAAGACATAGACCATACTTTTAGGAGTAATTTCATGATACTATTCTATGAGGTCAACTGGAGTTTCGTCTTTGTATATCCATGTAACAATGGCTCTATTTTCATCTTCCTCCTTGAGAGGTATAGTAGGTTTGGCAAAGGTACCATTGTACTTAGTTTTAGGTGTTAGTAAAAAAGGTTTGTTTGCTTTAGACAGTCTCCCATAATGACAAGGAGACTTAGGAAGAGATGTCAAAGATAAAAATAGTTCTATGTAATATTCACCTATTTTGGTTTCTTTCAGCTTGAGTGACTACTCAATTTGCTTTAGCCTATTATCATGATGATCTATAGATTCCCTATTAGTAGGTACAAAGCTTTTAGTAGATTTTAGCATGTTACAAGTATAGCTAGTATTTGTAGGTATGGTGACTTCAGAGCTGTGAAATGGGAAGTTGATGCATTGATGGTAAGTTGAGGGCACAACTCACATTTCATGTATCCATGGTCTTCCTAGAAGAATTTTGTATGCTAACAAAATGTTGAGGACTTGACAAGTGACATCCCTTTCTATAGAGCCAACATGTAGAGGCAACAAAACAAGACCCAAAGATTTACATTCAACTTTGTCATATGCCTTGATAGTTATCTTGTGACAGAGATCAATGGACTCTTTAGAATAGCCCAATTTCCCGACTAAAGTAGTAGAGACAATGTTTAAACTAGCTACATTATCAATGAGCACACAACAGACACATTTTTGATGTATCATGACTTCAATGTGTAGTAGTTGGTTATGTGGATGACTCAGTGAATTGTCATCCTCCTTGGAGAAGGACATATAGTAAGGTGAGGTCATCTGACCTACCATAAATTGAAACCTATCAAGATCAATATCTTGAGGTATGTTTTCCTTAGTGAGGGATTTGTCAAGAATCTGCCTATGAGTAGGTGAGATTTTGAGCAATTCAAAGATTGTGATTTGAGAATTTGTTTGTTGTAATTGATCAAGGATATTGTAGCTAGTAGTTGTAGATGATGTTGTAACTTTTGTTCCTTTTCCAAATGGACTAGCAAGAGGTTTGTCTTTGTGTTGTTCTAGATTAGGAGTAGAAGACACAGGGCCTTTGAGTGCTAACTTAGCACGAGAACATGCAACAACGTTGGCACAAGATTGTGATGGTTCATTTTTAGATTTGTTGGACATAGGGCCCCTTAAGATGAAAGGTGTCTTAGGTTTGGTGTTATCTTGTTTTCCCTTAATGGTGATAATGTCACAATACTCAAAATCAATTGGTTCAACCATATGGATTATCTCATCATCATTAGAGTACATATAGTTGATCTTGTTATGAGATTTTTGTTTTGAGTTTTCTCCTTTTTCATAAGACGAGAATGGTTCCTTGAAAGCATTTTGATCCAAGTTCTTGTTATGTCCATCTACAACAATGTCACCATCATCAATTAAGTCTTGAACTTTGTGATGCAGGTTGATAAAGTTGCTAGTTTTGTGACCCTTTTTTTGATGGTATTTGCAAAATGTAATTTTGTTCCACCATGGAGGTCGTGGTTGTGGATCATAAGTACAAGAGTTATCCAATGGAGAAATGAGCTTGTTTTGTAGCAAGGTCTTGTAGACCACATCCAAAGATTCACCAAGAGGTGCATATTCTCATTTTTGGTGTGTAACCCAAGAAGAATTCTTTTCTTTGTTTGCAAATGTCTTATTAGAAGGAGGCTTCTTAACATTCTTGGATACTTTGAGATTGTCTGTAAGATTGAAAGTTTCCTTAGCAGGTTTAGGAGTAATGTTGTCAACAACTCCATCATGTACAACCTCTCAGTTCTTGTTCACATACTTGGATTTGTCCTTATTAGAGGTTGATCCTTTTTTAGTTGTCTTGCCCAAACTATGAGGGCAAAAACACACACAAATCTTTTTTTTTTTAAATTATAATAATTAGAGTGCTCAACGTTTAAATCAGATTCCTGCAAGAGAGGTAAAGGTTCACTACAATTCATCTTAAGTTTAAAACTCTAGTGGAGGAATACATCGTTAAGATTGATATCGATCATAAGATACGTTATTTTGTTAGCTTACAATAATATGAAACAATTATTTAAATGATAAAGTAAATGTATTCGAGATTTAGATTAATTGAAAGGTATCTAAATAAAAAACAACCATAAATCTCTTTGACAAATATTGATTAACAATCTAACCGATATTGTAAAGTCACTTTTAAGAAAAACGATTAACTAAAATTAAAACTGAATATATATATCTAAAATTTATTAACTTTAAACATTTCGACTATCTTAACATAAAAATTAACTATCTAATCTTATTAAATTTAAATTTCATTTACTAACAGCTAACTAAATCAATAATACATTAAAATTAGTTTTTAAAAAAAATATTAGTAGAGAACTAAAGTTGCATAAGTTAAATGATGATAGAACCTATAATATAATATTAATTTAACATGATACTTAAATTATAACAAAATTAAACTTATCCTTTTAATTCAAATAAAATCACCATTCTAAAACCATTTCAAATAACACCAAATTAAAACTATAATAGCTACTAACTATATTAAAATATATATCTATTTAAAATTACTAACTAATTAAAATCTAAACTATATTACAATAATATAAATTTTAAAACAATTAACTTACATAAATGTATTAACATAACCAAATTTACTACTAATTCATTTATTAAATTAACTAACTAGATTCTAAAACATTAAAAAAAAACATTTCCTAAAACAAAGCTATCTAAAAACTTAAACTAACTTTAATTTTAAACTAATCTTAAATTAAAATAAACTAAACTAAGTTATAACAAAACATTGATTAATCATTTAATCAACAAAACTAATTCTAACAATCTAATGTTAATAACATACTAAAGTTGAGTAAAAACTAAACTAACCCTATACTAACACCTAACTCTATTCTAACTCTAAACTAACAACTAGAACTAACCTAAAACTTAACTAAAAAAAAAAACTTACTAAACTATCCTAAGCCTAGCACTAACCCAGATTAGGGATGACTAAACTCGATTAAGAACCCAATTAGCAAACTGACACTAACTTATACCAACTTAGGTCCATGGGTTACACAGCTAACCCTAACTAGCATGCTGAGGAGCACAACAATTCATGAGTGTCAAGAGACACTAACAAAACATAGTTACGAACATTAACATTTACTGAACATAGAAATAAAATACATACATCTCATAGTACAATACTTGAATTATGAACAACAAGGTTTCCAAAATTAGCACATAGAGATCAGTTTTGTTCCTCCGTCAGTTTCCTCGGCTAAAATTCTGCACACTCATTGCACACATTAGTAGTCCCGTAAAATCACATGTACATAAATGTATATGTATCAAAAATTCTCATAAATTAAAACATACATCAATAAGGGTTTCTTCATCCTGCTTAATTCTTAATCATTTAAAATCTCTTAAATCAAAGTCTCAATCCTACATTTACTGATTTCATCAACATACATATACATGAAACATTAAATGACAATCATCAAATATATCTGAAAGTAACATCACGTAACATGAATAATATAATATGTTCTAAGTATCAGATAATGTCTTGACATCTTGAGTCGTGAGTAACAAAAAGATAAAGTAACAACTAAGGCTACAAAGGGTCGGGGCAAGGCCTCACATCCTCCCCCACTAGGCATGAACTTCCTCCTGGAGTTCATTAAAAGATAAGGGTATAGAGATCGCATCCGTGCTACATCCCCCAAAGAAATTGTGACCTCATCATAACGTTCTCGCTAGACCCTAACTTGGTCCAGCTCTCGACCTTGAGGAGCTAGGGTCTGTCGAGCAATAATATGGATAGTCTCTAGCACTAACTGGCTAACCAACTCCACCTGTAGCCCCAATATCTATAGCCTGCTGCTCAGCCTGGTGGTTGTCAACCGCTGTAAAAACTCTGTGGGACTTGCCCAAGTCTCCAACTGTCAGCTCTGAAAAAACCCCTCTCTGACCACTAGATGACTACCCCTACAGGCACTCTCTAGCTATATGACCCATGCCACCACAAGCGTAGCATGGCCCTCAGGTATAAGATCATGTATACTATGATCTTGACTGCTGTGGGTCTCCTGACCTGCTAGACCCACTGTATCCACCCTTGGAAGACTGCTGAGTTTTCACTGACTGTGACTGTGGGGTATGTACTCTCTGATCCTGCTGTAACTGCCACTGCTTGGGCTTAGAGCCCTAATAACCCTGCGAGGGTTCCTGTTGCTGCTGCTAAGACTGTTGGCACTTAGAGGACCCTGGTGTATAGTTCTCATTCCCTTTCCAAGTGGGTTTCTGTCGGGTAGAGTTTCGGTTCTAAGACCGATTACATGATTCATGTCTACCCCGAGTATCCTCTACCACTAGTGCTATCTCCACTACTTGTCTGAAGGTGGTAGGGAAGACCATCCGAACTAGACCCTAAAGTGAGAAATTCAAACCCATGATAAAGCGATGTACTCGTAGTTTCTCTTCCTTCATATATTCCACATAAGGAAGGAGCTCGAGAAACCTGCTCTCATACCGAGCCACTGTAAGACCTCTCTTGATAAAGAGAATGGAACTCCTCTATCTGTTTCTTTCGAAAATGCTTTGACAAGTACCTCTCTCAAAATCTTTCTAGGAATGATTCCCATGTGAGGGTATCCATCCTCACTCCACCTATGATCTCCTCCTGATGCCACCAATTGGAGGCATCCCCTCTCAACTGATGAACTTCTAGGCGTTCCTTTAGATTACTCCCATAGGGTCATAATCCAAAGCACCGCTGTAGGCTCTGCAACCATACCTCTGCTACTGTTCCCTCAGTGGAACCTATAAATAATGGTGGCCCAAGTCAAATCAATTCCCTGATATCATCTCCTACATGTCTAGGAGGTCTGTCAAGTGGGGGTCTTCTTTGGTGTATTGACTCACCTTCATGCTCATCTTGCCCCTCTAACTATCTCGGTGGGGGACTCCTAGTCCTCTCTCTGCCTCTGGGCCCGCCTCCCCCAGGTCCCTCTGCTTCCACTACTGGAATCTACTGAACTGGCTGAACTATAGGTACTACTCTTTGCTGAACTACACCGATCAAAGTCTAGAGTGCATCAATAATGTCCTGGTTTGAGTTCGGTGGTGGTGGAGGTGGTCCATCCCCCTGTCCCGCTCTACCACCTCTCACCCTATGACCTCTACCTCGTGGGGTGCTTCGAGTAACAGGAGGCATCCTACACAATTTAATGTTTAGTTTTAAGTTTCAGAAGCGTAAGGGTTTAAGGTTCCTAGTGTTGAAACACGGGCTCTGATACCAAAATGTCACACCCAAACTACAAGGGCAAAAACACACACAATTTTATTTTTATTTTTAAAATTATAATAATTAGAGTGCTCAAAGTTTAAATCAGATTCTTGCAAGAGAAGTAAAGGTTCTCTACAATTCATCTTAAGTTTAAAACTCTAGTGGAGGAATACATCATTAAGATTGATATCGATCATAAGATACGTTATTTTATTAGCTTACAATAATATGAAACAATTATTTAAATGATAAAGTAAATGTATTCGAGATTTACATTAATTGAAAGGTATCTAAATCAAAAACAACCATAAATCTCTTTGACAAATATTGATTAACAATCTAACCGATATTGTAAAGTCACTTTTAAGAAAAACGATTAACTAAAATTAAAACTGAATATATATATCTAAAATTTATTAACTTTAAACATTTCGACTATCTTAACATAAAAATTAACTATCTAATCTTATTAAATTTAAATTTCATTTACTAACAGCTAACTAAATCAATAATACATTAAAATTAGTTTTAAAAAAAAATATTAGTAGAGAACTAAAGTTGCATAAGTTAAATGATGATAGAACCTATAATATAATATTAATTTAACATGATACTTAAATTATAACAAAATTAAACTTATCCTTTTAATTCAAATAAAATCACCATTCTAAAACCATTTCAAATAACACCAAATTAAAACTATAATAGCTACTAACTATATTAAAATATATATCTATTTAAAATTACTAACTAATTAAAATCTAAACTATATTACATTAATATAAATTTTAAAACAATTAACTTACATAAATGTATTAACATAACCAAATTTACTACTAATCCATTTATTAAATTAACTAAATAGATTCTAAAACATTAAAAAAAAACATTTCCTAAAACAAAGCTATCTAAAAACTTAAACTAACTTTAATTTTAAACTAATCTTAAATTAAAATAAACTAAACTAAGTTACAACAAAACATTGATTAATCATTTAATCAACAAAACTAATCCTAACAATCTAATGTTAATAACATACTAATCTAAAGTTGAGTAAAAACTAAACTAACCCTATACTAACACCTAACTCTATTCTAACTCTAAACTAACAACTAAAACTAACCTAAAACTTAACTAAAAAAAACAACTTACTAAACTATCCTAAGCCTAGCACTAACTCGGATTAGGGATGACTAAACTCGATTAAGAACCCAATTAGCAAACTGACACTAACTTATACCAACTTAGGTCCATGGGTTACACAACTAACCCTAACTAGCACGTTGAGGAGCACAACAATTCATGAGTGTCAAGCGACACTAAAAAAGCATAGTTATGAACATTAACATTTACTGAACACAGAAATAAAATACATACATCTCACAGTACAATACTTGAATTACGAACAACAAGGTTTCCAAATTTAGCACATAGAGATCAGTTCTGTTCCTCCGTTGGTTTCCTCGGCTAAAAATCTGCACACTCATTGCACACATCAGTAGTCCCGTAAAATCACATGTACATAAATGTATACATATCAGAAATTCTCATAAATTAAAACATACATCAATAAGGGTTTCTTCATCCTGCTTAATTCTTAATCATTTAAAATCTCTTAAATCAAAGTCTCAATCCTACATTTACTGATTTCATCAACATACATATACATGAAACATTAAATGACAATCATCAAATATATCTAAAAGTAACATCACATAACATGAAATAATATAATATGTTCTAAGTATCGGATAATGTCTTGACATCTCGAGTCGTGAGTAACAAAAAGATAAAGTAACAACTAAGGCTACGAAGGGTCGGGGCGAGGCCTCACATTAGTGTCCTTCTAAAGGGTTAGTTCACCCTTTTTGACCATGAATTCCTCTATCTGGATAGCTTATGTGCCCATGTCTTCAAAGGTGCATGGACCTTGAAGTTGAACTTTATACGCAAAGTTAGGTAAAAGATTATCAGTGAAGATGTCAAGTTTTTTTGCTTTAGGGATTTTGTGTGAATATTTCGTGTAAAGTTGTCTCCATCTCTGAAGAAATGTGAGGAAAGGTTCTCCAACTTTATGTCTAAGGTTACACAAGTCTTGTATGTTAACAACGTGTTGTATGTTGTGGGAGTACTATTGTACAAACAAATTAGCAATCTCATCAAATGTTTTGATACTAGTAGACAAGTGGGAAAACCATTCCATAGCTTAATCACTTAGATTTCATGGGAATAGATGCATGAGATATGTCTGATTATGCATAAATTCCATAGACAAGGCACCAAATTTTCACAAATGATCTTGGGGATTGGAAGTTCTGAAGTATTTATTGTACTTGGGCAACTCAACTCCTCTTGGAAAAAGAGGCATATCTCTACTCTTGTCAAAAGGAAATGGACAAAGAGTGTCTAAGGTGTATGTTTTTCTAGGTTTGTCCTTATCACACATAATTTGGGCTAACTATTCTTGCATGATCTTTAGTTGTTTTTGCAATTTAGACATTTTAGTTTCCTCTTTAGGTGTAATGATTGTTTCAACATTAAACTGATGAGGTAGCTTGGCTCCCTCTTGAGAAATTTTGAGAAAATATTTTTCTTTCTCTTCTTAAGCAAGATTTCCATGACTTTTTCAAAGTGTTTTTGCTTACAACATCTTTCAACATCTTTAGGAAGTATCTCTTCATTTTTGTCATTTTCATCAGTAAAATGGTCTTTATATCTGTCATTCCTTTGGTGTTTTGGTTCTCTACTATGTTCTCCATGTTCTTGGTCTTAAGCAGCCATTTTGGGGATGTGATAAGTTTCAGTGTATGTTGGTTGAAAAGGGTGTCTTAATAATAATTAAGCTATTTTTTTGGAGACGTATGACCATTGCTAGTTTTAGGATCCTCTTGATATAAGGGATTCCTAGTTTTTTGTAAGTTTATGGAAAACATTCTCTGAACATGAGGTGATCTAATAGGTGAAGGAGATCATGATGACTCCTCACTAGATGTATTGGATACAGACTATGTATAAGCTAAGAAGTGGCCTCTACCACAATTATGACCCCTAGCTCTACCTCATCTAAGTCTATGGGGATAAAACATGTTTCCACTCCTTGTTGCCACAATCATAGACAATGAGAAGGAGCAAAAGCCTAGACAAGGACCACACTAGAACATAGCCTCAAAAAGTGAGATAAGAGTGTTGTATACTTAGGTATGAGTCATTTGAGTAATGGCTAGAACAACTAAGAGTTATGACTATCATGACACAAAGTATGACAAATATGAAAGGACAAAAAAAAAACTAAATGAGGAGACTAGTTCACATGTATATCATAAGTTATTGACTAAGCAAGAAGTCACTGTTTGACACTATTTGTAGACAAAAAGTGATAAAATGTTGTAGACACAGATCATACTTGGGGCATAGATAGCACTAACATGACAATTTAATAGTTTCAAGACAAGATCTCACATGAGGATTAACAGAGAACTATGTGAGAAAGTAAAATGAAGTAGGTGAAGATTCAAAACAACAAATTTTGACCAGATTTCTTGTGCGAGGACTTGCGCAAAGCTGTGTGAGGATTTGACTGTTTGACAAAAAGGCATAATTTTGGCATAAAAAAATAGTGTTTAACAAAATCTTGTGTAATGATTCATAGGGAGTTGCATGAGGAACTACAAAGAACCCCACGGGGAAGTGTTGACAAGGATTTTTTTGCACAATTATTCATAGAATTGGGTGTGAGAATCTAGATAGACTGATAATTTTTGGCTGAACTTGATTAGATTTTCAATGTTTTTAACAATTCTGAATAGAAGGTTGATTGTGTTGACAAGTTTCAGATAGATATCAGAATAGTTTTCAAGTTTTGGACAACATTTTGGTTTTCAAATAGATAGTTGTTCTCAAATACGGGAAGTAAGCAGTAGTCACAAACAATCCAACTGAGGGAAATGCAACTTAGAGGGATGGGGAGTCTTGACCTTTTGACAGATTTGGACAAGTTTAAAGACTCAAAAAAGACACACTTTTATCCCTATAACCAAAAATAGCATAGGAAGCAAAACCTTTGTCTCACAACTTATGTGCATGCATTCACCTCATACAGCCATGTCACCCCACTAGAGGGCACTCATGTTTTTGGTGTATTCCAAGGACTCAATAACATATATGCTAAATGAGCACCCTAGTGGCAAGGGTCAAGTGCATATACCACCTTCTAGCATCTAGGTACATGCCTATGGTGAGTATCTACAGGAGATAATTCTTCCCCCTCCTTGCGTAAATATTATGCCCCCTTTTGGAGGTGAACCGGGTAGCAACTAACTAAGAGGTTTTTCCTTGGCTTCTATTCATATTAACCTCGGTGGCTTCACGAATGAAGTTGAGTCTAGCAACCCACACCAGCATCTGAAAGTGTACACACTTGACTAGCAAGACTAGGGACGACGTCAACCAGTGCAATGGACAAAGCCTCTTCTTGATATGTGATATTAGAATGAAGAAGAGGAAATTAATATGGCTTTGGAGTCTTCACTCAATAAAGCTTCTTTATTATAGTGAGTTGGAATCTCTAGCAAAAGGTGTGTGCTCACTTGGGTCATTCCCAAAGGTTGAATCACTTCGATAGGCCCTCTAAAAGGTTGACTTAGACTGGTGGTTTAGATCTAAGGGTCCAAGTTTGTGATTTCCCTCAAGGGGAAAGAGCATACTCTTCTACCTTGTCACCTTACCCAAAAACACAAGACGTGTTCATCATTGAGTTAGCTTATCAATCCTAACTTGTCCTTTCTTAAGATTTTGATTTGCTAAAAGGAAGTCATCATCCCTTCATAGAAAAGACTTGTACAGGAGAACCACTAACTTTCTTGCCTCCCTTGGGTACCATCTTTCAAAGGCGTCTAGGTTTCTAATTTACTCTTGGGCATCACTTCTAAGTAGTAAAGAGCATACTCCCTTTCTCCCTTGTCTTGTACCTATGAAGTTCACAAGCCCTATTAAACTATGTGTGAGAAAGTAGTAAAGAAAACACAACATTTTAGTGGGTTTGAAATTATTTTTTTGACATGCATATCTTTGACAACATCCTGCAATCAAACCATTAGTACTGTTTCAAAGGTTTGTAATAAGGTTTCTTTGATGAGCATCTTGCAAACCACTATTAAGTTGTTGAAAATCAAAAAATAAAAATGAAATTGCTTTAGAAATAACTGTTAATAAAAACATGATGATAAAAATTGAATTCTAAAAATTGTACTTTGTATTTGTTAATGCAAAATTTTGCGCAAAATCCTACATAGGCCTGCGAGAGAAAATGGTGTGTACCATGCAAGAAATTGTGTAATTATACACTTTTTTGTGCAATGAAGTGTAGTACAGGAAGTGAAATCTTAGTTTCTTTGTTCAGAAAAGAGGTTTCTCACATGAGAAACTAGAGTATTGTATGAACCATAGTGACAGAATACTAAAAAATGGAGAAAATTAGAACCAGTGAGGCCAAAAACTTGATTTCTCAGCCCTACAGTGGGTGCCAAAAATGTATGTAGGAAATGTGGGCCTCAATCTTCACACACTTCAACATGATCCTTATATGCAAAGTCATCCTAGAATGAACATTGAGTCGTTCATCTGAAACAATTCATAAAATCAATCTGTTGCCTCCTAACTAGATGGATTATGCTATTTCTCTTAGAACAAGAAGCTAGCAACTAGATCTCTAGTATAAAGGATTTAATTAAGCTATATGAGAATGCAAATTAATCTAAATGAAATGCATGTATTAAGCTAAGAATGAAAAAAACATATTATTCTAAATGTGTGCATTTTAAACTAGAATGACATTGATATGTAAGAAATTTAAGCTAAGAATACAAGAGCAATGAATAGATATTTCAGCATAAGTTTGATGCAAAATAAATTCAACCTCTATAATGAGAATTGAAGGCTCCTTAAATAGAATTCCAAAATTGATCAATGGTCAAGATCAATTGGAATGAACGGTCAATATTGGAGATGAGATTCAATTAGAGTGGAAAATTCCTTGTGTAGATGAAGTTAACTGGTTCACTTCTAAGTGTGTGTGAGAGAGTTAACTGGGTTAATTCCATTCCCAATTCTAGTTCACTTAGAATTTCCATTTCTGAACTGAAGAGAAGATTTGAAGGGGGTATTTAATTTAATAAAATAGAATATGACCTCATAAATGCATAATTTTAATTAATTGAATAATTAAACTCAATAATTAAAATGAAGATATTATCTTATTAAATTAAATACATTTAATTCCTTTGTACATTAGCTAAAGATGTAATTTTAATTTAGAGTATGAAGACTTATAATTAAATTAAACTTAATTAATAGGTTTAATGTAGCTAATTTGAGTCAACACTTAGGAAATTAAATAAAGAGTGTGATTAATGTAGATTAGGATTTTTCTTCATTTGACAATTAGGTCAAGTAGCGAGTATCAAAATTTAAAATTTCTTAGTTAAATAGGACATAGGATTGATTAAATAGGCTAGAATTGGTTTAACATGAAAATGTTCCAATTTTAGGGTATTACAATTAGTTGTCTTTATTGGTTTGTGTATGATGCCTCTACCTTCCAATAAAGATAATTCTTTAGAACCATCGATAAAATAATGAGCAGCCTCAAAATATTTATTCCATCAGTCAAATAACCATTATCTTTGTTAACATTTAAAATTCCAAGTTTAATTACTTCTGAATTATTCTTTTAGAATATATATAATACTCTCTATATATATTTTCATAGAGAGACTGAGTGTGAATCTTATTGCAAGCTTTTATAGCCTCCAAATCAGTATGTAATGTACTTGTATTTCAATTGTGAATGTGTCCTAATAAATATGTTGAAAAATGCTTTAATTAATGCATTCATTCGTGTATTTATCAAAGGACAAGATGGAGCCATGTTTACCAATTTTGATGTCTATGTATGTTGGTCATTATTAGAGTTTTTTTATATTATGTTTATAGACTCAACTAGGCATAAGGCTAACTCTATGTCTTCTTACCTTTTACTTTGGTTTGTACAAAAGGTTTAAATTATTTCCCTTTTAATGATATCCTTTACTAGTGTTTTTTCTTATATATTTTCCCATAGATTCTTCCATCTAAAAAATATATACCCTCTTGAATACATTTGTTATTCTTGAGTAATGTATTATGCTATTTATGAATTTATTTCCCCTTCCTTATTTTGCTTGATTTATCAGTGCATAATTCTATGTGGCCTTTGAATGGTAGTCACCAACACATACTTCCCATTTATCCTCTACTTTGCAATGAGTTTTGTCTTTCTTGATTTGGCGTTATGTCTTATTATGTTATGTCTCCTTCATAGACCTTGAGTTTTTACCCCACATGGTTGTAGAATTAATTGGTTCAAGATTTGATTAAGGTCTCCCATTGGCTATTGCTTCTTACAAGCATTGGTGGTTCCTGCACATATTCTTGCCAACTCTTTAATCATTAGTTAGACATAATATCCTTTTGCCATTTTCTATCATCCTCCATCATTGATCACATCCTATCTCTACATTTTCTAAATGCCAAACATTGGTAGATACAATCCATTCAATTTTTGACAAGGTTCTTGTTTTTGGCTCTATGAGTCTTTATACATTTGCAGTTTGGCTCTGATACCATGTCAATTTTATGAGATCTTTTTTGAAAATGTACTAACATTGTCAATGTGATTGATGTCTTCCAAATGTAGATTTGAAGACTCCTAAATATGAGAGGTGGTGAGATGTCTCATAAAGAGACATTTCTCTATAGTTAATAATCATTAGTTAATAAATAACTATATGTATAACTCATCTTTAAGCATAAATGTAATATTAATATATTAACCATATATGTAATATATTTTATATTATTATATAATAAGGTATAATGTATAAATTATATAATATATATTATATTACATGTATAATATATATTATATATATAAGTTATTTATCTTAAAGATGATAAATACCATCAACAAGGTATCTCATGATAAAATCAATCCAATAGAAGTGACAACCTTAACAATCCCAAAGAAAGCTTACATTGTTATTTGTTGAAGGTCTAAAATATTCTATTAAAACATAGTCAATCCTTTAGAGCTTCAAAAAAATGGAAGAAGCCATCCAAAAGGCCAGAAATGTGGAATCTAATGCATTCAAGGAAGATTTAGAATTTCCCCCCCTACAACTCCAAATAAGCATGAAGGATCAAAAAGAGAAAATTAAGATAAACCATGTTTTTTTTGTAAAGAATAGTGAAGTTTAGGACATCAATGTTGAGGGAAAGAAGAAATTAAAAATAGGGATGAATTATCTAAGAAATGGTTGTGTTTTAAATGCAAAGAACTTGGGGAATGTGACCACCAGTGTAAGAGGGACAACTACATAGAATGGAAGAAGCAAGGAAGAGGAACCCAATAAAAACAAATATGGATGAGAAAGAATTCATGAAACTAGTAGTAGTTACCCAAGAAAGTGTAAAGAGACCTTTCGGTGTTAAAGGAACATTAAAAGGTCAAAGGTTGATTACATTAACAGATTTAGGAGCCTTCTGCAACTTTAACAACACGGACCTAGTAGCAGAAAAATTATTAAAGACTCAAAAATTTAAATGCATCGAAGTGATAATGGGAAATGACACCATTGGTCAATGCATGAAGACTATTCCCCAATTAGAAATTGCTCTAAGTAACTGCACTAGAAAAATATTTTTCTATTGTGAAACTAAAAAATGATATTATCCTTGGAATGCCTTAGATTGAATACTTAGGGAACTTCACTATAGATAACCCTAATTTGGAAGTATGTTTCAACTATGAAGGAAAATATATAACACTAAATGGATTACCTATTGGATCCTCTAAAGTAGAGTATCAAAATAGGATAGAACATATTGTAACATCCCCTTTATCTTGGCCTTAACTAAAAACTATCACATCATTGAAGACAATTACTATTTCATATTTATGAGCATGAGAAGATAGGTATAACTTCTATTTTACATGTTCATGTAAAATAGATTAATAGTTATTATCAATATAACTCAAATATCATAACTAAAAATTGAAGGAGTATTCAATCAAAAAATTTGATGCATATAACTACCATCAAAACTAACTATTACTTAATGGTAAGAGAGACATTTTATTCTAATAAAGAAACATACCTTTCATAATCATATGAAGATAGTTTTACAACTACTTACATATTTAATTGGAAGAGAACCAAGGACTATAACCAAATAACTGAAAAGAAGATAACCAATAAACAATATTAACCATCTAACATATCTTCTACTTGAAATTACAAAATCATAAAGTAAAATATACATTATTATAAGATATTTGAATGCAGATCACAACTTTGTCTTGTGAAAGTCTTGGCACCTGGTGGAGAGGAGAAGCATTGCCAACACTAGTATATTTGGGGGTCATTTTCTACCAAAATTTTCAATGACAGGACAATTTGGCTTGCCAAATTCATTTTAAAGAAAAATATGATCTTGATAATATCAAAATTTCAATGACAGTTAAGTTTGGCATCAAAATTTTGACATTTTTAGGATATAAAAAAGAAAAAGAAAAGTGAAACATCATTTATTCACATGGCAAAGTGCGGGTGGGAGGGAGACTTCACAAAGATTTTTACAGTGCTGTTGAAGGTAAGGGTTTTTAAAAAAATAATTTGCAAGGCTTATTATTTCTCTACATGTTTGGTGTCTTTATAGACTGGCCATTAGAGATACTATTGAACGAGATACCCTTGAATGAGATTGAATCTCTTTAGCATGTAAATATTATTAGAATACATTAAAAGCTCTATAGTGATCGATTAGGATTTAGAGATTAATAAAACTAATGATGGTTCACCAGATTCGAGGAATTGGTTATAAAATTGCATGATATTTACATGAATGAAAAAATCTAATAAGCCTGCAGTTGGTAAAATACGTTAGACCATGAAATTTAAAGGAGACCATGAAATTTGTTAGACCCAAGACTAGAAAAGATATAATTTTCCTTAAGAAAATTGACCTTAAGGCTTGAAATGTACACTTACCTTAAAAAAATGATTCAACAAATGGAACAAGACACTACTGTACCCTTAATGTGGATTAAACTGTTCTTCCAAGGTTGCTGAACAAAGCATCTTGAGCAATGAGTAGACATAGAAAACTCATTGAAAGGATTCATAAATTTTATTAATGAAAAAATAAGTAATATTTTCTCACATAGGGCCATTTCTGATAAAGAATATTAGTCCAAACATATTTGATTAAAAAAATGATGTAATCATATATATATATATATATATACATATATATATATATATATATATATATATATATATGTATATATATATATATATATGTATATATATATATATATATATGTATATGTATATATATATATATATATATATATATATATGTATATATATATATATATGTATATACATATATATATATATATATATATACATATATATATATATATATATATATATATATATATATATATATATATATTGGCCATGATCGATTAGGAAGAGTAAAGCCTTTCTTGTATAAATTATTAGTAGCCAATACCTTATTTTGAAAGAACAACTAGTAAACAATATTTATTTTAATAATTAGAGAGTTAATCCAAGCTTTAGACCAAAATGAACTCTCAAAGTCTTTAAAATTCATAGATAAAATAAAGGAAACAAAGAACCTTCCATCAAAATTGTGATTGCAGAACATATTATCATTAAGAATCAGTCTAGAAAAATAGAAGTTTGGATTTTAGTTAATAGGAGGAAGAGCATGATTCATATCCTTAGGTATAATCCATTCATTGTTTCTCTAGTAGTTTCTAACTTCAATCCTTAGTAAATTCTTGCATTTTTCTGCATGTTGGAAGAAGATAAGATCTTAAAAAATAGGATTATCCATAATCCAACTGTCATCCCTAAACTTGATCCTCCTTCCATTACCAAGATTCCATCTTTTTACTTAACATGTTCTTATCGTTATGGATACTATTCCAGATCTGGCATCCATTAATCTAAACATCTAAATAGAGGCAATCCTCAAGGTTAGGAGTTGCAAAGACATACTTTTTCTTAATTAGAGAGTTCCATTCTTTTTCCTCTTCAAATATTCTCTAAATTTAAATAGATAGAAGAAATTTGTTAATCATTTTGATAGCGTTGATGCTATTACATCCCTTCTTAATTGGTTTATAGGCATTTTCCTAAGACACTAACAAAAATGAACCTTCTCCTCCATGTCCATCTAAAGAAACTTCCCCTATATTTTTCAATTATATTAGTGTACTTAACAAGAATAGAGAAAAGGATTAATGCATATACTTAGCAAGAATAGAGAAAAGGCTTAATGCATACACATGAATATTTTGGTGAATAGCCTTCAAAAGTTGGATTTTCCTAGCTTGACTTAAAAGGGCTCCTTTCTAACTAGTCAACTTGCAATTAATTTTGTCAATAATGAAATCCTAAAAAGAATTAAAAGGCTTGATCCCTAATGGGAGACCAAGATAGGAAAAAGCAAAAAAATCAATCTTATAATCAAGGATTTTAGATATTATTTTTAGTCTCTCTTCTAGATTATTGATAAAGAAAATAAACTTTTGGTCCAATTGATAAGTTAGCCCATAGAATTAAGTATAGGAAGAAAGAAAAATCTTTTTTTTTTGGCCTCTTTGACAAAATCCATTTGCATCACGATAGTGTCATCAAAAAATTTCTTGTGGGAATAAGGAGAAAAATTAGAAAAAATGTCAGAGACCCTAAATCTTTCCATCTTGAATAAATTTTCCAATATGTCCGCCCAAATTTTCCACCATGATATAAAAAAAGATAGGAGAAATGGTGTCACCTTTTTAGATACTACATGAAGCTTTGAAGAAATTAGAAGACATGTTATTTTACCAACATGATAGTAGATGAAGTAGAAACAAATAATTTAATGAATTTTTGACTAAAACTAAAAACCTTTAAAACTTTGCACAAAAATCCCCAATCAAATCTATCGTAAGATTTTGATAGATCCAATTTCATTAAAAAACCTTGTTTGTTTGATACTTCTAGTGAGTGGATGTTCTCATGGACAGTAATGATTGAATCCCAATTTTTTCTTCTAATAATGAAACCTATTTGTTAGACATAGACACTTTTAGGGAGAAGACCCAACAACCTCAAAGTTAGGACTTTAGAAATAATATTCTATAACAAGTTGCAAAGGATAATTGTGTTAAATCCATCCACAAAATTAGCTCTTGGTTTATTCTAAATAAGGGAAATAAATGTACAATTCATTTCCTCTAGTAGAGATTGGGTGACAGAATTCTTTGACAAAATTGGAGACTTTCTTAGAAATAATATGCCAAAACTTGTGGAAAAAGAGCATAGGGAAACCACCCAACCTAGGGGACTTCTCTTCTTCAATTGAGAAGGTTGCTTCCTTAATTACTTTGGAGGATATGATAGAACTAAGAGATTTATTCAAAATATCATCAATTCTAGAAGGAATAGAAGTGATAAGATCATTTTGATCAAGAGAGTTTAAATTATTGTCAATCAATAGAAGATTAGAGAAATACCCCACCATTTCTTCCTTGATATCTTGATCCTTATCTAACTTTTCTATGTCACACTGAATGCTATTTATTCTATTTTTTACCTTATGCTCAAGAGATATCATATGGAGATATTCAATATTTTTATCTTTGGCCTTTAACCATAAATCTGTCAATCTTTTCCTTTAGAATTTTTACTCTTTAGATGTACTTGAATAGAATGTCATTGTTAGAATTTATTAGATGTTCAGTGTAGTCCTCTTCTTAAATTTGATCCTACATAATTTTAAGATCATTTTTGGTTTCCACTTTCATTTAGAATATGTCTCCAAAGACTTCCTTATTCTAATTTTTTATCCTTTCTTTTACATGTCCATGTTTCTTTTCCACTTTGAACATAGTTGTGCCTTCAACTTTAATGCTTCACCATTCATGTATGAATTTTTCAAGATTTGGATGAACCAACCAAATTCTTTCAAACTTGAAGGGGTGGTTATCCTTTCCAAACAAAGGTTTTTCTACAAAGGTCAGAGGAAAGTGATTTGAACCAAGAGAGGCACAAAAGTACAAAAAAATGCATTTATAATATCTATACAATGGACTACCACAAGCTTACACCGATTTTAAACATCTTTCTTTCTTAAGTTATTGATGGTTATTTTCTTCAAATATCATGTAGGAATAAACCATAGTTCAATGATTTCTAGTTTACACCCTTCACCTTGACCATGCTAGTCTTCTTGGATGATTTACTGGGTGGATGTATGAACAATTGCAATTATAGCCAATGTATCTACTAAACTAGCCTTGGTATTTATAAAAGAAGTTTAAGTGTCAAAGAATTTACATATACATCCAATACATCTACCATTTTGGTATTGGCATTATAACATATAATTTAATGTTAAATTATTTATATGGACAACCAATACATCTTTCATTCTGGCATTTACATTATAAAATTGTTAATTGAATTTAAAATAAATACTATTCCCAATTCACAAGGTGTTATTTCTTATCTTAGGAAATATATTTCAAATATCCCTATACAAGTTGCACTCTAGTACTCATGATGTTTGAAAGAGAATTTCTTAAATGAGAAATGCCATAGTTCTAGAATATTCTAACAATGTGTGCATAAAGAGAGAATATCAGTTCATATGATGATCAATTCTAATAACCATTTCACAAGCAACTTCAACTATGCCTCATTAAATCATTTGAAAATATTAAAAAAAACTAATAGTGATGATATCGTGACCTGAATGGTGGTCATTCTTGCATGGCTTGGAAAATTCTTGAATGATGCTTGGGTTTCCTAAATATTGAAGCTATGGAAGCAATGATGCACAATCAACTACTACCACTTTGAATAGGCATCATAATATTGATTATGCTAGATTCAAAACCTGTAGAAAGTGACTACAAGCTTGTAGGGATGATTGTGAAGCAAGAATGAGAGTGAGAGAAATAAATAATTCTTCACATGGTGGTATGCTTTTGCTAGAGATGAGAATGTTTTATATACTAAATAAACTTTTGCACAAAAGACTTAGCCTTCTCGGTTGCATGCTCAATTATGAGAAAGATTGCAAAGGTGTAAAAGAGTTACAAGATACAAGGCCATTGGTTCAATGTGGAAAAAATATTAACGTGGCCACCCAAACAAAAATAATATAAGGCCGATGGAAAGAAATATAGAAATATAGCCACTGAAGATAAATTATAAAGGTTGATGACATGAATAATATTAGAAAAAGCCCAAGGTTGAAAATAATAAAGATTGTCATAGGGGAAAAAATAATAATCTACTCCTTATATTCATTTTTTATGATACTTCTCTTATATTTACATATTTTACAAATGTTCTTTGTTCATTCAAGCTCAAGTGAATACTCTTACTATTTTATTTAAATGTTTCAACCTTGGTAAGTTCATGTTAGTCCCTTGGTATGCCCATGCTTGGTAGTTGTTTTTCTTTAGCCATGGTGGTCAAAGACTTATAGTTGATGGCTTCAATGGTCCATTGTGCCCTGTGCCCAATTTCTTCTTTGGAAATGCTTTCCCCTCTTTGCCATGTGTCTGCATGTGAAAATTTATCATATAACAATATATTTCTTATCATTTTATGTAGTCAACATTATCATAGCATATGATCATATTAGCCATCAATTTCTAATTTTTTATATCATCATAAGAATCGACCAATCTTACAATCGTTCACAAGATCATAACAAATAACCAACACTTCATTTTCACATGAGACATCAACAACTATAAAGGAACATTTTAAAAATGAGCCAATAATTGGGATATAAGATAGCCTCCTTGTGTTTCATCATCCTCGATGTATTTGGTAATTTTAAATACTAAAAGAATATTTCAAATACTATATATATAGCACCATGAGTTCATCTCATTCTAATTTGAATTAAAACCTATGCAGTGATAAAAAAAATCAAGGTCTACCATTCCCTAATCTTAACGCTTTCAAAAAAATGCATACACGATACCATAATATCAAAGGCAAAACACACACATACATGTGCTCCCTTCACCATTCCATAGAATCAATTTTAATTTAGGATATTCTATTTCATGTTCATGTCTCACTTAGGTAGACACTTATGATATTTTTAGTTCATTTCTCATACCAATGACTTGTGTAAGAGAACTTTCAATATTCTATTTTAAAGAGAAAAGATTTTCATTCAAAGACTTGTCATTCTTTAACTAGCATAACTTGATCTCAAGTAATTAAATAATTCATAAATTCCATCTAATATATGGTACTCATTAAATGAGTAAAATCATCCTTTGTAGGCTCACAAATCATCTAAAAGGGTTGGTGTATCCATGTTTCCATTTATGTGTCCTGGGCCTTCATGCCCATCTTATCACAATAATATTTCAATAGAGAGTTTTAAATCATTTTAGTATATAAATATATTTCATCTTTGAAATAATATTAATTCTACAAGTTTTTCATCTTGATATGATTAAGCATTCAAACTTCATCAATATAGTAAAAGTGTGCTCAATGTAAACATAAGCATCCCAATAGATCATGATAATTTAGATGGAATCAACACATATCATGTGTATTATGCAATCTATAATAATGCATCCAAAAATATAACCATAATATACTATGAAAGATCATAATATACCCAATCAAGACCATTGGGGTGGTAATAAACATGGTACCACACTAGTTGTATCCTAGTATCCTAAGCCATCGGACTACACATCCACATGTATATCTTTAGATGGGAGTGTGACCTAGACACTTGTATGCTCTATCCACAAAATGTTCCAACTATGGCTTAGACCCTGGGTCTGACTTTCCTCAAGACTTACATTTCCTTGGGATTCTACTTATAGAAATCCCAACTATAGGGTGGCTACATTTTGTTATCCACAATCAAGTTCATAATAATATGATTTGATATAATAGATTTTGTGAAATGTCTCATATCATAAAAAGGTTCATAGAGATGTATTTCCACAAATTTCATCTTCCAATGAAGGTCTGTAAATTCTTCATAGCATCAACTCATATCATGTATCTTATTCAATATTGTTTGTTGCATTTCAAATCTATACATCTATGTGCATACTAATTTACTTTAATCATTTTATAGAAATTGGGACATAATTCAAATATCTAGATATAGTAAAAATATTTGTATGTTCTTTGTGCTCTTTTAACATTCAATCAAGTTCCATATTGGAAAACATTACCTTTTAAGATGAATTTTTCTTAACTCAACCCGCCTTTAGATAATAAATTAATCATAAGTAACTGAAATAAGTAAGTCATATGTGTCATCTAGAATAGGTTTCTTTTCAATAGGTAGATCATCTAGGCATACTCGCCAATCACCTTTAAAGATTAGGGGATCCACTTTTCCCATTCACTTGACTTAGGATTTCATGCCCATCTCATCACCACAATACTTTAGATAAAATTTAAGCTCAACAAAAAAATATCTTATTATAAATAAGCATTGATAGTTTCATTTATGCAAGCGTGCTTACTTTATATAGGAGCACAAAATGTGAGATATGGCCTTCTTGCTAGTTAATCATTGCTAGAAGAGAACATTAGTTTACATATACACACCCCTAGCCACATAAAAATCAAAGAAATATTAAAATCATGGTTCAAATTTTTTAATTCAACTCCAAAAATGCATAACAAATTCTTAACTACCATTTCATATTGTTGGTAAATAGATTGTCTGATGGGAACACAACCCAAGCACAGAATGGACAAAATAGGAAAGGGAAAATTTTATTAACTGTGAAAATATGCCAGTACACTTAGTGTAGAGAAACAGACTCCAAAACATGCCCTATGGGCTTACAATAGCATAAATCTGGAGATAAATTCTTCTCCTAGTACCTCCTCTCAAACTCCACCCCGAACTACCTTTTACAATGCCATAAATGTTCTTAAATAGACCCAAAATGGTTAAGGATTAGGAATACATTCTAAAAAGTGCTATTTGGCATCCACCGACCAAATAGAAGGCTCTAGAAGTCCCATTAGAAGTCGGCACAAAATTTAGAAGAATCCAGAAATGGTAACCGAACTTTTGGGAGGCATAACTTTTGAGCTATAGCTCCGATTGACAAATCGTTTACATTTTTGGAAAGCTCTTGAAGTGCTATATAACCCTATGGACAAGCTCTGCTCATCCCCCATTTTTTGGCCCTATTCAAGGTCATTTAATGCCCCTAACTTGACTTTGAAGCATTCTTAGGAGGTCTCCGAAAATTGAAAAACTGTGATAACTTTCAAACCGTGGGGCCTTTTGACGTGGTTCTTTTTCTAGAATGCTCTAAATTAAAATTACATTCATCCAACCAATTTACACCCTCTAATTCACCAAAATTATGGCTCAATTATATACTCCTATTTTTCTAGCATTTACACATATCTCAAGGTGTTCAAATACTCTAACTTAGAACACTAATAGTGGAACTGTGAGAGTTGGAACCTTTATTTGACTCAAATGGGTATCTAGAAATGAAAACACATGAAATAGAAACCAAGTCTAAGTACATTTTTTTTGGTGACATAGGATTTCCCTTTACCTCTGGATGCTCCTACATCAGACACCCAGGGTAGATTGAAAAGTGACCCTGTCACTTTATGAATGGTAGAGGAAATCCCAAATGGAAAACCTTAGCTGCTGATATCCAAGTTGAGTCCTCTATCGGCCATCCTTTCCACTTGACTAGATACTCTTCATACTGCCTATTTCTAGTACTCCTACCCACACGACTATCCAAAATCTCCTCTATTTCCTCCTTCTTAGAAGTAGGAATTGGACATGGCTCTAACATCAGTTCCTCATCTACACCATCATCATGTTACTCTATTAGGTCTGCAATGTTGAAAATAGGAGAAATGTGAATTCCATCTAGAAACTCTACTTCATATGCATTTCCTGAGTCACGTTTCTTCAAAATTTGTAGGTAGATCTTCAGCTTGTTGTAAGTACCGGCTAAAAATCTTTCTTTTCTTAAGTGTACCATGAAAAGATCCCCTACTTGGAATTCCTTATGTCTTCTCCTTTGATCAGCCCTAGCTTTATACTGTTGGTTCATCTTGGTAATGTGTGCCTGTACCTCCTCATGTAGATGCCTGATATGTTCAACAAATTTTTCAGCTTCAACACTTCTCCTCTCCCCTTGCTCTATCTTCCTTAATTCTGGTCCAGTCCTTGGACTACTTCCATATACAATTTGGAATGGTGATTTTCTAGTACTCCTATTTACAAAGTTATTGTAAGAAAACTTTGCTTGTGGTAGAATCAAATCCCACCCCTTGGGCTTATCCCCAACTAAACATCTTAGCAAATTGCTCAGACTTCTGTTTACCACTTCAATTTGGCCGTCAGTCTGCGGGTGATGTGTGGAACTGAATTTCAAGTCTATTCTCAACTTTTTCCACAATGTTCTCCAGAAATAACCCACAAATTTAGTATCTTTGTCAGAAACTATACTCCTTGGGAGGCCATGTAGTCTTACCACCTCTCTGAAAAACAAGTCTGCAATATGGACAACATCATGAGTTTTATGGCATGGAATGAAATGTGCCATTATGGAGAACCTATCAACCACCACAAATACTGAGTCATTACCCCTTTGTGTCCTCGAAAATCCAAGAACAAAATCTATAATTATGTCTTCCCATGGCTTTGATGGAAAAGGCAATGGTTGATATAGTCTAGTATTGTGACTAAATCCCTTGGCCACTTCAAAAACTTGGCAATTCTGTACAAACTTCTTCACATCTTGTGACATTTGAGGCCAAAAATAATGTTCTTTGAGAATGGCAATGGTCTTATCTCAACCAAAATGTCCTACCATCCCTCCACTGTGTTTCTCCTTAATCATACTTTCCCTCATGAAACTCTTTGGAATGTACAATTGACTGTCCTTGAACAACATATCATCGTAAATCAAATAGTCTAGCCACTTGGTTCTATCTACAACAACAGGCTCTTTACAAGCTTTCCACACTTCAACAAAATCAGGCTCCTGAGGGTATAGATTCTTGATTTCATCAAACCCAACAACTTCAATCTGCATTACTATAAGCAACAACTGTCCCCTACTTAGTGCATCTGCAACCCTGTTAGATTTTCCACTTCTATGCTTCAACACAAATGTATAGCTCTTGAAGAACTCTACCCACTTCATATGCCTCTGATTCAATTTACCTTGGCTATTTAGGTACTGTAATGCCTAGTGGTCAGAATATAAAACAAATTCCTTTGGCACTAAATAATGCCTCCATTTCTTTAAGGCCTGAACTATTGCATAGAACTCTTGATCATAAACAGAATACTTCTTTTTTGCATCATTCAATTTTTCACTAAAATATGCAATAGGCTTACCTTCTTGTCTTAATACAGCCCCAATAGCGCTGCCACTAGCATCACAATCCACCTAGAACACATTTCTAAAATCTAGAAGTTCCAACACAGGTTGTTCTATCACCTTCTTCTTCAACATTTCAAAACTTCTCGTAGCTGCTGCAGTCCATTTGAACTCTTTTCTATCCCCTCTTATTGTGTCAATTAGGGGTGCACATATGCCACTGAAATTCTTAATGAACTTCCTATAGAAACTAACTAGACCATGAAATGATCTTACCTCAGTAGTAGACCTTGGATTAGGCCATTCCAAGATGGCTTTTACCTTCTTTGGATCCATTTTGAGACCTTTAGGTGATATAAAAAACCCCAAGTGGACTAACTCCCTTTTTGCAAAGATACACTTCTTCAGATTAATTAACAATTTCTCTTCCCTTAACCTTTCAAGGACACTATAAATATGCAATAAATATTCTTCCAAAGCCTTGCTAAAAATTAAAATATTATCCAAATAGACAATAAAAAATTTTCCCAAGAACTTCTTAAGTACCTCATTCATAAGCCGCATGAAGGTGCTTGGGGCATTCGTCAATCCAAAGGGATTGACTAACCACTCATAAAGACCCTCCTTGGTCTTGAAGGCTATTTTCCACTTATCTCCTTGTCGTATCTATATTTGATAATAGCCACTCTTGAGATCTATCTTTGTGAAGTACTAAGCTCCACTCAAGCAGTCCATAAGATCATCCATTCTCGGCAAAAGAAACTGATACTTGATGGTTATCCTATTTATAGCTTGAGAGTCTATACACATCCTCCACTCTCCATCCTTCTTTGGTGCCAGTAATGCCGATACTGTACATGGACTCAAGCTCTCTTGAATCAAGCCCTTCCTCAATAGCTCCTGAACCTATCTATTTAGCTCCTCAGTTTTAGTAGAAGTCACCCTTTAAGAAGCCTTGTTAGGCAAACTAGCTCCTGGGATTAAATGTATCTGATGAATGATTTGCCTTACCAGTGGCAATCCTTCTGGAACATTATCAGAGATGATATCTCTAAACTCACCTAGTAAATCTAAAACTTCAAGTGGTATTTCACTACTACCTTCTTTATCTTTTCTAGGAATCAAAGCATAGCACTTACGCTAATGTTTCATGCCATCTAAAAACTCTTTTCCATCAACAAGACAAATCCTAGCACTGCTACATACCTTTTCACCTTCCTTTTTCATGGGCTTCAATTTTTGGCAAACTCCATCCTTTGTTAGAGAGTATGTGTTTGCATGACCATCATGTACTCCATGCCTATCAAATTGCCATGGTCTACCCAACTAAGATGGAAAACATCCATTGGAATAACATCACAGAGAACTTTATCATGGTAACTCCCAATTTTGAACTTCACCAAACATTGTTCACTTACTAGGACCTTATGATCATCTTTCACCCAAGCAATATGATAGGGCTGGGAGTGTTTCTCCCTCTTGAGCTTTAGCTTGGAGACCATCTCATCTGATACCAAGTTATCAGTGCTACCACCATCAATGATCACATAACAACATTTATCCTCACACTTGCACTTGGTACAGAATAAACTCCTCCTTTGTCCTGGTTTAATCTCACCACTTAGTAGGATTCTTTCATTTACTAAAGTCTCTCATCTTTTTGCATCCTTTGAATGTGATGATTGTGCATCCTCATCAACATGAGGAACCCTAGCTTGACCCTTAGCTCTCCTATTTTTCCTTCCTTATCGTTGAGGGCATTCAATGGCATGATGACCTTCTTCATTGCAATGGAAATAGGTACGATGAAAGCCTCCTCTTCCTTGTCCACGTTCTCTACCTCTTCCTCTCTAATTTCAAAAGTCTTGATCATGGGAGTGGTTGAAACCCTCATTCCTCTGGTTCCTGCTAGTACCCACATCTTCATTTTTCTTTTCGGTTTCATTTCGGCCTCGAGATGACCTACCACTACCCCTTCCTCCTTGACCATGCCCTCTTTGTCTCTCTTCAAACCTTTTATTTAGCTTCTCTTCAACTTGTAGGGCAAACTAGTATGCCTCCTCAACGCTGGTCATTCTTACCAAACTTAATTCCTCCTGGATGCTAGGTTGCAACCCACTAATATAATGAGAAACCTTCTCCTTATTTGCTTCTGCATGCCCCGCTCTAATAAGAAGTCAATAAAAATCCTTTGTATATTCCTAGACTGTTTTTTCTACTTGGTTTAACCCATGCATCTTCTTAGACAAATCAAGCTCGTAGTCAACAGGAATGAACTGCTTCTTTAGTTTGTCCACCATGCAATCCCACCTTGTGATCTTTTCCTTTCCTCTTCTATTTCTTTCCAATTGAACCTCTTGCCACAAGATTTTGGCATGTCCTTTCAGTTTGGCCTGTGCAAATTTAACCCTATCTTGATCCCTGATATCCTCATACTCAAAGTAATATTCTAGTTCATTGATCCAGTCGATCAACTCATCTAGTTTCAGATTTTTTGAAAATACACCCACATTAATTGTAGGTCTTTTCCCAAACTTAGTAATGGCCTTAAAAAGCCTCTCCTCTGCCTGATTCAGAACTTCCCCATCAATTCCCCTTCTGGTCCAATTTCTTCTTCTTCATTTTCGTCCTCACTTTCATCACCTGCAATAACATTTGTTCCTCTACGGAGCTCCAACTACAATGCCTGTACCTAACTTTGGAGGGCTCTAACCTCCTCAAGATCAATAGCTTTAGCCCTTCCACCATGCTCTCTTCGTGGAGGCATCTTCTTAATTCAAACCCACAATGACACAGTCTTGGTGCAAACTGCCTCACTATTGCACTCTGTCTATACACTCAGAAAAAAAAGCTTTGATACCACTTGATCGGAACACAACCCAAGTGCAGAATGGACACAATAGGAAAGGAAAAACTTTATTAACTATGAAAATATTCTAGTACACTTAGTGCAGAGAAACAGACTCCAAAACATGCACTATGGGCTTACAATAGCATAAATTTGGAGATAAATTCTTCTCCCAGTACCTCCTCTCAAACTCTACCCTGAACTACCTTTTACAATGCTAAAAATGTTCTTAAATAGACCCTGAAGGGTTAAGAATTAGAAATACATTCTAGAAAGTTCTAGCTGGCATCCACCGACCAAATAGAAGGCTCTAGAATTCACATTAGAAGTCAACACAAAATTAGAAGATTCCAGAAACAGTAATCGAACTTTCGAGAGGTATAACGTTTGAACTGTAGCTCTGATTGCCAAACTGTTTACATTTTTGGAAAGCTCTCAAAGCGCTCTATAGGGCTATGGACTAGCTCCACTCGTCCTCCATTTTTTGGCCCTATTCAAGGTCATTTGATTCTCATAACCTAAGTTTGAAGCATTCTTAGGACGTCTCCAGAAATTGAAAAACTACGATAACTTTCAAACCGTGGGGCCTTTTGACTTGGTTCTTTTTTTGGAATGCTCTAAATTAAAATTACATTCATCCGACCAATTTACACCCTCTAATTCACCAAAATTATGGCTCAATTATGTACTCCTATTTTTTTGGCATTTACACATATCCCAAGGTGTTCAAATACTCTAACCTAGAACACTGATAGTTGGAACCTTTATTTGACTCAAATGGGTATCTAGAAATGAAAACACATGAAACATAAACTAAGTCTAAGTACTTTTTTTGGGTGACACAGGATTGCCCTTATACCTCTAGATGCTCCTGCATCAGACACCCAAGGTAGATTGAAAAGTGACCCTGTCAATTTATGAATGGTAGAGAAAATCCCAAATCAAAAACCTCAGCTGCTGATATCCAAGTTGAGTCCTCTATCAGGCATCTTTTTGACTTGACCAGATACTCTTCATACTGCCTATTTTTGGTACTCCTACCCACACGACTATCTAGAATCTCCTCTATCTCCTCCTTCTTAGAAGTAGGAATTGGACATGGCTCTAACATCAGTTCCTCATCTGCACCATCATCATGATACTCTATTAAGTCTGCAATGTTGAAAATAGGAGAAATGTGAATTCCATCTGGCAACTCTACATCATATGCATTTCCTGAGTCATATTTCTTCAAAATTTTAGAGGGGCCAAATTTCTTCATCTTCAGCTTGTTGTAAGTACTAGCTAGAAATCTTTCTTTTCTTAAGTGTACCATGATTAGATCCCCTACTTGGAATTCCTTATGTCTTCTCCTTTGATCAGCCCTAGCTTTATACTTTTGGTTCATCTTGGTAATGTGTGCCTGGACCTCCTCATGTAGATGCTTGATATGTTTAGCGAATTCTTCAGCTTCAACACTTGTCCTCTCCCCTTGCTCTATCTTCCTTAATTCTGGTGTAGTCCTTGGGCTACTTCCATATACAATTTAGAATGGTGATTTTCCAGTACTACTATTTATAGAGTTATTGTAAGAAAACTCTACTTGTGGTAGAATCAAATCCCACCTCTTGGGCTTATCCCCAACTAAACATCTCAGCATTGTGCCCAGACTTTTGTTTACCACTTTGGTTTGGTCGTCAGTCTGCGGGTGATGTGTGAAATTGAATTTCAAGTCTATTCTCAACTTTTTCTACAATGTTATCCAGAAATACCCCACAAATTTAGTATCTCTGTCAGAAACTATACTCCTTGGGAGGCCATGTAGTCTTACCACCTCTTTGAAAAACAAGTCTGCAATATGGACAACATCATGAGTTTTATGGCATGGAATGAAATGTGCCATTTTGGAGAACCTATCAACCACCACAAATACTTAGTCATTATCCCTTTGTGTCCTCAACAATCCAAGAACAAAATCCATACTTATGTCCTCCCATGGCTTTGATGGAATAGGAAATGGTTGATATAGTCTAGTATTGTGACTAAATCCCTTGGCCACTTGATGAACTTGGAAATTCTTTACAAACTTCTTCACATCCTATGACATTTGAGGCCAAAAATAATGTTCTTTGAGCATGGAAATGGTCTTATCTAAACCAAAATGTCCTGCCATGCCTCCACTATGTTTCTCCTTAATCATATTTTCCCTCATGGAACTCTTTGGAATGCACAATTGATTCCCCTTGAACAACATATCATCCTAAATCAAATAGTCTAGCCACTTTGTTCTATCTACAACAATAGGCTCTTTACAAGCTTTCCACAATTCAGCAAAATCAAGATCCTCAGGGTATAGATTTTTGAGTTCATCAAACCCAACTACTTCAATCTACATTGCTGTAAGCAACAACTGTCTCCTACTTAGTGCATCTACAACCCTATTAGATTTTCCACTTCTATGCTTCAACACAAATGTATAGCTCTGCAAGAACTCTACCCACTTCATATGCCTCTGATTCAATTTACCATGGCTATTTAGGTTCTCTAATGCTTGGTGGTCAGTATATAAAAAAAATTCTTTTCACAATAAATAATGCGTCCATTTCTTTAAGGCCTGAACTATTGCATAGAACTCTTGATCATAAGCATAATACTTCTTTTTCGCATCATTCAAATTTTCACTAAAATATGCAATAGGCTTACCTTCTTGGCTTAATATAGCCCCAATAGTGCTACCTCTAGCATCACAATCCACCTAGAACACCTTTCTAAAATCTAGAAGTGCCAATATAGGTTGTTCTGTCACCTTCTTCTTCAGCATTTCAAAACTTCTCGCAGCTGCCATAGTCCATTTGAACTCTTTTCTATCCCCTCTTATTGTGTCAATCGGGGGTGCACATATGCCACTAAATTTTTTAATGAACTTCCTATAGAAACTAACCAGACCATGAAATGACCTTACCTCAGTAGCAGACCTTGGAGTAGGCCATTCCAAGATTTCTTCTACCTTCTTTGGATCCATTTTGAGACCTTCAGGTGATATAACAAACCCCAAGTAGACTAACTCCCATTTTGCAAAGATAAACTTCTTAAGATTAATTAACAGTTTCTCTTCCCTTAACCTTTCAAGTACACTACAAATATGCAATAAATGTTCTTCCAAAGTCTTGCTGAAAATTAAAATATCATCCAAATAGACAATAAATTTTTTTTCCAAGAACTTTTTAAGTACCTCATTCATAAGCCGCATGAAGGTGCTTGGGGTAGTCATCAATCCAAAGGGCACGACTAACCACTCATAAAGACCCTCCTTGGACTTGAAGGCTATTTTCTTCTCATCTCCTTCTTGTATCCATATCTGATGATAGCCACTCTAGAGATCTATCTTTGTGAAGTACTAAGCTCCACTCAAGAAGTCCATAAGATCATCCATTCTTAGCAAAGGAAATCGATACTTGATGGTTATCCTATTTATAGCTCGAGAGTCTATACACATCCTCCACTCTCCATCTTTCTTTGGTACCAGTATTGTAGGTACTGCACATGGACTCATGCTCTCCCGAATCAAGCCCTTCCTCAATAGCTCCTGAACTTGTCTATTTAGCTCCTCAATTTCAGTAGGAGTCACCCTGTGAGCAGCCTTGTTAGGCAAACTAGCTCTTGGGATTAAATCTATTTGATGACTGATTTGCCTTACTAGTGGCAATCCTTCTAGAACATCATCAGAGATGATATCTCCAAACTCACTTAGTAAATTTGAAACTTCAAGTGGTATTTCACTACTACCTTCTTTATCTTTCCTAGGAATCAAAGCATAGCACATACGCTGATGTTTCATGCCATCTAAAAAATTCCTTCCATCAACAAGACAAATCGTAGCACTGCTACATACCTTTTCGCCTTCCTTTTTGATGGGCTTTAGTTTGTGGCGAGCTCCATTCTTTGTTAGAGAGTATGTGTTTGCATGACCATCATGTACTGCATGCCTATCAAACTACCACGGTCTACCCAACAATAGATGGAAAAAATCCTTTGGAATAACATCACAGAGAACTTCATCATGGTAACTCCAAATTTTGAACTTCACCAAACATTGTTCACTTACCAGGACCTTATGATCATCTTTCACCCAAGAAATCCGATAGGGCTGGGGGTGTTTCTCCCTCTTGAGCTTCAACTTGGAGATCATCTCCTCTGATACCAAGTTATCAGTGCTACCACCATCAATGATCACATCAGAACATTTATCCTCACACTTGCACCTGGTACAAAATAAAATCCTCCTTTGTCATGGTTCAATCTCACCACTTAGTAGGATGCTTTCATTAATAAAGTCTCTCCTCTTTATGCATCCTCTAAATGTGATGATTGTGCATCCTCATCCACATGAACAACCCTAGCTTGACCCTCAGCTCTCCTATCTATCCTTCCTTGTTGTTGAGGGCATTCAAAGGCATGATGAACTTCTTCATTGAATGGAAATAGGTACCATGGAAGCCTCCTCTTCCTTGTCCATGTCCTCTCCCTCTTCCTCTCTAATTTCCAAAGTCTTGATCACAGGAGCAGTTGAAACCCTTGTTCCTCTGGTTCCTGCTAGTACCCACATCTTTATTTTTCTTTTGAGTTTTATTTCGACCTCTAGATGACCTACCACTACCCCTTCCTCCTTGACCACACCCTCTTTGTCTCCCTTCAGACCTTTTATTTAGCTTCTCTTCAACTGGTAGGGAAAACTGGCATGCCTCCTCAACACTGGTCATTCTTACCAGACTTAATTCCTCCTGGATGCTAGGTCGCAACCTACTGATATAATGAGCGACCTTCTCCTTATTTGCTTCTACATGCCCTGCTCTAATCCAAAGTTAATAAAACTCCTCTATATATTCCTAGACTGGTTTTCCTGCTTGCTTTAACCCATGCATCTTCTTAAACAAATCAAGCTCATAGTTAACAGGAATGAACTGCTTCTTTAGTTTGTCCACCATGCGATCCCACCTTGTGATCTTTTCCTTTCCTCTTCTATTTCTTTCCAATTGAACCTCTTGCCACCATATTTTGGCATGTCCTTTTAGTTTGGCCTTTGCAAACTTAACCCTATTTGGATCCCTGATACCCTCATACTCAAAGTACTCTTCTAGTTCATTGATCCAGTCAATCAACTCATCTGGTTTCATATTTCTTGAAAATACACCCACATCAATTGTAGGTCTTTTCCCAAACTTAGTAATGGCCCCAAAAAGCCTCTCTTCTGCCTGATTTAGAACTTCCCTATCAAATTCCCCTTCTAGTCCAATTTCTTCTTCTTCATTGTTGTCCTCACTTTCATCACCTGCAATAACATTTGTTCCTCTACGGAGCTCCTCTTGCAATGCTTGTACCTGCCTTTGGAGGGCTTTAACCTCCTTAGGATTAATAGCTGTGGCCCTTCCACCACACTCTCTTTGTGGAGGTATCTTCTTAATTCAAACCCACAACCACACAGTCCTTGTGCAAACTGCCTCACAATTGGCACTCTATCGACACACTTAGGAAAACCAGCTTTGATACCACTTGATGGGAACACAATCCAAGAAAAAAATGGACACAATAGGAAAGGTAAAATTTTATTAATTGTTAAAATATGCTAGTACACTTAGTGTAGAGAAACAGACTCCAAAAATTTCCCTATGGGCTTACAATAGCATAAATCTGGTGATAAATTCTTCTCCCAGTACCTCCTCTCAAACTCCACCCCGAACTACCTTTTACAGTGCTAGAAATGTTCTTAAATAGACCCCAAAGGGTTAAGGATTAGGAATACATGCTAGAAAGTGCTAGTTGGCATCCACCGACCAAATAGAAGGCTCTAGAAGTCACATTAGAAGTCGGCACAAAATTAGAAGAATCCAGAAATAGTAATCGAACTTTTGGGAGGCATAACTTTTGAACCGTAGCTCCGATTGACAAACCGTTTACATCTTTGAAAAGCTCTTAAAGTTCTCTATAGCCATATGGAATAGCTCCACTTGTCCCCCATTTTTTGGCCCTGTTTAAGGTCATTTAATGTGCTTAACCTAACTTTGAAGCATTCTTAGGAGGTCTCCAGAAATTGAAAAACTGTGATAACTTTCAAACCATGGGGCCTTCTGATATGGTTCTTTTTTTGGAATGCTCTAAATTACAATTACATTCATTTGACCAATTTAAACCCTCTAATTCACGAAAATTATGGCTCAATTACATCCTCCTATTTTTTTGGCATTTACATGTATCCCAAGGTGTTCAAATACTCTAACCTAGAACACTGATAGTGGAACTGTGAGTGTTGGAATCTTTATTTGACTCAAATGGGTATCTAGAAATGAAAACACATGAAACAGAAACTAAGTCTAAGTACATTTTTTAGGGTGACACAGGATTGCCTTTATACCTCTAGATGCTCCTGCATCATTTTCACTATGAATAACCTTCAAAACTAACCCTTTTTGCTCTATGAATAGTGAAAATTGTACCTACAATTGGAGATACTGCAACTAATCACTATCAAATTGAAGTCTTCCTCTGCATTTTAGAGGGGAAACTCCCTTGTATGATAAGGGTATTTAGAATTTTTGTGTACTTTTCACTTGAAAGCACAAAAGGATAGAATGCATAAACTAAGACGAGGTGAACATGATAAACCCCAATGATAAATATATTACTATTAAATAGGATTTTTGGTAAAGATAAAGATTTCAAAATGATGTTTAGAACAAAAAATTAATGGTGGTAGAAGTAGAGTGGATCCTAACATATGAAGTGGTCATCTATACAAGCACATCCAAACCAAGATACCAAGAGATGAATGTCTTTTTTTGCACTAAATAAAGACATTTTCTTGAATGCATAAAGTAATCATTGAGTTAACATACAATAATCAAGTGATCATAATTCATAAGCACTATTTGGGCATAAGAAAAAATGTATTCTTCATTATTGTTTGTGAATATAAAAACTCAAAAACCATTATGCATAACATGGAACTAAAACTCATTTTATGTTTCTTTGAAAATTTCTCTAGAGTTTCCCCTATGCAAAATTTTCCCCCCCTTACACTACATAGCTTTGAATTTATAGGCTTTTCACATAACTAACTCATTTTTATGGATAATAACTAACTCCCTTTTACTTGTTTTGAGAGAGGTTAATTAACCTTGAAAAAATTAACCCAAATGAAAAAAGTCATGATTAAAAATTCATGACTTGAAACTTATATCTTCAGAAGGTTGAATCATTGATTTTGGTGAACCATTTGAGCTTGAGTCTTTTTGTGATCTCATGAGATTGACACAACTTTCAAACATTTTTACAAACATATCTTGAGTTTTCTATGCTTCTCAATTTCAAAGCATTCTAATACATAATGATTCTCCTTGTTACCCTTCTTAGAAGATGGATGAAACATTCCTCCGCACTATGGAAAATACAACCCAAATAATCATAATGTACATCTAATAACCATGATACCTTTCAAGACAATTCCGATCTTCTTGGAATAGAAGGAGTTAGTGAAGAACATAAGCTATGTGACCATCACTCCCACCCTACATTTGTTTCCGAATTCTTGATTACTTATTCAATGATGAGAACACAATTAATATGAGTTAACATTTCCTTGAGGCATTCTATCAAACATTTGATGGACATAGCCAAAAAACCCTATTTTAGATGCATAAATCTGATGTAAGATTCTTTATAAAGCATAGACACCAATCAAACTCTACATATAATCATGACATAATATCTTTGTGCTATTCATCTCCACTTCCACATATAGTGCCTACCCGAACTCACAATTTTGTGAGTCTATTATTTGAAAGTGGATGATTTTATCAAACACATCATGTGCCTTCTTAGTCACATCCATTATCATTCACCATCCACTTGTTTGACTCAATTATCTCCCAATCACGTCTAAATCACCATAATGTTTCTAGCTAATGGATAAATTAAACATGGAAACATTGAATGACATCTATAATTTCCATTTTTCATGTGAAAGGGTTCCACATGTTCCTTTTGTGCTTGCCAAGATGTTCAATTTCACAAATCTTCTAGCCACTCTAAAATCCAATTATTAGAAGTGGATGAATTTTCAAATAGATCTTTGAAGTAGATAGATTTGTTACCCACTCTGTGGAAGAGGGAATTTGACAACCAATTTGCCTCCCACTGATGGGGACACAACCCAAGCACCGAATGGACACAACAGGAAAGGGAAAATTTTATTAATTGTGAGAATATGCTAATACATTCAGTACAGAGAAAATAGACTTCAAAACATGCCCTAAGGGCTTACAATAGTATAAATCTAGAGATAATTTCTCCTTTCAGTACCTCCTCTCAAACTCCACTTCGAACTATCTTTTACAATGCTAGAAATGTTCTTAAATAGACCCCAGAGGGTTAAGGATTAGGAATACATTCTAGAAAGTGCTAGTTGGCATCCAACGACCAAATAAAAGGCTCTAGAAGTTGCATTAGAAGTCGGCACAAAATTAGAAGAATCCAGAAACGGTAACCGAACTTTCGCGAGGCATAACTTTTGAACGGTAGCTCCGATTGACGAATTGTTTACATTTTCAGAAAGCTATCAAAGCACTCTATAGCCCTATGGATAGCTTCACGTGTCCCCCATTTTTTGGCCCTATTTGAGATCATTTAATGCACCTAACTTGACTTTGAAGCATTCTTAGGAGGTCTCCAAAAATTGAAAAACTGCGATAACTTTCAAACCGTGGGGCCTTTTGACCTGATTTTTTTTTGGAATGCTCTAAATTATAATTAAATTCATCTAGCCAATTTACACACTCTAATTTACCAAAATTATGGCTCAATTACATACTCCTTTTTTTTGGCATTTACATGTATCCCAAGGTGATTAAAAACTCTAACCCAGAACACTAATAGTGGAACTGTGAGAGTTGGAACCTTTATTTGACCCAAATGGGTATCCAGAAATGAAAACATATGAAACAAAAACTAAGTAAATTTTTTTTAGTAACACAGGATTGCCCGTATACCTCTGGATGCTCCTGCATCAAACACCCAGGGTAGATTAAAAGTGACCCTGTCACTTTATTAATGGTAGAGGAAATCCCAAATGGGAAACCTCAGCTGTTGATATCCAAGTTGAGTCCTCTATCGACCATCCTTTACACTTGATCAGATACTCTTCATACTACCTATTTTTGGTACTCCTACCCACACAACTATCCAAAATCTCCTCTATCTCCTCCTTCTTAGAAGTAGGAATTGGACATGGTTCTAACATTAGCTCCTCATTTGCACCATCATCATGATACTCTGTTAAGTCTGCAATGTTGAAAATAGGAGAAATGTGAATTCCATCTGGCAACTCCACTTCATATGCATTTCCTGAGTCATGTTTTTTCAAAATTTTGCAGGGGCAAAATTTCTTCATCTTCAACTTGTTGTAAGTATCGACTAGAAAGCTTTCTTTTCTTAAGTGTACCATGACTAGATCCCCTACTTGGAACTCCTTATGTCTTCTCCTTTGATCAGCCCTAGCTTTATACTCTTGATTCATCTTGGTAATGTGTGCCTGAACCTCCTCATGTAGACGCTTGATATGTTCATCAAATTCTTCAGCTTTAGCACTTGTCCTTTCCCCTTGCTCTATCTTCCTCAATTCTGGTGCAGTCCTTGGGCAACTTCCATATACAATTTGGAATGGTGATCTACCAGTACTCCTATTTACAGAGTTATTGTAAACAAACTCTACTTATGGTAGAATCAAATCCCACCCCTTGGGCTTATCCCCAACTAAACATCTCAGTAAATTGCCCAGACTTTTGTTTACCACTTTTTTTTGGCCATCAGTCTGTGGGTGATGTGTGGTACTAAATTTCAAGTATATTCTCAACTTCTTCCACAATGTTCTCCAGAAATACCCCACAAATTTAGTATCTCTATCAGAAACTATACTCCTTGGAAGACCATGTAGTCTTACCACCTCTTTGAAAAACAAGTCTGCAATATGGACAACATCATGATTTTTGTGGCATGGAATGAAATGTGCCATTTTGGAGAACCTATCAACCACCACAAATACTAAGTCATTACCCCTTTGTGTCTTCGGAAATCCAAGAACAAAATCCATACTTATGTCCTCCCATGGCTTTGATGGAACAGGCAATGGCTAATATAGTCCAGTATTGTGACTAAATCCCTTGGCAACTTGACAAATCTAACAACTTTGTACAAAATACTTCACATCTTGTGAAATCTAAGGCCAAAAATAATGTTCTCTAAGAATTAAAATGGTCTTATCTCGACCAAAATGTCCTGCCATCCCTCCACTGTGTTTCTCCTTAATTAGATTTTTCCTCATGGAATTCCTTGTAATGCATAATTGATAGTCCTTGAATAACATACCATCATGAATCAGATAGTTTAACCACTTAGTTCTGTCTATAGCAATAGGCTCTTTACAAGCTTTCCACACTTCAGCAAAATCAGGATCCTCAGGGTACAGATTCTTTAGTTCATCAAACCCAACTACTTCAACCTGCATTACTGTAAGCAACAACTGTCTCCTACTTAGTGCATTTGCAACCATGTTAGATTTTCCACTTCTATGCTTCAACACAAATGTATAGCTCTGCAAGAACTATCATATGCCTCTGATTCAATTTACCTTGGCTATTTAGGTACTATAATGCCTGATGATCAGTATACAAAAGAAATTCCTTTGGCAATAAATAATGCCTCCATTTCTTCAAAGCCTGAACTATTGCCTAAAACTCTTGATCATAAATAGAATACTTCTTTTTTGCATCATTCAATTTTTCACTAAAATATGTAATAGGCTTACCTTCTTGGCTTAATACAGCCCCAGTAATGCTACCACTAGCATCACAATCTACCTAGAACACCTTTCTAAAATCTGAAAGTGCCAATACAGGTTGTTTTGTCACCTTCTTCTTTAGCAATTCAAAACTTCTCGCAGTTGCCACAGTCCATTTGAACTCTTTTCTATCCCCTCTTATTGTGTCAGTCATGGGTGCACATTTGCCACTGAAATTCTTAATGAACTTTTTGTAAAAACTAACCAGACCATGAAATGATCTCACTTTAGTAGCATACCTTGGAGTGGGCCATTCCAAGATGGCTTTTACCTTCTCTGAATCCATTTTAAGACCTTCAGGTGATATAACAAACCCCAAGTAGACTAACTCCCTTTTTGCAAAGATACACTTCTTCAGATTAATTAACAGTTTCTCTTCCCTTAACCTTTCAAAGAAACTATTAATATGCAATAAATGTTCTTCCAAAGTCTTGCTGAAAATTAAAATATCATCCAAGTCGACAATAACAAATTTTTCCAAGAACTTCTAAAGTACCTCATTTATAAGCTGCATGAAGGTGCTTGGGGCATTTGTCAATCCAAAGGGCATGACTAACCACTCATAAAGACCCTCCTTGGTCTTGAAGACAATTTTCCACTCATCTCCTTCTCGTATCTGTATTTGATGATAGCCACTCTTGAGATCTATCTTTGTGAAGTACTCTACTCTACTCAAGTAGTCCATAAGATCATCCATTCTTGGAAAAGAAAACTGATACTTGATGGTTATCCTATTTATAGCTCGAGAGTCTATACACATCCTCCACTCTCCATCCTTCTTTGGTGCTAGTACTATAGGTATTGCACATGGACTCAGGCTCTCCTGAATCAAACCCTTCTTCAATAGCTCTTAAACCTGTCTATTTAGCACCTAAGTTTTAGTAGGAGTCATCCGGTGAGCAGCCTTGTTAGGAAAACTGGCTCCTGGGATCAAATCTATCTGATGACTAATTTGCCTTACTAGTGGTAATCTTTTTGGAATATTATCAGAGATGATATCTCCAAACTCACCTATCAAATTTGAAACTTCAAGTGGTATTTCACTACTACCTTCTTTATCTTTCCTAGGAATCAAAGCATAGCACATACGTTGATGCTTCATGCCATCTAAAAACTTCCTTCCATCAACAAGATGAATCCTAGCACTGCTACATACCTTTACACCTTCCTTTTTGATGGGCTTTAGTTTGTGGCAAACTCCATCCTTTGTTAGAGAGTATGTGTTTACATGACCATCATGTACTACATGCCTATCAAACTGCCACGGTCTACCCAACAATAGATGGAAAACATCCATTAGAATAACATCACAGAGAACTTCATCATGGTAACTCCCAATTTTGAATTTCACTAAACATTGTTCACTTACCAGGACCTTATGATCATCTTTCACCCAAGCAATCAGATAGGGCTGGGGGTGTTTCTCCCTCTTGAGCTTCAGCTGAGAGACCATCTCCTTTGATACCAAGTTATCAATGCTACCACCATCAATGGTCACATCACAACATTTATCCTCACACTTGCACCTGGTACAGAATAAAATCCTCCTTTGTTTTGGTTCAATCTCACCATTTAGTAGGACCCTTTCATTTACTAAAGTCTCTCCTCTTTTTGCATCCTCTAAATGTGATGATTGTGCACCCTCATCCACATGAGCAACCCTAGCTTGACCCTTAGCTCTCCTATCTATCCTTCCTTGTCATTGAGGGCATTCAAAGGCATGATGACCTTCTTCATTGCAATGGAAACAAGTACCATAGAGCCTTCTCTTCCTTGTCCACGTCCTCTTCCTCTTCCTCTCTGATTTCCAAAGTCTTGATCACGGGAGCGGTTGAATCCTTCATTCCTCTAGTTCTTGCTAGTACCCACATCTTCATTTTTATTTTGGGTTTCATTTCAGCCTCTGGATGACCTACCACTACCTCTTCCTCCTTGAACACACCCTCTTTGTCTCCTTTCAAACCTCTTATTTAGCTTCTCTTCAACTCATAGGGAAAACTGGTATGCCTCTTCAACACTGGTCATTCTTACCAGACTTAATTCCTCCTGGATGCTAGGTCGCAACCCACTGATATAATGAGCAACCTTCTCTTTATTTTCTTTAACTCCTCTAATCAGAAGTCAATAAAACTCCTCTATATATTCTTGGACTGATTTTTCTGCTTGCTTTAACCCATGCATCTTCTTAAACAAATCAAGCTTGTAGTCAACATGAATGAACTGCTTCTTTAGTTTGTCCACCATGCGATCCCACCTTGTGATCTTATCCTTTCCTCTTCTATTTCTTTCCAATTGAACCTCTTTCCACTATATTTTGGCATGTCCTTTCAGTTTGTCCTTTGCAAACTTAACCCTATCTGGATCCCTAATATCCTCATACTCAAAGTACTCTTCCAGTTTATTGATCCAATCGATCAATTCATCTGGTTTCAAATTTCCTGAGAATACACCAACATCAATTGTAGGTCTTTTCCCAAACTTAGTAATGGCTCTAAAAATCCTTTCCTCTACCTGATTAAGAACTTTCCCATCAAATTCCCCTTCTAGTCCAATTTCTTCTTCTTCATTGTCATCCTCACTTTTGTCACCTGCAGTAACATTTGTTCCTCTACGTAGCTCCTCCTGTACCTACCTTTGGAGGGCTCTAACCTCCTTAGGATTAATGGCTCTGGCCCTTCCACCATGCCCTCTTCATGGAGGCATCTTCTTAGCTCAAACCCACAACCACACAGTCCTTGTGCAAACTACCTCACAGTCGGCGCTCTGTCTACACACTTAGGAAAACCAGCTCTGATACCACTTGATGGGGACACAACCCAAGCACCAAATGGACACAACAAGAAAGGAAATTTTTTATTAATTATGAGAATATGCTAATACATTCAGTATAGAGAAAATAGACTTCAAAACATGCCCTAAGGGCTTACAATAGTATAAATCTAGAGATAATTTCTCCTTTCAGTATGACCTCTTAAACTCCACTTTGAATTATCTTTTACAATTTCAAAAATGTTCTTAAATAGACCCCGAAGGGTTAAGGATTAGGAAAACATTCTAGAAAGTGCTAGTTGGCATCCACTGACCGAATAGAAGGCTCTAGAAGTCACATTAGAATTCGGCACAAAATTAAAAGAATCCAGAAACGGTAATCGAACTTTCGTGAGGCATAACTTTTGAACTGTAGCTCTGATTGATGAACTGTTTACATTTTTGAAAATCTCTCAAAGCAATCTATAGCCATATGGACCAGCTTCACTCATCCCTCATTTTTCAGCCCTGTTCGAGGTCATTTAATGCCCCTAACCTGACTTTGAAGCATTCTTAGGAGGTCTCCAAAAATTGAAAAACTGCAATAACTTTCAAACTGTGGGGCCTTTTGACCTGATTCTTTTTTTGGAATGCTCTAAATTATAATTACATTCATCTAGCCAATTTACACCCTCTAATTTACCAAAATGATGGCTCAATTACATACTCCTATTTTTTTGACATTTACACGTATCCCAAGGTGATTAAAAACTCTAACCCAAAACACTAATAGTGGAACTATGAGAGTTGGAACCTCTATTTGACCCAAATGGGTATCCAAAAATGAAAACACATGAAACAAAAACTAAGTCTAAATACATTTTTTTGGGTGACACAGGATTGCCCTTATACCTTTGGATGCTCTTGCATCACCCACTTTATGGAAGTAGATGCATTTGTAGATAATTTTGTGCTACTCGATGGATCCAAAGGGCAATCCTTGGTAGTGCATGAATCTCCATGCCATAAATGATGTTGTTGTTGTTGGAAATGGAATCCAATGTGTTTGGCAAGAGTCTCATTTTTCAAAATTTTTTTTTTACAAAACTTGCAAACTGGTGTCCTAGTGTTGTTT
Source organism: Cupressus sempervirens (assembly GCA_028749045.1). Lineage (NCBI taxonomy): Eukaryota > Viridiplantae > Streptophyta > Pinopsida > Cupressales > Cupressaceae > Cupressus > Cupressus sempervirens. The sequence goes on along the minus strand of CM053793.1, from coordinate 441,230,316 downwards.
ACATTAGCCTTGGTTGGCTTAGCTTTGAATTTAATTTTTCCCTATGGAACAAAATATTTTTCCTAAATACAAAGTAGTAGTTCATCCAAATAACTTATTCTTCCAAGAAATCGACTCAAATTTCATTGAAACATTGGTGCAATTGAATTGCTTTTGCAATGAATGTGCCTTGACATATTTCGCGTATACATTTGATGCAACTATGGTTAGCTAAGATGTCTTCTACCCATCTTAGTGCGAGCACAAGGAATAACTAATTTTTAATTAGGTTCATTAACCTCTCAATTTTTAACCTCTAGAATTTGGTAGAGAGGTTAAGGATTTCCTCCAAAACATGTGTTTTGGGTTTCACAATTAACCTTTTATGATTTTTGGAGGTTAAGAATTTGGATGAAAGCACATGTTTTGAACCCCATTTCTTAACCTCTTAATGTTTTAAAGGTTAATATTCTGATTGAAAACACATGTTCTAAGAGCTATCATTAATATTGTCATAACTTGGGACTTAGGTGTGAAATTCTAAAAATTTAGAGTGCTAGATGGAGCCAGGGATGTGCCAAAGGATTTGGAATCATCAGACTTCTAAAAATTGGATAAATCTCTAACCAATTTAAATCTTGATTTTAGATGTTCCATTGCACTTTTTTTATTGAAAATTTTGAAATTTGGGTCTGATAAATACTAGTGCAACAACTGGCTCTAACTAGGGACAAGGACTATGAGGGATGTAGAGTGAACTTAGAGTCACCCATAGGAAACAATAAAGGGGACTAACTAGAGGAACAAAGACAAGCCAAAAATGGGGCACACAACAAAAATTCCTAACTAGACTATGCACAAAGAAGGTGTCCCTACCTCCAATGACTCAAATTATAATCATGCAAATCCATTCATTAGATGAGGAAAATAAATATCATGGTGTGAAAAAAAGTGTTGTCTTTCAAGAAATTGTCGAGTCATTGGTATACTTTCTCCTTGAATCCCAATTCTGAGATTCCTAGCATGCTTTACATCTCTGGACAAGGGGATGTATCCAAATAACCATGCATCATAAAAAATATCTAACTTCAAAATTAATTTATCTCCTATCGCATGCCATTGATGACTTCATTTTGAAAGAGTTGAAGTATCAAAATTTCTAACTTCATAATGGGACCTTGATCTTTTTCTCCTTTTGGGAAATCCTCTTCTTGGAATTATTTTGATTGATCATCATGAAGCATTGGAATTTTTTTTGATACCAGGAACTCTTTTTCTAGCATTTGCATGATTGTGGTTTGACCTTCTATAAAATTATTCCAATCTGGAAGCACATCTCTCTTAGATTGGATTTTATCTTGATGCATTTCTTCCACTTCTCCCATTTGATCACTCATTTTATCCTGTTTGTAAGAAGGAGAAATCACCTTTCCCTCTTGGTGTAGACATCCTCTTGGTATTCATGCAAAGGAAATAATTTTAAAAGAGCATCATCATCAAAGCCATTGTCTTCACATTTTTTAATGATCTAATCACAACACATTTCTTTAAGGAATAATGATTTTTTAGTGTAAGATTCCATCTAAATATTTCCTTTTGATTCATGTGAATGAGACAATATAGTATGAATTCCCCTAATTGATCCATTCACATCATTGTCTTATACTATTTTAACCACCTCGGGTGAAAATATCTCATTGGATGTTTGTATCTCATTAAAAAATGTTTCATTATCATAAGAAAAGGTTGGAAAGGATGTTTCACTACTAAGAAACACATTGTCTAAACTATCAAGAGAAATTATTCATAGGATTAATTAACAATACTTCCCTAATCCTTCATATGATCATCATGAATCTCATTACTTAGGGACACATTAGAAGATGACATAGATAATAAGTTCACACCTTGCATTTCATCAACTTTTGTTCCCTCTTCAACTACCAATGATGAATGAATAGGAACATCTTCTCCACACAAGAAGTCATCATCTAAAGCATCAAGGCGCAAAGTAGGAATAAAAGAGTTATAGAATTAATCTTGATCCATCTTTCCTTCATATTCAATCATATGTTGTGTACTTTCTTGGAAAACATTTGATATCTCTTTTCCAATCTCATTTGAATCAAGATGATTGAATACTTTCTCCCAAGTTTTTGAAATTTTCACAGTGTATGTCCTAATACATTAGCATGCCTTTCTTCTTCTATAAACTGCATTTCTTTACCATCTTCTTGATTAGACATAGAATCCCCATCTTCTTTCATGCATGCATATTTTAATGGGCCCTTTCTAATATTTTGATTAGGAGATGTCCTTCTACCAAGAAAATAATACTTGCATAGATCTTCTTTCTCAAGTTCTTGTAGTGTTTGAAGTAGAGAAGGATCTACTTTGTTAGGATCAAGGCATGCATTTCCATACAATATTTTCAAGAACTTAGCCTATTCGAGATCAATGGAAATGTGATTATGTCAAGCAATAGGTGCAAGAGTTGGAATAATTTCTTGATCACCATTATCCAACCTTGATTCATATGAATCATAATTTTGAGAAAAGTATTCTTTATGTTTGCATGTGATACTTCTTTCTAAAATGATTTTTATTTGTGAGAGAAAACCATATTATCTTTACCATCTTCTTCATCTATCTTTTGTAGAGTTCAAAGAAAAGATGGATGGATCTTTTTTGGTTCAAGTTTGGAGCCACTATAAAACTTCTTTAAGAAGGCCACCTGTATGGGTTCATTAGGATCTTATTTCTTCTGGCATGTAAAATATTTTTCATCACTATCACTATCACTATCACTATCACTTTCAACCTTCCCTTTATACAAAACCATGATTATGAATTTACACTTTCAAATAGAGTCACCAACATTAAATATTTTAAATAGAGTCACCAACCTTCATTCCAGGGAAGGTAACTTTCATCAGCCAACCTACTATTTATTTTTTACTTGACCTTGGATGTGACCAATATTTTTCATGTTCCTTCTTGGAATAACAACTATTCTTTTAACAACCACGATGTTTTGACCGATAGGAGCTCTTTGCAAGATTTCCCTAAATTTTTCTTCTTCTTCTTCTAGAACTTGATTCACCTATTAGTCTGAAATTTTTTTATAATGTTGTATGAATTTTTTACTAATGTCATGATATTGTTGAGCTCTATTTCTACACCTCAAGGAAAGAGTGTTCAAATCTAAAACAATGTCTTCTTGCGTGTCTTGGAAACAAAGATTTGGTTGTAGAATTGGAAGTAGATTCTCATGAGGAAGAATTATATTTCTTCATCACAAGTAGCTAATTAATATTTCTTGTTCAAATTCCCAGTAGAGTCACCAAAAATTTGTTAGTAAATAGATTTGACACTATGAAATAACCTTCAAAATTGAACCTATTTTCCCTATTAACAGTGACAACTACACCGATAGTTGGAGAGATAAAACTAATCATTATCAACTTGTAGTTTGTTTTGGCATTTAAGATGGGAAGCTCCCTCATATGATAAGGGTATTTAGGTTTTTTGTGTACTTTTCACCTGAAAGCACAAAATGATAGTTGCATTAAATTAAGATAGGGTCAACATGAGAAACCCCAATGATAAATATATGACTATCAGATAGGATTTTGGTAAAGATAAATATTACAAAAGGATGTTTAGAACACAAAAGTAATGGTGGTGGAAGAAGTATAGTGGATCTTGACATATGAAGTGGTAATCTATATGAGCTCATCCAAACCAAGATACCAAGAGATGAATGTCTTTCTTCCCACCAAATTAAATCATTTGCATGAATGCATAAAGGAATCACTTAGTTAATATATGATAAAAAAGTGATATTAATTTAGAAACACTATTTGGACATAAGACCAAATCTACTCTTCATTATCTTTCAAGAATATAAAAATACCACTGTATTTATAGGCTTTTCACATAACTAATTCCTTTTTGTGGTTAATAACTAACTCCCTTTTATGTGTTTTGGGAGAGGTTAATTAACCTCAACAAAATTAACACAAATGATGAAAGTCATGATTTACTATATATGACTTGAAAACTTATATCTTTAGAAGGTTGAGTCATTAATTTTGGTGAACCATTTGAGCACAAGTCTTCTTTTTATCTCATGAGATTGACATGTCTTTCAAAATTTTTGAGAAATGAACCTTTATTTTTCTATGCTTCTTGATTTTAGATCTTATGATACATAATAATTCTCCTTGTTAGCCTTCTTAGAAGATGGATAGAACATTTCTCCCCACTGTAGAAAATACAACCCCAATAATGATAATATGCATGCAATAACCATGATACCCTTCAAGTTCATTCTAGTCTCCTTGGAAGAGATGGAGATAGTGGAGAACAACCACACTACATTTGTTTCCCAATTCTTGATTACTTGTTCAATGATGAGAACAAAATTAACATGAATTAACATTTCCTTGAGACATTCTATTGAACATTCATGAACATCACTGATAAACCTTGTTTTAGATGTTTGAATATGATGCAAGCTTCTTTAAAGAGTGTAGACACCATTCAAACTCTACATATAATCATGAGATAATATCTCTATGCTATTCATCACCACTTCCACATACAGTAGCTACCTGAGCTCACAATTTTGTGAGTCTATTATTTCAAAGTGGGTGATTTTATAAAACACATCATGTTCCTTCTCAGTCATACCCATTGTCATTTCAGTTGTTTGAATTGATTATTTCCCAATCACATTTAAATCACCATAATGTTTCTAGAAAATGGATAAATTAAATAGGGAAACATTGAATGAGATCTGCAATTGTCATTTTTCATGTGAATGTGTTCTCCTAAGGTTATGTTAAATGATCCACATGCTCCTTTTGTGCTTTCCAAAATGATGAATTGGGTGAATCTTCTAGCCACTCTAAAACCTAACTGTTGGAAGTGGATGAATTTTCAAATTAATCTATTAGCCAATCTTGTGTAGTAGATGGACCTACCACCCACTCTCTATGGGAGAGGATAAATCTACCAACCAATCTTCCTCCCACTTTGTAGAAGTGGATATATTTGTAGACCGATCTGTTATACTCAATGGATCTGAAGACCACACCATTGAAGTCAAGGAATCTGAGTCTAAAGACTAATCCTTGGAATGTATGAATCCCCATTCCACAATTGATGTTATTGCTCTTGGTGATGCAATCCAATGTGTTTGGAAAGTACCTCATTTGTTAGAAATTCCATTTTACAAAACTCGCAAATACGCATCCTAGTGTTGTTTAATTGCATCAACCTCAGTTGGCTTGGCTTTGAATTTTATTTAGTTCCTATGGAACTAAATATTTTTCTTGAATAAAAAGTAGTAATGCACCTAAACAACTTATTCTTTGAAAAAATCCACTCAAATTTCATTCAAAATTTTATGATGCAATTGAATTCCTTCTATAATGAATGTGCCTTCACATATTATTCATATAATATTTGATATGACTATGGTTGGCTGAGACGTCTTCTTCCCATCTTAGTGCAAGCACATGGAGTAACTAACTTTTAATGAGGTTCATTAACCTCCCAATTTTTAACCTCTAGCCCAAAACATGTGTTTTAGGTCTCATGCCTAACCTTTATGGGTTTTTGAAGGTTAAGGTTTGGTGTTCAAAATGCATGTTTGAAATTCTTTTCTTAACTCATTTTTGGGTAGGGAGGTAAAGAATTTGGATGAATGCACTTGTTTTGAACCCCATTTCTTAACCTCTTAATGTTTGAAAGTTTAATGTTTTGATTGAAAATATGTGTTTTGAGAGCTCGTAATAATCTTGCCATAACTTGGGACTCAAGTGTCAGATTCTAAAAATTCAAAGTGCTGGATAGAGTTGGGGATGAGCTAAAGGATTTGCAATCATCAGACTACCAAAAATTGGATAAACCTCCAACCAATTTAAATCTTGAATTTAGATGTTCCTTTGGACATTTTGATTGAAATTTTTGAAAATTTGGTCTAGTAAATACTAGGGCAACAATATGAACATGAATGCATTTGCATAAAGTAAACTGAGATAAGCATGCAACTGAAAGAAACAACTAGTTACTAATAAGGTTTGGATAAGATTGCATAAGAGAAGAAGAAACTGGTCTAATTTGTGCAAGTCTATGCATTTGGACCTAGTGTAATTCTCACTCATTCTCTACTAATAATGACCCTCCCTACTTGTGATAAGGAATGTGTACACCATCTGGTCCTACCACTAGAGTATCCTATTGTTAGAGTGTTGACTAGACAGTTGGCTAGGTTATGTATACATTCCATCAACCTATCTACCAACTGCTAGCAACCTAACCTCTAGCGACCAAAATAGAAAGAATGCCACTAACCCTAACTTGGCTAGGTATTTCAAATGGACACTATGCTAGATTACCCATTGCTCAACTTGATAGATAGACTATATTACAATTATGTTATTTTTCATGGTTTTGATTTAACGTTCTAATTTTTGTAGGTTTATCCATATGTCTAGTTGATATGGACTACACCACTCATCTTAACCTTTCTTGGCTATCCTAGATGAACTCTGGTGTGATTTTCCAACTTACATTATAAAATATTCAATTATGTAAAGTAAGTACTCATCTTGTCTCATTCATTATCACATTTTTAGCTTCCCTAAAATAGTGCTAGGCCCAAGGTTCAATGTTAAACCCAAAGCTTTGGTACTATATGTAACATCCCCCTTTTTCCTACCTTAGCTAAAAACTATCACATCATTGATGAAAATTACTATTTCATATTTATGAGCATGAGAAGGCATTTATAACTGCTATTCTACATGTTCATATGAAAGAGATCAATGGTAATAATTAGTTTAATTGAACTATCTTAACTAACAATTACAAGAGTATGCAATCAACACATATGATGAATATAACTACCATCATAACTAATCATTACTTAATGGTAAGAGAGAGCTTTTTTGCTAATAAAGAAACATACCTTTCATAATCACATTAAGGCAGTTTTACAACTATTTTAGATATTTGGATGGAAGAGAACCAACAATTATAACCGAATATGTGAAAAGAAGATAAATGATCAAAAGATATTAACCATCTAATATATATTCAACTTGAAATTGTAAATTAATTAAGTAAAATACTTATTATTAGAAGACATTTGAATATAGATCATAACTTTGTCTTGTACAAGTCTTGGCTCTTGGTAAAAAGGAGAAGTATTGCCAAGGGCTTAACATCCCAACGACAGACCCTTAAGTATCCCCACACAATCTCCACAAAATAAGGCACTCCTTACTCTAGGATTAGGCTTGGGACACTATTGTTTAGCAATTAAGCATCATGGCTTTAAAGTTTGATCCCATGACCTGACTAGATAACTAGACCTATACAATGGACTTCCATGAGTTGACATAGATTTTAAACATCTTTTAATTTCTTTCTTAAGTTATTGATGGTGCTTTTCTTCTTATCATGCATGAATTAACCATAGTTTCAATTATTCCCATTTCATACCCTTCCTCTTGACCATGTTGGTATTCCTAGATTATTCATTGGGTGGATGTACAAACAATTATAACCATAGTCAATGCATCTGGTGAGCTAGCCTTGACATTTATAAAGGAAGTCTGAATGTTAAAGCATTTATATACACAACCAATGCATCATCTATTCTGACATTGACATTATAAAAGATATTTGAGTGCTAAACAATTTATATGCACAACCAATACATCTTCCTTTCTTGCGTTGACATAATAATAAAAATAGTTGAATGTTAAAGCATTTATATGCATAGCCAATACATCATCCATTCTAGTGTTGGCATTATGAAAATAGTAATTGAATTTTAAAAAATACTATTCTTGATTCACAAGGTTCTATTTCTTATCTTAGGAAATATATTTCAAATATCCTTGTACAAGTTGCACTCCAGTACTCATGATTTTGGAAAGAGAATATTGTAAATAAAAAATATCACAGTTCTGGAACATTCTTATAATGTGTGCATAAAGAGAGAACATCAGTTCATATTTTGATTGATTCTAATCAATATTCCATAAATGGCTTCAATTATGTCTCATTATATCATTTAAAAATATAAAAATAAGGTAATAATGATGATAGCATGAATTGAATGGTGGTCATTCTTTCATGAGTTGAATAATTCTTGAATGTTGCTTAGGTTTCCCAAACATCGAAGCTATGGAAGCAAGGATGCACAACCGTCCATTTCCACTCTGAATAGGCACTATGATATTGATTATCATATATTTAATGCCTATAGAAAGTGTGTACAAGCTTGCAGGGATGATTGTGTAGAAAGAATGGGAGTGAGAGAAAGAAGTAATTCTGGACACGACATGTAGGTACTTTAGAAATGTTCTTATATCATTCAAGCTCAAGTGAGTACTCTTATTATTTTATTTAAACATGTTGACCCTAGAAAGCTAATGGTAGTCCCTTGGTATACCCCTTCTTTTCCAGTCATTTTCCCTTAGCCATGGTGGTCAAGACTCATACCCGTTGGCTCAATGGTGGCTGGTGCCCCTGTGCCCAATTTCTTCTTTGGCAATGCTTCCCCCCTTTGTCATGTCCTTGCAAGTGAAAATTTATCATTTCAACAACATATTGCTTGTCATTTTATGTAGTCTAAATTATCATATTAGCCATCTATTTCCAATTTCATATATCATCATAGTGATTGGCGAATATTAAAATTTCCCATAAGATCATAATGAATAACTAACATTTCATTTTCACATGAAACCATAATGAATAAAAATTTAATCAACCACTCAACTTTTAATGAGGCTTCAATGACTATAAAAGAACATTAAAATATTGGGCTAAAAATTGGGACGTAACACATATCCTTAGACATGATCAAGGAGAATGGATTTTTGAATGTATGGTTCTTAATAAATCACTCGATAATGAACTTATAATACATGCATATATACATCCCATGTTGAAGAAATGTAAAATTATATTTGAAAATATCCCTTTAGGTTACCCTCCAATATTCCATAAAATTAGAGGAAGGAGCCAAACCAATCATAAAACTCCTTATAGACATCCCCATAAATACAAAGAGGAAATTGAAAAGACAATTAATGAATTACTTGAAATGGGGCACATTCAACCAAGTAGTACCAAATTTGCCTCTTCAATAATAATCATCAAGATAAAGGACTAAACTATGAGAATGTGCATTGATCACAAAGCCTTAAACAAGAAAATTATCAAGAATAGATATTCAATGTCAATAATAGATGAGTCAATGGAAAAATTATACAATGGTCGATATTTTTCAAAAATTGATCTAAGATCTAGATATCACCAAATAAAAATAAGGAAGGAAGATGTCCCAAAAACAACATTAATATGTCATTAAGATCATTTTGAATTCCTAGTACTTCCATTTGGTCTCACAAATGCTCTGACCACTTTCGAATCACATATACCCATATTTTAGGCAACAATTAAGAAATTTTCTCCTCTAATTCTTTGATGATATACTCATTTATATTAAATATTAGGAAGGACATATGAAACATGTCAAAAATTCTTAAATACATTAAAAATAGAATCACTATATGCTAAAAATTTAAAGTGTGAATCCAAGCTAAATGATGTTCTTTGGACATAAGATTAACGAAGAAGTGGTAAGTGTAGACGAAGAAAATATCAAAGTTAAGAAAGAATTACCAAAACCAAAGACCCTAACACAATAAGAACTTGAAATTTTAAAAGAGACTATGAGCTCATGTCCTATTTCAGCGATACTTGGTTTTGTTAATCGGTTTTGACAAAGTAGTGAGAAAACACTTAGTCATTATTCAGCAAAGTGCATGTTGAGCATAATTTTTCAAATAGTACATGCCGAGTAATATGACAGTTATTGCCGAGCACTAGTAGGTACTGAGAAGATAGTGTGTGTCAAGATATTCAGGTGTTGAGCCTATAGAGGAAGCTAAGTAAATAATATGTGGTGAGTGATTTTGGTGCTGAGAAAATAGGGTGTACTAAGCTATTAAAAAATTGAGTTACAACATTAAGAACACAGTGAAGACCAAGCATTCGAGCCTTTAGATGCTGAGTGAATAGTTTATGACATAGATGTTTTTAATGGTACAAACTTCTATGTAAACCATTTTTGGGAAAACATAATCATAATTTTGATTATAGGAGATAAGTATGTAGTTATATTACAAACCCCTATGCAATACATGCAACCAATCAAATTGAGGGAAGCATTAGGAAAAAATAAGGATCAACCTCAATCATTGATTCTTACCTAATCCATCACCACTAATGTTTATTTAAGAAGTATAGACCCTAAAAATTTAATGAATGTGTGAGGATATGAATGAAAAGAGTTTAGAGGGCATTCATGGTGGTTTAGATGGCTATGATAGAGATATACATTGCAAAAGTTTGAGAAGAACAAATTAAAGAAGTGAAAGGACAAAGGAGACATATCTGATTAGAAGGATCAAGGTTTAAGCAGTAAGGAGATCTAAAATAAAGTAGGAAGGTGCTAATTGAAGGATCATGGTGTTGAATCATTCTAACAGGTGATACAAAGAAAATCTCTTAACTGAGTGCTTACTTTATTGTAAGTTTAAAACCTCTAAAAAAGTGAGACCTAATAGTCTTTGTAAGCCTTTAATAGGGTAGACCTATTACAGGGTAGATCATAGATTATGATCAAACACAATGTATCCATAATTGGCCACACTTTACAACAACACTAGTGAAGATTTGTGGGTGTCATACCCACCCCAATTCTACCTTCTCATTGGAAGGTTTCTAGGTAACCAAATTTATTGTGTCATGTGTTGAATCTACTTTATGCTATGGATGTGATGCATGTTAAGTTATTTTAGTTTACATGTTAGGTTATGAGATGGATGTTGGTGATACATTTTAAGAGGCAGAAGTTTTAAGTGCTGATTGACCCCCGCACCCTCCCCCTCCCCCCACCCCTCTCAAAACTTACTTTCCCGTTGTTATTTCCAATAAATTTTATGATGCTCTTTGAATTATACTGTGATGTATCAGGGGGAGGGATTGGAGTAGTTCTCATGGGAAAAAAAGCTCATAGCATTTGAAAGTTGCAAAAACACAGAATTAGAAAAGCATTATTCCATAAATGATAAAGAAATGTTGACCATAATGCATGCCTTGGAAATATTTTGAAAGTACTTAGTTTGTGCGAAGTTCATTGCTAAGCTGGACCATTATAGTCTGCATTTCTTCATGAGCCAAAAAGATCATAAAGAGTGGCAACAAAAGTGGGTAAACAAGACTTAAGCATATGATTTTGACATAAAATATGTTAAATGGGTGAATAATGGAGTTGCTAATGCTCTATCTAGACATCCCCACCTCAATATGGTTACTGATATTTTAGGAGATTGGAAGGGAAATACCATTATTGAGTATACAAAGGATCCTGAAGCCAACAAAGTTTTAGAAGAGAAATTTCCAAATGAAGATTTCAAAATCTAGGATTTTAATATTGTATTTTAAAAGAGAAGAGTATTAGAGTAAAAGGTATCAACTTAATTGTTTTATTAAGTTACCTTTAATGCCTTATTAGCATTTCACTTTATGCATTGTCACATCTAATCATTATTTTACTTATTAAATATTTTTCTCTTTGGGGTTTCTTGATCTCCTTTTATAAGGGTTTATAAAAGGATGCTTGAATTGGATAATAAGATGATTTCCAAAGAAATGGAGAAGCATAAAGGGAAATTTTCTTCCCAATATAGAGATTTCCATATTCTAAAGAAGAACATAGAAGATGTGGTAACCAAAAGTACATAAATTTGGATATCTATTTATGGGTTATCCACTCAATCAATTACTTAAAAAGGTGAACAAGAAGAGAAAGAACCTAATAAGAATGAGGAAGAGAAAGACAAAGAGGTGAACCCAGTCAAGGAAGGTAATGTAGAGGGTACTGAAGGAACATCAGAGGAGGAAACAACTGAAGAAGAGTAGCAAGATGTATAGGATACATAGGTGATGAGTGCCAGTCCCCCACATGATGAGCAAGAGAGTCAACAAGACTTAATAACCATCAAGGATGTTCTTGATAAAACATAACAAAATGTCCCTTTGACTAAAGATGATTTGAAGAAAATGTATCAAGACTCTACCAATGCAAAAGTTATATGCAGTAATCCTATATTGGTGAGAGTGGATGAAATTGAAAAGGTAGAAGTTGCACCTATAGGGGAGAAACAAAAAGATACAACAAATGTGCCCCCATCAACTACAAAAACATAGGAAACAAAATCATAGGATCTACAAAGAAATCAAAGTGTAAACTTGGAAGAGAAGGATGCTACAATTGAGACACCATCTATTATGCCAACTATTGTCATACAGATGAAAAAGGTAGACACACAATCTACAAATATATTAGTTCCAAGCCTAAATAGTTTGGGTTTACAAGCTGTAGTGATTGTTAAGAAGGATGGAATGGAAGTGCATAAGTGCCAGGAAGCAAGTCCTCTAACTATTCCACCATCACAAGGTGAAGTACAAAAGGAAAGAGATATTATTGAAGAGTTGAAGCTAATTATTGAACATGATGAGAAAATTTTAATAAAGACTTTGGTTACCTTTCAAGTGTCTACTTCTTTTAGTAGTCACACTCTTGAGAGGTTGAGTACACATGCCACATTATTACAAATCTCAAGGCCGAGTTCAAACACAACCAAGAGTGTTGAAGTTACATCATTTGAGGATGTAAATTTAGATGAAGTGATTGAGCTACCAAATTTTTATTTGAACACAATCACTAGTGAAGAAATGAGCATTATTTAAGATGCTCTACAAAGGAAAAATCAGCGAGAAATCTTAAGGAGAGAGCATAAACAAAAGAAAGTTTTGCATGAAATTAAAGACATATTTTTTGATGTTTTTAGTCTCCTAGAAATGAATGAAGATAAGCATATAATAGAGAAACTTGTCACCATTGTGGATAAGGTAAAGGATGAAGACCTAGATTCTAATGTCAAATTGTTGGAATGGTCAGAAAGGAAATTTCATACAAAAGTTTTAGATAAGATATCTAGTGCTATTGCACTAAGATAGGTTGATCTTGCAACCAAAATGGAAAGTGTAAAGAAGGTGTTAGAGAAAATTTTCACTCTCTACACAAAGCTATGTTATGTTGATCTATTTGTATGACCATAAAATGGGCTAATGTCTAACATACTAACAGAAAATAAAAAACTCAATAAACATACATCAACACCCTCTAGTCTACCATGAAAGCCAAATAAATAAAAGGAAGAAACACAAGGTTAAAAACCCCCTCTTTCATTTGTAGCTCCCATGTCCTTCTTTCTTCTCTATATGATGTAGCTCCAAATTGCCTATAATTTGAACAATTAGGAAGAAAAACCCTAGGATAGTGATAATGCTATGAGAATACTAGAATATGTGATTTAAGTGTGAGAGAAAGAGAGAAAATACTAAGAAGCTAGGGACTTGAAGGACTTAGGAATTAGGGACTAAAAATGAGAGAAAAAATTTTCATTTTATAATCAATTTGTAGGATGAGAGCATTGGAATTGTCAACTTGGATATGCGACTTGGCAAGAGATTCCTTTGAGAATCTATGACACATATGATGCAAGATGCCAAATGTAGGATTGTCTGATGCTTGGAAGCCAAATGTGGCTATAAATGGAAGAGGATCTATGATGTGTCATATGACACCTCAAACCCACTTAAAGTAGAGAATCTATGACAATGGAAGCCAAATATGAATGTGCATAAGGAATAAGAATATATGGATTATGACATATCTTAGCCAACTGTAAATGGAGAATCCATGATGTGTCATGCCCATATGTCATGATAATGTTAATATTATGTGGAGTATTTGAATTAAAAATCCCTTATTCAACACAAATAGAAATTGTTAAAAAATAGAATTAATGGTGGAAAATGGAATTTAGGAAATTTCAAATTCCCATGGTTTGTGAATGATGAACCAATTAATTAAAAAATATCAATCAATTGAGGAGGTTAGTTGGCAAGAATAATTAGTGAAATGACATAGGATTAAATTATGGATTGTTTAATCCTATAGAGAAAATTAGTAGATGATTGACCAATTTGATTAAATAAGTGCGAAAATATCCTTTGATGAAGTGTGATGACAATGGATATTGACTAGGATAATGATGGATAGACCAAAGCCATGGTCAAATTATTTGATTGATTGAAATTGATAACATGCCAAGGGCACATGACATGAATTAAAGATACATAACATTTAATTGACATTATAAAATGCTACAGGATCGAGATTGGTTGATAGGATTGATCATGATAACATTGATAGGTATTGTCAATGTTAATAAATGGTTGATAACACCATGATTTGACACTGAGAGACTCAACAATGTCAAAGATCAGGAGTGTAGAATGGGGGTTGATCACGAGCTTGAGAGTATTTTTAGTAGTTACCACTCAAGAAAGTTACCAAATAATGAAAATAATAGCTCAATTTTTTCACAACAAATATATGAATCCAACACAGTTGATGGATTGAAAATCAGAGTTGAAACACAAAAGTTATGGCCTCCAGAGTGCAACATAGGGGCTACAAGAGTAGTTCTGGGCATCTTACTACCCCAAGTGTGCCCAAAATTCACCTAAGTGTAAGCCCAAGTGTGCTATGATAGTACAAAGTACACCCATGGTACACTTGGGAAGCCCAATTGCACTCTAAAAGTGTAGACTGTGTCCCAGAAGGCTCTGGTGGCCAAAATCAGCCTGACTAGACTTGGAATGACCTAAAACTTTGTGTGCATACCCAAAATGATGTAAATATGTTAGAACATTGGTCAAATTAGTAAAACATGGTTAGACAAAGGTCAAACTATGGCAAGACTAGGTGGAATGTCTAGAAGGTTGACAAATAGCGTAGGATAATGTAGGAATGCATGAATGCAAGATAAAGATGATTTGGTGTATCAGAATAAATGATCATGGTGTTGGATGAAGAGATGAATGATAGAAGACTATGGAGATGAAATGAGGATGAATTATAATGAGGTAAAGACTTTTTCTTTTAGAATGTATGCTATATGTCAAATGGAGCTTTATTTTGATATGGAAAATAGAATGCAACACATCATGGCTTAAAGGGCCAGAGTGCTAATGCAAACTCTTTGTGTAAACAAGAATGATGTAGATAGAAAATGGTCTTGTCTTTCCTAAGGCATAAATACATGCCCCAAACTTTCAAAGGTACATTTTAATAGACTAAAAACAAAAGATGACCATGAACCATCCTGACCACTCTCATAGATCAGTTTATATCATCAAGTGGCATAAGAACATAATCGAAGAAAAAGAAAAGTAAAAATAAATCTCTCACTAAACAATTTGAACCAACAACTATTCTTGTCCATTATTACTCGATTTTAGTGTTTTAAGTCTTCAGATAGTGTTTGATAGGTTGATCATGTGATAGTTCCATTTTTGGATTCCATTGATAGGTTCATAGTGACATGTTGGATTGATTGTTGGTTCACATTGCTTAGATAGTATGATTGTCATGGACATATGGTGTTTTGAGTTTCAGTCTACAAAAGTGCAAGTGTTTATGCAAAAGGGATGGTTATGTACAAGGTTTATTACAAATTTTTGATAGGTTTTGTGATTTTTAGAATTTTTTGAGGATATTTGATGTTTTTGTGTGACTGGTTTCTTCAAGACATTTTATGATTTTTAGTAATTTTTTAAGGACATTTTATGATTTTTAGTGATTTTTTCAAGATATTTTTATAATTTTTAGTAATTTTTTCAAGACATTTTATGATTTTTAGAGAATTTATGCAGGATATTTTATGATTTTTAGTGCTTTTTTTAGGACATTTTATTATTTTTAGTGAATTTTTTTAGGACGTTTTCATGATTTTTAATTTTTTTCAGGATTGTATTTGAATTTTTAGGATTTTTTTAGGATCGTAAAAGCATATAAAAGTGTTAGCTCCAATATGTTATGCAATAAGTCCAATGGATAAAAAGTGCTTAGGGATATGCCCCCAATTCAAGTTCAAACTCATGGACCATGTAGGTAATATGTCCCCAAACAAGATGCCGACTATATACAAAGGCCAATGATAGAGTATATATAGGTTGGTGATGCTTGGGTAAGATAACTATGGATATTAACCAGTTCATGAGCCATCATAAGGGGTTAGGAGTGTCTTGCAATATGAAGGATATGATCAGGGAATGAAAAAAGGGGGAAAAACATAGATGGAATCCCAATAGATGGAGGAGCAACAACTAATTACACATGGAGCCTATTTGCTAGGTTTTCACTTTTGGATAGAATTTTTCCCTTGACTCAAATTTTTGTGCCAAGATGCCTGTTTGCCAAGTTTTCATCAAGGCATCCATTTTTTTCATGACTTTTTTCACTTTTTTTTTCTTTTTTCATGACTTTTTGCTATTTTTTCTGATATATTTTTAGGACTTTTTGCCATTTTAAAATATTTTTTCAAGACTTTTAGACAGAATCATGAATGTTGCTGATGAATGCCAAGAAAAAATATGTTATTGGTGCAACTAGCTGATAATCTCTAGATTTACAACTGACCATAACTATGCAAGAGTCATTTCAAGTTTGTAGCTAAGATCAAAACACTAGAAAGACCTCAAGATATACCATTGTGTATCATATGTAAGATAGTGTCTACCTCTTGTGAATCAAGGAATCTAAGGATAATTGGGTCAATAAATATTTTGTTTGGGATGTCACTAATGATGACGTGCTCAAAGACTTGTTCGATAGAGGCTATATTTTGGTTGTTGGACAAGTTATGTAGTAATATTGGGGAATAAACAACTAGATATAAGGAAGGATTGGGAGGATTAAGACCAATAATTTCCCATATAAAAGGCTAATTGAGAGAGCTCAAAAAGACTTTGTGGCATGTTGAACACTGGAACATTGATATTCATGGCATCATATTTTTCATTTTGTATCCTTGGGAGCTGCTTAGCTTCTTCTTTTTCATGGTCTAATGGCACCTTTCTATTTTCCCCAAGAGACCTATTCTTGTTTTTTTTCTTTGCTTTCAACTTTGTAACTGGAAGATGGAGTTGACTCCCCAAAATATGTGAATGTGTTCTCTTCAGGAGAATTTTCTTCTATATGATTGTTAATTATAATGCCTTCATAGATTTCAAGGTCTATTGCAAGAGCGTCATCATTGTCAAATTGATCAAAAATTAGTGGTCCATGTTGGTTCCAATCCAATAGTGTAAGATTACTTGAGGGGATGTCATCATCAGTGTTGAATGGGCTTTGGTTGAAGGTATATATGTAGATATCTGACTCAATGGTATAATTAGGGTCATGCTTAGATGCTAGAGGACTATTGGTTTCAGGTTGGGTATCCTCAGATGCCTTTTCATTGTTCAAAACATCCATAGTCTTACATGTAGGTATCATAGTACTCAAAGGATATATTTTTAATGGTTTGAATCCAAGCCCCAAACTAGGATGTCATCCTTTTGTAGTGATAGGTTCAATTATTCCTTGTTTCTGAGATCCAAGATCACTATAGCCATCACAGCCTTGTTTCTTCATGATAGTAAACCCAAGTCCATACTTGCTAGGAGATATCAAAGTGTGTTTTTGCTTTGCTTTTTCTTTCTCAATACATACAAATGTATTCTAATTGATAGAAGTGGCATTTGCATACTCATATTAGTATGTTACTCTTGTGATAGTTGTGATTTACCATAAGATTGGGGAGAAAGTGGTGACTCCCTAATGTGGGATACTTGAGATAGAAAGTACTCTACACACCCTTTGTCTTCAATCTTTAGATTTTCCTTGGCCTTACTGAGGATTATATCAACATCCACATACTTAGAGGAATCTATGGGTTGTGTTTCATTGTTTGTTGGGACTTGGCATGCAGTAGCATCTCTCAGATTTGTACAAAACTGGAAAGGATCTAGATCACCAGGGATGGTAACCTCCACATTGTCATAGGAAAACTTTAGACATTGATGATATGTAGATGGTACTGCTTTCATAGCATGGATCCAAGGGCATCCTAGTATCATGTTGCATTTCATTTTGATATCTAGGATGTGGAATAATGTATTCTCAATAGATAGACCAACTTTAATAGGTAATATGATGATGCCCTTGAAGAAGTGTTCACCATCATCATAGGCTTTTATTGACATAGGAAAAGGGTGAATAACTAGGGCCAAAGGCTCACCTAGTTATCCAAACCACCTTGCAAGAGTTAACACAATAGAAGAAAACATAAAGAACAACAACCAAAGGAGGAAGAAGAGTGAAATAATTTTATTAATTCATCAAAATATCTTCATACATACCCAACTATAAGGCCTTCTAGGTTACAGCCAATTACATATACATTCACATTCAAAGATCCAACTGCAAATTCACACTTTCAGTTCTGCTCTCTAATCTTCTTCCCAATTTTTTTTTAACTCTAAGCCTAAACACTCTATATATACTTGCCAAAATGGCTTACAGATTATTCTAAAACATTACATAAGAGGAAATCCAACCCAACAATGGTTTGGACACATCCCAAGAAAAGATCTTAACATAAATATCACGATCAAAATAAATCTTGCAAGTCGGCTCACAAAAATCACATCCAAATGCTGAAACTCGGCATACACTAGGTAACTCAACACATGAAGAGCCACTTGGCATATACTGGGTAACTCAGCACATGAAGAGTCGCTTGGCATATACTGGGTAACTTGACACATGAAGAGTCACTTGGCATACACTGGGTAACTCAGCACATGAAGAGTCACTTGGTATACACTGAGTACCTCTGCACATGAAGAGTCATTTGGCATACATTGGATAACTCAGCACATGAAGAGTCACTTGGCATACACTAGGTAACTTGGCACATGAAGAGTCACTTGGCATACACTGGGTAACTTGGCACATGAAGGAACACTCGGTCAACACTAGATTGTTACAATAACTTGACATCCATTAGAGATGAAGAGTCACTTAGCATACACTGGGTAACTTGGCACATGAAGAGTCACTTGGTATACACTAGGTAACTTGGTACATGAATAGTCATTGGACATACATTGGGTAACTTGGCACATGAAGAGTCACTTGGCATACATTGGGTAACTTGGCACATGAAGAGTCACATGGCATACATTGGGTAACTTGGCACATGAAGGAACACTCAGTCAACATTATATTTCTATAGTAACTCAACATCTATTAGAGCTATAGTAACTCGACATCCACTAGAGCTACAATAACTCGGCATCCACTATAGCTATAGTAACTTGGCATCAACATGTAGAATGAAAAAAAATGAGCAGGACAACAAGGCAACCTAGAATGCTCTTGCATCAGATAACTGAGGTTGAAAGAAATGATTCTCTTGAATCATTGAGATGTCATAGTCTAAGTGGAATCCAACTCAGATTGAGAAATCCACGAAGCATCTTTAATAGGCCTGTTCTTCCACTTCACCAAATATTCATAGTAATCTTTTCCTCTTGTGCTCTTGCCAACTCTTGATCCAATATATGTTCAACTTCTTCAATCTACTTCTTAGGATAATCTTCTAATACAACAACTTCATCATCTAACTCATGATACTTATACAAATCAACAATATTCAATATAGGAGATATATCCATGTCATCAGGTAACTCAACTTCATAAACATTACCACTATCAAACTTCTTCAAGATCTTACAAGGTCCAAATTTCTTCATTTTCAACTTATTATATGTTCCAACTAAGAATCTTCCTTTCTTCAAATGAACCATCACCTCATCACCAACTTGAAAATCATGGTGTCTTATAGAATAATTAGCATTCTCCTTAGACTTTTCATTACTTTGTTCCAACCTCAACTCTACTTCCTCATGTAAAGACTCCATAAAATCAGAAAATTCTTCTCTTACGGTGCTTTTCTTTTCTTCACCTGCAACATCTCTCAAATTTAATATACCTCTAGGATGCATTCTAGTAACAATCTCAAAAGGTGTCTTCCCTGTACTCCTATTCACAAAATTTTTATATGCAAATTCAGCTTGTGCCAATACCATCTCCCAATTACTTGGCTTATTCCTAACTAAACATCTTAGCAAATTACCTAAGCTTCTATTCACAACCTCTATCTGTCCATCTATTTATGGATGGAATGTAAAACTAAACTTTAGCTCAGTACCCATCTTCTTCCACAAAGTCTTCCCAAAATAAGCAACAAACTTCCTCTCTCTGTCAAAAATAATACTTCTTGGTAATCTATGCAATCTCACAATCTCTTTAAAGAAATTTTCAACAACATGCTCAAAATCTGATGTCTTCTTACATGGTATGAAATGAGCTATCTTAGAAAATATATCCACTATAACAAATATGGAATCATACCCTTTCATTGTTTTAGGCAATCCATGAACAAAATCCATACTAATGTAAGTCCAAGGTTTCTCAAGAATAGTAATAGGTGTATACAAACCAATATTTTGACTCACCCCTTTTGTAATTTGACAAAATCCACAACTCTTTACAAATTTTTGAACATCCTTATACATTTGTGGCAAATAATACTCCTCTTTCAACAAACTCAATGTTTTATCAATTTCCAAATGTCCAGCTAATCCATCACTATGCTTTTCCTTAATTAGATTCAACCTCGTAGAGCTTCTAGGGATCCACAACTGAGTATCTTTGAACAACATACCTTCTTGAATGAAATACTCATCATACTTACTAATGTGATCTCTCAGATTTGGTGCTTTGCACTCTCTCCGTGCCTCAAAAAAATCAGGATCAACATCATAGAACTCTTTCATTTCATCAAAACTAAGAACTTCAATCTTCATTTCAGTCAACAAAGAATGTCTTTTACTCAATGCATCAACAACTCTATTAGTAACTCCACTCTTATGCTTGATCGCAAATGTAAAACTCTGCAAGTACTCAACCCACTTCATATGTCTTTGATTCAATTTATGTTGACTTCCCAAGTATTGTAAAGCTTTATGATCATTATACAACACAAACTCCTTACAAATCAAATAATGTTTCCACTTCAATGCTTGAACAATGACATTAAATTCTTGATCATACAGAGAATACTTCCTTTTAGCATCATTCAACTTATCACTAAAGAAAGCAATAGGCTTACCTTCTTGACTTAATACAACTCCTATTGCATTACCACTTGCATCACATTCAACTTGAAATACTTTGTTGAAATCAGGTAAAGCCAATATAGCTAATTCAGTAACCTTTTGTTTCAAAGTCTCAAAACTCTTATTAGCTCCATGTATCCACTTGAATTCCCTTTTATCTCCCCTCATTATTTCAGTCATAGCATTGCAAACTACACTAAAATTCTTTATTAACTTTCTATAAAAACTAGCCAAACCATGAAATGATCTTACCTCACCCACATTCTCAGGTGTACGCCATTCCAAAATTGCTTTAACCTTCTTAGAATCCATCTTCAAACCATCAACTAAAATCATAAATCTCAAATACACAATCTCCTCTTGCATAAAAGAACACTTTTCAGATTAATCAACAACTTTTCCTCTTTCATCCTCTACAATACTTGTCTAATATTCTCAAGATGTTCTTCCTTAGTCTTACTAAATATCAGAATACAATCCAAATAAACGATCAAAAACTTGCCCAAAAATCTTTTTAGAACTTCATTCATCAACCTCATGAAAGTACTAGGTGCATTAGTCAAACCAAAAGGCATAACCAACCATTCATACAAACCATCTTTTGTCTTGAAAGTAGTCTTCCATTCATCACCTTCTCTAATTTTGATCTAATGATAGCCACTCTTCAAATCAATCTTGGTAAAATACTTTGCTCTACTCAAACAATCCATTATGTCATCCATCTTCAACATAGGAAACCTATATTTCACTATGATTTTGTTAATAACTCTAGAATCAATTCTCCATTCTCCATTCTCCATTCTTTTTAGGTGCTAATACAATAGGTACAACACATAGACTCAAGCTTTATTTGATCAAACCTTTTTGCAACAACTCATGCAGTTGTTTGTTAATCTCTTCATTCTCTGTAGGTGTCAATTTGTTTGGCAAACTAGCTCCAAAAATTAGATCCATACAATGATTTATGCTTCTTACTGGAGGTAAACCATCAGGAATATCATCAATAATAATGTGTTTATACTCATTCAACAATTTTTTAATATCTATTGGTACTCGACTATCACTATCTGCTGTCACTTGATCATTACTAGCTTCTACTGCTTGGTCATTACTATCAACACTTAGTCCTCTAGGAACTATGGAAAAATAGACTTGATTCTTTTTCATTTCCTTTTCAAATTGTTTCCCATTAACCATGCAAATTTTTAGAATAGTACAATTAACCTCATCTGAATTTTTAATCAAAGGCAACAATGTTTGTTTCTTCCCATTTACCCAAAGAGTATATTGATTCAATCTTCCATCATGTACGACATATCTATCATATCACCAAGGTGTACCCAACAAAATATGACAACAATTCATGGGCATAATATCACACAAAACTTCATCAAAGTAATGTCCAATTTTGTACTTCACAAGGCATTGTTCACTTACCAATATCTTATGCTCATCTTTGATCCATGAAACATGATAAGGATTGGGGTGTTTTAGCCTCTGTAACTACAACTTGGTAACCAAATTTTCTAATGACAGATTTGTAGAACTTCCATTGTTAATGATCACTTTGCAGCATTTTCTAGCCATCTTACATTTTGTCTTGAAAAGACTTCTTCTTAAAATAGGTTCCTCATCACTTCCCTTATTACATAAGGTTCTTCTCACCATCAAATTTTTTCAGCCTCAGGTCCTCTTGGTGAACCCTCATCATCTTCTTGAATCACAACATTTCTATTACCTTGCCTACTTTTAGAGGATCTACATTCAAAAGATCTATGTCCCTCTTTACGACATCTAAAAAAATTACCATGAAATCCACCTCTAGAATAGGAATTACCTCTTCCTTGGTAAGAATTAGTGCCTCCTCAATAAGAATTACCACTTTTCCATTTGGTCTTACCTTTTTCATCATTCTTCCATTCAAATTTTCCTTTATCCTACATAGAACTATTAGATCTACCACTTTCTCCATAAGATCTACCTCTGCCTCTCTGGAATCTACCACCTCTACCTCTTTGTCTTTGTTCATGCTTCTTTGTCAAGATCTCCTCAACTTTCAAAGCATATTGATACGCTTCTTCTACACTGTCCAACTTCACAAAACTTATTTCATCCTGAATTCCAGATCTCAATCCATTAATGTACCTTGCAATTTTCTCAACATCATCATCTACATGTCTAGATTTGATGTCCAATCTATAGAATTCCTCGATATATTCTTTCACAGTCATGTCCTTTTGTTTCAAATTTTGGATCTTTCTCAATAGGCTAACTTGGTAATTAGCAGGGAGGAATTTTTTCTTTACCTTGTTCACCATCTTTGGCCAAGTTCTAATCTTCTCCTTTCCTCTCTATCTATCAGTCTACAAGTGCTCCCACCATAGTGATGCATGACCTTTCAACCTGGTGACTACAATCTTCACCTTTCTATTATCAAGAGTGTTTATACTCAAAGAACTTCTCCATATCAGAGATCCAATCCAACACAACATTGGTATCCAATTTTCCATCATAAGGAACAACTTCTACAACAAGCTTTGAATTTTTCCTAGACAACACTAACAACAACCTTTCCTCATTTTGATCTTCTTTAGGTTCTGGATTATGGTTTGGTGCTGCTGTTTCATCATCACTTACATCATCAAGATGTGCTCCTCTCATCTGGGCTATCTCCATAGCATCTAATCTAGCTGCAATTTGTCTCAATTGATCCAATATAATATTATCAACATTATTTCCTCTACCATGAACCATCTTTACAAATTAGGTTCTTGCAAGATCATAACCCTTTGCAAGTTATAGGTCAAATCTGCAGATCTACCACCCTACAACCAAATCCAAATCAAGGTTCTACATGATCTAATCTCCACAAGGATGAACCCTAAGCTCTAATACCAACTGATGTAGGAAAAGGGTGAATAACTAGGGCCAAAGGCTCACCCAATTATCCAAACCACCCTGCAAGAGTTAACACAACAAAAGAAAACACAAAGAACAATAATCAAAGGAGGAAGAAGAGTGAGATACTTTTATCGATTCATCAAAATATCTTCATACATGCCCAGCTATAAGGCCTTCTAGGTTATGACCAATTACAAATACATTCATATTCAAAGATCCAATTACAAATTCACACTTTTAATTTTTCTCTCTAATCTTCTTCTCAATTTTTTTTTAAAACTCTAAGCCTAAATACTCTATATATACTTGCCAAAATGGCTTATAGATTATTCTAGAACGTTACATAAGAGGAAGGCTGACCCAATAATGGTTTGGATGCATCCCACAAAAATATCTTAACATAAATTTCATGATCAAAATAAATCCCACAAGTCAGATCATAGAAATCACATCCAAATGTTGATGCTCGACATATACTAGGTAACTCAGCAAATGAAGAGTCACTTGGCATACACTGCATAACTCGGCACATGAAGAGTCACTTGGCATACAATGGGTAACTCGGCACATGAAGAGTCACTTGGCATACACTAGGTAACTTGACACATGAAGAGTCACTTCGCATACACTGGGTAACTCGGCACATGAAGAGTCACTTGGCATACACTGGGTAACTTGGCACATAAAAAGTCACTTGGCATACACTGGATAACTAAACACATGAAGAGTCACTTGGCATACACTGGGTAACTTGACACATTAATAGTCAATTGGCATACACTAGGTAACTCGGCACATGAAGATTCACTTGGCATATACTGGGTAACTCGGCACATGAAGAGTCACTTGGCATACATTGGGTAACTTGGCACATGAAGAGTCACTTGACATACATTGGGTAACACGGCACATGAAGAGTCACTTGGCATACACTAGGTAACTTTGCACATGAAGAGTCACTTGGCATACACTAGGTAACTTGGTACATGAAGGAACACTTAGTCAACACTAGATTTCTATATTAACTCAACATCCATTAGAGCTGCACTACTCAACATCCACTAGAGCTACAATAACTTGGCATCTAGTAGAGCTACCATAACTTAGCATCAACATGTAGAGTAAACAAAAATGAGTAGGATAACAAGGCAACCTAGGATGCTCCTACATCATTTATTGTGATTCTTTGAGAGGGATCCACATCATTCTCATAATAACTCAAAACTTGACAACTTCAAGTGTACAAGTATTCAACCTTGCTCTTCCATCTATCAAGACACGTCCGACCTTAACATTGTGGACACAGACTTCAAGTTTAAGAGGATCATTGTGGTTGGGTCTATCTTTAGGAATATCTTGAGGGGAAAATGTGATATGTTTAGATGTAGATAGGTTACCCAACATGTCTTGCAACTGGGCAACATAGATGTTATCTATGATAACTAACTCTTTAAGGGCTTAATCAAAGATCTTCTAATGTTGGGGAGATGCACATGTAGGTCCAAGATGAATATTTGTGTAGGGTTCTTTCTATGCTATTCAACAAGTCTATAATTAGATAAAGTAGGAGCAATAGGTCTACTAGGGGGTGTAGGTCTAGTAGACGTAGTAGGTCGATATGGAGCTCTAGGTAGCGTGATCTTGGTATGACATGTAGTGATAGCACAATGAGGGTCTTTAGCCCTTAAGGTGAATGTGGATATGCAGGAATTAGACTCATTGAAATAGTTGATGGTGTAGTCATATCTAGTGCATGTGTAATTCACATTGCCTTGTGAGATTGAGTTTGAACTGGAGGCCTTCTCTTTGTCATGATTACCCAAAGGATCTTTGAAAATAGTTTGATCAAAGTTGGATGCTAACGATGATGGATTGATTGTGAACACACCATCATCAATAAGGTCTTGTATTACATGTTTTAGCTGAAAACATTATGAAGTCTTATGTCCTTTGGTGCGGTGATACTCACAAAAATTTTTTTCATCCCACCAAGAAGCTTTAGTTAGTGGCTTGTCTTTGTTTGGGGGTAACTACAGGAAGTTATTATTGCATAATTGTTGAAGTGCAGTTTCAAGAGGTATCCCCAATGGTCTTAATTTTCTATCTTTGGTTCTAGGATTTCTCCAAGGTTCATCCTGCATGGAATCTCAGCTTTCTATTGTGGAGGTGATGTTTGATTGGGAATTTGTGAATTCATAGAGTTTTCACCTTTCAAAGTTAGTTGAGGTTGTGTTGTGCTAATTGTACATGCATCCACAATGCCATCATTGGTCACATTCTTGTTTTTGGAGAAAAAAATTGCCTTGTTATTAGATGAGTTGGTATTTGGGTTTTTCTTATTTGTCTTGAGGATCCCCTTATGGATAAGAGCATCTTCAATACTAGCCCCTTTTTTCATTAGTTTAGCAATGGTGCTTGGACTTTTGATTTTGAGTTCATACATTAAGTTAGGGACTAGTTTTTCAATGCATGGGTTAACTTGTTGTTCTTCAAGGATGTCTAGTGAGCATTGACTGACTAAGCTTCTCCAGTGTAGTAAGAATATGATAAATGGTTCTCCCATATTTTGTTTATTTGAGCACAAACTACAAAGAATCACCTCATTTGTAATGTTAAAGGCAAAGTGGGAGATGAAAATGGCTGCCAACTCTGACTAAGATTTGATAGTACCAAGAAGTTTGGAGTACCATTCAAGTGCGAGTGCACCTAGAGAATGAGGGAACGATTTCATGAGGTAAGTGGGCTCATCACTGAGTTTAGTACAAGAGGCATAGAATTCTCGGATGTGATCAATAGGGTTTCCTTTTTCTCAGTATTTTTTGAATCTTGGAGCCTCAAAGTGTTTTGGGAATGGATGCATATATAGACTTTTATCAAATAGATTAGGACATAGGTCCCTTTCTATATATAGAGCCTATTTCTTTTGGACTCCCAATGCCTCAAGTTGTTTGAATTGTTGTAATAACTCTTCATTAGGGTTTTGCATAATAGTCTTCCCTTCAAGTCTTTTGTGTCTATGAGTAGACTACTTGTTGTGGCTAGAATTATGTCTACTTAGTTCTAACATTTCTATGTTTGATGAGTCTAGTGATGTGTCACTAGGTGGTGGAGGTATGTTAGTACCTCAAAGACAAAAGGGTCCCTATTGTGATAGATGTTGAGGTAATTGTTGTGGTATTTGATGTGGTACTTATTGTGATATTGACTACAATTGATGCACCATGTGTTGCTGTTGTGCCATTTGTTGTAGTTGTTGTTGAGATACCTCTATTGGTTACATGTGAGACCATGTATGTGATTTTTATTTTAGAGGTATTAGTTGAGGTTCTTGTGGCACATGTTGTTGTTGTAACAAACATTGTTGATACAAAATTTGTTGCTCAAAGCATCTTTGGTATTCAAACTATCGTTTGAGTTGCTCTTGTTGTTTAGCAAATATGGCTTGTTGTTGTTGGAATTATTGTTGGTATATTGCATGTAAGTCAAGTGGGTTTACATTGGATTGATTGTTAGGGACATTGGATGCTTACAACACTTGAGGTTGTTGTTGTTGTGGTTGATGTTGCTGAGAATATGTGTTGGACATATTAAGTCCTTGTACTATTGTAGCTTGATGTTGTTGGGGTAGTTGGTTATGTCCTTGAGAATTGAATATCATGTTGGTATTGTTGTCTTGGTACCTTTGTGTGTTAGAGGTTTCTCCTTGGGACATCATATTGATTTGACAATAATGTGTGTTTCTTTTGGGAATAGGTGTAATGTCAATAAGACTTTTCCTTTGTGTGTCAATAGGGATTGTTGCAATTGATGTTTCACATGGTGTACTTGTGGGAGGCTCCATAACATTTTACGTCATAACACTTGGTAGAGTTAGGAGCAAAGGTGCACTTTGTTGATTTTCCTCTAAAGGAGGTATGTTTGGCATCCTTAGAGTACAAGTCCCTTTAGGAACATCTTGTTGTTGCATCATGTGATTGAGATCAAATCTTAACATCCTTTTTGGATATTTAGGAAGAGTCTTGTTTCCCTTTATTGGTTGTGGTTCATCAAACAAGGGATTAATGTTGATGTGTTCAAATGTACTTTGGAGAATTTTGATGGTTGATTCTTGATGGGACCTTATAGGTGCCATTATTGTGATTGAAAACTCCAAAGGTTGTTTTCCCTTATCTAAGTCCAAATTGATCATGGGTTGTATGTTTTCAATTGTTGTGTTGGTTTGATGTTTGGACTTAGGTCCCTCCAAGTGTGGATTAAACTTGACAAATTTCTTGGGCTACCAAAAGTTTAAAGTTCTTACAATATTTTTTCTCTTGACATGCCCTAGCCATTTCTTCACCATTGATGCCATAATCAGGGTCAAATTCATCACCTAGGTGTACAATACCTTGTTTTGTGTTTGATGTATTAGAGTTGAAGGTACTTGTGTTGTGTTTTCTAAATTCAAAGGAATGTGTTTGTTCATCCTCAGGTGTGGTTGGTACACTTCCACCTCCGGGTGGTATGTGCATGAAAGTAGGTTCAAAGTTAGGACTTCATTGAACCATCCCATTTGTGGGGGAAGTTTTTGAAGGAAACCTCATAGTAGGTGCATTGCTTAGGGTTTGTTGTGTCATCTTTTGATTATGGTGATCTTGCAGATACATGTTTAAGGGGTCTGCAAGTAACTATTGTGATGCCTCAATTTGGTCTTTGTCAAATGTTTGTTGGGTTTTCTTACTCTTATTTTGTCTTGATGAGGTTTTGGTTGTGTTGGAACCTCAAAAAATAAGGGTTGGTAAAGTTCTTTAGGTCTTTGAGCTGATTGTGTCCTAATGAGTGTTGGCATTATACCTAAGGATGCAAATGTAGTGGAGGAAAACCTAAATGGACTCCCGGCTTCCCAAGTGTGCCCCTAAACTACTAAATACACTCAAATAGTACCAAGTGAACCCTTGGTGCACTTGGGACCCTAAAGGTAAGTAGTTGGTAAGCATAAGTTATGTAGTTGGTATATAGAGCTGCTAGGGTGACTAAAATGTACAATATGAATGATTTGAGTGATTTGAGTGTTTTCTAGGGTTTTGGGATGCAATGAAGGCTATGGAAGTGCAGATTAGGGTTCTAAAACCTAAGATGAAATACCTAATTACCAAGTGCATTCTAAAACTACCAACTACACACTAAAACTACCAACTACACACCTGAAGTGTGCAATTAGTAAAACAGGGGTGCAGTTGGTAAAATAGGTCAAAATTTGATAATTAGGATGTGGATATGTGTGAGTGTTTTTGCAATTTTTAGATGTTTAGGCATGGTATGCAATGTGAGGAAGTGAAAAATGAATTAGGGTTTTGATATGAAAGATGCAAATGTCTTAGGAAAACTACACAAATGCAAATGTGAATGATGCTTTGAGGTTTGACTAAAGGGGATGAAAATGACCCTATGATATGCAAAATGGCCATTAGGGTTGGATCTAGGACTTAGTAGTGATGCTAGAGGTTGGTGTATGAAAGGTAGAATATGTAAGGGATGGTATTCTAAGGTTGATAATGATTTTTGGGATATGAAAAATGAGGATAAGCGACCAAAGAGGCAAGTTGGTTGAGTTGATAGGGTTTGCTAGGGTTTTGAACGATTCAAGATGAGGGGGATATACCACTAGGGTAAGTTAAAATAATGTTTAGGGACACTAGGAATATGATAATGCTAATGATAAGGGTATATGAAAGGTTTTGAACTTAGGTGAAATCTTTGGAAAGTATCGTGTCTAAGGGTTTAACCTTGTGAGGATGGACTTTGGATCTTGACCAAAAAGTGATAAAAGACAAAAAGATCAATTTAATAAAGATGACAAGGAAAAATCCATCAAGACATAGATAGAGTTTGACCAAAGAAAAAATGATAAAAAATACAAAAGGACTAGTCAAGATCCATCATCCATCAACACTAGGAGATGCCTTAGGAAACATACTTTGTTCATATTTTTGACTAAATTCAAATGTTTTGGGTTCAAAATGACATTTAGGGTGGTCAAAATTCTAGTTATGCCGATTGGATATGAAATATGCAAAGGTTCTATGATGTAAAATGAAGTTTTGGGTGAAGGATTTCATTTTGGGTCAAATATAGAATGAGGACCTAGAGAGGCTTATAAATGTAGTTTTAGGGTCCCAAAATGCAATTTGAAGGCCCAAAATGGTTATATAGGTGCCCAACTATAATTTGACAGCACCAAGTGTGCTCCAATAGTACCAAATATGCCTATGCTATAGTTGGGGCCAATTTGGGCATAGTTGGTAGTTTCATGGTGTAGTTGGGAGACTGGGTTGAGAGGTTATTGATTTTGAGTTTGGTGATTGCCAAGTTGTTCTACCAGATAGCTAGGATGCTAGGGTTGCTGTTATGATGGGATATGAGATACATAATGAAGGTTACAACCTAGGGAATGATGTCCTAAGTGAAGATAATGAAGTTTAGGAGGTGCAGAATGCAGATTAGGGCATGCTAATACAAGGGGACCTATCCAAGTACTTAAGGACACCTCTAAAGTCTCTAAATGTTGTTTGGAAGCCCAAACTAGGTCCTCAGACCACCAAGTGCACTTAGAAAGTACCAACTATACTTTTTTTGTAGTTGGGCCCAGTTTGGACGTAGTTGGTAGTTTTAGGGCATAGTTGGTAAACTGGGCTAAAACTAAGGCAA
The DNA here is from genome assembly GCA_028749045.1 of Cupressus sempervirens. Taxonomy (NCBI): domain Eukaryota; kingdom Viridiplantae; phylum Streptophyta; class Pinopsida; order Cupressales; family Cupressaceae; genus Cupressus; species Cupressus sempervirens. The sequence goes on along the minus strand of CM053793.1, from coordinate 441,199,512 downwards.
TTTTAAGTGTTAGAGTTTCCAGATTGATGTCATAGTGAGCTAAATAGCTCATGATAGTGCTATGACTAGGATGAAGGTTTCAAATGAAGGTTAAGACACTCAGAATGATGGTTAAAGTGTGCAAGATGAAGGTTGAGTAATGCAAAAATACAAATGGGAGATGCAAGCTGCAAATTTTGAGGTTGAAATGCAAAGACTAAGGGATGCACACTAAACCCTAATGAATGCAATATGAAAGATGAGAGATATTAAGTGAGGACTAAAAGATACAAGATGAAGCCTAGATAATGCAAGTATGAGGCTCAAACTAGAGTGAATGCAAGTGGGTTCTATGCAATGATGAAATCTATGTTATGCCAAGCACGTTTAGGATCACAAGTTGCCATGTTTTCCAAGTCTTGAATGTATTGGACCAAATTTTGCAAATTTTTGACAAAAGTTTAAATTTTTTGACAATGTGTAATGTTTTTACAAGGTTCAAATGATATCAAGGTGTAAATTTGAAAGTCTTTTATCTTGATTAATGTTTTACACACATGCAAGACACAATAAGACAAGAATAGCTATTGTTAAAGTGAACGAACACACCAAAACCTAGGCTTTAGGACTGTATCCACTAAATTCCTACTTGAATCAAAGTTTAGCTACACTTATCTAGAGTGGACAAGTTAGGATCTTGGCACCACAAGCTTCCCCTTACAACACGCTCACTTCTCAGGGCTACCAAGATCTACTTCCCAAGGGGAATGACTTCCTAAGGGACTTTTGTCTCTACAAAGGATTGTGAGAATGTAGGATGTCTTCACAGGCATGGTTGACCCCTTGAGCCAGTGGATAGAAAGGAATTTTGCCACTAAAAAAAGGTTTTTAGTAAGGGCATTCTGTTTGGCAAGTGAATGAGAAACTTCCTCAGAACTCTCCTAGCCCTAAGAACTGAGGTTTGATGCACCACAAGGGTACTAGAGGAGAGCTATCATGTAGTAATACTACTAACACAAATTTCACTATAATCAAGTTTTATACAGTGGCTAGAATGTTGACCTGGCTTTGGCTCGTTACCACTCTAAAGTCATCCCCTGCCATACCCAATATCAGGTATCTTGGTCCAAGGAAAATGGCAAGGTGAGAGGATAAGTCTATGTAACCCCTAGTGTTTTAAACATTATAAATACACCAAGCAGAAAAGAAAAGGTTCATTCTATGCACCAAACAAAGTGTTATTTAATCTAGAAAATGCACACACATGGTTTTGACAAACACATAGGGTCTTCGACAACATCCTGCAAACAAGCATTAGTACTTTTTTAATGATTAGTCTTCATCCAAAGATCACAACACACTGCAAATAGACCATTAGTAACACAAAAATCATCTACCCTAGGTCCTAGAAAAAAATAGAAACCCTAGATGTAGATTTTTAGTTATGTATTTGCTTTCTGTGAACTCAGTGTGCTCTGATAGAGCAGACTATGCCCTAAAAGGCCAAAATGGCTTAGAATTCCCCCAAGTGTGCTTAGAAAATTCTAACTATGACCATGGTGCATGTGGCACCCAGAACGGTACAATTGGGAGGCCAGTTGTAAAGTGTGGGGAAATGGTGCCCAAACAAGACCCAAAAAGTCAAAATTTGAAATCTACCCTCCCAAGTATGCTCAAACAATGCAGACTACACCCATGGTGTAATTAGGGCTTAAAAGGGTTCAATTGGTCATTTCTAAGCATAGTTGGTAAGCTAGGAACAACAGATGGGGGGTATGGTGGCTCCTAGGCTCCTAAAACTGCCTCCTAGGGTTCCCAAGTGAACCCTAACAAAGTAAGGTGCACCCTAGGAAAGCAAGCTAACAGGATGCATAAATGAGAGCATAAAATCATGTTACTAGATCCCCTAATTAGACTAAGTGTGATAAAGGAGAGAGAATAAGCATTATACCCCTCCAAGTGAGCTCCTTCCTTGCACCTACAAGCACAGACAAAAGAAACCCAAGCTAGTTAAGCATGTTCATGTCGGGTTCACCAATTGTAGGACCAGAAAATAGGCTAATGTCTAACATAATATGAGAAAATCACAAACTCAATAAATTTACATCAACACCCTCTAGTCTAGCATGAAATCCAAATAAACAAAATGAAGAAACACAAGGTTAAAAGCTCCCCTCTTTCATTTGTAGCTCCTATGTCCTTCTTTCTTCTTCATATGATGTAGCTCAAAATTGCCTATAATGCACAAAATTAGGAAGCAAAAGCCTAGGATAGTGATAATCCTATGAGAATACGGGAATATGTGATTTAAGTGTGAGAGAAAGAGAAAAAATACTAAGAAGCTAGGGACTTGAAGGACTTAGGAATTAGGGACCAAAAATGAGAGGAAGAAGGCTCATTTTATAATCAATTCACAGGATGAGAGAATTGGAATTGTCACCTTGGAAATGCAACTTGGCAAGAGATTCCTTTGAGAATCCATGACACAAATGACACAAGATGCTAAATGTAGGATTCTATGATGCTTGGAAGTCAAACATGGCTATAAATGGAAGAGGATCTATGATGCATCATATGACACCTCAAACCCACTTAAAGAAAAGAATCTATGACAATGGAAGCCAAATATGCATGTGCATAAGGAATAAGAATATATGGATTATTACATATCTCATCCAAGTGTAAATGGTGAATCCATGATGTGTCATGCCCATGTGTCACAATGGTGTTAATATTATGTGGAATATTTGAATTAAAAATCTCTTATTCCTCACAAATAGAAATTGGTAAAAAATAGAATTAATGGTGGAAAATGGAATTTAGGAAATTGCAAATTCCCATGGTTTGTGAATGATGAACCAATTAATTAATAAAATATCATTTAATTAAGGAGGTTAGTTAGGAATAATAATTAGTGAAATGGCATAGGATTAAATTATGGGTTGTTTAATCCTGTAGAGAAAATTGGTAGATGATTGGCCAATTTGATTAAATAAGTGTGATAGTATTATTTGATGAAGTGTGATGATAATGGAGATTGACTAGGATGATGATGGATGGACCAAAGCCATGGTCAAATTGATCATTTGATTGAAATTGATAACATGCCAAGGACACATGACATGAACTAAAGATACATAACATTTAACTAACATTGTAAAATGCTATAGGATCAAGATTGGTTGATAGGGTTGATCATGATAACATCGACGAACAATGTCAATGTTATTAAATGGTTGATAACATCATGATCTGACATTGAGAGATTCAACAATGTCAAAGATTAGATGATGTGAATGATAGTTTGACCTAGTACTGAGAGCCATGATAGTACTCAGGTCATATTGATAAGATTTAATAGATGGATAGGTTTCCAAGGCACTAAAAGCCATAACAATGCCTATGATTAGAAAAATGGTGATAGATTTGGGATTTTTGACACATTTTGGGTTGATTAAGACTGATTTCAGGTGATTCTAGGTTGATTTGTGGTGATTTTGAGTTGATTTGATATGATTCTAGGTTGATTTGAAATAGTTTTGAAATGATATGAAATTGATGTAAAAGAGGATACAAATGATGAAAGACAATATTGAGATATGATCAAGTTGGTTAAAAGATTAGAGTTAGTGGAATGATAAAGTGGAATGAGTTAGTATGAAAATGTGATGAAATTGTAGATGCAAACCATTTTCGAGCATCTACACTATTCAATAAGGAAAATTAATAGGCTATTGAATAGATATGAGGAGATATACAAGTCACAGGTAGTACTTTAAAATTATCTCTTGGTAATAGTTAAATACACTTTTAGAGGTTACTAAAGACTCACAGAAGGCTTGCCGAGTTGGAAGGAAAATATGCCAATATAAGATCTACTATGATCAATATCCATTCAATGTTAAAACCTCACATGGAAGTGTTACATAAGGAACTAGCCTTTGCATATACTTTGATGAAGAAAGATTGTCAACTTTCTAGATAGGAAGGCTTAGTTGACCTAGCCACTAATGTTGAAATACAGATTCATTCATTAGATGCAACATGTGATAACTGGGATGCAACATTGAAGATTATCATGGAAAAAAATAATATAACTGTACAACCCAAATAACATAAGTGTCAAAAAAGGGGGATATAAAGTTTTGAATAAGTATTTTTTGGAAATTTTGAAGGAAATTTATCAAGGCAACATACCCACTTAGTAGAAGTAATGAATGATGAAACAAAAACAAAGTATTTACTTAGGGAGAGTAATAATGTATGGAAGATAGAAAACAATTTTGCAAGTTTCAAAATTTTGAAGTTTTGTATTGAAGCTAAGAAATTGAGAAACATTATTTGACTTATGCATTAGATAGGAATGTAATGCCATGACATAGTGTTTTTGCTACTTGTGTGAAAGGGGGAGGTTATTAATCTCAAATTGGTTTTGACAAAGTAGTGACAAAACACTTAGTAAATAGTATCTGCTAAGTAAATCAAGTGTTAATCCAATAGAAGAAGCTGAGTAAATAGTATGTTCTAAGTGATTTTGGTGTTGAGAAAATAGAGTGTGACAAGCTATTCAGAAGATGAGTTACAACTTTAAGAGCACAGTTAAGGCCGAGCATTAGAGCCTTTGGTTAACGAGTGAACAGTTTATGACATAAATATTTTTAATGGCACAAACTTCTATGTAAACCATTTTTGGGACGACATAATCATAATTTCAATTATAAGGGATAAGTATGGAGTGATATTATGAATCCATATGCAATACATGTAACTAATAAGATTGAGGGAAGCATTAGGTAGAAATAAGGATCAACCTTAGCCATTGATTCTTACCTAATCCATCACCACTCATGCTTATTTAAGAAGGATAAACCCTAGGAAGTTTATGAATGTGTGAGGAGACAAATGCTAAGAGTTTAGAGGGAGTTCATGGTAAATTATATGGCTATGAAAGAGTTATATATTGTAGAATTAGTTTGAGAACTGCAAAGTAAAGAAGTGAAAGGGAAAAAAAGACATATGCAATTAGGAGGATAAAGGTTTAAATAGTAAAGAGGAGATCTAACATCAAGAAAGAAGGTGATAACCAACGGATCATGGTACTAAATCATTCTAATAGGTGATAAAGAGAAAATCTCTTAACCAAGTAATCCTAATAGACTGTTGTAAATCTTTTAACAAAGTGCTTACTTTATTGTAAGTTTAAATCCTCTAATATGGTGAAACCTAACAATTTTTGTAAGCCTTTAAAAGGGTAGACCTCTCATAGGGTAGATCATATATTATGATCAAACACATTGTAGCCATAATTGGCCACACTTTACAATTGTAGTAGTGAAGATTTTTGGGTGTCATCCCCACCCTAGTTTTACCTTCTCATTGGAGGATTTTTGGGTAACCAGATTTCTTGTGTTATGTGTTGAATTTACTTTATGCCATGGATGTGATGCATGCTAAGTTATTTTAGTTTATGTTAAGTTATGAGATGGATGTTGGTGATATGTTTTAAGAGGCAAAAGTTTTAAGTGTTGATTTACCACCACCACCCCCGACACCCCTCAAAATTTACTTTCCTATTGTTATTTCCAACAATTAGAATCAGAGCTTTGTTCTCTAGAAAGGAATTTTTTACAACTATGGAGGTAAGATCTTGCAGATGGAAGTCTACAAGTTGGGAGACTATTGAGGACCAAAAGATTGAAATACAACTTTCCCTTGATATGAAAGTAGGCTCTTGGGGGGGGGAGGTGAATCATCACTTAAAGCTTTTAATAATAAAATCATTCACCTCACATCCATCTCATAACTCCATAAGTAAACTGAAATACCAAATCAAGCATATACAACTATAGAACTATAGTATGAAAGTAAAACATTCAACACATGTATGACATGAGATATTTGGTTACCTATAAACCCTCCAAGGAGAAGGTAAAATTGGGGTGGGGATGACACCCACAAATATTCACTACTACAGTAATAAAGTGTATCCAATGAAGGTTACAATGTTTTGATCATGAAATATGATCTACCCTATGAAAGGTTTTCCCTATTAATGTTTTACAAATACTATTAGGTCTTACCCTATTAAAATATTTCTACACCCTATTAGAAGTGTGCCTTATTAAAGGAATTCAACTTACAATGAAGTAAGCACCTTGTTAAAAGATTTACAATAACTTGTTAAGACTACTCTATTTTAAGATTTAACTGATGCACTTGTTAGAATGTCTCAACAATTATCCTTCAATTAGCATTGTGTTTCTTTATGATAGATCACCTCTTTCTTGATGTGTACTTGATCCTTTCTGATCAGATGTATCTCTGCTATCTTCTAATTCCTTTTCTCTATTCTCCTCTAACTAATTATGCTATGTATCTCAATTTGAAACTCATTAGTCACCAAGAAAGCTCTGTTTGCAAATGAAAACTTTCTTCTATTTTCTACTCCTACACTCATAAAAGTTTAGGGTTTTTGCTCCTTAAGAAGACCTAGGTGACTTAGGGTTAGGTATGAATCAATGCTTTTAAAACTTTCCTTTTTTGATTGGATTCATGTACTACATAGGGATTCACAATAAAGATTCATTCTTATCATCTAAGATCACAAAAAAATCTTAAAGTGGGCTCTAAAATGATCTACATAGAAGTTTGTGCCATTACAAATAACTATGTCAAAACTATGTAACTCGACATCTGAAGTCCCTGATGCTCGACATCAACCACAACTTCAATGCTATATATAACTCAACCTTTGAAATGACTTGACATTGATTGATCAATTGAAATTTGAATAACTTGGCACATACTATTTCTTGGCACTTGAGTGACTCAACACTTACTAATTACTCAACACTTGAATCACTCAACACATACTGTTGTTTGACACTTGAGTGACTCGGCATGCATTGTTTGACATGTTATGATCAACTTGTATTACTTTTTTGGCATGAACTAAGTAAATGAATCAAGTATATTGTCACTTAGATGTCAAAACCATTCTAAGATTAACAATCTCCCCCTTTGACATGAGTAGCAAAAATACTTGGTTGTGCATGAATAACTCTAAGCCTTTCAAGCATAACTTAGAAATCCAATATCTCATTTCAGCTTATATACAAAATTTTAAAATTTCAAAACTTTGCAAAACATGACTTATCCCTCATACTTCATAATTCAATAACTCCTCCTAAGTTGATTATGTTGTTATGTATCTGAACCAAAATCATTTCTCCTACTTAGTAGATGTGCATAAGCTAAATTATATACTTTGTCTCTATCATTGACTCCCTCAAAAATAATATTTTCTCCATTATCTTGTATGTCTCCCCATATTTTATTTCTCCCCTTTTCTTATGTCTCCTCCTTTTTGACACTTATGTCAAAGGGTTATATAGTAATAGTGTGTTTATCCAAAAAAAAATTATGGACCTCAAGCATAATCTTTAAAGCAGCATCCCAATTATCACAAGCTACCTCCAATGATTTGACTTGGATGGCCAACTTGGTAGCAAGGTCTACTATGCCTTCAAGAGTAGAAAGATGTGGATCTTTCTTCATGAGTGTTTCAAAAAAGGCTAGTTCCTTGTGCAACATATCCATATGTGGAGTCATCATAGACTAGATGCTAACTAGTTTATCCTTAATGTTTGCTTCATCTACATGTAAAACTGCTAACTGACTCTGGGAGTCCAAGAGATTCTTGAAATGTTTTTCACTTTGGGCTAGAGGCTTTCGTAGAGTTATGCTAGTTGACTCATATGACTCTCCAAATTTATTATATGGCTCCTGACTTCCTGTGTGAAGAGTTTTGGATTGCATAATTTGGTGTACAAAGAGAAAATGTTCTCTAGTATCTTCTTCACATAGTCAATTTTGGTTGCTAACTCAACCTGTGATAGTGCAATAGCACTTGATATCTTTTCATTGACCTTATTTTGAAACTTTCTTTTAGACCGTTCAAGTAACTTCACATTTGAATCTAGGTTTGTCTCATTTACCTTCTCAACTAGGCTAGTTAACTACTCTATGATCGGCTTGGTTGCTTCTAGTGCTGGCAAGCTAAATGCATCAAGAAAAATTTCCTTGATATCTAACAAGGCTTGCTTCTTTCTATGCTCCTATCTGAGTAGTTCTTGGTTTTTCTTCTTTGCAAGAGCATCCTATAGTATGGTCATCTGTTCAATAGTGATAGTTGCAAAATCAAACTGGGGCAATTCAATTGCTTCATCCTAGTTCACATCACCAATTGATGTAACTTCATCTACCTTGGATGTGCTTGGAATTGACCTTGATGATTGTTGGGGTATAGCTTCTATAATTAGTCTATGAAGAGCTTGACTAGGAGGAGTAATGGTTCCTAGTAAAGTCATCAATATTTTTATTGCTAGTTGCTCCTCAGGCTTTGTATTCAAATATATCTCTTTAGTCCTATCCTTTTTTGGCTCCACTTTCTTGATTACACCTTGATCTTGTGCTTTAGGTGCAAGATTATCTACCTAACTTGTTGTAACTTGTGTTGTATTCTGTGCATTTGCAACAACTTTTGGTACTAGCACATTGTGTACCAATTTGCTGATATGGGTCATGGATGACTCTTTTCTTTGATACATTACAACAGGTAATGTAGGTTGTATCAAGGTGAATTGAGGAAGGGTTGTAGATGGTTCTTGAGTCTAAATTTCCTCCGCTACAAATGCCTTGTCTGCCTTCTCAATCTCATCAACACTTACCAGTATAGGATTTTCACAAAGTTTGGCCTATGTAGTGGATTCTACCATTATCTTCTTCAAGTCTTCCTCTGTAAGGGGGTTGATATTTTGAGTGATAGTATTAGAAATATCTTTAATCTTTACAATATAAATATCTATATTCAACTCATGTTGAGGATTAAGACTTGACATTAGTGTATCTTGTACACTTTGTTCTGTCTATTGGTTATCCTTAGTTGTAGCCCATGTATCTTCTTGTGTCTCGGCACCTTCCTCATGTGCAACTATCTCAGTATCAATTATAATAACCTTAGTTACTTATTGTTGTTCATATTTGTCATCACCTACCATAATAGGTGTCTACTCTATTTCTTTGGGTGATGTCAAACCATATAGTAATTTCCATATCTAAGTGGTCTTCTATACAACATCCTCAATATCATTTTGTAGTATGTTGAATGCTCTATATTTTGGTGAAAATTTCCCTACATGCTTCTTTATTGCCTTTGTCATTGTTGTTAGAGTAAATAATTAATTAATTGTTAATTATTTATTCTATTTACTTAAGCTTACTTAGGTTAATGCATGTAGTTGAGGTTAGTTGTTGACAACACGAGAGTTTGTTCCCTTTAGCATACTTATCTTTTCCACCTCTTGTTGATGTGTGCTTAGTTGTCAACCTTATCTCCTACCTCATTCCAACTTGTTCTACAAGCTGCCATGAGGCCTTTTTATTTGGTCTCTCATTCATTCTAAATTCATTCCATTCACATAGCAATTCTAATTTCCTATTGTGAAATATTCTCTTGTGCGGTATTTGTTTCAAGCTCTTTGCTCCCTAGGTTTCTCTTCAGCAAGCTATTTGCATTACAGGCGATCTTGGTACATTTTTGGAGTTAGATTCTCAACGCCTACAATTGTTACCCTATCCAATTCTGGCATCACTTGGGAAAGTGTAGTCTCTCTGATTTGTCTTTTTGTATTGAGACTATATTTCCATTTTTGCTTAACTCTATCATATAGATCTTTTGGTAATGAGTTGGAAATCTCAATTGGAGTCTACTTGAATGTTTCCATCGTGACATATATCGACTCCTCTACTTGGTTCATCTCAACTTTTCCAAATTTACCAAACTCAATATGTGTGAGACTAGATAAATAAACATTGTTCCTTATGTTTTCACATATATTGTCTAGGTCTATGGAGGAACTATGACTTACCACTTTGACTTGGCTATTATCATAAGGTTTTTTCTCTCTTCATCAAATTTAGCTAAAGCAATATATTTTCTCCTCAGTCTCTTCTTAGACTATGCTTCATTAGTAGTTGATTTGGCCCTCTTTTCTTTTCACTTTATTTCTTCTTGGGCCTTCTTAATAATATCTCTTGTGCTAGTTTTAGTAGCTTGAGTTGTAGGCTTAGGTTTACTACCTTCCTTTTTTTTTTAACTGCTAGGGTTTTTTCTTTCCTCTTCTTTATTTCAAGTGCTTTACTAGCTTCTTCTCCCTTGACACCTTCTTCAATTTCTACCTCTTTTGCTTGATCATCCCCTTGACCTTGAGTTAAGTCTAGTGGTCCTTGGGTAGTAAAATCTTCTTCATCATCATCATCATCATCATCTTCTTCTTCATTTTCTTCTGCTCCTTCACCAAATTTCTCTTTGAGTTTCTTGACAATTTCATTCTTCTTTCTTATGACTGAGGTAGTCTTCAAATCCATTGTTATCTTAGATTTAGCCACATCAAAATTTCCAAAGGTAGTAGCCTTAAAATCTACATCTTCTGTAAGTAATGATGTGATTTCTATAGAGACCTCATCCACATTAATCTCATAGCCTAGTGGCCTCAACCAACTTACCCTGGGAACTGCAACTTGAACATATGTAAAATTAGTATTAACTAGAAAGACAACATCATTTAAATTTTTCTCAACTAGTGAAACTAGTATCCTCAGTATTTTTTTCATTAACTACTTGAAATCTTCAAAGTAGCTAGTCATTACTGACTCAAAATTATCTCCTAATTTTTCAATAAATTCACCTATTTGCACTAAAATAGACCTTTTTTTTTACACGAAACTTTACCAAAAGTAAGGAATATATTATGTACATAAAAGAACATATATACAAGAATTGAACCAAATTTACATTGGGCACTCTTGGTCTTCCTTATTTCTCCTAAATTTTCTATCAATTGTTGCAACTGCAACTCGACAAGGTTGTAGATATGATCCTTCTTAACTATTTTATAGCCCACATCAACAACAATACATGGTACACTATTGAGCCCACTAGATTGATAAAAAAAATTGTACTATAATCCTCACTACAAAAGCAATTAGAAGACCTAAGATAGTGTCAATTTTCATACCTCATTTGTTCCACACAATCGATGTATTCTTCTCAATAAATTCCTTAGTTTCACCCCTCATAGTTTTAGGTTGGTCTAGGGTTGGATATCATGTCACTCTATGAACAATATTCTTTATGATTTTCATTGGTCCATTATCCAACCATATAGAATTATCATAATTTTTTCTTAGAATTATCTTTATGCATTTATTTTTGAAAACATTGGGTAAATCTAGGGCATGGCTTAACCCTTTTTATCCTACAATTTTGAATTCATCTCTCAATGCTCCATTTTCACATAATTTCCCATAGGTTTCCCTAATCTCCATGTCACCTATGCTACCCACCTTGCATGTATAAAAACATCTCAAATCTTGAATCATAAAAACTTGAGGTGGTATCACTGATAACTCACTAGATGGATCATGCTTGTATGCAATATCAAGAATGACTCTAAAGTTTGGTTATTTTATCTCATTTCTTATCAACTATACATTCAAAACTTCCTGCCCCTCTTTAACCTTAGTTTCTAAAGAACTAGACACCATTATGAAAACCTAGGGTTTGTAAAAATTTAAACTGCATAGCTTGACACATGATAAAGACCTTCATAAATCTATTGAGATGATATCGAGCAACTATTTAATCCTATTTGCAAATTCTTGGAATGATCTCTTCAATTTGCATTCAGTTCTTTGAGCATTCCTTCAAATTTGAATGATGTCAAATGAGTGGAAATCAATCACATAGACCTTAAAACCTCACATTTAATGCTTTGTGCTTACACAGTTGTAAACTTGGCTTTAATAGAGATTTCAACTCACTCAGCTTCCTTGAAGTTTCCTTTACACTTAGAAACTACTATGAGCTTGACATCAACTGACATTTCACTCAACAAGTAAAGTGAAACTCTTCATGCTTAGTTGTAACATGAAAACTATCATAACTTAAAAATTTCTTCTAGATTATAACCAACACTTTGTATCTTAATTTATGCATATGTAATATTTTTCAAACTAAATCCTTGGAATTGATGTATAGTATGCCTTTTAAAGATTAGTCCCAACATACCTCTTGATTTCTATATTAGAAGCACAGTGTGATCACCTGATCCATTAGGTGAAGTGACCTCATATGATCTTGATGTGTTGCAATCTTCCTTTCTCTTCCATGTCTTGTTAATCTCATCTCTAACATTCCCAACATTTGCCTTTCCTTTTCCTTTATTGAACTCACTACAAGGTGCCTTTAACCTTGTTGGACAATACTTGCTTATGTGACCAGTATTCAAGCAACAAAAGCATGTGGTTTGACTCAACCGTCTTTTGTATTCACTTCTAAAATGTGTTCTTATGTAATTTTTAGTAACATGTCCATTCTATTGACAATAATGACAACTATACCTAGTATTATAATCCCAATTATAAGAGTTTCCATTATGCTTTACCTTTGTCTAATTATTTAATGACCATTTAGGCTTGGATTTGCACTCATATGCTCTATGTCCATACTTATGATAGTCATAGCAGTATCCTTCAAATATTTGTTTTCTTATAGTCTTGGTTCTACAATCATGTGCCTAATGTCCTTATTTATTGCATTTGTGGTAGTGACCCATAAACTTCTGCTTAAGATTCTAATGTGTAGTCTTACTCATATAAACACTAGCAGTATGATCTATCTTACCATAATTATGACAAGAAGGTTTGGAGTTCTTACCTTTTTTACTTCTTTCTTCACCACTTTTGGATGATTCTCCTTCTTTAGTACTAGTGTAACCTAATCCAGTAGTATCACTATTCGATCTAGGGGATCTCATCAATTGCTCAAAGTACTTGATAGCTTTACTAGGTCTATTGAAGCTTTCAAAAAACTCTTTTTCTCTTTTCAGATCATTTCTCAAATTTTCATTCTAAACCTTCAGTGTTGAGATCTCAATATGCTTTGCATTTAGTTCATGATTTGCAATCATCATTTAACTTAATGTTTCCAATTGCATGTTAGCAATCCCATTTACCTTTGATATTTTCTCTTCCAAGCTATTGATCAAAATCCTTTTCTCATCTTCAATCATGACTTTTTATTCTATGGATTTATTTTTCTATTCAGTGACTTCTTATAGAAATACTAATTGGACTTCTTAATCTATGTTGAGATTTATGACCTCTTCAGTTAGGGTTCCATTCTTTTCCATCAGATCTACAACTTTTGAATCTAATTCACTTGTGTTTCCATTTTCAAATAATTTAGTAGTGTCAATCTCTTGGTAATGTGTGTCATTATCCTCAATACCTATTTCCTTCCTTATTTTCAATGATCACTTTAATGCATCTCTTACTTTATTCAGCTGATGTTGGGCAAGTTGTATTTCAATCTTCTAGTTCTCAATAGTCTTTCCCAACTTGTATACTTCCATTTTCAAAATCTTTTCTCAAAGTGGAAAAGCTTTACTTCCAGAGAACTCTTTCTCTAATGCTAATTGTTTGAAATACAATAGGAAAGTAAACTCTAAGGGGGGCAGGAGGGAGGTGGGGTGGGGGTGAATCAACACTCAAAACTTTTAACCATAAAATAATTCAACTCACATACATCTCATAATTCATAAGTAAACCAAATCAAGCATAGGCAACTATAACATGAAAAAAAAAATTCAACACATGTATGACACAAGATATTTGGTTACCTAGAACCCTCCAAGGAGAAGGTAAAAATGGGATGGGGATGACACCTGCAAATCTTTACTACTATAGTAATAAAGTTTATCTAATGAAGGTTACAATATTTTGATCATGAAACATGATCTACCTTGTGAAAGGTTTACCTTGTTAAAGGATTTCTACACACTTTTAGAAGTGTGCTTGATTAAAGGACTTCAACTTACAATAAAGTAAGCACCCTATTAAAGGATTTACAATAGCCTGTTAAGACTACTCTATTAAGAGATTTAACTGATTCACCTATTAGAATGTCTCAGCAATGATCCTTTTAGCACTGTGTTGCTTAATGATAGATCACCTCTTTCCTGATGTGTACTTGATCCTTTCTAATCAGATGTATCTCTACTATCTTCTAATTCCTTTCCTTTGTTCTCCTTTAACTGATTCTACTATGTATCTCATTTCTCAACTCCTTAGTCACCATGAAAGCTCTATTTTCACATGCAAACTTTCTTCTATTTTCTACTTTCACACTCAGAAAATTTTAGGGTTTTTCCGTGTTAAGAAGACCTAGGTGACTTAGGGTTAGGTATGAATCAATGATTGTAATTCATCCATCTAATTGCTTAAACCTTCCCTTTTTCTAATTGGATACATGTACTGCATAATAATTCACAATAAATATATGTTCTTGTCATCTAAGATTGCAAAATAATCCTTAAATTGACTCTAAAGAAGTCTATAAAGAAGGTTGTCCCATTACAAACAACTATGTCAAAACTATATAACTCAGAATCTGAAGTCCCTGATGCTCGACATCAACTACAACTTATATGTTGTAACTCAACCTCTAAATGACTCAACATCCAATGATCACTCAACATCTAAATAACTTGACACATATTTTTTCTCAACACTTACTAGTTACTTGACACGACTCACTTGACACATACTGTTATTTGACACTTGAGTGACTCAGCATGCACTTTTTGACATATTATGCTTGACATGAACTAAGTAAATGACTTAAGTATATTGTCATTCATATGTCAAAACCAATATGAGATTAACAACAAGGAGGCAAGAGATGAATTTCAACATTCATTGAAGATAAGAAAGGAATTGGCATTCAAAAAAATGACACTCAATACCAAGAAGAAGACACTACTAGATTGTTTAAAAATGAAAACTCAAATGGTTTTGATGTAGCTATTATTAATCTGATGGAAAAGAATGGTATTGAAGAATTCATAAATCTCAAAATAAAACAATAAGTACAATCAATATTTCTATGTGAGATGACTAAAATGAGAAAGAAAGCTAAGGAAGATAGAGTCATGATTAAAGAAGACAAAATAATATTGGCTAATAGACTTGAAGAGAATACATCAAATGTGCAAAATCTTGCTAATATGCAATTGGATACAATTAATCAATTGATTCTTGCAAACCATGAATTGAATGAAATGGAAATTGAGATCACAACCCTAGGATCATAAAATGATCTATTGCAAAATGAACTAAGAGAAAAAAAGGAATTCATTGAAAGGCTCAAAAAACCAAGTGAACCCATAAAATACTTTAAGAAATTGATGGAATCACCAAGACCTAATAATGATACTGTTGGATTGGGATAGACAAATACTAAGGAAGGAGAATCATCTAGAAGTGGTGAACAAAGGAATAAAAAAGGTAATAACTATAAACCCACTTGTCATAATTGTGGAAAATTGGATCATACAAAAAATGTTTATAGGAGAAAAATCGTCAATCAAAACCCCAAGCAGAAATACAAAGGATATTGCTAAAATTGCAACAAATAAGCACATCAACAAAATGAATGT
Organism: Cupressus sempervirens; assembly: GCA_028749045.1. Lineage (NCBI taxonomy): Eukaryota > Viridiplantae > Streptophyta > Pinopsida > Cupressales > Cupressaceae > Cupressus > Cupressus sempervirens. Next base: position 441,183,973 of record CM053793.1, on the reverse strand, counting down.
AGGATCAAGACCATGAGCACTCAAAGATTTGAAGGATACTCCTACAATTATCAAAAGTATGGACATCAAGAATATGAATGTAGATCTAAGACCAAGTGGACATCAAACAAATAGAGAAAGGTACACCAAAATGGAAACTCCTTTGATTGGGATTACAACACAAGGTACAATTGTCACTATTGTCAAGAATATGGATATCTTCCTAAAAATTGTATAAGGAAGTATTTTAGAGGAAACTACAATAGATAGTTGAGTGAGATTACATGCTTTAGTTGTTTAAAGACTGGTCATATTAGCATAAAGTGTCTAACAAAGTCACCAACACTAAGAAAAGAGTTTAGGAAAGGCAAAAAAAAGGTCAATGATGAGAAACTAAAGGTGGAGATAAACAAGACATGGAGAAACGAGAATTGTAGTACATCAAGTTCAGATGAGGTCACTTCATCCAATGGATTAGGTGATCATATCACCCCGAACTAGGAAATAAAAGGTATGTGTGGAACTAACATTTGAAAAGTATAGTATGCACCAATTTCAAATATCTAAGATCTAAAAAGATTAAATATGCATGAATCAAGATGAAATGAAGAAGCTAAGAGTAAGAGTTATTCTATAGATATATTAATTTCTATGTTGGTGCCAAGCATGCATGAAATCACTATTGCTATTGAGCATAAAAGGAATTATTGTATAAGATGAGCTTGTTATGTATGTTGAGCATACCTTCTATGCAAGCTGATTACATTGAAAATCCTATTTTGGCTAAACTTACAACTATATAAGTACTTAGCATTTATTACCAAATTTGAAGGGTTATCTAGTCAATTTTTGACTCATTTGCATCCACCAAAGTTTGAAGAGCATGAAGAGCATGAAGGTGATTGGTGAAAAGAGATTCAAATGTTTGAAAACTAGATTCAAATTCTACTCAACACTATTCTATGGATTCAAGAGTTATTCAAGTTGTGCTAAGCTACACTATTTTATTTTTTGCAAACCCTAGGAAATTAAAATGGTAGCTAGTTCTTTATCTGCTATTAGGAAAGAGGGGAAGGAAGTTTTCAACATTTAGTTTTTTAGCAATGATGTTAGGAATCCCCCTTTCCAATCAATTCCTGAGATTGCATATTGTATACAAGGGAATTCTATCTGGTGTGTTATCTATGATTCCACCAAAGGTTCTCATGATTTAGGATGTGAGATGTTTCTATATTGGAAAAATTGGAGAGGTAGGAGACATGGAGATTAGCGAAAAATACTAGAAGCTATGTGATAATGGTTTTTTGAGGGAAGAGAATAAGATTGTTGAAAAAAAGGGTTAACGTGTGCCCTAAACTTTCCTCAGATGCTTAAAATAGAATGGATTCAAATTTTTCTAAGTCGTATACATGATAACTAGATTTGGTTAGAGAGTGGATCAATCAGGATTTCTAAAAAGATTGTGCATAGGGAAATAGGGTATCCTACCCTTGACCAACTAAAAAGCATGCAAAGTGATGCAAAGGAGGTTATAGAAAAGAACATAGTTGTCATGTGGAACAAGAAAGGGATGTCAATAGATACTATTTCAAATCCCATTGTTGCCTTTGCAGGTAGAGTCATTGCCCATAAGTTCTTTCAGTCAAGTTAACCAAATAGTGTTTCATGTATGGAAATGGACTTAGGTTACAAAATTATGAAGAGAGATCATTCCTATGACCTTGTCAAGTTATAACTACAATAGTTATCAAAAAAATTGCAAGCTATTAGGAAAGCCAAAAGCACATCTTGCAATTTTGGTTCTTTGATTGTTTGCATATTTTTCTATGTGAAAAACACATTCCCCACCTTTGGTAAATTTTCTTGGAAGACCAAGACGTCAATTACATAGAAGATTTCAAAATTCATCAAGCAACTTGGAGATAATTTTGAGTCAGTCATGACTAGCTATTAGAATTCCTATATCATTAGTGGAACAACATTACAGTGATGTGTGTTTCCTAGTTGATGCAAACTATACATATGTGCAAGCAAAAATACCCAGGGTTAGATGGTTAAAACCCTTACAATATGAAATCAATGTGGCTGAAGCATCAACAACAATCACAATCTTATTAGTAGAGGAAATTGACAAGGATGCAACATCCCTTGGAAACTATGATGAGGAAAAATCTAGAATAAAAATTAATTTACAAACTACCTCTATTATAAGAAAGAAGAAAAAAATAAAGAATAAACTAAAAGAGAAGATTTGGTGAAATTGAAGGTGAAGAAGAAGAAGATGATGATGAACAAGAAGAATAGGGCCAAGCACCATTGAAACTTTCCCAAGGACTAGGTGAAGATTTTGAAGGTGTCACGGAAGCAAAAGTTGAGGAAGCACATAAGGTAAAGGAGAAGAAAAGGAAAGAAGAGAATCAAATAGTGGAGAAACTTGAGAAGACTATGAAGAAGTCACATCGAAAGCCAACTGTACCTATAACTAGGTCAAGCACAAGGACAACCATTGTACATGATAAATAAGTGACAAAGGATAAAGGAAAGAGAGCCAATAGTGTAGCAGAGCTGAGCTAGCCTACTCCAAAGACATCCAAGAGACTAAGGAAGAAATACACACCTTAGAAATATTTAGATGAGGAAAAGACAAAGTTATATGAATTGAGTCAATTCAAGCTGGTAAGTCACAATCCCTCTTCTGACATTGATAACTTGTGTGAAAACATTAAAATCAATGTAGATTTGTTAAGTTTTACACATGTTTATTTGATAAGCTAGGGAATGTTGATAAAAATAAGCTTGAAGAGGTCATATATGATTTAATGGCTACTTTCAAAACTACTCCTCTAGAGATTTCCAACTCTCTACCCAAAAGTCTATATGACAGAGTTGAGAAAATGTGATAATTCAATTTGACCACAGAGAGACAAATAAGGGAAACTACTCTAGCATAGGTGATGCTTGAATCAGATAAAAAGATGATTACCAAAATAATGGAGAAGAATAAAGGAAAATTTTCTCCCAAATAAGGAGCTTTCCATAGTTTGAAGAACATATAAGATGTGGTAACCAGAAGTACATCATTTTGGAAATCTATTTATGAATTATCCACTCAAGCAATTATTGAAAAAGATGAAAAAGAGGAGAAAGAACCTAATAAGAATATGGAAGAGAAAGACAAAGAGTTGAACCCAGTCAAGGAAGGTAATGTGGAGGGTACTAGAGGAACAATAGAGGAGGAAACAACTGAAGAAGAGCAACAAGATGTACAAGATACATAGGTGTCGAGTGCCATTTCCCCACGCGATGACCAAGAGAGTCAATAGGACTTAGTGAGAATCAATGATGTTCCTAATAAAACATCATAGAATGTCAATGCTTTTAATAAAGATGACTTGAAGAAAATTATACAAGACTCTACTAATGCAACACTTTTATGCAGTAATCCTATATTGATGAGAGTGGATGAGCTTGAAAAAGAAGTTGTATATGTAGGGGAGAAATGATAAGATACAAAAAAAGTGCCCCCATCAACTACAAAGATAAAGGAAAAGGAATCACAAGATCTACAAAGAAATCAAAGTGTAAACTTGGAACAAAAGAATGCTACAAATGAGACACCATCTGTTATGCCAATTGTTGTCATATAGATGAAAGAGGTAGAAGAAAAATCTATAGATACATTAGTGCCAAGCCCAAATATTTTAGGTTTACAAGCTATAGTGATTGTTGAGAAGGATGAAAAAAAAGTGCATAAGGGTTAGGAAGAAAGTCATGTACCTATTCCACCATCATAGGGTGAAGTCTAGAAGGAAGGAGACAAGACTGAAGAGTTGAAGTTGGCTATTGAACATAAGGAGCAAGTTGCAATACAAACATTGGTTACCTTTCTAGTTTCTACTTCTCATCTCAGTAGTCACACTCTTGAAAGGCCAAGTACACATGCCACACCATTATAAATGTCAAGGTCGAGTTCCAGCATACCCAAGAGTGCTAAAGTTACATCATTTAAATATGTTAGTTTAGATGAAGTGATTATGCTAACAAAGTTTTATTTGAATACAATCACTATTTAAGAAATACGAATTCCTCAAGAAACTCTACAAACAAAAAAAAGGCAAGAAATCTTAGGTGAGAGCATAAGCAAAAGCAAGTTTTGCATGAAATCAAAGACATATTTTTTAATGGTTTTAGTCTCCCAGAAGTGAATGAAGATAAGCCTATAATATAGAAACTTATCACCATTGTCGACAAGAAAAAGGATGAAGACCTAGATTCTATTGTCAAATTATTAGAATGGTCAGGAAGGAAATTTCATACAAATCTTCTAGAAAAGATATCTAGTGCTATTGCACTAAGATAGGTTGATCTTGCAACCAAAATGGAAAGTGTGAAGAAGGTGTTAGAGAACATTTTCACTCGCTACACAAAGCTATGCAATGTTGATCTAGTCACTAAGGAAAATAAATAGGCTATTGACTAGTAGCAAGGAGATCTACAACTCATAGGTAGTACTTTAAAACTATTTCCTAGTAATAGTCAAATACACTTTTAGAGGTTAATGATGACTTAGACTAGGCTTATCGAGTTACAAGAAAAGATTCCAATATACAATCTACTATGATCAATATCTAGTCAATATTAACACCTCACATGGAAGTGTTATACAAGGATCTAGTCTTTGCAAATGCTTTGATGAAGAAAGATTCTCACCTTTCTACACGTAAAGGCTTAGCTAATCTATCTACTAATCTTGAAATATAGATTCATTCATTAGATGTTACATGTGATCACTAAGATGCAAAACTAAAGATTATCATGGAGCTACACAAACCATTCCTACACAAACACACTATAAGTGTACAACACAAATGACATTAGTGTCAAAAAAGGGGGATATAAAGTTTTGGATAAGTAATTTTATAAAATTTTGAAGGAAATTTATCAAGGCAACATATCCACTTAGTAGGAATAATGAATGAAGAAACAAAAGAAAAGTATTTACTCAGGGGGAGTAATAAGGTATGGAAGATAGACAACAATTTTGTAAACTTTGAAATTTTGAAGTTTTGTATTTAAGCCAAGAAATGCAGAAATATTACTTGACTTATGCATTAGATAAGAATGTATATGCCATGAGTGTGTTTTTTCCACTCATGTCAAAGTGGGAGGTTTTTAAACTTAGATTGGTTTTGACAAAGAAGTGACAAAACACTTAGTCATTATTTAGGACAGTAAAGTGCATGTTGAGCATAATTGTTTAGATAGTACATGCTGAGTAATATGATAGTTAGTGTTAAGCATTAGTATGTGTTGAGCAGTCAGTGCATGTCAAGTCATTCAAGTGCCAAGCTAATATAGGAAGTCAAGTAAATAGTATTATTGAGTGATTTTTGTGTTGAGAAAATAGAGTGTGTCGAGCTATTCAAAAGCTGAGTTACAACATTAAGAGCACAGTGAAGGCCATGTTGGAAATATTATGATAGGCTAAGTTACTAAGAGAGGAGGGGTGAATTAGTAACCAATAAAACTTAATACTTAATTAGCAATTACCGCTTCATGTATATTCTAATCTAATTGCATGCATGAGAAATTAAAAACATTAAAGCATACATAAAACTTTTTAACACACAATTTGGTGACCCAAAAACCTTCCAAATAGAAATTAAAACTAAGGTGGGGATGATACCCACAAGCTTTAGTATTGCAGTATAAAGTTAGCATGTTAAGGCTTACAATGATCACTTTTGATGTTCTACCCTATTAGGAGCAATAAGGACTACTAGGTCCATCTTAAAAAAGGATTTAAAAACATACAATGAAGTATGCACTTGATAAAGATATTTACACAAGATTGTTAGGTCTACCTTGTCAAAAGATTTGATTGATCCACCTATTAAGATGAAACAATAATTGATCTCTGATCTGCAACTTGGGTTGCTGAATAAGATTCCTCTGAGAGTAGAAATCACCTTGCTATGGTAGATAAATCTTTGTTGCTCCTTATATGATGTAGCCTTTTTAATTCACTTGTCTATTTTCCTTTTCTTGTTACATTATATCATTCCATATCATCTCATCATATTGGATGTGATACAATATGTTACATATATACCAATCAAATTTACAAATTACAAAGTTGGCCATGATACAAGTTTACACAAAATACACAAAGTTGTCCCAAATGAAGAAACTTAGGTTCTGAAGACTAGCTCAGTGAGGTTTTGATACTTGGCATCCACTAGCAATGCTTGAAATCATCATGCACTTGATAGACATAGAAGCCTATTCCATACTGATCACTTCCAAGTAGCCTTGAACTCAGTCTACGCTAGTGACTTGGTGAATACTATGAAACTTGGCATATAAACTAAATCATTCAATTCACACTGCATAGCTTAGTCAATGCTATCACTACAAGCTTGGGCCAAACTAAGTCACTTGGTTAACACTAAGTAGCTTAGTTAATACTAGACTCACATCACATCAACTATGAACTCGGTAAGCACTACACAACTTAGTTTGCACTGATAAACTCAACATACACTGTGATGCTCAATTTACACTACTAATCAATAACTTTGTAGTAACCACTCAGTGCAAACTAAATATTGTCCAAAGGACTTAGTAGAAACTATAGAAATTGGTAGCAACTAAAATGCTTGGTTAACATTGTTAACTATACAATATGCTCGATAGATACTTACAATCTAAATAAGTGTATGTCACTAATAACAAACATGACTAAAATGTCAACAATCTACCCCTTTGGCATTAGTGAAAAAACACTTATTAGTCAAAATTGAATTCAAAAAATTTTAGGAACACCTTTATCCATCACCTTATGTCTCCAACTCAATAGACTATACTATTTTTGAAATTTTTCAAAATTGGTTTTGTAAGAGATGTATTTCTGTACATGAATAATATAGTAATGTTCACCCATACATAATGCACAATATACTTTACATCTTTCTATACTTTTTCTCTTTTTTCACAATATATCTATATACATCTTCTCCCCCTTTTGACATTAATGCCAAAGATTTATGCTATATATATTATACAGTAATGCCAAATTGTGACAAGAAATCTAAATGTACCTTCAAGATAAGTGCCAAAGTCTTGTCCCAATTTTCTTGTAGCACCTTGCATGTGTACAATGAAATCTACACTTCTACTGATAGTTCTATCATATAGTCTGCAATGGAGAAGTTGTTGTCATCGACGAGCATTTAGCATGTTCAATGTGTTTTTGCAAGGCATCCATGTTTGGGAGAATCATATTCTATATATCTATAAATTTAGCTCTTATTTTTTCCTCTTTTCTTAGTAATTTTTCTTGCAAATTAGTCAGGAATCTGATCTTGGTGTAATGGGTAAGAGCTGTAGCTTGTGTCAAGTTGCAACTACTATGCACTTGCCTTCAAATCCTCATCAATCTTTAATAGTTTATCTTTTATTTCCTTAGTGAAAATTGATATATCATAGAGTTTACCAACTAATAAAGATACATTGTTGCAAGAGGTCTCCAGTGAGCCTAGAATAGTAAATAATTCTACTTGATGGATAGTAATTTGCTAAGCAATAAGTTTTCAAACCTTATTCTCAAATTTCTTCTCAGCTCTTTGCAACAATTTGTCTTGTCCTTTAAATCATTATTGAACTTTTGGACTACCTCTACTAACTGGTTCAAAATTGGTTAAGAAGTATCAACCTCTATGCTTAGAGCCTTTGGTAGGATATTCTTAGCATCCTCAATTATCTAGAATTCCTTATTCCTTTCTTCTCTAAGCCTCTGCTGCTTAGCCTTCTTTAGAAGAATTTCTCCAAAAATATGCATCTAATCATGATTGAGATTTGAGATGTCCCAATTAGTAATAACAATCTCCTCATCAAGATCTATTTCTTCTTCCTTTTCTTTTCCTTTACCCAAAAATCTTGTGCTTGATTGAGGCTTGGTCTCAACTATCTTTGCACTTATTAATTGCATGCTAGGAAGGGAAACAATTGTAGAAGTATTAGGACTCATTGAAAATGTAGCTACTACACTTATTGCCAAAATATTAATAGTAGAAGTACTTGGACTTACCAAAATTGATATAGAGGGAAGTGCTTGCTACTTGGTAGATGTAGTGCTTGTCACTTTTGTCAATGGGGTGCTAAGCTAGATGGGTGTAGAAATTGATTGAGTGCTTGTGCCAATTATGTTTATCACAATAAATCCTGCTAAAGCTTTCTCTGGGCTTGATTTTTTTAGTGCTTTTCTTGGAGAATGAGCAAATGAGGCTATGACTACTGCAACAATTTTCATTGGGTTAGTCTCCTCAATATCTTGTGCATCTTCCTCGGTAGCTTCTTGCCCTTGTTCCTCTTCTACTTTATCAAAAATTTTAACTTCTTTAGCATCAATTTTTTCATCCTTTTCTAGTTCATCATCTTTTTCACTAACACTAACTAAAAAATCAGTTGATTTGTGAAGAATATAAACATTCTTCCATGTGTTTGTAACATTCTTCACTACATGATCAATGTCTTTCAATAGTACAAGACAAGTGTTGAATCTAAAAGTGAGTTTTTCTTCATTTTTCTTTAGAGATTCCTTTATCTCTTTGTCATCTAAATTTGGCATGAGTTGCCTTAGGGTTTGCTCATATGTCTTTTGTAATCTTCATGACATTCTTGTATTTTTGCTTGACTTTCTCCATTAGAACATTTGGAATCTGTTGAGCAAGCTAGTCTAGGGAGCATTTCCACTTACCCAATTTAGTTATTAACATATCTTCTATTTTCTTTTGCTCTTCTATTGTCCTAGATTCATACTTAAGTGCCTTGAAATTTGTTATACCAGATCCTGATTCTAATTCTTTCATCCTTTTTTCAAAAGTAGGTGGAGGCTTATCGAAGATTACATATCCTCCTTCTTTATCTGCTTTCTTCCTAGATGATCTTCTAGAAAACACAACAATAGATGTCTTGGCAGTCTTGGTAATAATTACCTTACCTTTCTTCTTTAGTGACTCTTTATCCTTTGATTTCTCTTTATCTTCTTCTTTTTCTTCAATCAATAGAAGAGTGGAACTAGTTTTCAGTTTGGTAATTCCTCTTGTTTCCTTTGTTGACTGTCTGAGGGAGTTTGATTTCTAATTCAATTCTAGCCTTTACCTCATCATAAGTTCCAAAGTATGTACCTTTAGGATGAATAGGCTCATTAATCAATGCCTCAATAATGTCATTAGTTTCATCTATGTTTACCTCATAACCTAGAGGTTTTACCCATACTATCCTTGGTCTTACTACCTAAATATATATGTTGTCATAATCAACCATGAAACAAACATGATTTTTTTAGTCTTCAACTAGTTTCTTAGGAATCTTGAATCTTTTATTCATCTTTTCTTTGAATGCATCAAACAAGTTATCCATAATACTTGCATAGTTTTCTCCCATTTCAGCAATATACCCATTAATCTGATAAAGAACATGTACATATTTCCTCTAAACTACTATACCTTTAGATGGGAAGAACTTTTAAACATAGAAAAATAAACAGGTCAAAAGTGAACTAAACTTACATGGATTGTTCTTGGAACTTCTTATATGTTCTATTTTCTTGTTGAACCAGTTTAGCATCAACTCGGTAAGGTTAAGTGATAGATTATTCTTGACAAACTTGTAAGCCAAATCCACTACTTCACATGATACACTATTTAATCTACTTGAACTTCATATCTTGTGAATGATGTCATCTATCTTGAACTTGAGTTCCATGTCAGCAACATAGTTGATCTTCATTCCCCTTCCATCCCACTCGATAAGGGTTTTCTTCTCTAGTTCAACTTGACTTAGGGTTTTAGTCATTTTCACTTTTGTCAACATGGGAAGACCAATGATCTTGTGGATCATCTTCTTGGTTATCAAAATGGGTTGTTCCAACCATAGTTGACCATTGTGCACATGGCTAAGAATATATCTTATCCATTTTACTCGGAATTCCCATAGCATATGCAGAATGTGAGTTAAACCTTTGGTTTCAAGATGTTGGTGCTCAGGTTTCAACACACCATTAATTTATAAATCTTGCAACAATTGATCTATCTCCACTATTCCAATGTCTTGAATAGTACATTTGAAATGTGAATGAATATCATTGATTAATAGTACCTTCAGTAGAATTTATGACTGATCTTTGCTCAGATCTAGGGTTTCTACAATGGTAGGAGTCAACTTAAAGTCTATGCCCTCCATTCCAAGCCTCAAACTAACATGTCTGAACCTTTCATTGATTCGCTACTAGTGGATGCTATCTTTTCTTAGTAGAGTTCGAGAGAATATGGTAATCTTCAATACCAATTTTTTCAAATCACTTGAATGCTTTAAAATCACTCTACACAGATAGCTCTCAAAAATTTGTAGTGAGAAATGACTTTGAGTTCACCCTTTTTCATCAAATTTTTTTATAAATACTTGTTATGATTGTTCACTCAAATGATAGATTGTCATCCACTTCACTTTGCATTGAATTCTCGGTAACCACATAGAACCTAGTTACTCTTGATTTTGATTAGCAGGGTCTACAACCCGACCTCACTTAGTAAGATAGTAACTCGACCTCACTCGATAATGACTGGCATCTTTTACATAATAATCCCTTTGCATCTTGAATGCTGATTTAGATCATTCAATCTACTAACTGGAACTAATGTGAGATGTTTCCTTTAGAATCTTACTTCTAGTTCTCCTATGAGAGATCACGTGGAAATGGTGGAGTCACCCAATTCTTGAGTGACATCTTCATTAGTGCTCAGACTTGTATTTTTAGAAGTTTTTGGAATCCACTATTGTCTCATTTTCTTTCTAATGTTATCAGCTTTTGCCTTCTTTTCATCTTCAATTATTCCAGTATTCATATAGTGTTTGGCAAGATGACCAAGTTCTGTAAAAATGAAACATCTTCTAGTAGTATCTCTTGTCCTCATATGATGTTCTACACAATTCATTCCAATGTGTCCAAATTCTCCACAATAATGACATCTGCACCAAGTGTTATAGTCCCAACCAAATATAGCTTTTAAAATTTTCTCTACTAGGTTCAATATCTTAGTCTTGCATTCTGATGACTTGTGCCCATGCTTCTTACATTTATCCCTATGTTCATGCTTATTACAATTGTAGTGTTTTCCATTGATTTTTTCTTTCCCATTGTTCCAACATTTGTTTGATGTATGACCTATATTTCCATAATGACTATGAGTAGGTCTTTGATTCTTTTAAGCTCCTTGCTTGGATGATTCACCTTCTTCTATATATCCAATTCCTGCTTTTCCCTTTTGTCTGTAATGAATTTTCTCATTCAACTGATTCATATTTTCTTGAGATTTCATCATCCTCTCATTGGTTTACCTTTTAGTGTTTAGATCATTCTACAATATTTCATTCTCGAATCTTAGATTCATGATTTCTTCATTTGTATTGGTAAGCTGATTAATGAAGTTTGTCTGTTGAAGGGATAAGTGGTAAATTTCATTGTTCTTTCCTTTTATCTCTTCTTTTATCTTATTTTTCTCTTCTATGACTTCACACAATCTTACTGAATAAATTTCTTGCTCTCTTCTTAATTTTCTTACTTCTTCTTGAAGAGTACTATTCTTTTCAAATAGTTCTTTTATTGCTTCATTAGCTTTAGCTAAATTTCTTGAGTGAATGTCTTCAATTCTTTCTTCAATGTAGAGTTGATCATTCATCTAGATTGCAATACCTTTTCTTGTTTTTAGGGATTGAGAGAGTTTTTCTTTTGCTTTCTTGAGTTGTCCAATAGCCAATTCCAAATCTAATTTCTCATTATCAATAGCCTTGTCAAGTTTGAATACCTCCATTGCTTTTAATCTTTGCTCAAGTTGTTAAACTTTTCTCTAAGAACCACAAAACTCTGATACTAGTTGTTTGAAATATTATGATAGGCTAAGTTACTAAGAGGGGAGGGGAGAATCAGTAACCAATAAAACTTAATCCTTAATTAGCAATTAATTTTTCATTTATATTTTGATCTAATTGCATGCATCAGAAATTGAAAATATTAAAGCATACAAATACTTTTAATACACAATTTGGTGACCCAAAAACCTTCCAAATAGAAAGTAAAACTAGGGTCGGGATGATACACACAAGCTTTAAAACTATAGTATAAATTTGGCCTATTAGGGCTTACAATGATCACTTCTGATGATCTACCCTATTAAGAGCAATAAGGAGTGCTAGGTCCACCTTACAAAAGGATTTACATACAATGAAGTATGCACTTGGTAAAGAGATTTACACAAGACTATTAGGTCTACCTTGTCAAAGGATTTGACTAATCCACCTGTCAAGATGATATAGTAGCTGATCTTTGATCTAAAACTTGGTTTTCTAAATGAGATTCTTCTAAGTGTAGGAATCACCTTGCTATGATAGATAAATCTTTGTTGCTTCTTATACTATTGTAGCCTTTGTAATTCACTTTTCTATTTTCCTCTACTTTTTACATTATATCATTCCATCTCATCTCATCATATTGGATGTGATAAAATATGTTACATATATACCAATCCAATTTACAAATTACAAAGTCAACCACAATACAAGTTTACACAAAATACACAAAGTCAACCCAAATGAAGAAACTTGGATTTTGAAGACTAGCTCAATGAGGTTCTAATACTCAACATCCACTATCAATGCTCAGCATTGTCATGCACTTGGTGATCACTTCCAAGTATTCTTGAACTCAATCTGCACTGGTGACTCGATGAATACTATGAAACTCAACATATAAATTGAATCACTTGACTCACACTGCATAACTCAGTCAATGCTTCCATTACAAGCTTGATATAAACTGATTTAGTTGGTTAATACTGAGTAGCTCAGTTAACACTAGACTCACATCACATCAACTACAAACTTGGTAAGGACTACACAACTCAATTTGTACTAATAAACTTGCCATACACCATGATTCTTAATTTACACTACTGATCAACAACTTTGTAGTAACTACTCAACGCAAACTAAATACTATCCAAAGGACTCAATAGCAACTGTAGAACTCAGTAGAAGCTAAAATTCTTGATTAATACTATTAACTATACAATATGATTAGTAGATACTTACAATCTAAATAAGTGTATGTCACTAATAAAAAACATGATTGAAATGTCAACAGGCCAAGCATCAGAGCCTTTGGATGCTAAGTGAGTAGTTTATAACATAGATGTTTTTAATGGTACAAAATTATATGTAAACCATTTTTGGGTCAACATAATCATAATTTCAATTGTAAGAGATAAGTATGGATTCATATTACAAATCCCTATGCAATACATGCAACGAATCAGATTAAGGGAAGCATTAGGCAGTAATAAGGATCAACCTCAATAATTGATTCTTACCTAATCCATCACCACCAATTTTTATTTAAGAAGGATAAACCATAAGAAGTTTATGAATGTGAGAGGAGAAAAATGCTAAGATTTTAGAGGGCATTCATGGTGGTTTATATGGCTATGACAGAGTTATACATTGCAGAATTAGTGTGAGAAGAACAAAGTAAAGAACACTAGTACATTTTGGCAAGTATGTGACTACGTGACTAAAAATTTTAGTCACACCACTAAAAATTTTAGTCATGTGACTAAAAGTAATCACATTTTACTATGTCTTTGCAATTTATAGTTATAGGTGACTAAATGAGGGACTAATTTGGTTATTAGGTGAAATCACAAGATCAACCAAATAGAAATGACTAGATAAGTGATTGGATAATTAGTCACCTAAACACAAACTACCAAATAATAATTAGTCATTTGTACATCCTCTATCTCTAAGGTCTATTTATTAATGGATTAGGTTAATATTATTTTCCATAACTCATTCATGGCCCTCAAGGACCTTCTCTTTCTTACACTAATTGTGGTTCCAATTTACATCTTCTAGGATACAAGACATGTTGATAAATGGCTTGAGAGATTGTATTCATCATTTTGGGCCTTTCAATCAATATTGCAATTGATTTAGTTTTCTCTAAGAGACATATTAATAAATGGGTACTAGATCAATATTTTTCTTCTTCTTAATTTGGTTCTCTTCCATTTATATTACTCATTTAGATTCTTAATTGTTTTTGATTAGATAAATAGGTTTTACAAGGAACCTGAAACTCGAAAGTTAGTACATAAGAAGGCTGATAATAAGCATTAAGCCCAGCCAAAGGAAAGAGTACTGAGAAAAGACCAGGAAAAGGAAACAATCAAAGCCACAGCCAAAAGCTAGAAGAAAAAGCCAAAAGACAGTGATAAACAAAAGAACAGGCAAGAGTTATTCCTCGTTCTTTTTCTCCAAATCATGCATCACCTGAGTAGCCTCAAAGGCCTATTGATTCTCCTCCATTTCCATCTGTTGTGCCCTTTGATTCCCCTGGTCCTAAGCAGGAGTGGAGTTGTCCTTTGCAGGGTCATCCTCCGTTCTGGCCTCATCCCTGTCATTTCCATCCTCATCATCGTGCATTTCTCTGCCTTTGATCTAGCCCATGAGAGAGATGATGTTGTTGATGGAGCTTAATAAGGAAAACATCTAATTCGCAAGGTTGTGATTATAGTTTTCTAGATTGTGTATCCTCCGTTCTACTAGAGTGAGCCTATCAGCCGAATTTGTCTTTCTGTTGGCATCCATTCCTTTCCTTGTTGCCTCAATGTGTTTCACCTAGTCTTTAACCTCCTCAAGCTCATGGAAAAGCCATTTGATTGATTTGAAATTATCAATCATGCTATTGCGAGCATTATTTAAAAGGTTCATCCCTATCTCCCTGGCTCATTCCGAAATAGCCACAATCACTGAATCAGTGAATTCTTCCAACCGCTGCTCTTCTTGATTATCCACGAGGATTTGGGGATTCATGGCCTCCTTAAAGATTCCCATTTTGGTGGTCTTGACATTGAAGTTGATCCATGCTTTCCTCCTGTTATTGGTTTGCACTTCCCCTTTCGTGTACCCAGCTTTTTCCTCTTTCTGCTCCTCAGGGTGGAGATGGACAGGAGAAAGGGGCAGCACAGATGCCTCCTCATATTGAGAGCGCACATCCTCTAGACTCTCCCTCTTGTGCTTCTTCCTTCCACTATCCTCCTTTGTTTCCTCCTACGTCTCCTTCACCACCTCCTCAGACTCGGGATCCTCCTCATCTTTGCTACTTCCCTCCTCAACCTTCTTAGCCTGCTTCTGCCCAAGATCCCTAGGGCTTTTTTTGCTTGGGGTTATGGGGGGGGGGATTTTTTGACATGATAAGTCGCTACTTTCCCTAAAGAGGAGATCTTACCTTTCTCAGAACTAAGGCTCTGAATATCAGCCGAGTCAGAGGAGTGACTAGAACTTCTAGACTCCACTATCTCTATCTTAGGGGAGGCATTGCTAATAGTCTGAGCTTTGAAGTGCTCATGGATAAGTAGCAGCAGCCCCTCATGTAGAGCTAGGTTTGCAATGGGCTTCTTTTTGAAGCTATCCATCACCTTACTCAAAGAGGTTAATAGATAAAAAGGGAAAGAAATTTTGGCTTTCTTCTGAAAATGATTTAAAATAATAAAGTGTTGGGTTCGAGCTCTATCAAACCTTGGGTCCAAAGTGATATACTCAATAACAGCTTTTAGAACATACCTCCACTGCTTCTTCATGGAGTCGAGGACATAGTAGGTGTCAATTTTTTTCAATGCCTTCAATTCCTTCTCACTCTCCATAAAATCCCTAACCACATTGGCTAAGAGCTTCTTATCCCTAAAGAATTTGAAACCCTCAATAGGGATCTCGGTGACAGCTGTGATCACCTCCTCCGTTATCCAAAAATTGATGCCATTCACCTTAACCCTGCCATCTTTCCAAGACCCCACCATACTATTGGTCACCTCCTGATCAAAACCGTGTAGCTTCATGAGATACTTGGTTACCCTACTATCATCCAGCTTTTAACAAACTTTAGGCTTGCTTCTCCATTTCTCAAAGTCTCCCACCAGCTCCTTTCTGCATCTCTCACCCACCATCTCTGCACACTGCACACCCACTTTACTCATAAGCTCTTCACTGTGAGACTGGAATGGACCACCGAGATTAAGCAAAGAGCAGAGAAAAATAACTTTTTTTTTGCCCTTGAAATGATTACAATAAACAACCCACAAAGCGTGGCAATTAATCAATGAAGGATATCTGCATTTACAAATTCCTGCTCTTCTATTATGAAAAGTACCCATATATCTTAACCCTTTCATATTCATAATTACAACTTGATATCCTCTGTACTTCCTTGGATTTTAGCCAAGTTGATATAACACTTGACGTCTGCCAGCAAAGAAGTTTCGAGAAGCCAAGTCAATTTTTTGTTTGTGCCGACCCCTATATTTGCCAACCTGTTGGCAATCGGGTTTGCTTCCCAGAAAGTATGGGTGACGTGGAATTTTGTGAATTTGGAAAGGGTCTCTCTAGTCTCACTGATAAGATTTGCAATTGTCCAAGATGGATACGAATTGCCATTGATGCACTTAATAATGTTATTTGCGTCCCCTTCTAGCCATAAATTGGTGACCCCAATTTCAAAAGCTAGTTTAATAACATTACACATGACGTTGGCTTCCACAAAATGATTTGTTTGGAAACCCAACGGGAGAGCGAAAGCTGCAATACTATCTCCATTTTCATTTCTAACCACACCTCCACTACCTGAGGATCTAGGGTTTCCCTTGGAGGCTTCATCGAAGTTGGCTTTGTGCCAGTCTTCAGGTGGGAGGAGCCACTTGGCTTCCTATCTTTTTCTAATTTTGTCTTTTACCTTCTCCTTATTCTTGCCTCCTGTCTCAAAAGCTCCCCCCTTCCTCATGGAAAACTTTTCCTTTATGTTACTAAAGATCTTCCTTCCAACAACCAAATCCGGCTCCTCCTTGTCTCTGAAAATCTGGTTGTTTCTCTCTTTCCATATGCTCCAACAAAAATGGGGTAGGAGCCAGGAGCTGATTTCCTCAAAGGAAGACCCATTGCACATACCATGCCATTGGAAGAAAAAGTCTAGGAGGTTGGAAGGAATGCACTAGCTGTGATAAGGTCCTGGGTGAGGAAGTCCCAGACAGTCCTGGAGTAAGAGCAAAGAACAAACAAACGATTTCCTGTCTTTGACTCATCTTTGCATAAAACACATCTACTGGGCATGATATGACCTCTTTTAATGAGATTTTCCTGGATGAGATTTTTGTCTTGAAGTGCCAACCAAAAAAACATGTTGACTTTTGGCATTAGGCCTGGAAGCCAGGCCCTCGACCAAGGGGGGGACACTTTTGTACTCCATAAAGTAGAGTACCTAGAGGTAACCGAATAGAGCCCATTGGCATTATCCCTCAAAACCATTTTATCCTTGTTGGTGCTGAGGGATAAGGAATTAAGCATGATCATAATTGGTTTAAGGTCCTCTAAGATAATAGAAAGGTCCTTCCATCCCTGTTCAGTCCTATAGTTGCTGACTTTGTGCCCAAAAAGGTTGATGCAATCATTAACCCAAACACCATAGCTAGGGTTATTAATGAGGGGGCCCTGAGGAAGCCAACAGTCCATCCAGAATAGAATGTTCTCCCCATTTCCTAACTTCCAGGAGACCTTAGAGTTAGCCAAATCCCTGGCTTTTAAGAAGCCATTCCAAACAACTGAGCCTCTGGGGATATCCTCACTGAAAAGAGTGAACTGAAAAGAAGGCCTTTTTATATACTTGTTCACCATAGTGTCTCTCCATTCCCTCATCCTACTAAAGATGTGCCAAATTTTCTTTGCCAGGAGGGCCTTGTTGATATGAGTGAGCTTCCTGATTCCTAGACCACCATTCTTTTAGGGAGACAAACTTTGTCCCAAGAAACAAGGGGGTACCTTTTAATCCTTTCAGTTCCCATGCATAAAAAATCCCTTTGGATTTTTTCCATCCTCTTGGCATATTTTTTGGGTATGGTAAAAAGGCTCAAGGCATATATTGGCAAGTTTTGAAGGATGGATTTAACTAGTTGACATTTTCTAGCTTGGCTTAGGGAGGCTACTTTCTAGCCAGCCAACTTCTTATTGAACCTATCCAATATGTCATTCTAGAAGGAACCAGAGGGGGAGGTGCTCAAGGGGAGACCAAGGTAGGTAGAAGGAAGCTTTCCCACCTAACATCCCAAGATTTTGGAGATTTTCTGTTGTCTTCCCTCCAGAGTGTTGATAAAGAAAATAGAGCTTTTGTCCCAATTGATGACCTGCCCTGACCCTCTGGAATAAGTGTCCAAAGTGTCTTTCAAATCCTTGGCCTCCCTGACCGAAGCCTCTCCTCCTCCCATAATGGTATCATCAACAAATTGCTAATGTGTGAAGGGGGTGCATTTGCAAGAAGGTTTAAAGCCTTTGATCCTCCCTTCTTTCTTTTTCTTCTCCATGAGCCTTCCAATACATTCTGCCAAGATGATGAAGAGAATCGGTGATAGAGGATCCCCCTAACAAAGGCCTCTAGTAGGTTTGAAGAAATTAGAGGGGTATCCATTTGACTAAAACAACTAGCAAGGGGGTGGTGACCAACTGGGAAATTAGCTTGCAAAATTTGACATCAAAGCCAAAAGCCTTCAACACCAACTCCAAAAAGGACCAATCCACCTAATCGTAAGCTTTACACATGTCAATTTTGATTAACATCCCTTCTCTCTTACTAGCTTCCATAGAGTGAATCATTTCATGCACCATGATAATCGAATCTAAAATCTGTCTACCCAGGACAAAGCCTATTTGTTGTTGAGAGATAATCTGGGGGAGAAGCTTAAGTATCCTCAAAGTGAGAACCTTCAAGATGATCTTATAAAATGAGTTGCATAAGCTAATGGTTTTGAACTTATCTAGAGTGTCAGCCCCTGGCACTTTGGGAATAAGAACTAAGAATGTGGAGTTGATTTCCTTCAAAATGCTTCTGGCTATAAAGAACTCCTAAACTGCCTTAACAACATCCTTCATAATGATAGGCCAGTATATTTGGGAAAAGAAGGTAGGAAAACCATTAGGTTCAAGTGATTTATCTGTCGGAAGAGAAAAAAGAGCTTCTCTCACTTTAGAATCAGAAGGAATGGCCTGGATCAGATTATTATGGTGCAGTTGGAGGATCTAAGGGATACAAGAGACAATGTCGTCCTGGTCCACCTTAGAGTGAAAAGGATCCCAAGAAAGAAGGGAGGAGAAGAAAGAGACAGCTTCAAGTGAAATATCATCTTCCTTAGTCAACATACCCTGATCTTTCTTCAGGCCAGAAATCATGTTGTTAGCTCTATGTTTAAGAGTGGATAAATGGAAGAACTTTGTGTTCTAGTCTCCTTCCTTAAGCTAATTGATTCTAGATCTTTGCCTCTAGAACTTTTCCTCTTTACTAATGATGTCATGTAAATTAGACAGGATGGATAGTTCTTCTTCTCTACTCAAGGCATCATACCCATTTTCCTGAATGGAGGCTTGGATGGAAGAGAGATTAGAAGAAAGATTCTCTTTCACAGAGAATAAATGACCAAAATATGACTTATTCCAAGCTTAATCATCCTTTTAACATTACTAAGTTTTCTAGCTACCTTTAACATAGCAGTGCCTTCCACATCTATGCTCCACTAGCCCTTAATTCTCTCTAGAAGGTTAGGGTGGGAGGTCCACATTTTCTTGAAATGGAAGGGAGGAGGTTTATAGGGGTCAAAAGGGACAATCAAGAGGGAGATGGGGGAGTGGTTGGACCCAATTCTAGGCAAAAGAGCTAATTTGCAAGAAGAGGACTGCAGCCAATCAGGAGAAATGAGGGCTCTATCCAGTCTAACCTAAATACACTCCTTGCCTAAGCATTTATTGGACCAAGTAAAGTCACCACCCATAAGGTCCAGACGCAGAAAATCCAAATCATTAATGAAGTTAGAAAGATCATGCTTGCTATCCTAGTCCTGAGGCAGACCACCCTTCTTTTCCTTATCCAAAAGAGGGGTATTGAAATCTCCCTTAATGATGCCTTTTTCCAAGTTACTATTCTGAACCAGCCCTTATGCTCTAGACTAGTAGGATTTTCTTTCTCTCTTGTTGTTGGGGGCATAAATGTTGAGCAAGAACCAAAATTCATTGGAATGAATATTGTACACTTTACAAAACAGAATGTTACCTGCATTGGAAACCGATTCCACCCTAAAAAGATTTGACTTGTATAAATTTAGCAAGCCCCCAGAGGCTCCATCAGAGTTCGAAACCTCACCGCTCATCATGTTACTGAACTCTATGTTTCTCAAAAAATCCTTTTTCATTTTTGTTTCTTGGATCATCAAAATATCTGGTCTCTAGTCTCTAATCAAATTCCTAATGATTTCTTGTTTATGGGCACCATTTAGGCCCCTAATATTCCATGAGATGATCTTCATTTTTTACTCTTGGAAAAGTCCTTCAGGGTGCTTTGGCACCCATTTTCCTTACACCTTCTGGTCTCCTCTTCTCTGGACTCCCTTTCTAATTTCCTGCCTACTTTGGTTGTAGAGCCCACATCTGGTTTGCAACTGCTCTTGGTCACCACTGGAGAAGCCTTGGATAGATCTCTAATTTGGTTCTTCCTAAGTATCTCTCCCTTCTTTTCAAACTTCAAGGATCTAGAAGCCTTATTAGCATTCCTTGGGGTGCTGTGAAGATCAACCCTTTGGTCCTAATCTTTCACCAAGTCCTCCTTATTTCCTATTCTAGTTGCTGCATCTCTAGTGGAGATCAAGTTTTCCTCTGGGTCCTAGAAGATGATAATTTCCTTATTTTCTCTTTCCTTGATCTCTTCCGTGGAGCCTAGAACCAGCTATTCCTCACTGGGGAGAAGGTCCAAACCAGCCTCCTGAAGACCTTTCTACAAGACATCCTTAACTTCCTCTTCTCCAAGCTTGAGGGTCCTTTCCTTGACCTGATCATCCCCTAATAGCTGGGGTTTGGTTAAAGTTAAAGAGGAACTAGGTCCTGACTTGACTAGTTCTCCTTCTTTACTTGTCTTTCCCTGAGGTTCTAGGTTTGTCCTCTTTGGGGTTTCTACTGCATATTGGGTCTCCAAAGATAGGTCTTTCTGGCCTTGTGCAGAGGTCTTCTTTTCCAAACTTTCTTCATCCTTAGTTGAGAAGAAGAAGGAGGATTCTTCTTTCTAGTCATCTTAGATTTTGGGCACTGAAATGCCTTGTGACCGATTTTTAGACAGTGAAAACACCCAAAAGGAACACTTTCAAAGTCCAGTTGTTGGATATGGGTTCCAAGTTTGGACTAAAAACAAACCACCTCGAGCATATCCTCCCCTTCCCTCACTCCAATGTAGATCCTTGCATAAGTTAGCCTACTCTTCGAAGCAGTGATCGGGTCAATGGAGAGAAGCTCTCTGAAAGAGCTGGCCACTCCCTTGAAGACATCCTCATTCCAAAACTCCAATGGTAGCTTTGGGAATCTGACCCATACCAGAGCTTGCTGGAGGAAAGATTCGTTTAAGTCCAATTGGGACGACCATCTCTGAAGCATGAGGGTGGCCCTTCCAAAGCTCTAGGGACTTTCACATAGAATGTTAGCCATGTCCTCTTGATAGGTGAACTCAAAAGAGAGAAAACCCTTAGCCATTGCTGTGACACTGACCTGACCTTTCGAGCTCCATTTTTTCAGAGTGTAGGCTTGGACCACATCAATATTTGGTCTTGGGCCAATAAAATTTCTGACGAGCGTTGAGGACATAGAGGCAATGCTATGATCAACAATCTCTTCTGGAATAACGATCGTGCAAGATCCTTTTTCCAGACCTGACACAACCTTAACTAGAGGGAAAGAGGATTTAACTAATGGCTTGACTCCAAAGAGTGAGGCCCAACGCTTTGGGAGATCCCCTGGTATGTCCTCACATGGATCCTCATCTTCTGACTCCTCCCCGATGCCTACCTAGATCCCCTCCTATGTGCCTGGTGATCGAGGTCCGCCTCCTTGTGAATTCCTGCCTGTCTCTAGATTTGAATTTTGAACTTGCGCTCCCACTCCCATTAAGAAATTATTTTAGATTCTTAATTATTTATTTTAATATTCATAATTAAAAAAATTAATAATCTATAACTATTAGTTAAAAACATAGTTTTTTTTTGGATAATTTATTACCTAATTAAAAATATATTCAACATGTAAATGCTATTATTTTTGTACATTATAAGAAGGTGGGTATGCATTTTCATTTGGAGGGAATTTCGGATCATTGATTTTTTGAAAATTGAAGAAATATTTTTAGCCATTTTCCCTCTAGGTTAAGTAGATATGCATTTTCGCAAGGCTTTCTCCACAAAAGTCTATTTTGAAGTCTTATACTATTTCATTTTGACAACTCTTTTTGTATGCATTCATCTTTTCTAGAGTAACAGTTTTCAACAACTAATCTCCATGTCTATAGTTATACAAAATACCTTGCATTAAAATATTTTTTTGCTAAATAATATAAGTTCTAAAGTCTCTTGAAACTCTAATGTTTCCTTCTTTTTTACAATTGTTATTTTTTCAAATAAATTTTTTATTAAATATTATAAGTTCTAAAGTCTCTTGAAACTCTAGTGTCTCCTTTGTTTTTACAATTGTTATTATTTAATAAATAAGGAATCAACTATTTTAAGTAAATAATATTTCTCAAGAATAATATTGTTTGTAAGAATAATAATATTTAATAAATTTTATTATTACTTAAATTATTTTTAATTATTAATGATCTTAAATTAAAAAGAAAACCAAAAATACACAATTTTTCATTATGTAGGAAAAGGAAGAATGGTGACAAAGAGTGGAATTTATGGTGGAAAAAAAAAAAGGAATGGTGGAAAAGGGCTAGGAATCGCCAAGCAGTATGGGATAGGGCAACAGATTTGAGTATTTTCAATTCAGTTCATCTCCAAAGCTACATCTAGCCACCATTTGCACAAAGTAGCAATGGTGTGAGAGCTACACATCTATTATTGAAAATGAGAGGATTGTATAGTTCTAAATGGATGTTTTCATGTCATCATTTCAAGGAATTCATTAATGAAGGTAATATCCATTGTAGTGTTCAAATTTTTTATTCATCTTCATTGATAAATTATAGGGTTTTCTTAATTCACTGGTTATGAAAGTTGAAAATCATTGAAGGGCATACTTTCATTTGTCTATACTGTATTTGATTTTGTGCACAAATTTTCTTATATTTTGATTCAAAATTCAAACTTATGGACTAAGATTATAGAAGAAGATGTAACGGGTTATTAATTATATTTCCTCAAATAGTTCCATCTCCTCACCGTGAGAGATCCATCCTATCAAAAGGAGACCCCATTCACAAAAAATAGGTTTGGTTCTATCTACAATATTGAAATGAACTCTTGAGCTCCATGAGCACTTTGTAGATCCAATCTCTTAGATTTTTACTCATAGTTCTAGCATATTAGATCTATACCTTAGTGGTTATGTTGATTATTGTCAATTATATTCCTTTTGCCCTAGTTTTTACTTATAATCAATTCATTTCAAAGTCAATAGTTTGAACCTTATTGTCCAACAATTTGAGCCCAACTCTCCTCAATAGGTTTGAGTTTTGGTCAATTGAATAATCCTTCATTGTGAGTCGATGTGAATGGACATGATTCCTAGTATCTAGATTAGTGGATCCCTATCTCTCTACTTCACATAGAGATACATAAAAAACCCTTAGTCTCCCATGAGGTTATTTTAGCGTTCATGATAGTTAGTGATATTAGGTTTCCTATGTATGAAAGAAAAACTTGCTTGACCAAAACAAATTAGTTTAATACAATGGTGATTATTTGTTGTCTAAAACTAGTTTGTTGTGACATTTTGTCAATTGCAAACCCATAATCAGGGACACCATACAAAAATGAAAAGAATATTGAACCTTCTAGACTTAGTTAAACACTTCAACAACTTAATATATACTAGAGAAGAAATAAATTGACATAATTGGTATTGGCTTGAAAATTCGGTAAAATTATATGTCTCTCTCATCATTCTTTTGTAGAGTGAAAGCTCAAATGAGGTGTGAGCTAAATGGAAATCTCCTCTAGATAAATTGATAAACTAAATGATTTTCATACTTGAGGTAACACAAGTTAGAACAATCTTTTGTAAACTGAAAGCCCATATAAATCCATTGAAGAAGCATTGGTCAAATGGACTTAAAAAGCATATTTGGTAGATTATAATTCATCTTATTTTGTAACATAAACATCAATTCCACTTATTCTATCTTGCAATGGGCTCAATGTTTTTTTTGCTAATTTCTGGCAAGCCAGCAAGAAAACAACTAGATTGTTATAAATGATTTTTTGTCCATAACAAAATTCTTCTTATTCTATCTTTGATTAGGTTCAATGTTTTTCTGAGAGGCCCAACATTTCATAATGCCCTGAACTATATAGTATATGCAACACTTAATCCCCAACACTTCAGATTTAAATAGCCCACCCAGAAATAATATGGAAAAAGATAAAGATATGTTTGTTGAAAGGAAATGAACAAAAAAGTTAAAATTTGTAAATTAATTTACCACAAAATCAAGGAGATTTAGTACCTCCCATTTTAATTAATGTTCTAGTTATCTAAATTTTGTCATAAATCCATAAGTAGCAATTATTATAATTGTAGATGCAAAGCTAAGGAAAGGCTCAGCTACATAAGTTATGCACCGAGTCATTTCATCCACATATAATAAACTTAGATAGATGACATAATAGAATTCTAATCAAATTTTAACTAGCCAACACTACTGAAAAGCAATGATCATCAATCAACTATTTAAAAATTAAGTAGGCTAGCTTGCCAAGAGCACTGAGAGTAGATAAAATTCAAATTCACAGAGTTGTGCCTAAGGCATAAATGGTGAGGAAAACACAAAAAAATATTAAAAGATAAAATGTCAGCCTATAGCCTACAAGTAGAAATAAAAATACCAAATAGAAATTTTGCATTCTATAGCCATCGATACAAGACATAACACCTCAATAATAAAAATGCTATTTTACATGGAATGTTGTTCTTTGAAGCCTTCTTTGGGTGTAGCAAATTCTATATTAATGAAAACTCAAAAGTTAATACTAGGAAGTAGTAGGATTGGTGCTTAAGAAGCCACTTATCTATTCATGTTGTTCTATTAGTCAAGTTGCCAATATAATAGATGTGCATGTTGCAAATCATGGATGGAAGTACATCGTAATAACTTATGGATGTTTTCATATATACTCAACTATCATTGCATTTTAGTTTTATACAATTAGGCTTCTAAAAGTATCACAACTGTTCTTTATCGTAATGATAAAAGAGTAATTGCTAGTACAGTAACTGCAAAAAGGCAAATCTATCATTTCATCTGAATTTCATTTTCCCATTTAATATTCTTGAAAAATACTATTGTTTCAAAATCAACACAATAATTCATTAGGGCATATGGGCTGCATGGATAAACCTTTGAAGCACTGTCATGGTCCAATCTAATCTTGATTGTTTATATTTAGTTGTAATATTATCCTTATGTACTGTTAACCAACTATCATAACTGAATTCTAGTTTTCTACATTTAGCTTTCAATCATTGATGTCCCTATTATCTTTCCAAGCATGCAATATTTAAAGATGCCAAAAATATTTCTTTTTAATCTCAACACTCAAATGTAATTTATCCTTGTTTGTATCCTGATGTCAACAGGGATGATGCTTTCATGGATTATCTAGCTTGTCCCAAGATTGACAAGAGCATTAATCACAACACATTCTGATGAATAACAAACAAATATAGAGCAATCATTTTAGATAGATGAACTCTCACAGCTACAAACTTTTAACAATTCTTTCAAATATCATCCTTATTCTTCTTCTTTCTTGTCCAAGAGTGTGGCAGTGAACTCATAGATTGTCTTGCCATGATTTACAAATTTACAGTCTCTTTATTTTGTCATTGTATGCTATAAAAAACTTACATCTCATCTCTCACAATTAAAGTGAAATAATTCTAATTTTTTAAAACTAGGCATGAAATAAGTTTAAAATTCTAATTTTCCAATATCTTTTCATCTAAATGGTCATCATTTGGAAGAACTTTCTCAAAGTTTGCAACAACTTCCAGTGTTGGGGATTAAGTGTTACATATACTACACTCGATCTTAATTTAGATAAGATTCATCATACACTGTACTTAATATTATCCAATAATAATAATTAAGATCCATCGTTATCTAAATTATGATTGATGGGTCTTTGTGCCTAAGTTGAAGCATGAAACTATTGTTCATTCCAACCCCATCTTTAAGCCACAATTTCAGTAAATTATGCTCAACAGATGTCTTCATATCGTTAGAGTAACCTCTTCCACGAGGAGTGTCACACTACCTCAAACATTTATTTTAAGATATACTAGATATACTAAATATTAAGACTTGAAATAATTTTCTTAAGAAAAGGGTTTCATAATTTGAACATGTCCATTTTATGAAGGCCAAAAATTCATCAAAAAAATCTAGCTGCATTCCCACTGGCCTACTAGACACTTGCAAAAAAATAATGAGCCTAATCAAAGAGAGAATAAGAAGAATTCTGTTATGGAAAAAAAATCATTTATAACAATCTAGTTGTTTTCTTGCTGGCTTGCTAGAAATCAGCAGAAAAAATTAAGCCTATTGCAAGACAAAATAAGTAGAGTTGATGTTTAAATTCCAAAATGAGAGGAATTATAATCTTCCAAAAATGCTTTTTAAGTCCATTTGACCAACGTTGCTTCAATGGATTTATATGGGCTTTAAATTTTCAAAAGATTTTTCTAACTTGTGTTACCTCAGGTGGTATGAAAATCATTTAGTCTACAATTAATCTAGAGGAGATTGCCATTAAGCTCACACCTCATTTAAGCTTTCAATCTACAAAGGAATTATGAGAAGGATATATAATTTTATGAGTTTTCAAGCCAATACCAATTATTTCAATTTATTTCTTCTCTATGATACATTAAGTTGTTGTAGATTTTAACTAAGTCTAGAAGGTTCAATATTTTTTCAATTTTTGTAAGGTGTCCTTGATTATGGGTTTGCGATTGACATTAAAACAAACTAGTTTTAGAAAAGAAATAATCACCATTGTCTTAAACTGATTTTTTGTAGAAGATATAGGCCCATAAACTTATATCTTATGCAGCTACAAATGCCATGGCCATCCATAAGCTACTAGAAAAATACAATAAAGTTCATAAATCTGCAAATCTATGATTCTCCTCAGCTTATCTTCTATTTCTTTACAACCAATTTGCACAATGATATTATTTGATTTTTTGGGCTTACATTTTCTCAATACTATATAGGTCGGACATATTTCAACCTACACTCCAATCTTTAATTCTAGAAATATGATGGTTATCTGTCAAGATCCATAGTTGATTTTGTTTCCAGTGAATATGGGTGTCCAATATTAGCAGTTAGCAACCTTGCACTTCATACTAAGGTTTACAATATAATTATTTGATTTTGATTTGCTGGCATAGTTTCATCCAAATGCATTCATCTTCTTTTGGATATGATTTCAGCTTTTAGAACTTAGATGGTAAATGAGATTATGTTGAGTTTACAATGTACAACTTACAAGCTTTCATTGGTATTTTTATCATATATACCCATAGTCCCTCACATGTATTGGCAATTATAGGATCATTTAGCTAACCAGAAATGTTATGATAGAGATTGGTGCTTTGAATAAGAAGTTTTAAAGACTTTTTGAATTTTCATGTTCTGCATCAAACCACAACCTCAATTTCTACTTGTTTACATTTTAGTTTGCTTCTTGGATGTTTCAACCGTTATGCAATTATTTTACAGGTGCAAATAGCATAATGGTTTTTGGAATAATAGTAGCAAGTTTTTGTGGGAGGAATGGAGATTCTCTAACCATAACTAGTAAATCCATAGTTTTATTGGAAATGCAGTGTAAAGGGTCAATAATAGGGGTTCCAAAGTCTAATAAATTATCATTCTCTACTGTTAGGTTTGATTCAACATATCTTATTAGTACAACAAATATCTGCAACTTTGCTAAGAATAGGATTGTAGCCCAAAATCTCACTGACTTTTTTAATGCATTTGGGATCTCACTAATTTTTTTAATGCATATTTTTCTTGTTAATCATTTCCATGTGATTAACATTTATTTTTTTGAAGGCTTTTTAAAGGTTTCCTATTTGTTGTGCCTAATAAGAAACATAGGAAATAGTCAAATTCTTGTAGTTGAATTATGTACACCTATAATGCTCCCATTTTGAGACATTTTTGGTTTTTTCACTACAACATTAATTCCAACTTAGAGTGATGAATGTATCATATCATAAATATATATTTTCCTAGAAAGATGAAATTTAGTTATGACATTCAACTTGATAACTTTGAGAATAATTCTGAAAAGAAACCTCATCTTGATTTTTTGTTGTCACTACTATATGGAGATGAAGAACAATGGATTACCTACAGTCAGAGGTTGAACATGTGGAGAGATCCATTAACATTTATAAAAATAGATATAAAATCCTATGTAACAGAGAGGCACACAAGGGTTTGTTTATAAAAATGTTTTAAACCATCCCAAATTAGTGAAACATTGGGAATTTATAGTGGATCAAATGGACTTTAAAATGTATTTAATTTGGGTTTGTAAAGGCAAATAGTAGAATGATTATGCCCTAGTGGCAGAGTTCATAAAATTTCTTGTTTTCTTGACAGTAACCTCATAATATATGTTTCTTAACAGTATGAAAGGACTTCTAAAATTGTCAATTGGAGTGAAGAATGGTATCTTTTGGTGAAATAAAGCAAGACAATTTAAATGAACCTTTGGAACCCAAAGTGAAGTTTGATTCATTAAGAACTAAATTCTTATTCCAATGAATCAATAAGTATAGTTAAAATGGCCATTGATAGAAAAGCTAAATCTACAAGTATAGATAAAATGGCCACTAGAATAAAAGCCAGGATTATGAGTGGTTCTCATATTTATTTTCTAAGTGATTGATCAAATATTTTTTGACATCATAGAATGGGAAGAAAGGGGTAAGATGCCTAGATGGTCATTTGTTAATATGCTTGAACAAATGGCATTTAAATCTATTGTGACAATAAAGGGCCACATAAACAATACGATCTTTAATCATAAATTGTTGACTGATGAATCATTATATAGAGTAAATGGTATAATTTTTTTTTTAGATGTCAAGAAATCATCAAATAATAGTTGTTAGCAACAATAAAACATATGATTTAGAACAATGAGGTTATGTGAATTGATTGGATAAGTGTTAAGAGAATCTAAAAGATTAGTTAATAGATGAAAGGACTAATGAATTATTATTTTTTAATATTGATTTTGGACTATTTGTTTTGGATGTTTAAATATCAGTAAGAATTTCATATTCAGCAATGTATCAAAGATCTTATTCATTTTTGTTTCTAGAGTAATGATAACTGAGGGAGTTTCAGTATATATCTTGCAGACAAGAATTTTTCACAGCAATAGAGAAAGAGATAAATACAAGTTTAAGCTAGTCTTTAAATTCACCCATGTTTGCTCAAAACTCACTTGATGATATAGAGTTTCACCATGTTTGTGTTTTTTTTCCCCAAAATTAGCCATTGGATTTCTTAGGGATGAACTATAGCTTATATTGTCTCTTTTACTATAAGATTGGAAGATTGTAGTTGAGCGATAAGATTGGAAGATTGTATTACTATTGTAAATCTATTCACACATAATTATTTTTAGAACCCTGCTATCTTGCTACCGATAGTCTCATGGTTGTCAACATTGAAACATTCTTTTTTGGAAATGAAGACTGTAGGGCATTGATATATTGCTGTTCAAAATCCATGCAAAGACATTAGTGCTACATCAAAATATAGAGGGGGGTTACAACTCATTAAAATGAAATGATAAATAACGTTATGTAGACATGTTAAGAATATGAAAGTTTAGATATTTTTGTTATCATGATAGTAGAAACATGATGAACACAAATGATAATGTTAGTAATTGCAGAGAGCTAGTCTTAATAAAAAATATGGCAGATAGAAGTTGGAAGGTTGTGCACAAAGAACAAATCATATATTCCTTACCCTTGAACTAGTTTTTGCAAAATTTAATGAAGGTGAAGATTGACTTTCTCCCCAATTTTTATTTATCTTTCTTGGTGATTTTAGACACCTTTCAAGGTCTAATGCAGAGGTCAAAGACATGAGAGAAATTCTCATAAAGAATCCCAACAAAGATTCATTATGTTCAATTGTGGCATGTTCTTGACTACCATAATCCTTTCCTCAAGCCATTTGATAATAAATTTTAGATCAGTATGAGCAAGTATAGTTGAAGAGATATGGACAAAAATTAAGATAACCATAGCCTAATGATATAGGTATCCATCCAATGATAGAGGAAATAGGTTATTATGAAAGCCAAGTGACAAAGAGTTATGGGTATTAAATATCCTAGATAGAAGTAGGAGTTTATTCATTGCATTTCATTCTTAATTGGTTTTATTAATTTCTAATATGTTATGTGTTTGTAGAATATTGTACTACCAAATTTGATTGATAAAGAGCAAGAAGTTAGCACAGTGAAAAGTACAAGAAATGAGTATGAAATTATTGGACTCGAGCAACACTTGAAAAATATTATACACTTGAGGTCAGAATTTTTTTCTTGATACAATTTTTATGATTTCAAGTTTATTTCTTACTTTACTATCATCATTTGAAGTACTGGAATGAGTTGTGTCCCCACCTTATAATGTGATCCCATCTAATCTAGTTATCACCTTGTACTTGTCATCAAGTTTTCATGACTTTGTGTGTTCTACATCTTATTGAAATATTTTAATCCTAATTCATTCTATTTATGTAGCATCATAATCCTCACCTTGCATATTTATCACTTACATTTCTATAAAACCATAAATATATTACAGTACAAGACAATCAATTTGCATTAACAAAAAACCACATTACCTCCTATCAGCTGACTGATTGATGGGGCCTAGGAACCATCAAAAATAATTATAACAATTTCATTTTTACATAATGTTTTACAGCCTATACATCACATGTATTTTTTTGGGAAAGTATGAGTTCAATTTAATTTTCAAATCAAAGGAAAGTACTACCTGAATTAAAAAAATTATTTATCAAACATAGATTAATAATTACAATATCAGATAGCTATCCACAAACTTGATATATTTTATCTGGATGTATTCCATAGTATGTTTGTAGAAAATATTCCAATGATCTTTGTGGATACAAGTCATGATGCTCCTCACGTTTTTAGCTTATGCATCAGGATATTAACTAAATTGCTGACTAAGACACAATATTTTGACATGAACAGTTATGATCAGTATGTGGTGTCTTATAGTTACAGTTGTAGCAATGATGTCAATCTTTAATAATAGAATTAATTGAAACAAAATGTGTGTAAGCTTTGACATAGTGGGTTCCATTTACTTGCAAAGGAATCATCATGAAGTAATTGTGTTCTCATGGCATTCATTCTATTTCTTGGTAGTAAACTCTATAATTGAAATAGATAGATAGATTGATAATTGAGTCCTTCTCATCTTCTTCTTTTTTGGAAAAAGAGGGGTAAAATTTTATTAAGACAGAAAGGATTACAACAAGGAGCTCTATCCTCAGCAACAAGTTCATCAAATTCTTGCACCAACTCAAAGGGAAGTTGCCCCCTATCCATAATATTCCAGCCTGGAGCATGACCAGAAGCCCATGTGGCTAAATAATCAACAGTTATGTTCCATTCACGAGGAATGTAAGTAAACCTAATAAATTCCAGAGAGGTACAAAAGAGAAGAATCTGATTAACAACAGTAGCCAGCTACCAATTAACATCCTCAAGCTCTTGCGAGGAAAGCAAGTTCACCACCACTTGGGAGTCAGACTCACAAATAATCTTGTGCCATCCCCAGAAACAATACTATTCCATAGACATTCTTATGTATTGTACAAAAAATTCTTTCCTTTTCTAGTTCTCAGATGATAATGACCTAGTATGTTAGAATATTACAATAATTTTTCTCAACTTATTTTGTTATGTTCAATCAAACCTCCTTCTGGCCTCATTTTGGTAAAGGTTGCTATGGCATTATTCTTTGTTTGTTCTATCTTAAAAGTCATGTTGAAAAGGGAGCTTGCTTCTTTTCATTCTTGTGATGTTCTTGGGAAGCCACAGAGATCATTGGCATATTTGTTGCAAACATACTATGGAATACATCCAAATAAAATATATCAAGTTTGTGGATAGATATCTGATATTGTAATTATTAATTTGTGTTTGATAAATGATTTTTTTCTATTTAGGTAGTACTTTCCTTTGATTTGAAAATTAAATCGGACTCATACTTTCCCAACAAAATACATGTGATGTATAGGCTGTAAAACATTATGTAAAAAGGAAATCATTATAATTATTTTTTATGGTTCCTAGGCCCCATCAATCAGTCAGCTAATAGGAAGTAATGTAGTTTTTATTAATGCAAATTGATTGTGTCTTGTACTATAATATATTTATGGTTTTATGGAAATGTAAGCGATAAATATGGAAGGTGAAGATTACGACACTACACAAATACAATTCCTGTAGAAAGTTTAGCAGGAAATTTTTGAAATTCCCAACTTCTTTTTGACTTTCAAAAGAAATGTGATATTGCTATTAGGATTGAAATCTATATTATTTCAATTATAAAGAACCAAATGTAGACCAAGCTAGTATGGATAAAAGTTTAAAAAGTTCTCATTAGTAACTGATAACCAGAGACCAAGAGTGAACACTAAGTCTGGTTTTCATTTTTTACTGATTAGAAAAAAAATTGTAGTGCAAGGATTTACATAAATAGATTTTGAAATGATATGATGTATAGACTTAGAATAGTGCACAATATCCCTATTTATTATTCTCATCCAATTAATTTTGAACTCTCCAAGAAGTAACATCTTTTGTTAAATCTCAACCAGATATCTTATATGCTGATTTCAAAATTTGAGTTCTCTTAAGGCCTAATTTTGATATAATCTGCTCCTAAAACCTGATTTCTTATTCCTAGACTTGCAATTTGTAGCACTTAGTTTTTGATGTTCTTGAAAATAATAAGGTTTACAGCCTTGATTTGTTCTTGCTAAGGTATGAAATTTAGATGTCTTTTCCAAAATTAAATTGCTGTTATGAAATTTGTTGTGTTTAGATCAGCTCCTCTGCTTGTATTCAAATTTCTTGTTGTGTTTATTTTGTATCAACCTATGATGCCAACACTCATTGACAATAACCCACAAACCATGTGCACTAGATAAGCCCGAAACTTGAAGTTGAACCCAAAACCAATGGGGAGAAAACTATGGCTCAAGCAAACTCCTGTACCCTTGCGGGCTCATGTGATAGAGTATTATTGGTTTTAATTTTTGATAGAACCATCAAGGAGTAGGTAGAGGGTTGTCTTGACATACACTTAAAGTCACATGTTTCTATATTCAAAGAGAATTGCATGTGGAAAATATGGACAAAATTCCAAGAATTGGGACACACTAGAATCTTTGGTTGTGGCATATGCACTTTTCATGCCTTTCCAAATAAATATTTCTCTAAAATTATATCAATATAGTTTCTGATTTTGGTATATATCAGGGATGTAACATGATACCCTTGCATTTTGTACCAAATTTTCATAGAATTCTGAACAGATCAATCTAGGGGATTCTGTCATGGATCTGAGGCAGTTTCTTCTTGATGCCCCAGAAACTTGCTTTTAGACTTGCTATGACCTGATTATGGTTATGAAAGATGGGTCCTGTCACCAGCTTGTAAAATGCATATGCCATAACCAGAGGCAGAAAGCCCCATACACAGTTGTGTATTATTGCAACTTCAAAAGAACTTAGATCAGCCTCATTTGTAAGAACACAAGAAAAACAAGACCAATCTCAAACTAGTTCTATCAACCCATGATCATTTTGTTATCACAGTCTTGGGGAAAAGGAACTAGTTTGGATAAGGTCCATGTGCCAAGCCACCAAAGAGGTCAATTAGTACTAGTTAGTAAGTGTTTGTGTAGATGCTTTGCATCATTCACTCATATTAATGTCACCTTACTAAGTTTAAAAATGCAATTTCCAAGGAGTTTTAGATAAAGAGAGTTTAAAATGGACAATTCAACTATAGAAATCCTTTAAAAGCTCAATGATAGGGAGCTTATGGCATACATTTAATTCTATAGAGGGCAATAATGATATGTAGTAAGCAAATAAAACAAAAGAAAATCAATAGCTAAGTCTACAATCCTCCTTCCATCTTGCAAAATAAAATGAATTAAAAATTCTATATATTAAAACTGAAGCAAGCTGGATAGAACTTAGGAGCACATTTATAGAACTCAACTAAGGTATATTCTATGCATGCATGCTTGTAACATAATGCTACATTCTAGTTAATTAATCCTTTTGTGTACTAATGATTTTGGTTATGGATTAGGACTAGTGCCAAATGATTGACTTATAATCAATTTCATCATTGGTCATCCACATATTAATGGCTTTTGATTGTTCCTTTTCATAATTCTTGTCCTTATTTGGAGACCAAAATAAAACCTTTACTACTTGTTCTGATGATGTTTTGTGGTGTAGAGGCACCCAATAACTAAGGATCACATTTGGGTCATTTGGAGGACCAAAGAGGATATGAAGCATACGAGGGCCTATAATTTCATTTCATGATGGAATTATGGCCAATAGAACCATTTGAATGCATTTTGAGTCAATTTAATCAATGTTGCCAATATTGGCAAATGTGACATGCAAGGGCTAAATTTATGAGTTTAGGGGTAGAATAAGGATTTAATTTATATTTTGAATTTACAAGGTCAATATCAAAACTATTTGAATGTAGCAAGGCAATACACAATGATAGGATGCATAAATATTGTAAGTTGTTGTTAATGTTGTGAATATATGAATTAAGAATCTAACTGGTCTAATATGGTTTTGGGGAAGTTAGAAGGGTAGTTTGTTGGTTTCAGATTTATGCATATTATGTAAATGTATGCAAGACCTGATGATGTAGAGTGGAGTGGGGTTATATTACTACTACATGTCCTCTCTTAATATTGGTATCTTCTACCATTTTGCTATGAACAACTTCACTACATTGATCTCTATTGAATGCTATAAAAACTTCATTACATTGGTTTCTACACAATTAGAAACAACTTCCTTACTTTAAATGATAGGTAGAGACTCTAGTTGTATTTACATAGCTCTTCTTTTATTTGATAAAGGCTTGAAGTAATGTTACATTAGCTTTTGTTTCAATCACTTTCATTCAGTATTAGTAGAGATATTAGAACTTGTGTAAAAAAATGTGAACCCTCAGTTTTGAAGTATACAGATA
Organism: Cupressus sempervirens; assembly: GCA_028749045.1. NCBI lineage: Eukaryota > Viridiplantae > Streptophyta > Pinopsida > Cupressales > Cupressaceae > Cupressus > Cupressus sempervirens. The sequence goes on along the minus strand of CM053793.1, from coordinate 441,148,478 downwards.
TCAATAAAAATGTAAAATATTTTTGGGTTTACTTTGTTTAAACCCCAAAAATGGGTGGTATGAGGAGTGAAATGATGTATCATAATCCACCAAGTTTGCAAGGTAACAACCCTATAGGTTACACATATTTTGGTTGAAGAAAGATACCAATTTTTTGAAGTTGGTTGTATGACTATCACAGAAAAATAGTTTCAGTGCTGGAGGCATATCTCGCAAACCAACCATTGGATTTTGCTCATTTTTTGACATGTTATTGAGAGACCAATTGCAAAGGATCTTACTAGAGTGATTGAGGAATTTTAATCAAGTTTAAAAGTTGCAGGTGACTATGTACAAGTCTATCAAAAAGACCAGTAACTTCTTGGTTTGATAGAGACAGAAGTTAATCAAGGCTTAGTCCATTCAGCCCTGTGTTTAAAAGATAGTTTGACGGATATGGGAGGAGTGTTAAATTTTTTTATTTATTTGGACAAGGTCTCAAGAAGGCTAAGAACCCTAGAGATTGGGTTAAACCAAAAGAAATTTTTGAATTTGACAAAACTGTCACAGTAGGACAAGGTATAAAAAAATTAATTCATTTTATTTGAATGATTGGTGCGTAGTGTATCAAGTGTAGGAATGAGTTTGGGTAAATCGTCTGAGTGTTTTAAGTGTGTCTTTTATGGTAGGAAAATGGGACTCTCATGCTGAAATGTTAATCATTGATTGATTTGTCATAATGTTGATAGGATAAGTATGAGATTGTCAAGTTTTTGGTTATGGGTGCTATGTAAATGCTGACATGATCAAGTTAAGATCAGAATAGGATGAAAAAATGGAGGGATGGTTTGTTATTGATAAGGTGTAGAGCCTAGTGGTGATAGGATTATTGTTTTGACCTTTAATAGGTCTATGCTGAATGGGTTGGGTCTAAGTTATTGATCCATTTATAAGGGTGAATAAGATGTCCATATATGTTTCCTCATGTTTTTTTTGGTTGACCACTGGCCTCTACATCATTTTGGAAGAATAATCACTTGTATAACTAGCAACATGTGTCATTATACTTGCATCAATTATCTTGATCATAAAATTGAATCTTATAATGGCAGATCCAATTTGAGAACTTTAAATACTTTCCCCTTCAAGAAGATCATCAATGGCAAAAGATGTAGCCCTTTTTTCAGTTTTATTAATATATTACTCATTAAGTCTATTGCTTTTGAAATTTTAAATTACAATAACTCTTCTTAATCAAGTCATGATATAGGCTTATGCATGTTGTATGATTCTATGATTTTTAATGCTCATCAAAGAGAGGTGTATACGACTGGACCTTGCAATGAAAAGTTTGTTTGTGTCACTATATGAGCATTTCTTGATTTATCTTGTTTATTAGATTATGAATTTTTGGGAAGATATTTTGAAGTGAAAATTTTAAATTTTATGATAAAAAATTTATCACCAATACCTTGCAGATGTAATGAGTCCAGGTATCATGAAACATGTCCATATTTGAAGTAATTTGTGCTGATCTTATAAAATGGATTTGAATTTCATATTTAAACTAAATGATATGTTAAACTATATTATTAGTTGTTAATACAATATTTTTTTTCATTATAGCACATGGCTTTTGATTTGGAATATGTAGACCAAGGTGGCAGATCTTCAGCAAGAGAGACAATAGGACGAGTAGTTGATGGAGCTGTAGAAAAAAAGATCATTCAGTTGAAAGTTGGGAATAAGGTATTCCCATATTACTTATGACCCTCGCCATTTGTAAATCATATATCAATCCATCAGTTTCCTTTACATCCTTGTGATATAATTTAGTTCATGTACCTATGAGGTTCATCTTGTCATGCTAATTGAAAAAAAATATTAAATCTTTATAGTAGGTGGATCTACATTGTTATTAATTTTTTCTTGGTAATATTTGATTTTACTAAAATATCAACATAAAGTTTACATCTTGAAATGTTTGAGATATACCATGTCATGAGAAAAAATGGCATAATCCACCCTATGATAGCTTTCCTACACACTACCCTACAATCTATATAGATAAACAATGAACATTTCTATACATCCATAATCCCAACAGTCAAAATGCAATATATTTATATAAACTATATCATAAACAAATTTTATTAGATATGCACTAGGAAAAGAGACATCTCTAAAAGAGGAATGCTATATTCTTTAATATTGTGGACAAAATTTTAGGCAATAAAGGCCTAATGCTCATCACTTGAACATGCAAAAGCATCTCATCAAGGGACTAATAGTCACCTCACCTTCGTTGACATTTTCAAAGGTGTACCTAACAAACCTACTCAAAATTCTTCTTGTTCCTAAAGTTATCCTTGAACTCAAATTTTTTTTTATGCATTGAACTATGCTCTTGCCTAGAACTGTAGTTGCAACTCTTTCCCATCTCTGAGATGTGTCTTTTGGAAATTGTTTTAGTACCTAAACAAGAGCTCTTTCCTTTATAGTAGGCCAAGCTTCCTACTCACTAGCTGCCATATATCCATTGAGGTAGTCTAGATACCTCTTCTAGGAGTCTCTTTTTTATCAGTACTCTAACTACTACGACCACTTGCTTTCTACTTAATTTTACATTTTTCTTTTTCATCAACACCCATAGAATTGTCACTCCTATTTACAAGAATACCTACAACTTCTTCTCTAAATGTTAACAGAGATGAAATGGTACTTATAGGCTTCCATTTTTAAAGGAAAAAATCAAACAGTTATGTAGAATAAGGCTTATGTAAAAGAATAGTCTTTATCGCTTTAAGAATCTCCTCCACTATCATACTAGTGCCCATACAATTTTCTATTGCTTCCCACCTTTGCAAGGTTCCCTTAGGATACTTCTAAAATCCTTTCTGCAGTAATTCAACCTCTTCCATGCTCCAAGGTTTTCCTTTGTTCTCATAATTTTCAAGAAAACTTTATTATTTTGGCATCCCTTCTACCCCTTGATTAGTGGGCTTTTCCTGTATAGAACCATTTTGATGTACACTCTTCTCTAGCTTATTTCCACCATCATTATTTTCCAATGCATCCCTCAGTTGTTAGGCTTTCTTATATTCTTCTTTGTTCTCTATTTGGTCACAAAAAATTCATAGTTTTTCAACATCCAAGGATAAACATAAAATCTCAACATCATCTTCTGAAATGCCTAGAATTGTTTTGGGGACAACTGAAGCAGATGTAGTTTGCAACTTGGACCTTTCCTTTTGTGAAAGTTTATTTTCTTCCTCTTATTCCATTTTTTTAGCTAGAGTTTCTTCTACCACTATTTTGTCCTCCTCTTTCTAGAGTCTCTCATCCTCTATAATGTCTACCACTTCTTTTTCCTTCAAACTCCTTGCTTGATAATTGGCTTCTTTGTTTTGTAATTATTCCACCCTCTCATTTTCTTTGGTTACAAGTATTTGAGGATCCTTTTTATAAGTTTTTTGGATTAATCTCAAAAAATTTGCATATTCCTCCTTCCTAGATTTTTCTTGAATCTTTGTTTTCTATTTTTCCATCCACGTTCCATGTTCTTGAGACTCATCTTGCTTTAGATCAGAGTCATCTTCTTTAGGAAATTCTCTCTACCTTTTGAAGATAAACTAGAAATCATAAAACTTGTCAACTTATTTCATGGGAGTGTTTTCATCACCTAACAATGGAATTAGTTGAATCATAGACCATCAGCTGTTCCTAAATGAAAACTCAAAATACTTTAAAGAAATCTTATGTGGTGCAAGAAGATGGTACTTAATCATAAATTTTTTGAGTGGAATCATACAATCCCATCTCTTTAGTATCTATTATAATTTCATATGCCTCCTGAATAGCCTTAAAAGGACTTTGAATTTTGTCCCTTTCTAGCTCTTTTTCTTCCTCTTTTTCCTCTGCTATAAGAAGTGATACCTTCTTATTTGAAAGATATGAACATCATTCAATTCAACTAGAACACACACACACACACACACACACACACACACACACACACACACACACACACACACACACACACACACACACACATGTTCTCTGCCTGCACTTACACTTTACAACATTTGGTAGAGCACCTTTGATTTTGGTGATAGATATTGACACTTGAGCAACTCGTCATACTACTCGTTCAAAGTGTCACAACTCATAGATTGTATTAGTTTTAAATTATCACATTATATTATCAAGAACACTCCCATATTTTAATAAATATCCATTCTTTCAACTCTCATGGCTTCCTCCATTATTTTCACCTTTGAGTATTTGAATTGTGCATTTGAAGTTAAATATTTTAAAACCCAATTAGAGCTATGAGAGAGAACTTGATGAAACTTCATGAATTCTTTGATTTCAAAACTTATTATGAAACATGTCCCATGCATTTCATCTATATGCATCAATGGTATTCGTCACAAGTTATCATAGGGTAGTTATTTGATGTTGAAATTTGAAGTTCAAGTTAGAATTTTTGAAATCTTTAAATTTAAAACTTATTGAAAAATTAGAATTTCAATATCTGTGAATTTCTTAACCTCATTTGGTTAGAGCCTTAACTTTTTTGTTAAAGCTTTTAACCTTTTCCCTTAACTTTGTTGGTTAAAAGAAAGCTTCACCACAAACTATTAACTCTAAAAATTTATATTTTTAAAAGTTTTAACTTTTTGAATTTTAAATAATCAAAACCATGAAACTCACAACTTTTGGATGGAAGCTCTAATTTTGGAAATTCAAAGTGCTAGATGGATATGGGAACAAACTAGAGCCTTTGAAATCACAAGAACATCAAGAATTGAATGAAAAGTCGACCATTTTAAAACCCAAAACTTAATACTTTTTAAATACACATTCTATCAAAACAATGATTTTTTTAACATTTGACTAACAAAATCAAGAAAACATGTGCGAGAATTTTTTTTTAAACCTTCATGATTGCCTTGTTTGAAAATAACAAAAGAAAAATTGATTCCTTATTAAAAGTAGGGCAACAAGATTGAAGCAACATCTGTAGAGAGATTGGTTCTGGTTCATCAATTTCCTATTGTGGTTATTCTGCAATACTTTGCTTGCAAAATATTCCCATTAGTCATCGTTGGCATTGTTGCAACATGACATAATTTTTGTAGAACCTTAAGGTAAGTAACTTGTCATGGTTTCAGTAGGTTTTTTCTTTTTGAATTTTGTATGTAGTAATTGCCATTGCTACTTTGTACCTTCATTTGAAAATATGATTATTTTTTACACTACTTTTTGGAAATATGTTTATCCGCTTCTTTGTTATTTCTTTTCAAAAAACCGTCCTTTTCCTTTTTGAAAAAGAATTTTTTTTAACCTCTTTGATATATTAATAACATTTTATCATGTGCAAAATACCCATCCTCATCTCTTGTAAGCAACAAGACTAAGTTATATAATTACTTTCTGTATCACTGGATTTTGTATTTTTTGGTAAGATATTTAGAATCAACACAACCACCTACAACCCCATCATAATTTTTGAACAATGTTGTCAAAGTTCACAAACTCTCCGATTATTTTGGTTATCCCTACCTTCATTGTGATTATAGATATGAAGGAATTTTAGTAATACGAAAGACTAGCCTTGCTTCATATTTTATGTGGTTAGACAAACCTTTGGAAGTTCTTGTCTTACATACTTTCATTTCATTTGAGGATCCATCATGCTCATCCATCAAGGAACATACATTGAGAATTGATGAGGTAGTTCATTTATTCAGAGAAACCTATTTTGATTGCTTGCTTCGAATGTGAGGAAATTTTTTGCATTCTTTGATTGACAGACACAAATATTTTGATGGAGAATTTTTATTTTATTTACGTAATTATTTTGCAAATAAAAATCTTATGTGGTAATTTTTTGTTGGAATATTCAAATATGGAAAGAGTACTTATGAGAGGGGGGGGGGGTGGTGAATCATAAGTATCCCATTTTATCTAATAAAACTTTTAACTGAAAATAAATTGCATGCATGTAAATACATTAAATAAACTTGAAACTAAACACATGCATCAATAACTCATAACACTGGAATTTGGTAACCCAGAAACCCTCCAAGAATAAGAAGGTAAAACTAGGGTGTGGATGATACCCACAAAAATTACTACAAAAATATTGTTCAACCACTTCTGATGGTCTGCCCTGTTAAAGGCTTTACACTGTGTCAATAATGACCTGGTTAAAGGATTTCAAACACTTAACATGAAGTGTTACCCTGTTAAAGGATTTAATCACCTAATTAAGGATTTATCGAAATAGCTATTAAGCTAACCTATCACCATAGGATTTTCATTCTAATACAATTGCTAGAGAGTATTAGGTTTAATAAACCTGACTAATTACAATCCTTGATTGTTGAATGCAGGCACTTGTTCTGCTTTCTCTAATCTGAATCCTTTTTGTGATCTGATAATCCTCGCTTCTGAAAATAGAATTCCTTGTGAACCCTTGTATGTCTTCTCACACCTCTTGTCTCCTTTACAATGAAATTTCATCTTCCTTATAAAGGCATTTGAGATTTAGGGTTAGGTATGGATCTACGATCTATATTCAATCTTCATTTTCTGCTCAATACTTATCTTTTGGTGATTGGTTGCATGCCTTCATCATTTTTCTTATTGGCTGCATTTAAATTGCATAGGAAAAATAAAAGATTCGATCTCATCATTAAATCCTTGGAGATTTACCTTATGTCGGCTGTAAAAATTGTTTGCATCATAGTTTGTGCAATTTCAAACTCTTATGCTGATCTACTAGGTTACTCAGCTCCTGAAGTATTGGTGATACTCGGCACATGATGTTTCCTAGATAGTTCGGCACCTTAATCAAAACTGTATCACTTGACACCTTAAGTAGCTCGGCACCTATTAACACTCGACACTTTGTGTTACTCGGCACTTATACTTCACTCGGTATTCGATCTTCACTTGGTATTTGATCTTTACTCGATATCTGATCTTCACTCGGTATCTGATCTTCACTCGGTATCTAAAAACTACTCGGCACAAGAAGATCACTCGACATGCATGATGTACTCAGCTTCCAATGTGGAATGTGATTAAGTGTGTTGGCACTCAAATGTCAAAAACCATTATGAGGTTAATAATCTCCCCCTTTGACATGAGTGACAAAAACACTTAACTAACCTTATAAGTACATTTACTAATCTGATTGGTATGTACAAATTTTGAAGAAAACTTGATCAAAATTTGTAACGTACAATCTTACAATATATACCTCAAAAAAAAAAAAAAATTGTAACTCCCCCTAAGTTGATTATGCCTTATCTATATAATAAGCTCCTCCTTTGTATTTTTTCATTTTATAACTCCCCCATTAATTTATCTCATATCTGTATCTCCCCCTTTTAATCTGTATCACCCCCTTTTAATCTGTATCTCCCCCTTTTTGACACTTATGTCAAAGAATGTTTAAGGGTTAAGACCATATTTAGCCAAAAATGTGCTATTTACCTCCATAATCATTCTGAGAGTTGCATCCCAATTGTTCAAAGCAATTTCCAGTGACTTATGCTGGATAGCAGTCTCGACAGCAAGATGAATAAGTCCATCTAATGTAGAAAGATCTGGGTCTTTCTTGAGAACAGTTTCAGCATAGACTTGTTCTTTATGGAGTATCTCTAAATGTGGGGTAATGGAGGATTGGAGCTGTATTAATTTGACCTTGATATTAGCCTCATCTGCTGTTAAGACAGCTATTTCTTTATGAGTGTGAAGCGATTGAGCAAAATGCTTCTCACTTTGAGCTGGATCACTTGGTAGTTGCATGCTTGAAATGTTTAAATTTCTTTCCAAGCTCAGTATCTTTTGGCTTATTTCTTGTGTGACGTATGAAAAATCACACAACTTTTTATACAGTGAGAATATATTCTCAAGTACCTTCTTCACTTTATCAATAAGCTTTGCCAATTCAAATTGTGAAAGTGTAATTTGTCTTGATATTTTCTCATTCACTTTCCCCTGAAATTTTCTTTCTGACCATTCCATAAGTTTTGCATTGGTTTCTAGGTCTTCATTTGTCACCTGGTCAACAATATCTGTTAATTGCTCTGTGATATGCTTTGACTCATCTGGTGATTGCAAACTGAAGGCATCCATAAAGATGTCCTTTATCTCATAAAGTGTTTGCTTATGTTTATACTCCTTCCTGAGTATCTCCTATCTTTTCCTTTTATTCAGTGCATCCTGCACCTTATTGATTTGATCAATGGTTATGGATTTTGAGTCATAGCTCGGTATGACTATCTCCTCATCTAATTCAGTGTCTCCATAGTGAAGTACCCTTGCAACTCTGGTAGTACTAGATGATGGTACAAAAATTCGCAATGGCTTGTGTGAAGGAGTTCCCAAGGTAGGAAAATTTATTAATGTTTGTATTGCCTCCTATTCTTTAGGGGTTTTTATTGTTTCCTCCTCCTTCTGTCTACCGTGATCAATTATTGTAATCTGTGGAAGTGCACCTTGTGTTTGTGCTGTAGGATCAGATGTAATAATCTGTCCTATTTGTTCTGTATCTTTTTGTGCACTTTGCTTCTGTCTTGCAGCATCAATTATGCTTGTTGGTATTTGGAATTGACTACTAGTAGTTGTGATAGAAGGTGGTTCTTGTGGATTCACCTAATCTTTGACTGTATTTTCTACTAGTTTCTATAACTTATCTATACTGACCAATACTGGATCTGTACACAATATTGCTTGCTGTGTAGATTGGTCAAGAATTCTTTTCAGATCTTCTACAGTTAATGGGTTGATATTCTGACCAGAAGTATTAGGAACATTAGTAATCATCATGGTGTCTGCAGGTGAGATGGATGCTTGTGGAGGGCTAGAAGGTGGCAATTGTGTGTCTTTCACACTTTGATCTGGTTGCTGCTCTTGCTCAGCTGTTGCCATTTTGTCCTATTTTTGTGTGTCTTCCTCCTCTTCATCTTTCTTTTTTTCATCCTTCTTCTTTTCTTCTTCTTCTTTCCTTTTTCTCCTCTCTTCTATTGGTACAATAGCTTCTTCCTTGTATTCTTCCTCAAGAAAATCTTCAATCCTTTTATACAAGTTCTTCCATGATTTCATTGTTCTTTGAACAATCTCTTCCATTCTATTTTGGAGTATGAAGAATTCCCTGTACTTAGGTGTAAACCTGTTATTATGCCTTTTGACTACTTTGCTAACTTGTTATCTAGTCAAATCTGGCAATACACTGGCTAGGGTTAATTCCCTCATCTCCTTCTACATTTTCAAACAAAAATGCCATCTGTCTTCTACAATTTTTGACAGCCCCTTTGGCAATTGATCATCTAGTTCAAGTGGAGTGTACTTGAACTATGCCATCATTTTATAAACTGTTTCTTCTATTTTATTTTGTTCTTCTTTAGTAAATTTACTAAAATCAACTTTATTTAAATTATTCAAGTCACCACTTGCTATATTTTTACATAAGATATCAACTAATGAATTTCTTACATTTTCTAATTGATCTTCTTCATTAGTGTTAGGTTGAGCCACATACCTTCTTCTTTTCCTTGGCTCTTCCTGAGATTCCTTGACTTGTTTCTTCTTGGTAACTTCCTCTTTAGCCTTTTTAGTAGAGGCTCTTGTTGATGCTCATGTTGTTGGCTTTTGAGGTGATGGAGTGGTAGCTTTCTTTGATTTGGGCTTAGCTGAAGGCTTTTCTATTGTCTTTCTCTTCTTTGGCTTGGCTTTGGTTGGTGCTTCCTTGGCTTCTTCTTCCTCTGCACCTTCCTCCTTGTCTTCTCCAAGACCTTGAGTTAGTTCCATTGGCCCTTGTTCTTGCTCATCTTCATCATCACTGTCATCTTCTTCTTCTTCTGCCTCATCCTCAATTTCTTTGCCAAATTCTTCTTAATCTTCTTCATTAATTTTTCTTTCTTCTTCAATGTAGAAGTAGTTTTTAATTCCATGTTTATCTTTGATCTTACCACATCATAAGTGCCAAAATGTGGTGCACTTTTATTTGCTTCTTCTTCCAATAATGCAATTATTGCTATAGATGCCTCATCAATATTGATTTCATATCCAAATGGCCTTAGCCATCTTACCCTTGGTATTACTGCTTGAATATAGGTAAAATCTATGTCAACTAAGAAACATATATCATTAGTATGTTTTTCCACTAAAGAAGTTGGTATCCTTGATCTTTGCTTCATGGATTTCTTGAAATCCTCAAAATAGCTTGTCATCAAGGTATCAAAATTTTCTTCCATTTGCTCTATATATTCATTAATTTGTGCAATGATGGTTCTGTCATTCCTCCATGCTACTTTACCAAAAGAAGGAAATTCATTCTGTACATAAAAGAATATGCAAACTTGGATTGCTCCAAATTTACATTCAGTGCCTTTTGTCCTTCTTATAGTAGCTAGGTTTTCATTGATCTATTGCAATTGTAGTTCTACAAGATCATAAGTATGATCCTTTTTCACCAATTTGTAACCTACATCTACTGCAATGCATGGTACACTATTGAGTCTACTGGATTGATAGAATTTGTGAGCAATGACTCTAACAATAAATTCAACTAGAGGATCCTATATGGTATGAATTGTCATTCCTCTTTTGTTCCATTGTGCACCAGTATTCTTTTCAATGACCTCCTCTGATTCACTTTTTAGGGTTTTGTGCCGATCTAGGGTTGGGTACCTTGTTACTCTATGTATAACTTCCTTTGTCAATTTGATGGGCATATCTTCTAACCACAAGTTTCCTCCATGAATTCTACTCAGTACAAGTCTAATCCATTTAGTTTTGAATACAGTAGGAAAACTAAAAATTTGGGTCAAACCCTTTCTTTCTACGATTTTGAATTCTTCTTTCAGTACTCCATCTACACACAGTTTATCATATGCTTATCTAATTTCCATGTCTCCTAGAGCTCCTATCTTGCAATTGTAACATTTCCTCACATCTTGAACCATTAAAACTTTTGGGGGAATGTGGGAGAGAGCTCTGACTGGGTCATTTTTGTAGGCAACTTTGGGAATAGGATGGGAATCAGGTTGCTTGACTTCATTTGAAACTAACTAAACTTCAAATGACTCTTTTTTCTCGACTTTCTTTGAACTTGACACCATCTTTGTGAACTAGGGTTTATACAACAAATGGGTATGAAAATACCTTTAGATTGATGAAAAATGTGTTGAATGAGGTTGCAATCTGCTTGAAACATTGGATTCTTGCTATGAAGTCACTCAACTCTCTTTCTTCTCCTTTGCTTCTTGATCACGATGAGAAAAACTGATTGAAATTGCAATAATATACCCTAATTTCATTGCATTAAATGCTCAACTACCAACTCAGCTTCTAAAGAAATTTTAACCTAACTCGGTTTCCACTATATTTCACTTTACTTAGCTTCCATTGACATTATCTAACTCAACATTGGTGATCAACTCGGTCGCTGTTGGGAGCTCGGCATCTATTTTAACTCGTCATCCAAAGACAGCTCAGGATCAACATTTAGTTTTTGTCTTGACATCTTGTTTCATGTAGATTTATACTTTGCTTAGCTTCTTTGTCTTGGGACTGATGTGTGATATAGCTTTGTATATCAGTCCTGTGTACTTCTCATGCTTAGTTTGATGAAGTGTGATCACTTGACCCATTGGGTGAAGTGATCCCTCCACTTGATGTGTTGCACTCATCTTTCTTTTTCCAAGTCTTATTCATTTGTCCCCTTATCTTTTCGATGTCAATCTTTTGTTTTCCTTTGTTATCTTTAGTCTTGGGTGCCTTTGATCTTGTAGGACAGTTTCTGCTGATATGACCAGTTTTCAAACAACTAAAGCATGTAGTTTGATTCAACCATCTTTTGTAGTTCCCTTTGAAATTTGTTCTTATATAGTTCTATGGTATATGTACATATTCTTGGCAATAGTGACAACTGTACCTGGTGTTGTAATCCCAATGATAATGACTTTCATTACCTTCTATTTTTGCTAGATGATTTGATGTCCACATAGGTTTTGATCTGCATTCAAATGCCCTATGTCCATACTTTTTGCAATTATAACAATGTCCATCAAATCTTTGAGTCCTTGTGACATTGGATCTACAATTTTGTGTCATGTCCTTGCATGTTGCACTTGCGACAAAAACTTTTGGGTATGTTTGATTGATTGAATCTTCTACTCCTACACACATTAGCTATATGCCCCTTCTTATTACAGTAATGACAAGTGAGTTTTGAATTCTTACCTTTATCACTTCTTTGTTCAACACTTTTTGATGATTCTCCAACTTCAGTGCTATTGTATCCTAGTCCTGATGTATCATGGGAAGACTTTGGGGATTTCAGCAACTGTTCAAAATTCTTGATGGCTTCACTTGATTTATTGATATTCTTTGCTACCTTTTTTTCTTTGTTTAATTCATTCTGCATTTGTTCATTCTGCATCTTCAAAGTAGAGATCTCAATATCTTTTACATTGAGTTCATGATGAAGCTTCATCATTTGGGCAAGTGTATCCATCTGCATGTTTGAGATCCTTGTCAGTTCAGTACATTTTTCTTCAAGTCTGTTTGCAAGATTTCTTTTGTCATTTTCCATCATGACCTTATCGTCAATTGCTCTTTTCTTTTGCTCGGTAATTTCACATATCATTATGGCCTGTGATTCATGTTCCATCTTGAGAGATCTTATCTCCTCTGTTTGAATTTTTTTTTTCTCCATCAGTTCTGCTATTACTGCATCAAACTCTTTAGTGTCTCCACTGGAAAATATGTTGGTGGTATCAATCTCCTTGTAGTGTATATCATTTTCAGCTATGGCTAGATCCTTCCTTTTTTTTAATGAGTTTCTCAACTTGTTTATGAATTCCTCCAAGCTATGCAAAGCAAGTTGCACATCTATCACCTGATTTTCAATGATCTTTCCAAGTTTGAAAGCTTCCATCTTTAGATCTTTACCTCCAAGTTGTTAGGCTTTTCCTTGTGAGAACCTAGATTAGCTCTGATACCAATTGTTGGAATATTCAAATATGGAAAGAGTACTTATGAGAGGGGGGGGGGGGGGGGGGGAGGGGTGAATCATAAGTATCCCATTTTATCCAATAAAAATTTTAACTGAAAGTAAATTGCATGCATGTAAATACATCAAATAAACTTGAAACTAAACACATGCATCAATAACTCATAACCCTAGAATTTGGTAACCTAGAAACCCTCCAGGAATAAGAAGGTAAAACTGGGGTGGGGATGATACCCACAAAAATTACTGCAGCAATATTGTTCAACCACTTCTGATGGTCTGCCCTGTTAAAGGCTTTACACTGTGTCAATAGTGACCTAGTTAAAGGATTTCAAACACTTAACATGAAGTGTTACCCTGTTAAAGGATTTAATCACCTAATTAAGGATTTATCGAAATAGTTGTTAAGCTAACCTATCACCATAGGATTTTCATTCTAATACAATTGCTAGAGAGTATTAGGTACAATAAACCTGACTGATTACAATCCTTGATTGTTGAATGCAGGCACTTGTTCTGCTTTCTCTGATTTGAATCCTTTTTGTGATCTGATAATCCTCGCTTTTGAAAATAGAATTCCTTGTGAAACCTTTTATGTCTATTCACACCTCTCATCTCCTTTACAATGAAATTTCATCTTCCTTATAAAGACATTTGAGAATTTAGGGTTAGGTATGAATCTACGATCCATATTCAATCTTCATTTTTTGCTCAATACTTATCTTTTGGTGATTGGTTGCATGCCTTCATCATTTTTCTTATTGGCTGCATGTAAATTGCATAGGAAAAATAAAAGATTCTATCTCATCATTAAATCCTTGGAGATTTACCTTATGTCAGCTGTAAAAACTATTTGCATCATAGTTTGTGCAATTTCAAACTCTTATGCTGATCTACTGAGTTACTCAGCTCCTGAAGTATTGTGTATACTTAGCACATGTTGTTTCCTGGATAGTTCGGCACCTTAATCAAAACTGTATCACTCAACACCTTAAGTAGCTTAGCACCTGTTAACACTCGACACTTTGTGTTACTTGACACTTATACTTCACTCGGTATCTTATCTTCACTCGGTATCTAATCTTTACTTGGTATCTGATCTTCACTCGGTATTTGAAAACTACTTAGCACATGAAGGTCACTCGGCATGCATGATGTACTCAGCTTCCAATGTGGATTTTGATTAAGTGTGTTGGCACTCAAATGTCAAAAACCATTATGAGGTTAACATTTGTGAGTTCTAGGGAAACAAGAGTTTACACATAATACTGAAGTACATTTCTCTTTTCATGGTTCTTACTAAAATTTTAACTTCTTATTATGTTTTTGAAGTATGCATTTTATAGATATTAATGCATATACAATAGAAGTATTAAAGGTGAGTTTTCCCTTTTAACAATGTCATCAATTATGGATAACATTGTATCAAATTCTGTAGTTCAAAATTTAAGGAAAATATGCAATATTGTGTGGATCATCTAGAAGAGATCCACAAGCTACCAAAAATGAAGGCCTAGGTTTTTGAAGTGAAGGGTGTTATGATGGAAAATATTGAGAAGGTAAGCCTACTTGGTTGAATGCAATATGGTATAAATATGATTTCAAAGTCTATTTCTTAATATGTTAGGAAATTGTTTTTGATTAAGTAAAATAGGATTTAATGGGTGCCTGAAACCCATCAGTTTACAAAAGAAATAGATGTTAAGTCCTGAATATGTTAGGAAATTGTTGTTAGCATGAGTTATGATATTTTCTTTGTACTTATGTGGTTTTGCTTTTTTTTATTTATAATATTGATACAATATTTTCAAAGCACATAAACTATGTGCTGGGAGCACAAATATTATAAAAGAATCATATTTAGAAGAACACCATGGAAGTCACCAATAAAAAACTAGAACTAAATTACTAGTCTAGGCATGGGAATTTGGGTATGCTTGTAGGGTAATTTTTTTGGGGGTGTTTGGGCACATTTGGACACCAAACTTGTGAAATATATATCTATAAGCCAATATAGGACATATAAAGTCTAGTTATTACTTTTTTCACTCTTGTTGTGCTCTCTTTTATCCTCATGATAGATTAAAGAAGTTTATTTGAAATGTCGATGCAAAAATTCTCACACAATGACATCCAGAAATAATATCCAGGTATTTCATGGATTGTTGAGATTTGTTAGCAATAAGAGCACATAAGTATGAATATCTATGTGAGATACATATAATATAAATGAATTCAGATGCCATAAAAATATATTCCTTGTAGAATACAATATCTTCAAGCTTTAGCAAGTAGCTAAGGAAACCTCTGAATGCAAAATTTTATATACATTTTAGATTAAAGATCGAGAGCTATAGTTCTGACAAGGTCTATTTAGGAATAAATGTTCCAAGGACTTGAAAGGGAGTAAATTTAATTATACAAGAGTTTGATTCAACATAGTGTAAGATGACTAAGGAGGTTGTGTAAGATCAAGCAATGTGATGTGATGTGTATGGGAAAGTTCTTATATTGTACCATTTGATTTTTTCATCTATAGTATGTGACTGTAAATCTTCAATGTGATCATAGAATGGGGTGTTTGAATAAGAAATGGTTAATGAGTTTGTGTTAAAGGAATGTGGAAGTTTCAACAAAGATGGAGTTGTCATTGGTGGGTCTAATAAGGTCTAAAGGTTGAACTTTAGAGAAAAATGAACAATGTTATAATCAAGTGTCGATTAAGACTAATTGTGAATTATGATTAGATATTTAAACAATATTTGACAATAGTGATGTTTAATTAATACACTGATTGATATTTCTAACTATATGACATAGAACTTAAGGAGAAATATACATAATGTAGATAGAGGAAATTTAGCCATTTCTATGTACACTAATCAATTATACTTCTATCTAAGAAAAAATGAAGATAAAGATACACTAATTATATATAGAAACTAGGTGTAAAAAGTAAAGAAATGTTTGGGATCAACTCAAAAGATAAGAACCAAGAGAATGTAGAAAGTTAACATTGTATGATCATTCTTTAAAGGGTGCTAGCTCAATGGAAGAGCACTTTCTTTACAAGCAGATGGATGGTGGTTTGATTCCATCATGCCCTATTATGACTGAATACACTACTAAATGTGCTACTAAATATTTGATCAACTATACTGCTAGATATGGTACTAAATATACCACTAAACATATGATGAAATATACTAAATATATGACCAAATGTATAATTAAGTGTGCTACTAAAGATACTACTAAATTGTGACTAAATCAACTATCAAATATACAACTCAATATGTGATTAAATATACTACTAAAATGTGACTCATCATATGATTAAATATACTACTAAATCAACTACTTAATCAACTACTAAATATACTATTAAATATACCACTATATATACTAGTAAATATACCACTAAATCAATGATCAAAATAAGTGATCAAATACATGACTAAAATTTCTTAGTAGTGTTATAAATGACTAGATATTAACTACTATTTGTCACATGACTAAGTTTAGTCACATATATAAAAAAATTAGTGGTTGTTTTAGTCACATATTATTGTTTTTCTACTAGTGGAAGGGAAAGGACAAAGGAGACATATCTAATCACGAGGATCAAGATTTAAATACTAAGAAGGAGATCTAACATCAAGTAGGAGGGTGCTAACTAAAGGATCATGGTACTAAGTCATTCTAACAGGTGATACAAAGAAAATCTCTTAACTAAGTAGTCCTAACAAGTTGTAAATCTTCTAACCAAGTTCTTAGTAAGTTTAAATCCTCTAACAAGTTGAGACCTAATAGTCTTTGTAAGTGTTTAACAAGGAATACCTCTCATAGGGTAGATCATAGATTATGATCAAACATATTGTAGCCATAATTGGCCACACTTTACAACTATAATAGTGAAGATTTGTAGGTGTCATTCCCACCCTAGTTTTACCTTCTCATTGGAGGGTTTCTAGGTAACCAAATTTCTTGTGTCATGTGTTGAATTTACTTTATGATATGGATGTGATGCATGTTAAGTTATTTTAATTTACATTTTAAATTATGAGATGGATGTTGGTGATATGTTTTAAGAGGCAAAATTTTTAAGAGTTGCTTCACCCCTCCCCTCTCAAAACTTATTTTCCCATTGTTATTTCCTATAGATTTTATGATACTCTTTGAGTTACAATGTATTATATCAGGGGAAGGGATTTGAGTAGTCCTCATGCAAAAATAAATATCTCATAACATTTGAAACTCACAAACTCACAAAATTAGAAGAACATTATTCCATAAATGATAAAGAAATGTTGGCCATAATGCATGCCTTGCCCAAATTTTGAAAATACTTAGTTTGTGGGAAGTTCTTCATTAAGCCAAACCATAATAGTCTATATTTTTTCTTGAGCCAAAAAGATCTTAACAAGTGACAAAAAAGTTGGTAAACAAGACTCAAGCATATGATTTCAACATAAAACATGTTAATGGGGTGAATAATGGAGTTGCTAATACTCTGCCTAGACATCTCCACCTCAATATGGTTACTAGTATTTTATGAGATTGGAAGCGAGATATCAAGTATGCAAAGGATCTTGAAGCCAACAAAATATGAGAGGGGAAATTTCCTAATGAAGATTTCAAAATCTAGGAATATGATATTGTATTTTATAAGCAAAGAGCATTAGAGTAAAAGGTATTAATTTAATTCTTTTATTAAGTTACCTTTAATTCCTTTTTAATATTTCACTTTGTGCATTGTCACATTTAATCATTATTTTACCTATTACATATTTTTCCCTTTGAAATTTCTTGATATCCTTTTATAAGGGTTTATCTTTTGTATTATGTAATCCAATTCCATTCTCTGAGAAATGGAGTTTTCATATTTTTGTTCCATTCTTCGTTGTGATAGGTTAATTTACATGTAGGTGATTGTCGGGCTCTAAGAAGTTAGTTTTGACAACTTCTACATGGTATCAGAGCATGGATATTCCAATCCCTATTCTTGTATGTTAAATAATTTTGAAGATTTAAGGGTTTGAAGGTTTTAGATGTTTTTTGATTGAATCTAGAGGTGAGCCTTTTTTCTGAAGCACCTTATGTATAAACAAACCTCACTGATGGAGTCAAAATGCTTAAAAACCCCTATTTTTATATATGACATTACTAATTTAGACAAAGTTGACTAGTGAGGGAATTTTTTTGGTGCCCCAAAGTTGCACGTCCTAGGCACAAATCTCAAAGAGTAGATTTTGTTTATTTTTATCAAAAAATCATATCATTATTTTTGCAAAGTCCCTTCATTAAAAAATGCATGACATGATTTTTATTAAAGGAATATGTAGCAAAAAAAGATTCATGCTTAAAAGAAAGAGACACTCTTTTTTGGGCCCCACTATCAGCCCTACGACTCTCTGTCCTTTCTTGGAGTAGTGCATGTTTTTGGTAATAGCTTGCACTCCTCTATTCTTTGGAACCTAACACATTTGTCAGTGTTAGCATGGGATGAGAGGTTGATCCTACACCATTGAAGTCAACCCCCTATAGGCTACATTTGTATATGGCCTTGCTTGTGCATTGGTTGCACCTACATTGGTAATCCCATATGGCTCCACATGGCACATTCTTTATCACTGACACATAATTTTTAGCAAGATGGTTTTGACATTTACATTGGCATTTTTTATTCCATGACTTTTGATATTTTTTGGTATGCTTGGGGTTTTTCTAGCACATGCACCATTTCAAGCAACTGAACATATTTTTTGATAATTGACCCTCTTTTTTGATCACTTGATTCTTTTACTGATGATTATGTTTTTCCTAGTTATTTTATGTCCACTAGATTTATTTTCTAGCTCCAACTTCTTTTTTTGGTGATCTAAGGTTTTTTTTTGGGTGATACATACTTTTTCTGGTAACCAATGTTTTTCTTGATGATTTTTCTAGAAAAAGGGCCTTTTTTTCTCCATTGAAGGTCATTTTACCATTAAATTTGGACTCTTCATCTACTGACATTAGTACCACATCATCATCCCACTAGCCCTTTTGGCCCTTTTGGAGTAACCTTTGGTTTTTTTCTTGTATTTTCCACAAAGGCCTCCATTTTTTACAAATGAGATATCGATAAAAAAAGGTTTCGAGTCCATCATAATTGTATTGGTATTTTTGAATTTTGATGCATTTCTACTAGTGACTTTTGTTGTCAAAGTTAGTGGTTCTATTTTACACTTTGGGAGACATACCTTGATCATCTAGTCTTTCTTTTTGGAAAAAAATATATTGTTGAAAATCTTGTTTCATGCTCTTTCTAGTGGTAATGGTTTTTCTTCCAAATTATTCTTTAGGTACACTCTACTCAATTTTTTAAATATTTTTGTACTTTTGTGAATATCTTTGTTATTTTAGGTTTGGGGGATCATTTTTATTACATTCAATGACTTGCCTTGGACTGTTCTTTTTGTCGTATGAACCTTATGTCTCTTTTGATCTTTATGTGACATATTTTTAAGCATTAATGCAAATGCACTAAGATAAAGTTTCATATTCTATTTGTATTTTTTCTTTAGTTGTTTTCCTAGTTTTACCTTCTTATTTGAGTAGTGTCATTTGAGGGTATGCATATAAAATATGGACACACTTCTATAGACCATTATTCTCAAGAATACCCATGATGGAGAGCATCTCAAGAGGCAGCCTATAGTTCTCTATCTATTACATGCAAGAGTACAATATAGTGTGGTGTCTCTCAAATGAACCTAGTTAGGTAACCATTGCAAGGTGCACCATTAAACGAGAGATTCAAAGGAGTAGAGGCAAAAGTGAAAATATCCAAGAGTCAAAGTATGAAATGCAAATCCATGATAAGATAAATGAGAGCCAAGATCTAATCTAAAAAAGAGTTATAAAACCCCTAATTAGACTATATAAGTTATGCATAAAGAAAACTAAGCTAAGAATGCACGTACATAAAAAATAGTGAGTGTTGTTGAGCTGTCATTTTGCATTATGTTTAATGGCAGGAATCCTTTCAAACTCCTCTCTTGGAAAGCTGAACTAGAATCAACTCCAAGGTTCTGGGAAATTTTGTGACCTATTGGAATCCACTTAGTTGAAGATAAATGTGAACATTCACAAGGAGGCCTTTGTTGGTTCTAAATGATTTAGATAAGATGTAGAATTTTCTTGCTATCTCAAAAGAATAAGACACAAAAAAAAAAAAAAATAATTTGTATTTTCTATTTTATGATGAATGCAATCTAACAATGCAACTATGTGAATTCCTAATTTAACCAAGAGGTTAGTAAAGCAAATAACAAAGATAGGGTAACAAGAGATTTAAGAAAATAACACAAAAAGAAAAATCCTAATGGAAATAAGCCACAAAAACAACATGTTTGCAAGGCAAGCCTTTGAAAAGATTAGTAGGTAATCAATGAAAATAGGAGCAATGCTTCTTTAATTCCACTAATGCAATCATCAATGGGAATTTAGTAACCATAAGATGTTTCACTTGTCATCAAATCACAAGGGCACAGAAAGTGTGCTCATGTGAGACAAAAAGCTATGCAAGAACAATATGATGATATCTTCTCAAACTAAGTACATCAACAGAATTTGTAGACACATAACAAAAACTAGAATTAAAAGATTTCACAACCAAGATAATAAAATAAAACTATTGGCTCAATTACATTTCATGAACATACATTCACAAAATATAACACACTTAGCCAAGAATCACTACACTCCAAATGCGAGTACCAATAGCATATATTATTACATCAAAATAATGTGAGCCTAGAATACATATTACATTCCCAGATTTGTAAGAAATCTTCTCCTCAATTTGTGTTGAGAGTGAGAGATATCTTTATGCAAACTTATGCTTTGAAACTAATAAAACAAATCTAATTATGTACAAACTAACTCTCTAACAGGTGCTTAGTAGGAATCTATCTATATTTATATCATTAAATGGATGTATGAGCCTTTACATGTCTTAAAACAAAGAAATCATGAGAAAATAAGAAGAAGAAAGCCATTAGTTGATGTAGATGTGTCTAAAGTGCCTAAAATAGAAGCTCCATCTTCACTAGGTGTCTATAGTAGTTAAACTATTGTTAGAATGCATTTCCAATGCATGGAAAGCTCTAAACTTAGAACTAGCAATTAACTATTGGTGCACCTCTAAAAGAGTGCACTTGCACACCTCGGAAGTAGGTTCCAAAAATACAAAATTTTACCAAGTGTTAAAATTGAAATTTTGGCTTCTAGGTTTTGTTCCCCTTTATACCAAAGCCATGTCTGGCTATTTTCCCTTGAATTTATCAATGATCTTAGTGACTAGAGATGCATCTAGAAAATCTAAGGCCTCACACTTGTCCTTCACTTTTTTCCTGTAGTTGCCCACCTTGATGCTAGTCTTTGCAAAATCTTTGAGTTTTACATCTAAATCTAATAATGCTTCTTCCATTCTTAATGCTTACTTGATGTCATCATCAATAGAAGCTTCTTCAAAAGTCTTCCAAAATTTCTCAACTACAACCTCTACCTTTATCAATTTATCCCTTGCATCATCCTCAAAAATGTCTAAACACGTATCACTATAATGCGTCTCCACCTCCAAAATTTACTCTTGGGTTTAATCCTTGAGCTTATGAATCTTCACATGTAATGTCTCCATTGCTTTATTTCCATCCACAATTTTCTCTATCCAATAATCAATTTCATCTAACTCCTCTACCATATATGCTTCCATTAACATCTGGTACCTTTGGTCCTTGATTGACTGTAATGCTTGTAAGTCCTTGACCCAGGTATGTACTTTTTCCATCAAACTAAAATCTTGATTCAAAATAGCCACTAGCCTATACACATTATCCTACATATGGTATAAAAACTTCAAATTTCCTTTTATAATATGTACACCTTTCTCTTCAAAACTTTCTTACCATTGCTGACAAGCTCTCAAAAAAGGATCTAACTTCATTGATTCCTTATCCCTTTTCTCTAATGCTACATTGAAAGTTTCCTTGGGATGTTTAGGATCTAAGGGACTAGAAACTTCACTTAGATATCCTTTTAGGATCACATTCTATCTCTAAAGTGTTATCAATTATCTTTAATTCCTTTTATCACCATTAACTTAGCTATGTCCAATGTAGGTTTCCCAAGCATGATCTCGTTGATTTGATAATCTCTTGGAGTTAATTTTTCAACATCTTCATTTAGAGGAGGGATAGCCACATGAGAAATTAAGTCCTAGTTCTAAACACTCATATTTAAGGCTAATGCCTATGCATCCTTTGGTGGTGACTTAGGCTTACTGAGAACTTCAATAAATTCCATCCTATCCTCTTCCTTAGTAGTGAATTGCTGCCCCTTGTTTCTTATCACTTCTCTTCTCAGCCATCTTGGAACATGCTTTGCTAGGGATTTTCCTTTTGAAGATGAAGGAATTTTCTCTACTATGCTCTTGCCCTTATCTCTCCTCTATGGAGTCTTCTCCTTTATGAGAGATCCATACTGGGAGTCTCTATATCTATGAAGTCCATAACTCTCACCTCTATGTCTTGGGAAGTTTGCTAAGGATACTCACGTATTTTTTATTCCTTCAACACTTCATTGGTAGATACTTGTTGTGGCTCTTCCTTTGGTTCTACTTGAACCTATTATTCTTCATTGTTTGGAGGAAGGGGAGTAACTTAACCTTTATCCACACAAAACGTAACTTGATTTGGTGATAGTGAAGCTATTTAAGGTCCTTATATCTATGGTGGCAACTAAATCCAATTTGCCTATTGAGGTTGATTAGTTGGAGTGTATCTTATTTTGTCCCACACCAATTTAGTGCCAATGAGCATAAAATCAAAATCTAACATCTAAAAGAAATTAGTACCCTCGCCCTCCTATTCATCAATCCCTTTCTACATTTCATTCTCTGATGTTGTAGACTAAATGGGTTTCTTAGGAATGGATAGTGGTGTAATTGTGGAGCTTCTTCTCCATTCTAGTACTGTGGCTCTTGTGAGACAAGTCCTTTAGTTCAAAGGAAGGTTGTCCTCTTTGTCCTCATCATTCTCTTCTTCCTCTCCTTCTTCTAGGATAACTTTAAGGACTGATGGGAAGGGATAAATTTCTCCCAATGAACTTTTGTTTCCTCTTAAATGAAGTCTTAATCTTTCTTCTCTTAGGAGTGAAAGGGGAGGCTTGTACTTTGTGTTGAGGCAAAGACACCTCTTGCACTTCATTTTCAGCTTCTCCTTGTGTTTGTTTAGTTGATGGCACTTGTGGATTTTCTTGGGCTCGTATGGCTTCCACATTCTTCGATCCTTATACATTTTCTACCTCAAGCTATGGTGGTGCATGAGTGACTCCCTCCTCTAGCTCATCTTGTTTGGGAGAAGTCCTCTTCCTCTTACTCTTACCCTTTTGAGCCCTATAATACCCAACTTCTCTATCAAGTTGGAGCACTACTTTTGGCCTTACAGGGGATTGAGTTGTAATTGTAGGCACTATAACCTTAGCTCCTTGACCTCTTGCTAGGTAGACCTTAGTGTGGAAGACTACCACTTGAGGAATTGGATCTAGTTTGAAAGGTATTTTGATCCAATCCTTTTCCAGTTTAATGATATGCCTAGCTTGGTGATTAATATTTGATTTTACTTCCTTATCAACCTTTGCATTCATAATGGGTCGATCACTAATCTTGTTCCTATTGAACAATGGATCAAGGACATCTTTAGTATCCTACTGCACAACCTTAAAAGGAACCTTGATCTCTAAATAATTGGTTGCTAGATAGAGAGTCATCCTACAATAATACCTTATTCAAATATCGTAGTCATCTATTGCATTCATCAAGTGGTCCTTAATTGCATCTTCATGCTGAAATGTCTTACTAGCTAAGCATTGCACTCTTTTGATGTTATTAAAATAGGTTTGAGGAGAACTATACTCATCCAAAGGATATTGATCCCACTTAGACTCAAAAGATGGAATATCCTATTTCCAAACCACACTAAACAATCTTATAGTAATGGGCCACACCCAAGTTATTTTATGTTGCTTTCTAACTCTATTGTAGGTAGGCAAGAGTTGTTGAGTGATCTCTAGCAATACAAGTTTGTCACTTGGATACCTAGGGAGCTTTTGGGGATTAATAGTTGTACCTACTACCCTAGATGTAGTAGGCTCCAACCTCTAATATCTTTGCAACTACCTCTTTTGACATCCTCTTCATATAATCCCCTTAAATTAACCAAATTATTGTGAATATAAAAACATCATTCACTATCATATATTCCTTGCTATGCTTTGAAGGCCTTTTCTTCACCAACTAAGGATATAATATATAGTGCCATGCATTTGCATGTTGCATACTACCCTTTTTAAACAGTCTTGGATAATCTATCACACTTGTAGCTAATAAGTATACCAAATATGATGTCATACAAAACTTTTGATTATTCTTAACTACCACTAGTTTCTCATCCAAGTTCTCGCTAAGAATGTAAGACCAATCAATTTGCATCTCTATCATTTTGATAGTTTCAATAAAATGCACCATCCATATATTCAAGTATCCCAATGCTAGCAAACCCATGACTCTACTCAAGAGTATTATAGAATATCCAATATCTTCCTTCATGTAGCCTCTCATCATGTCAACTTTTGCTACTTTACACCCTAGAAGATTCTTCTCAATGAGATACTAGGACTAAATGATTTCAGATGCTTCCTCAACATGTTTCTTGTACCATCTTTTTGCTTGGTGATAGATCAATCTAATGAACTGATCTACCCTCAAAAGATGAAACACCTTCTCTATGTTCTTGGGTTGGACATCTAGGAGACGCTCTCTAGTTATACTCTTCACAACCCTTTCTTCAGAAACATAGTTCTAAACAAGTGTCATAATTAGTTCTAAAGATTGTATAGATGTTGGGTGTGATGTTGTGCTAACAAGTCCTCATCGGATCAAAGTAGATATCATTGGAGATTTTTTGGTGGGATTTTTTCACAATATTAGGAATGTGCTCAAATCTATGTGACCAAGTTCAATGTCCTAGATCTCTTAATAATCATATTGAAAGTGATGGATCTCTAAATAGTCATCTTGAAAGTGCAACTTGGTCAGAACACCTTGAAACTTGAACATCACATATTTTGGAACCATCTTTGCAGCAAGTGAGGATGATGAAGAGGCCACTGAATCTACACAAAAAGAATGCATATGATTCTAAAGTTGAAGAAATATTGATTAATTCAAACCCTAATACAAACATGAACAAATCTAAGAAATTGTAATTGTTTGAAAACACCTTAAAAACTAAATTTAGCCCTAGAAATGCAAAAAAAATACACACCTGATGTATCTCTCAGGTGTGCTAGGTGCACTTTTATCTTTATTAAAACTCTAATACATAAGGATGTGCACTAGCACACCTCATGGGGTGCACTTGGTGTGCACCTTATGGAGTTTTTCAATGCACTTAGGAGTTTTAAAGGTGTGCAACTATGCACCTTTACTTAGGTATGAGTATTTTTAAATTCTAAATTCAAGACTAAAAGTTCCCTATTACTATAAGAAACATCCATTCCTCAATTGGTATAAGAAACAAAATCTTTGAATTTTTTTGACAAATAAATATCTCTTCCCAAAAATTGAAACCAAAAGAAAGGTTAGTAAGATATGTCAAGATAAAATCTTGAGTGCATCTACCCCTTAGACTACCACAACTTTGAAAAAAAACACACAACTAAAAGAAAAAAAAAACACAACCAAAAAGAAAAAAACTTGCACAAATATATATATTTTAAATCTTTTAGGCTTCAAGGTAATGCTTCAAAAATTTCCCATTGACTGGCAATGGAACCAATTCTGCCTGTAAGGAACTTAGCCTAAAGGATTTTTCTCCCAAAATTTCCACAATCTGATAAGGACCAATCCACAAGCATTGAAACTTAGGGTGACTGCTTGGCTTTTCTTTTGCCTTGTCCCAGAGTAGAATAAGGTCAGATTTTCTAAAATACATTATCATGGCCCTCTTGTCAAACCACCTCTTGATGACCACTTGATGTTTTGCTATATGCTCCAAAGCAGCTACCTATTTCTCATCCATCTCTAAAAGATTCATCAATCTGAGTTGTACTCTGTCAGCATCTTTAGCATTGAATCCCAAGGTTAAGTGGGAATAATGGTTCTTGTCCATAGACAAGAAAATATGGAGATGTTCCTAGATTATTTTTGACCCTAACTCAGTTTGTCCATAATGTATATTTGAGTTGTGTATGCCAATCATTAGGATTGTCCTTTAAAAAACATCTTATTATTGTGATCGAGTTCTTGTTCATACATTTAGCCACACCATTTCCTTGTGGATAATAATTTGAAGAGAATTTGATAATAACCTAATTTTCTAGCACCCATTGAGTTGGTAATATTGATGCAAAAGCTTATTGTTATCGCACACTAGGAGAATGGCATCCCAAATCTAGTAATAATGTGTTCTTCCAAGAAATCCATAAACACCTTAGCCATGTAATTTCTAAATATCTCTGCTTCTATCTAGTACATACAATAATCAGTAGTTGTGAGAATAAAATTGTACATAGTTGATGATGGTGGGTTCACTAGACCAAAAAAATCTAGCCCCCACTTTATGAAGGGGCATATCTTGAACACAAGTTGTAATGGCATTGCAATATGTCTTTCTCTATTAGCACTAGTCTAAAAAATATGACAAGTACACATGTGTTCAAAATTATCTTTGAATATAGTGGGCTAAAAATAACTTTATCTTAAAATCATATGAGTAGTTGCTTTTGTTGAACCATGCCCTGTACCATACTTATTGTGAAATTGTTCTAAAACCTCTTTTACTTCCTTACATCCTAAACACCTTAAGTAAATACCTTCATAGTTCCTTTTGTATAATTTTCTATCATGCATCATGTAGGATTCACACTTAATTTTGAGTCCCCTACACCATTAACTATTCATCCAACTGGGACACTAATTTTGTGAAAAATAGTAAACAATATCCTAGTACCAGACATCTATTATTACAACTTGATCAATATCAACTTGAGAATACTACAATTTTCTTTTGATCGTCTACATCTATTTTACCATCAAACCAAAATTTATTTTCATCTTCAATTTGGTTATCTTCTATCATTTTCAATAATCCTTGGCATCTTACTAATTTCATGGGTTGAATCTCTAAACCAAATTCTTGAAGGATTGGCATCTGTATCCCTTCTCTTTCACCAAGTTCATTTTGCATCAACAATGTCTTAACCACTAGATTAGGCACAACCACATATACCTTGCTCCTTAGTATATAATGGTAGAACTTATTTACCACCTTGATTAAAGAAAAATACCAATTTTCAAGGTTAGAATAGTTTAACTCAACATTCTTCAAAGGGAAACTCATAAAGGCAATCGGCCTTTCATATTACTTTTCCTACGTCTAGATAAGAATCCCAACACACAAATGTTTTGAAGCAAAAGAGTATATTTTGAAGGATAGTCCATAGTCTAGACTTAGTAGTACTGAGGCCATGGAAATAGCCACTTTGATATTCTCAAATCATTTCTTAATCTTTGGAACCCATTCTATTTTAGCTCCCTTTTTGAGTAAATCATTAAGTGTATGAACTATCTCTACAAATATGCTTATGAATTTTTGCACAAAATTTATCTTCCCAAAGAAAGACTTAAGTTCTTTTTGACAATGAGGAGGTGATAACTTTAGAATAGCTTCAATTCTATCAAGATCAATGGATATTCTTTCTTCAAAAATTATATGTCCCAGGATCTTTCCTTTAGTAACCCCAAACAAACATTTCTTTGGATTGAGGGATATGTCATATTTGTGACATCTATTAAATATCTTCCTTAAATCAGCAATATGAGTGTTTTAATCCTTTGAAGGGAAAGTTAAATTATCCATGTAGGTGACTATACCCTTGTTTATTAATCCCTTAAAAGCTTCATCAATGGCTCATTGAAATGTAGCCCCTGCATTAATCAGCCTAGAAGGCATTCTTCTATAAGAAAAAGTTCCCCATTTAGTCATGAAGGTTTTCTTCAACCTATCATCTTCATCAACCATTACTTGATTATATCCTGAATATCCATCTAAGAAAGATGTCATCTTTGAACCATTAACAAATTGTAGAACTTCATCTAGTGATCGAAAAGACTAATTGTCCTTTTGAGATGCAAGGCTTAAATAATGAAAATATATGCAAAGATGAATCTCTTCAATCTTTTTCCAAATAGGAACCAAGTTAGCCACCCACATAGAATGGAAAATGGGGAATATTATCTTGGCATCAAGCAAATTCTTAACTTCCTTCATTATCAGTGGTTCAATAATAGGATTAATAGGCTTGTCTTTGTCAGAAAGGCTTTGCATCAAGTTTCAATAGAATGTCATGCATAATAATCTCAGGATCATATTTTTTTAGCTCTTCATAACTCTAAGTAATGACATCCCTATACTCTCTAAGTAATTTCAAAATATCTTCCCTTTCTTTCACATTGCATGCCTTTTCAATCCTTACCATTCTAGGATCTTTATCAATACCCAAATTGTATGAATCACAATCCTTGATCCTTTTTACTTTGACCATTCTTCTACTAAGAGCTAATTCATCATGATAAAAAATACATTCCAACTCAACCATTTCCATAGGAATAGTGTTGGTTTTTAAGTTTAAGATCCAATATTCATCTTCAAGTTCATCATTTTTAGATTTTTTGTCTAGAGTATCATCAATCTCCTGTCCTTTAATGTGGCCATTGCACATGATAAATTTGTGTATATGTTGATCATCCTAAAAGACTTGGAAGTTTGTAGCATTATCCAAGATAGATGGAGAAATAACCAATTTATCTTAAAATATTTTTAATTTAGCTAAAATAGCGAGGGCATTTGCTATCATGTTTTTCCTCCTCAGAATATATTTTATATTCAAAGCCTCAAAATCATCCATCAAATCCCATACTCTTTTCTTGTAAGAAAGAAACCTCTTATCATTATGGGAGTATACTAATTTCACTTATCTTATAGCTAGCTAAGAATCTCCCTTGAAAATGAGAGATGTGATTCCTTTCTCCAATGCAAAAAGAAGTCCTCAGATCAATGCTTTGTATTCTACAACATTATTAGTATATTTAAATTGTAATTGATATGTTGTATAGAAATACTTACCTTTTGGGTTGATTAACTCAATACTTGCATTGGCTCCTAATTTGTATTTGGAGCCATTGAAGTGAAGTGTTTAGATTGGATCTTCTTTGGGCTTTCTAACCTTATGCTTATTTTTCCTTAGCTTCACTTTTTCTTGGGCATGAAAAGATTTTTTTTGGGAATCCACTATAGTTTTTCACAGGGTGGACTTGATGATTTTCCATTGTTACTCCTCAATACAGAAATTGTATGTTTTTCTTGTTATTCCTAAATGTCCCCTATCAATTCTATAATTCCATTCACTTTGGGCTTAGGATGGATGACCACTAAAGTCCATCCTTGACCTTTCATGTATCATCTTCTTCTTTGAACTTTGATCATTCCTGGTGGATAAGAAGACAAACCTCCACTGTCTAAAGAGGTATCATTGTATCATGCATTTAGATCTTCAATTTACTTTTCAAACTTTTCCACAAATTAATATTTGTTTATAGGACTTTGATTTTTTGCAAGTTCATCTTTTGGAATGTTACCACTCTTTACTTCCATCATCTGAGTCAATACCTTAGTGACTGCTTACTAGCACAATGAACATTTGAAATCTGAATGACTAACTTTATGCAATCAAAAAAATCTTGGGAGAAGAAAGATATTGAGGTCAGCTTCTTCTCCTAAAAATTGCAAGTTAGGCACCATGTTGTCTATGAACTGTGTTACAATCTCATCCTTTGGGATTGAAATCCTAGATTTTTCACCTTGTTCATATGATATTTTGGTTGAAGTTGTATCAAAAGCCATCACCTTGCAAGAGCCCAAATCTATTTGTACGAATGCCACCTCATTTGAAGCATTATATTCTATAATCATTGTTTTTAGTTTTGGCTCTATTTCTATCTTGATTGATTGTTCAAACCTTTCCATGGTAACCATAACTGAGTAAAATCTGTAGAAAACCATCTTCTTAGGCATTTTGTCCATTCTCTACTTAGTAGTATTCTATATGTTTTTGGAATATCAACCACATGTATATCGATGATGTCTTGAATTTGGGAATCAATTTTCAACTATATTTGAACATCTTTCAACACACCAATGACTTTCACCTCTATTTTATTGAATTGTGCCACTATTCGGTTGGAGGGCTAAGGAGTGACTCCTAACCTTTATGCTATCGATAGTGGCATAAGATTACAAGAGGCCCCTAAATAAATTCAAAAATTATGAAGATTCTTCCCATATATCTTAATGCTAAGAAAAAATGGGGGCACCTCAACCGTGTCTTTAAACATAGTTGGCATTGCCTTTGAAGCATTGACTTGTTGAGATACTATCTTTTGAGGAATAATATTTGTATTGTGGGGTTCCTTTGTATGATCAAGAGTTTGCATTAGTGCCTCTCATTGATGGGGACAATTTTGTAGCATATCAAATATAGACATGTTGGCCTTTGTTCATTTCAAATATTCCACCACACTATAGTTTTCTATAGTCCAAGTAGGATTTTTCAAGGTTGTTGGCATATTCCCTTGATTCTAATTTTTTGGTCCTCCATATGGTGGCCTAAATATTACCAAATTATTACTCACTCTCAGATCAGGAGGATTTGGTTGTAATGTTGGAAGAATTCCATTTGTTATAGTTTCTTTTCTACTTTTCATATTGTAAGTATTTCGATCATTATTGTGAAAAGAAAGCATTTGTTTAGGCTAAATGTCTGGTTCCCAAATGAATGGAAAAGAGAATTCTTCATTGACTATTTGTTCCTATGCATTTTTTTTTAGAATTGTAAGATTCTAGTAGCATAACATTAAATTGTATAGGAGGGACATTGTCATTTTCTTGTGAATTCTGAGTCATGTCTTGATTTCCATTGTAGTATGAGCCATCATCATTAGATGCATTTTGACCATCATCATACTGGTTGATATCCACATACTGAACTATTATCTACAAGAATGCTTCTATTGTTCAGATGAGTGTTCCATTGTTGATTTTATCTTTGGATGCCATTGTTACAATTAGGAGGATTGAAAATTTTTCCTCCATCATTGCTTATCGTATTGTTGTTTCCAACAAAATTCCTATTGTAGTTCTGATTGTAATTATTGTTGTTGTAAGGACCAACATTGTTTCTTTGGAATTTTTTGTTTTGTCCTTGTGAGAACCTCAAGTGAGTGAGCTCATTGTTCATTTGTGACATGGTCTTCTTCATTTGACCAAACTTGGAGGCAAAACTATTGTTTGCCTGAGTAGAAGTTGTTGCCTTTTGCTCAAAGAAAGCAAAATTTGGAGGTTCATACCCTGGATATGTTAAAGTGGGGTTTTGCAAAGTGGGTGTCTATTATAATGGAGCTGGATTCATAGGTATGCATTGGCTAGGCATCATAGGTGCTCTGATAGGATATGTTGGCATTGTGATAATAGCTTGAGCTAGAAGCATCAATTCTCCTCCATTAGGATTGGCTTTCTTAGTAAAGGTAATTGCTTCTATGAAGACTTTATCCAACATGTCAATATTTTTTGAAAGAATTCTTCTTAGAAAAATGGCAATAAGATGGTCCATAGCATTCAGATAAATCTGAATAGTAGCTTCAACTAGTATGGTGTATGACATTTCTAGCTTGCAGTATGCCATATGAAAGCAATGGTTGAAGTGTGGAACCATCTCAATTGGGTCCCTTTTGATTGATATGAATTGTTGATGTATCACAACTAGGTTGATGAAGGTTTTTAATTGTTCCAAGAACAATTTTTCAAAAGTATCCTAGTCTCCAATACATCTAGGTGGAAAATTAACATACCAACTAAAGGGATCTTCCCCCAAAAAGTAGGGGAATAAGTGAAGAACCACATTCTCATTAGCAATCTACTTTCAATTGAAAATTTTCTTGAATACCTTGATGTGATCTTTAGTAGTTTGGGTATCTCCATAGATAAAACTTGGGCAAAACTTCTTAGGATTCTTAGGAAGATCATTAAGTATACCTATCAAGTTAACTGGTGAGTCTACAACATTTTCAAAAAAGGCAATCAAAGGATTAAGTGGAATGATGAGTGGTTTTTGTGGAGGCAGAACTATTAGAGGATTTAGAGGAATGTTGGGTGGTTGTTGTGGAGGTGGAATTAAAGAAGATGACAAAATTTTGAATGGAAGTGGTAGAATTTGGGGGATTCCTTTGTCACTGTGAGGCTTACAAAAATGGCTAAGCTTGAGGCACTCATGTGTACTTGCTAAAGATCTTAAAGCTCACTGAGATTGGGATGATGGATTAGAATCCTCAAGTTTGCATCAAAATTGAAAAAAATGCAACTCAAAGGAAGTACACTTTTTCTCAAAATAAAGGCACACCTTGGAAGATGGCACACCTTGGAAGATAGTGCACCCATCACACTTGTGCACTTGGTAGACTTGTGCACTTGGCGCACCTCAAAAGCTCAAAAAAAAAATTGAACTTGTAAAAAATGTAGAATTTTCAAATTGCAAGTTTTTTTTTCTATTCCGAATGTTAAGGCCATCCTTCTAGTGCCACACTTGTTGAGCTATCATTTTGCATGATGCTTAACAATAGGAATCCTTTCAAAATCCTCTCTTGGAAAGTTGATCTAGGATCAACTCCAAGGTTCTAAGTGATCTTGTGATCTATTGGATTCAACTTAGTTGAAGATAAATTTGAATGTTCATGAGGAGGCCTTTGCTAGTTTTAAATGATTCAGATAAGATGTAGAATTTGCTTTCTATCTCAAAAGAATAAGACACACAAAAAAAAATATATTTTTATATTTTTTTTTTTTATGATAAATGCAATCTAAAAATGCAACTATGTGAATTCCTAATTTAACCAAGGGATTAGTAAAACAAATAATGAATATAGGGTAACAAGAAATTTAAGCAAATAACATGAAAATTAAAATCCTAATGGACATAAGCCATAGAAACAACACATATATGAATTAAGACTTTGAAAAGATCAATAGGTAACCAATAAAAATAGGAGCAATGCTTCCTTAATTCCACTAATGCAATCGTCGATGGGAATTTAGTATCTGTAAGATGTTTCACTTGTCATCAAATTGCAAGGCCATGGGAAGAGTGCTCATGTGAGACAAAAAGCTATCCAGGAACAATATGATGATCTCTTCTCAAACTAAGTACATCAGTAGAATTTGTAGACATGTAAGAAATGCTAGAATTAAAAGTTCACACAACTAGAATAACACAATAAAGCTATTGGCTCAATTACATTCCATGAACATATATTCACAAAATATAACACTCTTGGGCAAGAATCACTACACTCCAAATGCGAGCACCAACAACATATATTATTGCATCAAAATAATGGCAGCATAGAATATATATTACATTCCCAAATTTATAAGAAATTTTCTTCTTAATTTGTGTTGAGAGTGAGAGATATCTTTATGCAAACATATGCTTCTAAACTAATAAAATAAATCTAATTATGTATAAACTAACTCTCCAATAGGTTCTTAGTAGGACTTCATCCATATTTATATCATTAAATGGATGCATAAGCCTTTAAATGTCTTAAAACTAAGAAAGCATGAGAAAATAAGAAGAAAGCCATTAGTTGATGTAGAAGTGTTTGGAAGTGCCAAAAATAGAAGCTCCATATTCACTAGGTGTTTGTAGAAGTTAAAATGTTGTTAGAATGCATTTTTGATGCATGAAAAGCTCTAAACTTAGAACTAGTAGTTAACTATTGGTGCACCTCTGAAAAAGTGCACCTGTGCACCTCAGAAGTAGGTTCTAAAAATGCAAAATTTTACCAAGTGTGAAAACTGAAGTTTGGGCTTTTGGATTTTGTTACCCTTTATAACAGAGCTATGTCTGGGTATTTGCCCTTGAATTTCTCAATAATCTCAGTGACTAGAGTTGTATCTAGAAAATCTAAGGCCTCATACCTGTCCTTCACTTTCTGCCTATAGTTGCCCACCTTGATGCAAGTATCTGTAAAATATTTGAGTTTTAAATCTAAATCTAATAAGGCTTCTTCCATTCTAAATGCTTGCTTGATGTCATCATCATTAGAAGCTTCTTCAAAAGTCTTCTAAAATTGATCAACTAATACCTCTAATTTTGTCAATTAATCCCTTGCATCGTCCTAAAATATGTCTAAACACACATCACAATAATGCTTCTCTACCTCCAAAATTTTCTCTTGGGTTTAATCCTTTAGCTTATGAATCTCTATATATAATGTCTCCATTACTTTATTACCACCTAAAATTTTCTCTATCTAGTCATCAATTTTATCTAACTCCTCTACCATATATACTTCCATTAACATCTAGTACCTTTGGCCCTTGATTAACTATAATGCTTATAAGTCCTTGCCCTAGTTATGTATTTTTTCTATCAAACCAAAATCTTGATTCAAAATTTCCACTAGCCTATTTGCATTATCTTGCATATGGTGTACACACTTCAGATTTCCTTGTATAATTTATACACCTTTCTCTTCAAAAATTTCTCACCATTTCTAAAAAGCTCACAAAAATAGATCTAATTGCACTGATTCGTTATCCCTTTTCTCCAATGTTGCATTCAAAGTTTCCTCAGGAGGTTCAGAATCTAAGGGACCAACAACTTTGCTTAGATATCCTTTTAGGATCTCATTTTCTCTCTAAAGTGTTATCAATTTTTCCCCATCCTATTCTAAGCACTTAAACACTTCTTTAATTCCTATTGTTACCATCAAATTAGCCAAGTCCAACATAGGTTTCCCAAGATTGACCTCCCTAATTTGATAATCTCTTGTAGTCAATTCTTCAACATCTAAATTCAAAGGAGAGATAGCCACATGAGAAAATAAGTCCTATTTTGATCACTCATAATGAAGGCTAATGCCCATGCAACCTTTGGTGGTGAGTTAGGCTTCCTTGGCACTTTGATCAATACCATCCTATCTTATTCCTCAGTAGTGAATTATTGAGAGATCCATACCAGGAGTCTCTATATCCATGGAGTCCATAGTTCTCACCTTGTGTCATGGGAAGTTTGCTAAGAATACTCACTTATTTGTCATTCCTTCGACACTTCATTGGTAGATACTTGTTGTGGCTCTTCCTTTGGTTTTTCTTGAACCTATTCTTCTTTATTGTTTGGAGGAAAGGGAGTAATTGAACCTTTATCCATGCAAAATTTAACCTAATTTGGTGATGGTGGAACTATTTAAGGTCCTTGTATCTGAGGTGGAAACTAACTCCAATCCTCCTATTGAGGTTGATTAGTTGGAGTGTCTCTTATTTTTTACCCTACCAATTTAGTGCCAATGGGCATAAAATCAAAATTTGACATCTGAAAGGCATCAGTAACCTTGCCCTCTTATTCATCAATCTATTCCTACATTTCATCCTCTAATGTTGTAGACTAAATGGGTTTCTTAGGAATGGATATATGTGTAATTGTGGAGCTTCTTCTCTATTCCAATTCTACCACTCTCATGAGACAAGTTTTGGTTCAAAGGAAGGTTATCCTCTTTTTCCTCATCATCCTCCTCTTCCTCTCCTTCTTTTGGGATAGCTTCTAGGACTAAGAGGAAGAGAATAAATCTCCTAATGACCTTTTGTCTCCTCTTAACTAAAGTCTTAATCTTTGTTCTCTTAGGAGTGGGAGGGGAGGCTTGTACTTCTTGTTGAGGTGGAGAAACGTCTTGCACTTTAGTTTCAACTTCTCCTTGCCCTTGTTTAGTTGGTGGCACTTGAGGATTGTCTTGGGCTTGTGTGTCTTCCACATTCTCTAAGCCTTGTACTTTTTCTTCCTTAGATTGAGGTAGTGCATGAGTGACTCCATCTTCTAGCTCAACTTTTTTTGGGGAATTCCTCTTCCTCTTACCTTTACCCTTTTGAGCCCTCTAATACCCAACTTCTCTATCAAGTTGGTGCACTATTTTTGGCCTTATAGGGGACTGAGCTATAAATTTAAGCACTATAACCTTAGCTCCTCAATCTCTTGTTGGGTGGGTTGGCATGTGGAAGACTACCACTTGAGGAATTGGATCCAATTTGAAAGGTTTTTTAATCCAATCCTTTTTCAGTTTAATAATGTTCCTGGCTCGATGATTAATGTTTGAATTTTCTTCCTCATCAACCTCAACATTCATAATGGGTTGATCACCAATCTTGTCCCTATTGAACAATGGATCAAGGAAATCTTTAGTATCCTATTGCACAACCTTTAAAGGAACCTTGATCTATAAAGCATTGGTTGCCAGATAGAGAGTCATCCCACAATAATCCCTTATTTAGATATCATAGTCATCTACTATGTTCATCTAGTGGTCCTCAATTTCATCTTCATGCTAAGATGTCTTACCAGCTAGTACTACACTCTTCTGATGTTATTAAAATAGGGCCAAGGAGAATTATACTCATCCAAAGGATATTGATCCTACTCAAACTTAAAAGATGGAATATCTTATTTCTGAACCACACTAAATAGTCCTATAGTAATGGGCCACACCTAGGTTATTTTATGTTTCTTTCTAACTTTTTCATAGGCAAGCAAGAGTTGTTGAGTGATCTCTAATAGTAAAAGTCTATCACTTGGATACCTAGGAAGCTTTTTACGATTGAAAGTTGTACCCAGTACCCTGGATGTAGTAGGCTCCAACCTCTGATATCTTTGCAACTACCTCTTCTTACATCCTCTTTGCATAATCCTCTTTAATGAACTAGATTATTATGAATATAAAAGAATCATTCACTATCATGTATTCCTTTCTATGCTTTGGAAGCCTTTTCTTCACTAGTTGAGGATATACTATATAGGGCCATGCATTTGCATCTTACATACTCACCTTTTTAAACAATCCTGGATAATTTTTCATCCTTGCACCTAACAAGTATACTAAATATGATGTCATATAGAAGTTCCAATTATTCTTAACCACCACCAATTGCTCACCTAAGTTATCACTAAGAACAAAAGCCCAATCAATTGGCATCTCCACTGTTTTGATAGTTTCAATAAAATGCACCATCCATATATTCAGGTGCCTCGATGTTGGCAACCCCATGGCTCTACTCAAGGGTATGATAGAATATCCAATATCTTCCTTCATGTATCCTCTTGTCATGTCAAATTTTCTTGCTTTACACCCTAGAGGAGTCTTCTCAATGAGATAAGAGGACTAAATGATTTTAGATGCTTCCTCAACATGTTCCCTATACCATCTTTTTGCTTGGTGATAGGTCAATCTGACGAACTGATCTACCCTTTGAAGATGAAAAACCTTCTCTATGTTCTTGGGTTGGAGATCTAGGAAAATCTCTCTAGTTATACTCTTTACAACCCTTTCTTTAGAAATATAGTTCTCAATAAGTGTCGTAATTAGCTTTGAAGACTGTATAGATGTTGGGTGTGATGCTACACTAACAAATCCTAATTGGGTCAAAGTAGATATCTTTGGAGATCTTTTGGTGAGCTTGTTGCACAATACTAGGAATGTCCTCAAATCTATGTGACCAAGTTTAGTGTCCTAGATCTTTGAATAGTCATCTTCAAAGCATGACTTGGTTGGAACACCTTAAAACTTGAACACCACAAGTTTTGGAAACATCTTTGTAGCAAGGGAGGACGATGAAGAAGCCATTGAATCTACAAAAAAAGAATTCATATTAGTCTAAAGTTGAAGAAATATCAATTAATTTTAACCCTAATATAGACACGAATGGGACCTAGAAATTGTAATTACTCAAAAACACCTAAAAAACTAAATTTAACCCTAGAAATGCAAAAAAATGTGCAACTAGCACACCTTTGAGGTACGCTAGGTGCACTTTTATCTTTATAAAAACTCTAATACATAAGGATGTGCACCAGTGCACCTCATGGGGTGCACCTTATGGGGTTTTTCAATGCACTTAGGAGTTTTAAAGATGCACAATTGCCCACCTAAATAGGTGCACAACTATGCACCTTTATGTAGGTGTGAGTAATTTTAAAGGTTTCTTAAAGTTTTTTTTTTTTTGTAAGGTTTTCCAAAGAAAAAATAAGGTGCACAATTACACACCTACACTTAGTGTTTTAATTTTTTTTTGTTTTGTGAATGCAAGTAAAGCAAAGGAGACAAGGTGGGGATGATGTGCACCTCAACTAGTGTGTTGTTGCAAAAGGCTAAAACTCAAAAGTAAGAATGAAGTGGGAAGGGGAGGACACCCCAAATTTTTATAGACCTGGGACCCTAGTGCATCTATTGGAGGTGCACATCTATGCAACTGTGCTGGTGCACTGTTATGCACTTTCCTATAGTGACTGCTTTCTTAAGATGTTTTAGCACATAAGCACACCTAAGGAGGTACAATAGGTGCACATTTTTATTTGCAAAAAGATGACTTTTTCCCTTTGATGATAAATTCTAGACTTTGGGTTTTCAAACCAGGACCTAGATTTCATTAGAAACACTAGATAAAACCCTAAAAAAGACTCAGACCATGGACTAGGGATCCAAAAAGCCAAAAAATAAAGTAGGGGGTCCCCATTTCTAGCTAAAATGGGGTGTGCATTGTGAAACAACAATAAGTGCAAGGTTCTTAAGAGTGCAAGTACATAATGACAATATAACACCAACATGAGAGTCTAAGATTATGAGAGAGTGAGGAGAAGGCCTCCCTTTAAAGATAAATGGACAAATTAAGGGGAAATATCAAGGATGCATAATGAGTCCCATGTTGATTTTATGCACAAGAATCTCACATGAGTAAGATCAACGATTATGTTTAAGAGGTAAAAGATGTGTGGAGGAGAATTAAAATTATTTTGAAAATAGAGATTCATCTCAATAAAAAAGTGTGTCCCTCATGTGTAGACAAAAATTCTTTTTCTTTTAATTTTTAAAATAGGAAGATGCTTTTATGTGCACATAGGGATATAGTGGGATTTAATTTAATTAAAATGGTACACATTATTTTAATTAAATAAGACTTATGATAAAGTGGTCAAACCATAGGATAAAATTAAATAAATAGTAAAGTGATGCTTTTTTATCGACAAATTACTGAACCTTATATATTATATAATAACACAAATAAAATTACAAATATCTCCACTCGAGCGAGCACTAGTATGAAATAACATAGAAGAAAACCTCCAATATTTCCCAAAACCAAGGTCCTATATAGGTACGTTCTTAAAAGGGGCATACCCAAGTTTCTATTTTTTATGAAGGTAAAAGAACTAGGAATTTTTGAAATTAGATAGCTTAATTGAGTGAATTACAATTATCCTTAAGATAATAATGAGAAAACTACAATCTTGCTACCAGATTCTCACCTACAACTTAATATTTTAAATTCTCTACAATCTATCTCTTATTCTTCAATAAAATCCACTTCTAGTTTTTAAATAATTAGAAAAAATGTAGTGTTGATTAGATTAGAGAGAAGAGAGATTGAATTTATAATTAACCAACATCTTATGCTAAAAGAGTATCTTATGTTGATATTCATAATTTGTAAATAAACACCTTATTGATTTAGGGTTAGGACTAGACTGGAAGCAAATATATATACAAAACTAATGTATACTAGGTGGGAAGAAAACATACCATAGACAGAACAAAACAAAACCTACCTATCAGATTAGTGCCAACCCAGAGATAGCCCAACTAAGGAAAAAACAAAAGAATAAAATCTACATATATAAAAGTAAAGAACCAAAATAACTACAACAAAAATCTAGGGAAAAGGGCCCTAGATAACCCCCTACCAAATAAAATAAGAGGTTAAGAGTCCACCCAATTTTTAAAGAAATAATGATGATGTCAGCTGCTTTATCCAAATCTTTTTTCATGGAGCCTAGTGGAAAGATGAAAGTTTTTTTCTCTTAGCTAGATTTGAACAAATTTGGCAAATAGAAATCTAGATTGTTGATATCATCAAAATCTACCCCTAGTTTGATATGGGCATCAAAATTATAAAGATAATGAAGGAACCAATTCTTGTCTTAGTCTTCCATAATCCCTCTCCACCGAAGAAAATAGATGATGCTTGCTTCCATCTTTGGCCGTTCTTGATAAAATTAAATATCTCCTCTAAATTATTCTCCTTATACTACTAGTTTTCCATGTCATAAGTGATCCACAACTATTGATCTACCCTTGGTAGATGGAAGACCTTCTCAATATATTGTGGCCTTATGTCCAACACAATTTCTCTCATCACACTGTTAACCACATATTGTGCAAGTATGTAATGGTGAGCTAGAGTCATTATCATCTTATAGGACTAGATGAGAATTCACATTCACTAGCCTACTCTTGATAAACACTCACACTATTGTCAATCTTTTCTTGTTTTAAAAAATAATAATTGTAGGATTGCATTGCAATTGATATGCCCTTTGGTGTAGAGCACCTAACTCACATTCATCTATATGTTTGTAATAAGGTTTAGGGATAGATCTAATGATCTCCCTATGACCCATCCATTTTGTAAGGACACAAGACCCCCTGGTGTGATTATAAACCTTGGGCATCATTTGGTCCTAATGGGTGATATTTTAATCATTTTATGTCTTTTAGAGCATGTCTTTGGGGGTTGGAAGCCTAATATGGTTCCTAAGTGTCAATAAAGTCCAATTGCAACATTTCTTGCTCTAGCACAAAAAATTGCTTAAAAGTTATTAGCAACTTTTGCAATTTGCTAAGCAACTTTTTTGTTTAAGGGACCCAATGGTCCAAACCATTTGATGGTTGGGTAAAGTAGTTGGAAAAAACCTATATAGGTTTGAAACATTAAAAAATGGAGTAAGGAAGAAGATCTGATGTGAATCTTGCTTTCAAGTCAACAAAATACTGCTATTTTAGTGCAATTTTCTATTATTTTACAAGTATAGTACGAA
The DNA here is from genome assembly GCA_028749045.1 of Cupressus sempervirens. Taxonomy (NCBI): domain Eukaryota; kingdom Viridiplantae; phylum Streptophyta; class Pinopsida; order Cupressales; family Cupressaceae; genus Cupressus; species Cupressus sempervirens. The sequence goes on along the minus strand of CM053793.1, from coordinate 441,107,386 downwards.
AGAATAAGGATTGGAGTATGGTTTTTATGATCTAAAAGTTGTAGTTAATTGTCTAAATTTTTTTGGCATTGGTTAGAAGTTTCCATCCCTTTTCTTTCAAAAGTAATTGAATTTACTAGCTTGATGGTCTGTGAAACCCTCAATTTCAGGGTTTGGGCATTTAAATGGTCCTAACTTGCTAATCCATTGGTGGAATTTCTTCTCCACTTGTATGGAGCAAGTTAGGGATGTATACTACAAGATTTTTTCAGTTTTGGAATAGGAGTTGAAGGCAGTGAATTTTGGGAGAAAGCCCTAGGTCAAATATTACGATGTATTTGACCCAATTTTGAAGAAAATGAATTAGTTATGGAGATGGAAGGACTTTGAGGACTTGTTGATCAAAAAAAGTGCCCTTATTTAAGTTAGTAGAACATCATGGAAGTGGATTTTTGGTTCTATGCACCCATTCTTAACATCTTGCTTTGAAACCCAAGCCTAACCTAGCTAATTAGGCTTGTGGACTTAGTTAGAGTTATGGTATGCTAGAGTAGAGTCAATCTTTGAAACTTTGGACTTTTAGAGAACTTGGAAAAGGGTACTTGAAACTATAATTTTTTCCTCAAGTCTTTTGGAAAGTTTTGAAGTTATTGGAAAAAATCAGAGTTAGGAGACCTAATAGGATTCTAGGTCTTTTCTTGCAAATTGTGTTGTGGGTTGTTGGGAGTGCTTTGGCTTACTTGGGTAGAGACCAAGTAGTTTCAATCCTTTGTTGAAAGTTTTGAGGCCTAGAACCATAAAATCCCTCTTCTACCCAATTTAAAGGAATTTATCCTTAAGGCTTGATTTGGAATCAAGTTGCTTTGTGTCTTACTTGTGTGTGACAAGTCTTGAAAACCTTCATAGTGCTTCATAGGAAGGATATACACTTGTAGTAGAAGAAAAAACCATAAGTTCAAACCTTAAATCATGTTGAGTGTTGTTTGGGGATTGGGCTTTGTATTGTGCTTCCATTGTTTCCCTCTGCATCACCCTTATTAAGTTTTGTAGATGTTTGAGTGTTCTTTGAATTTTGACTTATTTGGTGCTCCTTTATGTTTGAAATCCATCAACTTGAGAGTGATCTTTATGGCCAAAGAAGATGAATATGGTGCCAATTTATCTAAACAAAAGATAAAGATAGTGTATCATCAATAACAAACCAAAAGATTCTCTAACAAACTCAACCAGACTGGCAAAAATTGACCAATCTGGAGGAGACTAATAATGCAACTAGGAAAACTAGAAAATTTGGTCTATAGGGCTCGAAAAGTGCACAAGTGCACCTTGTGCACCAGGCACACCTATACATGTGTGCATGGTGCATGCCTTGGCATGGTAGTGCTTTTCAATAAGTACATGTTGTGCACCTTGCAAGGTGTACATGTTGACCACCCTACCAAGTGCACATGTGCACTTCCCTTATAATGTGGTTGTTTTATTCTTGATATACATAATGCACTACATGTGCATCAAACTTTACCTTGTGCATCATCAAAGCTAGAAGTGCAAGAGTGTGTACATGCACATGTGTGGCTATAGAGACTCTAGAATGCAAAAGGTGAGAAAATGGTGGGATTACCCTTGTATTTATAAGAGGGGGCTTATGAATGTGCTACTAGTGCACCTCTAAAGGTGTGCACATGTGTAGCTACACCTGTGCACCCTTTTGGGGCTTAAGTATTCTAGGCACACATTGTGCACCACTAACTAGTGTGTATGTGCACAATATGCACACATGCACAATTTTTTCTAACCTACGAAATCTTAGGATCAACTAACTAGACATCTTGGACTGACCTAGACATAGAGGGAGACCTTATTTGCTAAGGTTCCTGACTAGGTGCCCTATTTTGGAGAATGAGATCTCTCATCCTAAAAGAAAAGAGGGGGTCCCCATTTTGAGTTTAAAATGGGGTGCTTGTTTTGAAGCCACAACAAATAGCCCCCAAAAAAGGAAGAAATGATAAAGGCATTTCTCTATTAGCAAGCACTCTTCAAACTTGTGTCAAGCTTGTAACTTGATTTCAAATGTCACAAGTAGTTTCGAGGTATTTGAAATCAAAAATTTGAAGTCTTTAAATTTCACACCTAGTGTGTATTTAGTGTCTTAATTCTTTTGATGCTCCTAGATGCAAACCATTTTAAGTGTCTGATAATACACATATAATCTTTTGTTACTTGGAAGTCAAAAATTCCCATAAACCTATTGTTAATTACTATATGACCATATGTGAGAATCCATTCAGAGGGCTCTTAATGAGTCATTTATTTCCCATCTTTGATTACTTGGTAATGCATTAGCTTGCTTTGCAATGCTCACATATTTCCACTTGATTCTTTCTTGATGTCTTTTGTTTGTGTGAATTGGGCTAGTGATTAAACTATGCTAGCTCCTTTGATTACCCTATTCATTCATACAAAGCTCTAGAATCTTTTTGTGTGACATCATTATGATTTTCTTTTATTTTCTCTTTCCCTTGAACACAATTAGACTGTGTGGCCAAGGCATTAGTGTTCACTTTTTGGATCTATTCTAGTCTAATAACTCTTGCATTCCTCTTTTAATAAACTCTTGGAAACTCACATGCAAAATAATAGTACTAAAAATTCTTTGGGGGAATGTTCCATCCAAACTGATAAGATTTGAATTATTCTTTGCTATCATCTACTTGGATTGAAGGAAACCCAAATTGTGAATTCTTTAATTTTTTAAAGTGTTAAGAGTGAACAATCTAGAATTTGATTTTAAGGCTAAAAGTCCTCATTTTCCTATGAAAAAAACCTATTCTTAGTTTGTACAAGAAAGAAAGTTCCAACTTCTTTCATGAATGAATACCTCTTCCAAAAATTGAGACCCATTCGGATGGTTCACTTACTAGGATCAATCCTAATTATATACTAACCCCTAACTTAGAATAAAACAACTAAAACAATCACACATTTTAAATTAGATGACTCATTTTTTTAAGCTTTTATTAGGCTTTTAAATAATGTTGTAGAAACTAGCCATTGACTACTAACACAATCAATTTTCCTTGTAAAGTACTTAGCCTAAAAGTATTTTCTCCCAAATTTTTTGCAATCTGATAAGGACCAATCCACAAGCATTGAAGCTTGGTTTGACTGCATGGTTTTACTTTTTTCTTGTCCCATAGGAGAACAAGGTTCAAGATTTTGAAAGATTTTATGGTGGCTTTCTTGTCAAACCAAAATTTTATGACAACTTGATGTTTTGACATGCACTCTAATGTTGATGTGCTCTTGTTGTCCAATTCAAAAAGGTTCATTAATCTAATTTGGACCAGTATATCTCTCATAAATTTCAACACTAGAATCTTGAGGTTAAGGGGAAATGCAAGTTCCTAACCATAGAATAGAAAATATGGGAACATTCCTAAATAATTCTTTATTCTGACCCTATTCACCCACAATGCATATTTCAATTATGTGTGGAAACCCCTTGGATTCTCTATGACAAAACATTTTATGATTTTTATGTTAGAAAGTAAAGTCCACCAAGATAAATGAGGGGTAGGAGAGGGTGAATAAGTTAGCAAATCAATATAATTTTTATCAACCTTGTTATACCTTAAACATGTGAACAATATAATCAAGAACCATAAGAAGATACACATACACAACAACACCAAATACATTATCTGGCAAAACTCTTGATCAAAATGAAAACCCCAGTAGGGATGGTGCCCAAAAATGATGTACTAATATATAAGTTCCTTATAAGAGGATGGACTCTATTAGGAGCCAATGAAATAGATTCAGTACATATTAGTCCCAATTACTAGAATTTGAATCCCTATGAGGAGATTCCAACTTTGTTAGGAGCTATACTAATAAGTTGTAGAAGGAAGATGGACCCACTATCCAAACAACTTCAAAGGAAAGATCACCAAACACACTATCAAACTAGCCTTTGATTTTTCCTTTCAAAACAATAGAAATTTAGCTAACCTTTGCAACTCAAACTCTATCTATATCCTCTTACTGTACCAATACTACCCCAAATACTTATTGGATCTCAATATCATATTTCCAACTTTTCATTACACTTATCCCTATGATTGCTTACTCACATTTACCAAATTCACATATCACTTGCACTTTTACACAATTACACATAATTCCATCTTTCATTACAAGGAAAATAACCTTCCTTTATACCATTTCCTCAAAAAAATTCTTGGAGTCATATTCAAGGCTTTCTCAATTAATTATATTAGAACCTCATTAAGATAATAGAATTCATTACACCTTTTCACAATTACAAAACACTATCGGCTTATAGTTCATAACTTTTCACATGTGTGACCTTACACCTTGTGCACTCACTCACATCATCATCAGGTTGTCTACTATCATTATCTAACTTCACTCATCATAGTTTTGTCCATGTTAAGAGATATAATATGAACACTAGAAACAAATTCTTGGGTACTCTATTTGCACACTATCTTCTATAAATTATAAATAAGTTTCACACATCTTCAACTTCTTGCACACACACTTTTCTGTTCCATCATGACACACTATAGAACATATCCTCAACTACACTTGTCCTCATCACACTACTCTATCCAAATGACCTCATTATCTATTTTCCACTCTCTTAGTCTTTACATAAACAATACTATGTTGACATCAATGAAAAAATAGTCATGAATACAACATGTCAATCTCCTAAATATTCCAGCAATGCTTAGGATAGTAATCCAAAGGAATACCATCCAGATTCATGCTAATAACCTCTCCCTTTTGTATTGATGATATCAGAGATAAAAAAAACATCTAAGTCCATGAATACAAAATCCATCTCTATTGCTTGTGCTTCTCTCATCTTTTCAAATCCTTTTCATCAATCAAATCTAAAACTTACATGAAAAATCTTCATTAGTGTTTCCCCATGATTACATGATAGGCATTAATTATTCACACGTCTCCTCCATTGATATAACTTAATGTGATTATAAATCTCTCCCATAATATCATAAGATGGTTTTCTTGCACTCTTTCCCCCACTGACATCAATGACAAAGGCATCATTATGTCAATAAACTATTCAAAGTCTTCAACCAACTCAAGTGTGCAAAGACATTGTTTCATATCACCTACAAAGAGTCCTTGATGAATCTTCTCAACCATAGATAGTACCCCATATAGGAAGCATCAAGATTCAATCAAAATAAATAATAGTGCTATGTACCACTATATTGATGCAATATTTGCATCATCTACTATGAAGTAGGAAGGGGCATAAACCCAAGCATACTTGACAAATACTCAAATGTATCCTTAGGCAAAGGCTTGATTAAAATATTTGAAATCTTCTCCTATCATAATGTATGATAAAAGGTCCTAAAGAATATATCCCAATATCCTCCAACATTTCTTTCATCCACATGACCTGATTGCAAATATTTTTTCTACTACATACTATGTTTTTTTTGTGTTGGTGTTTTAAAACATTATGCTTCAAATTATCCTAGTGAGAACAAAATATATCTAGGGGTAGCTACTTCCCATCTACAACACATCCTCTCAGACACCAAGCCAACTATAAGGCTAGACCCTTCTTCTACTTTAGGCTCTACAAAATCTAGGTGGGTATACCTATAGATTCTTCATATGGTACCAGTATTCAAAGCATACACTGAATCTAACGTAAAGTAGATAAAACCCTTGTATCTTTTATACTTGTGAAAAGATAATAGACATGAAATAGCTAATAACATGACCTAAGAAATTGATAAGCTAAGTGAGGACATCCTTTTAGCTCTTGAAATGGAAAGGTAAATGGATGATTATAATTTTGATTTTAGAAAATACCCAAATATACAACAGTAAGAACAAGTTGATCTTATAGCTGATTAGTGCCTTATCTATTGGGCAGTTCCATCAATAAAAGACATACATCTATGATACCAGTGACATATTCCATACATCAAGATATTAGACCTATCTTATCACTTTGTGAATCAGAGATTGGTATTCATAGAGACCTCATTCTCATGAAATATCCTTCTCAAATAACCAACAACCTTGTCAAATACATCAAGCATTTACTTGGCTCTTTGATCCACAACAAAAAATACCAAACATACAACCTTAAGGGGATACAAATGGGTCTAAGTCCTTTGTCCCTAAACCACACAACGTTGTAGATTATAGAGATAGGAGATGAGAATAAAAATGAAACTAAGAAGATTCTTGCTCATTGTATTCATTTCTTTGAAACTATACATTCAAGATGCATGTAAATAACTCCTAAAACCACTAAATAGATTAGAACTATCTATATTAGCTTTATTCAATACTATTCATACAAGAGAGAAGACTAAAGAATGTGGAAATATAGTTCTAGATCCAACCTTGTGGAATCACAAACTAACTACAACCAACATGGTATCATAGTAATGAGAAACTTTCTCCAAAAACTAGAACCCTTATAATGAATGAGAAAGAGAAAGATATAGGAAAGGAATCAAATCCTAGATCTGATCTAGAAGGGACATGTTTCCACTTAAATCTTCATTCCCTTATGTTGCAAAGCATCTCTCATCTCTCTACAACCAAAATTAGAACATAATCTCATCATTGTTCTATAACAAACTAAAAATATATCCTCTAACTGATGAGAAAACTTATCTCTGATAAAAAAAATCACATATGCATCTAAAATTCTAATAAAACCTTCACTAAACTATCTTGGATATGAGAAAAACTATCCTTAACTACAACCCTATTGCCTCTAGTATTCACCTAGTTCACTACTTCATTAGAAATCAAATCTAAACTTCTATACCTAAATGAGACTAAAAAATGAGCATCTGGTACAAAACCTTGAATAACTTGAACCAATGGCTTGCTATGTAGAAATAAACCACAAATATGGAAAATTTTCTCTCTCTTGGTTCTAATGATATATAATATTGCTATGTTGATAAATTAGAAATGCCCAAAGGATCAAATTGAAAAACATGCTCTTGGTATTGACTTACAGGTTTGCACTTCTCTTTGAAAAATTTAAATCTTTCTAAAGTTTAAACTTTAGAATATAATCTCTTTTTATTTAAGAAACATGCCTATATGTGAAATCACAAGAGAATAATAATAAAATATTATTTTCTAACATAGAAAATTCCCTCTAATCCTTAGATCTAGGTCAACTTACTTTGACCACTTATACCATGTGGCAGTACGCCACTGGTTAGACCTCTGCATCATCACCTACCACTTGGGTGCCACATGGAACCCTCTAATTGGTCACTAGTTTTACATGTGGCAGTCTCCTATTGGGCTCCTTTACATAGCCACTATGTCATGCCTGCCCTATTGGCCCCTCACCACATCACTGTCATATGGCAATCTCTTATTTGTCAGAAGTCTACCTTGCCATGTCACTGTCAACCTAGTCCCACTACCACATGTTAGCTAAGAGCTTTCCCACATTGTCTAATTCTCAAGTAATTTCACAATTTGGGGATGTGCAATCATTAGATTAGACACATGTCACAATCTGGTGAACTATGATTTTGGGTCTACCATGTCATTCCCAACTACCACATGTCATGATATCACTTCCTTGGATTCCTAGTCAACACACACCATGTCACTTGGGGGAATGCACCATTGCAACACATGTCCTACCTTACCATGTTGCCACCTTGATTTCCATGCCAATTTAGGAAGCCTCTACCATAACTCATTGTATGGTTTATCCTTCTACTGCCATGTGTTGACTTTCAGTTTGTCTAGTGGTTCCAAGTCATCATGATGTCACTATTCTTTCCATTCAAAATTTCTTAATATTTTTCTCTAGCCTAGCTGAGTAGACCCACAACTCATCTTCCCATCTTGTCAAAAATCCACATGCTTAAGACACTAAGTAACATCACCTTAGTGTATTAAAACACAAAAAAAAGGAGTCCACATAATCATTGTGGGACAAAAAGATTCTTGATTTATATTTGAAACTTAGAGATAATGAGCCTTCCTTTAATTTGATTTGTTTGGCAAACCACAACCTGGCTTAGTCATTTCTTTGCGTACTGCAACGTGAGCACAAAAGTGAAAGTAAGTGGCATCATAAGCTGCATGAGTCTCTAAGACTAAAGGAGAAGACACATGGAGCCCTTCAACCCTTTATATCTCCCTCATTCATTGTGACTACTCCCCTTCACCATTTTTGGAAATGCAAGGCTTCTCCCATTCAAAAAAATAAGACATTTTCCTTTTGTCCAATGCCCTCCTCCAATCTTCATCATTAATTTCACTAGAAATCCAAAATTACACTCATCCTTTATTTTCTATGTTGCTACGCAAGCTATAGGCTTGGAGATGAAAACTTGGAAAACTTATGCTTGATCCCTATTTTAATATGGACATTGGCTTTATTTTGCAACAATGTGTGATAAGGGGTGATTAAAAAGAATCAATTTTAACTCTCTACATTTTATGGCGAGTGGATTGGGAGTTAATATATTTTGCAACTTTAGTGGCAGCTTACAAAATAGATACAATCCTCCCTTTGTGAGTCCCTCAACAACTTCTTAAAACCCAATTGGCCACCACAATCAATGGCTCTTCTCATTCCTTGGTGGCAATATCAATGCATTTTAATGAATATGGGTGTCAATGCACATTTCTAGCATCATAAAGAAAATTATAATTCAAGTTGCTCCTCTTCAATTATAGTCTATTGTGCAATTCTAATTTTCCTGCTAGCACTAAATCTAATGATGTGAATGAAATCCCCTTTTTGTGCATTCCACTTTACAAATTGCTACTTGTTTTCAACAATACAACTCCATTTTCTTTTGAAAATGGGCATCTACATTGAACCAATGAAGGAATATGAGAAGAATGTTGCATCCCCTATTGCTAACATCAGTACAAATCTTAGTGTTAAAATTGGTCGTAGATATCCTCTCAAGTAGATCTTTCAAAATAATATGTAGAAATTTGCTAGGTAGGAACACAAGTATTATGCTAGATTCATAATTTTCATGAGTGTCCTAGATCAAATCTTTAAGAAACTTGTAATCAATCACTTCTTCATTTAGAGATTTTTAAATTTCAATTTGAATGATGGAGAACTCATATCATTTCATCTTATGCATAATTTTTTTTTCTAATAACAACTTCATAAGAGCAATACATATATAAATGGACCTCGATGAATATTTTTTATGAATCTAGCATAATACTTGTGTTCCTACCTAGCGAATTTCTACTTATTATTTATTTAATTACCCTACCTTTTATTAAATAAATTAACATTTATTTAATTATATTCACCATTCCTTGATTTAAATAAACTAAGGTTTGTTTAAATCCTATCCATTCCTTGATTTAAATAAACTAAGGTTTATTTAAATCCTAGCCCATTCACTTTAATTGAGTACTTTGTTTACTTAATTAATCCTTTCCTAATCCCACTTGGAATTAAATATTACATTTAATCCTATTTGAGCACATGGCTCCTAACTTTAACCCTCACCTAACCTCACTTTCCTAACCTAACTCATCATTCTAAACCTACCCACTTCCTTAATCACACTTACTTTTTCTAATCATCATTGCTAATCCCCTTTTAATCCTAAGTGTGTGCTGACACACGTGTGAAGAATCCTCAATCATGTGTGATGGATGTTCACACTTCCCACACCCCTCATGCCTTCCATGCCTCTTGCACACTTGTCCTCTTGTGTGAGAGTCAAGGTGTCTCACACATGTGTGAAAGACCATGCTTCTCACACCTCTTGCACACTTTTCCTCTTGCATGAGAGTCAAGGTGTCTCACACATGTGTGAGAAGCCATGCTTCTCACACCTCTTGCACTTGTCATGCTCATGTCACCATCAGAGGTTGCTCACACATGTGTGAGCATCTTCCTTCATTTTGAATGGTCAAAAACCCTAATCCACATGGAGTCTACTTGGCCTCCACCTCATGGACACCTCATTGATCCTAAGAGATCTTAGCCCTTCATCTTGCATTTAATTTAACCATCCATTTCATCTCATTTCTTATAAAAGTAGAGCTCTCTCCTCTTTTCATATGATCTACTATCTAGCCCATTGTTATGCTATAGGAATTGTGAGCAACCACATCCCATAAGAAAGGAAATCATTAACCACTTGGTGAATTCATGGGGTTTGCATTAGTAGATTAAGCTATTTTGATTTCATGTTATGCTTATTTACATGTTCTCTTGCATATTTTGAGATTTTCATGAATATGTAGGAATAGATGTTAGTTGCCTAGTGTTTATTCCATTTATTACATTTTTATCCAATTCCCTCATTCAATGATTCATCCTCATGATTCTTAATCCAATCCCTTGTCAAATTCATTCTTTTCTAATCAATTCTTAATTTAATCCATTTACATCTTCATCCAAAATCAATCAATCTTTCTTCATCTATTCAAATATTCTTCTAATTTAATCTTTATAAAATCATTCTACTTTGGACATAGGAGCATTGTCATCGCTATTGGACTTTCATTCAAATCCAACTTTTACTTGTTCACAATATGATAAGGTTTTTATCAATTCAAATCAAACCCTCATCCAATCAATATCAATATCAAATCATATCATATCAATATCAAATCAAATCAAATCCAATCCAATCAATATCAAGTCCAATCCAATTCAAATCAAATCAACACAAAGTCCAAACTTGCTCTTAATCCTAGGTTCATATTCCATCCATCCTTGAATCTTTCATCACTCTTCGTCTAACATCTATGGATCTGAATTGGTTTAATCAAATGGTTGATGATCTTCACTAACAATATGGAGTTATACCTCTCATTCAACCTACATATCAAATCCATCCTCATAACTTCATATCCAACTCTCATCCATCTCATGGTCATTATTCTTCAACCTTTGACAAGGGAAATCCACCTCATTATCGTTCACCCACATACAATTCCATTCATAGCTCACACAATTCCTCGAACATAAATGACCTTGCCATGGAAATGGAGTAGCTAAAGAATTATCTCTTAGCAAGTCAGTAGAAAAAGTTCACCGTCCATGACATATTTCCTCTTCTTCCATGTTTCAAAGATCCTAGTACTCATGTCCCATTCAACCCCAACCCTTCACACAATCCTAATCCTCCAAAAATATCATCCCCACCTCATAAGGGGTATTTCTCATCATTCTTGGCTAAGTGTAAAGAACAAGATAAAGTGTGCCAATCACCCAAAGTCATACCCCCAATTCCATCTCAAGACCTTCCTCCAAATCATGACATTATGGATTCCCTTTCTCCTCTAGATCTAAGCATTTCTCCATCCCATCATTCCCCTATCTTTCAAGATTCATTTATCCCTCTTAGTCCATCTCATGATTCCCTTTCTAATCAAGATCAAGACATTCCATGTACTGTACAACTTACTGGTTCCACTCCATCTCAAGAGTTAACATCCATAGATCCTCCACTTCATGAAGAAATACCTTCCACTCCATCCATTAATACAGTTCCATGTCAAGATCAAATCACTCCGTCTCATGATTCCACTCCCTTCAATCCATTATATTATCCTATTCCATCTCATGATCCACTCATTCCACAACACGATCCTCTTTTAAGTCAAGATCAAAGTACCCCTTTATTTTCCTTTCATGATCCCACTCCAGCTCAAGATACTATTATCCCTCATAATCCCCCTCGCATTACTAATCTTCCACATGAACCTATCACACCTATCCAATCCACTCATGAACCCCATATACATGGACTGGCATCTTGTGTTGAAAATAATAAGTATCCCATTGAAGAAAAAATGTCTCAAGATGTTGGTACACCTTCCACTTCTTCCAACTTCACAGTTCCTCCATCCAAACCCAAAGCTTCCCATCATTCACCTTCCAAATCCATTTTGGGACCTTATATCCATCTTCCCATTCCTTCCTCACTTCCATCCATTCTAGGTCCTTATATTCCAAAGCCAAATCCTTCATCCCTTCCTTCCATTTTGGGTCCTTACATACATCCATCCACCATATCCATGTTTTCCACTTCATCCCCTCATGGTCCTAATAAAGATCAAAAAAGGCACACATCCTTGAATACCTTCCAACGTTCACCATCCATATGCTCTCCACCCCATTTATCTTCATGCACTCATACCATGGCCAATGGAAACACATTGGATGCCAAAGAAAAAAGAAAAAAGCCAAAAATCCACAAAAGCCAAAGGATCAACATGTCCCCTCTAAATGACATTTTCAAGAAAAGAAAAATATGATCCAAAATAGAACTCAAAGGCCACAAAGGCTGAAAATTAAAAATACAAAAATTATGTGGATTCCAAAGCTACTTAATGTAGCAATGAATCTCAAAGAAAGATTCCAAATGACATGCAATTATGCTAATCCAAAGGCTTCCATCATTCATAAATCATCCTTGCTTCCATTTTCCAAATCCATTTTGGGTCCTTGTATACCCAAATCCATTGTCCCACATCCATCATCTCCTTCATACATTTAGGGTCCCTATATCCCAAAATCCAAACTTACATATCCTCCACAATTTCCTCCTTTCCATCACCCTTCAAGGCATGTGCTAATGACAATCCTTTCAGCTCCTTCATCCACTCATTCACAAGTCTTCCAACCTAGCATCCATCAAATATATCTTCCTCCCACCCACTCCACCCCCTTAATCTAAACCTTTTCATAAGTCATTTTTCTCCATTCTCCCAATTCACTTCATCCTTTTTTTCACTATCATACCAACATCTATGAGAAAATAATAAAAATTCCTTGAAAAAACAAACGAAAAAAGAAAAAAGAAAAAAGAAAAAAGAAAAAATAAAAAAATATCAAGCGATACCATCCATATATCTATATGCTTGAGTCCTCCCTTTTTTCTCCTATCATGTATCCATTTCCTTCCAATTCCACTTATCTAGCCATTCACTTTTCCTCTTCCACTTGCACTCTACACTGGGGGTAAGCTCCATCCATACCAAAATTCCATACATATCTTCCATATTTCCATCTACCATTCATCATCCTTTTCCATCTTTGATCTTTACTTTCGCTTCCCTTTCATCCATCCATATGCACTTTCCATGTCCCTCCCGCATTATCCATACATTTTCCTACATATTTCCATAATTCTTCCATATATTTGATCTTGAAATGTTTTCCATATCTTGCATTCCATAATCCTTGTTTTGTTCATTTCATCCCTTTTCCATCCATACACATATATACTTCCATCCTTCTTCCATATGTCCTTGATCTTGGTCCATCCCATCCACTTCATATCCCACATTTCATCCATACTCTCCATATCATTACCCCTTTACCATACCCTCCCTCCCATATCCCTTCTTCATTCCCCTTTCATGCCCATGCTCATGATTCATACTAGAGGCACAATAACAGAACATTCATACATGCTTTGGAAGAGCACATGCATTCTCTTCCTCCATTTGCTAGCCTTAGTACCCTCTTTCCATTTCCATGCATCCTTTCCCACCATCATTTCCTTCCATTTTCCTATCCTTGGTGTGGGGCATTGGAACTCCTTCAAAACATGGTCTGTGGCTCTGCATTTTTTGATACCATATCATTTGGCCCCTCATAGCCTTTCACCATTCCTTTTATTTTCCAACTCACATTGCTTTTCCTCCATTTACCATGCCTTGTCTCTCCCTTGTCATTGGTCCCAATCCATTCTATCCCACATTTGGTCATACCATATTCATTTAGTCTAATTCTTCCAACTCAATTCAATCAAATTCATTCATCCTCTATTTCAATCAACTTTCACCTCTAATCCTTTCACATCAAATCAATTTCTATTCCACTCTAATCATTCTTAATCCTATCAACATCATTCTTCCAATCTTATCCACATTCATTCTTCTACTTGCATATCACTTTCATCTATTCCTCCAAAACTACCATAAAATCAAAACATCAAAAAAAATATTACTATGCAATCAATACTAATTCAATCAATCTAATCATGCAATCGTGTACATCAATCCTTAAATCAATTCATCCATTTGACCCAATCAATTGATAATCCATTACTCATATTCAAACATTATCATGGGATGAATCCTTCCCAATCCTTGGATGTGCATTACGCTTATCATTAGCTTTGCCATCCTTAATCAATCATCATCAATCAATCCATTCATTGGTTTTCAGCTTGACTAGGGGAAAAATGTTGGTTTGCTTTTGGTTTTTTGTGCATGATTTCTTGTTACTTGTATGCATTAGTATTTTTTGCATTTATCATGGTCTTTGCATCCTATTGACCCCAAGAATCATGGTCTTCAATATCATGGTTTCATAAGGCATATGGTTGTATTAGACCCCTTTTCACATACTTGAAACATTATCATCTTGGTTCCTCATACCTTGGTGAATAGTGTTGAATACAATATCAAACTTAAGTTGTTCACACCATTGTAGCATAGCTTTATCACCCTTATCATTGTCCACTCTCTTCCATCCTCCCTTTTCATTTTGAGAGAACATCTGTGTTCTCCTAACCTGCATGTCCTCTCGAGGGGGCATACCCTTCCATCCTTGTCATCCTTCCTCATCCTTCCATGACTGGGGCATCATGCTACTAGTCTTATCCTTCCATCCAATATATTTTATTCTTCTTTGACATAACATTACTAATGCTATATCATAGAGGGGCAAAATGTAGACACCTAAAATTGTCCAAATATCCATTTCATGATCAATTAAATAGATATTTATTATTTATTTAATTACCCTACCTTTTATTAAATAAATTTACATTTATTTAATTATATTCACCATTCCTTGATTTAAATAAACTAAGGTTTGTTTAAACCCTATCCATTCCTTGATTTAAATAAACTAAGGTTTATTTAAATCATAGCCCATTCACTTTAATTAAGTACTTTGTTTACTTAATTAATCTTTTCCTAATCCCACTTGGAATTAAATATTACATTTAATCCTATTTGAGCACATGGATCCTAACTTTAACCCTCACCTAACCTCACTTTCCTAACCTAACTCATCATTTTAAACCTACCCATTTCCTTAATCACACTTACTTTTCCTAATGATCATTGCTAATCCCCTTTTAATCCTAAGTGTGTGTTGACACATGTGTGAATAATCCTCACACATGTGTGAGGGATGTTCACACTTCCCACCCCCCTCATGCCTTCCACGCCTCTTGCACACTTGTCCTCTTGCATGAGAGTCAAGGTATCTCACACATGTGTGAGAGAGACCATGCTTCTCACACGTCTTGTACACTTGTCCTCTTGCATGAGAGTCAAGGTGTCTCACACATGTGAGAAGCCATGCTTCTCACACCTCTTGCACTTGTCATGCTCATGTCACCATCAAAGGTTGCTCACACATGTGTGAGCATCTTCCCCCCTTTTGAATGGTCAAAAACCCTAATCCACATGGAGTCTACTTGGCCTCCACCTCGTGGACACCTCATTGATCCTAAGAGATCCTAGCCCTTCATCTTGCATTTGATCTTAACTATTTGTTTCATTTCATTTCCTATAAAATGAGAGCTCTCTCCTCTTTTCATATGATCTACTATCTAGCCCATTGTTATGTTGTAGGAATTATGAGAAACCACATCCCACAAGAAAGGAAATCATCAATCGCTTGGTGATTTCATGAGGTTTGCATTAGTAGATTAAGCTATTTTTATTTCATGTTATTCTTATTTACATGTTCTCTTGCATATTTTGAGGTTTTCATGAATATGTAGGAATAGATGCTAGTTGCTTAGTGTTTATTCCGTTTATTACATTTTTATGCAATACAAGTGTTATAATCATTTAAGGTAAATTACCCACCTCTATCAGATCATAAACATTTAATCTTCAATCTAGACTCATTCTCAACTCTATTGTTAAACAACTTAAACTTCTCAAATGTGTTAGACTTTTCTCTAAGGAATGCTACCCACATCATCCTAGTAAAGTCACAAACAATAATCATGAAGTAAATATAACTATAGAATCCTCTTGTCCTAGTAGGACCACTTAGATTTATATGAACAATCTCCAAATTTTTCTATTGTAGTAAATTTCTTCTTAGGAAAGGAGCTTTTCTTCTGCTTAGCCATAACACATTCCTTGCACACAAGATGTAGGCTTCACAAATTTTGGTAAATCTGCAATAGAAAGTGTAATACTTGCATTCACAATATTATCAAATTTGATATGACAAAACCTCTATGCCACAACCAAGTGTTATCAAAATTTTCAACCAAACATGTCATCTCTATAGGATTTAGCTAAAAAACATCACCTCTAGATTTTTTACTAGTACCAATCAACTTATCATCTTTCTCTTTAATAATGCATGTCTTTTTTGTGAATTGTAACTAATATCCCTTATTAACCAACTACCCTATACTCAATAGGTTATGTATTAATCCATGAATGAAGTAAACATCATCTCTATTATTTTTCCCATCAAGAGTAATAGATCCCATTCCCTTGATCTAACAAGCTACATTGTTACCAACTCTAATAATTCCTCCATCATGGTTATTAAATGTAACTAATTTATTCATGTCACTAATAATATGATGTGAACAACCACTCTCTATGATCTAATTAGATTTCTTCTCAACCTATGACACTAGAGCTTTATCCTCTCTAACTTTTTTTTTAGGATTTTTTTTCTTTTACAACTACAAATCCTAACTCATCATCACTTTCACTTTGAAGTCTCTTATCTAAATCATCATCTTCATTTTCATACAAACATTCTCTAGGCCTTCTATACTTGAAATTATTTTTTGTAATTTTTCACCCTTTTAGGACACTAAGAAGCATAATGACTAAATTTATCACAAGTCAAACATTTAAAGATTTTCTTACAGTCTAGTTCTCTCCTTACAAGCAAGGCAATTCTTTTATCAATCTTCTATATTCCTCATATTTGGATCTTCTTCTACTACCATAATCTCCACTAGTGCTTTTAGTTCTTGACAAGGAAGGGCGAACACTCAATACACTAAAAGTAGTTTCCATAATCTAGGAAAATCTCTAGACTATTTCAAGCTTATTTTTGTTTCTTCCAATCTTCCAACAAGAGTCTCTTTGGTAAATTTCTCACTATATCACTTGTTCAATCATCTTTGCTATCTTCTTGAATGGTAGTGTCAAGGTTTACAAGATCTTCTATATTATCTCATCTTCATCTTTCGTTCCATTACAAGATTTGATTCTTGCAATAATTTCTAATATTCTTCCAATATAACTTCTTATAGATTCATCTTCCATCATTTTAGTCTCTTGAAATAAACATATCCAATTTTGTAATATTATTTTCTTAGCATGTTTATCACCTTCAAAAGTAGATTCTAAATCTTCCCAAATTTTATTAGATAATGCCAAATATTTTACATGATTATATTCATTTTCAGGAAGAGTTGGAAAAAGTGCTTCTTTGGCAAGCATATTACATATAGATAGAAAATTTTCAGCTTTTCTCCATTCTTCAAGTTTTCTTTCTTCCACAATTTTCTTTCCATTCTTTGTCATAAGACAATATCCTAGACCCCTGCATAGAAGATGTTTCTTTTTTTTCTCTTTCTAGCTTTCATAGTTAACTCCATCAAACTTAGGACTTTCTTTTATGAAATGATCCACCATTGATCTCCTTAAGATGTTAACATTTTCCTTCAAGGACCTGATGCTATGATACAAATCATTAGAAAGTAAAGTCCACCAAGATCAAACTAAGAGGGGGAGGGAGGGGGGGGGGGGGGGTAACTCAATTATCAGATCAATATAACTATTATCAACCTTATTATACCTCAAACATGTGGACAATATAATTAGTAACTATAGGAACATACACATACACAATAACACTAGATATGTTAACAAAAGAAACCATTGATCAAAGGGAAAACATCAATGGGGATGGTACCCACAAAATGATGTACTAATATTTAAGTTCCTTGTAAGAGGATGGACTCTATTAGGAGCTAATGAAATACATTTAGTACATATCAGTCCCTATTAGGAAACTTTGAATGCATCTAAGGAGATTCTAACCTGTTAGGAGTTGTGACAACCTTGTTAGGAGAAGGCGGATGGACCCACTGTCCAAAAAAATTTAGGGGAAAGACTACCAAACTCACTATCCAATTAGCTTATGTTATTATTCCTTTCTAAATAATATAAATTCAACTGATCTTCACAACTCAAGCTCTTGCTTTGTCCTCTTGTTATTCCAATACCACACCAAATACTTCTCTGATCTCAATATTAGATTTCCAACTTCACATGTCACTCACACTTTCAAAAAATTACACACAATTCCATCTTTCATCACACGGAAAATAACCTTCCTTTATACCATCTCCTCAAAATAATTCTTCAAGTTGGCTTTGAGGCTTTCCCAATTAGTTAGAATAGGAGCTCATTAAGATAATATAATTCATTACATTTTTTTCATAATTACAAAACATCATCAACTCACATTCTTCACAAATTTTTACATGTGCGACCTCAAACCTTGTACACTCATTGATGTAATCATTAGGTTGTCTAATGTCACTATCTAACTTTTCTCATCATAATCCTATTCCCATTAGGAGACATAATCTGAATACTAGAAATAACTTCTTAGGTACTTTGTCTATACACTATCTTTTATAAATTATAAATAACTTTGAGATGTCTTCAACTTTCTATATGCACACTTATCTACATAATTGAGACACGCTATAGAACATATCCTCAATTTCACTTGGCCTCATCATCAATACTTTGTCTGTACTACCTTGTTCCTTGTCTACTACTCTCATAGTCTTTATAGAAACAATACTATGTTGTCATCAATGAAAAATAAAATCATGAGTGCAACATGTAAATCTCCCTAATGTTCTAGCAATTCTTAGGATACTCCTTTGAAGGAATACCATTGGTATTAGTGCTAACATGTTATCAATTTGTTGTTGATAAACTCAGCTACACCATTCCCTTGTAGATAATAGTTGGAAAAGAATTTGATTATGACCTAATTCTCCAATGCCCATTGGGTAAGGAAAATTGATACAAAAGATGAACCATTATCATAAACCAAGAAGAATGGAATCCCAAATCTAGTTATAATATTTTCCTCCAGGAAATCTGTGACCACTTTTGTACTACAATTCCTAAATTTTTTAGCTTCACTCCACTACATGCAATAATCCATAGCCATTAGAACAAACATGTGTCTTGTAGATGATAGTTGGTTTACAAAATTGATGGAATCTAGCTCCCACTTGCTAAAAGGGAAAACCTCAAAATTTGGTTGTAATAACATAACCAGGTTCCTTTCCCTATTGGCACTTATTTGAAAAATGTGACAAGAATTTATGTGCTCATATGTGTCCTTGAAAATGGTAGGCTAGAAGTATCCTAATGTTAGAATCTTATGGGTTTTGGCCTTTGTTGATCCATGTCTAGCACTATACCTATCATGATATTGTTCTAGTACTTCTCTTACTTCTTTACAAACCAAAAATTTTAATTAAATCCCCTCATAGTTTTTCTTATAGAGCTTTCTATCTTGAAGCATATAGGACTCATATTTCATCTTCAAACCTCTATATTGGGAGCTATTCATCCATTGAGGGTACTAATTTTATAAGAGGAAAAATACATTATCTTGATACCATACATCTATTATTATATGCTATAACCTTAGTTGAACCTTTTCCTCTTATTAGATTCACTGGTTTAATTTTTGAGTCAAATTCCTATAATATGGCCATCCATTTTCCTCTTCTTTCCCCTAGCTCATTCTACATTAGCAATGATTTGACTACATGGTTAGATATAATATCATATACCTTACCCTAAGGTATATACTAGAAAAACATCTTAATCACTTGTACTAGAGTGAATGATTATTTATCTAGATTGGGATAATTTAGCATGACATCTTCAAGGGGAAACTCATAAATGTGATGTGCCTTTCATCTTCTTTGTCTTTCTTTTGTGTGAGGATTCTTGTACATGAGTTTTCCAAAGTGAGAGAATAGACTTTGAATAGAAATTGATAATCAAGACTCACAATTACTAGGGTAGTAGAAATAGACACTTCAAATTTTTAAAAAGATTTCTTGACTTTAGGAACCTATTCAAACTTTTATCCTTTCTTTAGTAAATTATTAAGGGGGTGAACTACCTTGATGAACCCACTTATGAATTTTCATACAAAGTTAATCTTCCCAAAGAAAGAGTTAAGCTCTTTGCTACTACGACAATGCAATAATTTTAGAATTTATTCTATCCTTTGTAGATCAATTGAAATACTAACTTCAGAGATGACATTTTCCAAGGGTTTCCCTTTTGTAACTCCAAATGAATACTTTTCCAAGTTAAGAGATATGCCACATTTTCTATATCAGTTGAAAACTTTCTTCAAGTCAGCAATATGGGTGCTACTTTATTTTGAAACGACTATAAGGTGATCTATTAAATGACTATGTATTTGTTTACCAATCCCTTAAATGCTTCATCGATTTCTCTTTGAAATGTAGCTTCTATGTTAATTAAGCCAAAGGGCATCCTTTTGTATGCAAATATTCCTTATTCAATGGTGAATGTTTTCTTCAGTCCATCCTCTTCATCTACCATTACTTGGTTGTATCATGAGTATCCATCTAGAAAAGACATGATCTTATATCTATTTACAATCTATAATACTTTGTGAAGAAAAGGTAGTGGATAATTATCTTTTTGAGATGCTTGGTTTAAATTATGGAACTCCACACAAATATGAATCTCTCTACTCTTTTTTTGTAAAGGTACTAAATTGGCAACCTAGGGAGATTGTCAAATCAGAAAAATGATCTTGGCACCTAAGAACTTCTAGAATTCTCTCATTATTGAGGGTTCAATAATGGGGTTTACTAGCCTTTATCTTTGGAAAAAATGGTTAGCATCAGAGTTTAGGGGAATATCATGGGCACTAATGTTGGGATCATATGTCTTGAGCTCCTCATAAATCTAGGTGATAAAATCTATGTATTCTATGAGTAGTTGTAGCATACTTGTGAGTTACAATCTTTTCCAATTTTTACCATCTTAGGGCCATATTTAGTGCCTAGGTTGTAAGAGTTGCATTCATTAATTCCCTTCTCTTTAGAGGTTCTCTTATGGTGTACTGGTTCATCTTGATCAAATATTTTTTCCAACTCCATCATCCCCTTAGGAACATTATTAGTTTTGAGACTTATGATCTCCATCTTCATCTTCTAGTTCATCCCCTTTGGGTACATCATTAGGTGAGTCATCAATTTCTTGTCCTTCAAACAACCAAGTGTAGATGATTAATTCCAAAATGTGTTGATCATCTTAGAAAACTTGGAAGTTAGTAATATTGTCTTGAATGGATGGGGCAGCCATGAGTTCTACTAAGAACCTCTTGAGTTTTGTCCTTTCCATGGGCTATAGTGCACTAGTAAAGATTGTGAGTGCATTAGCTACTACATTCCTTCTTCTAAGGATAGATTTGATATTTAGTA
Source organism: Cupressus sempervirens (assembly GCA_028749045.1). Taxonomy (NCBI): domain Eukaryota; kingdom Viridiplantae; phylum Streptophyta; class Pinopsida; order Cupressales; family Cupressaceae; genus Cupressus; species Cupressus sempervirens. The sequence goes on along the minus strand of CM053793.1, from coordinate 441,085,814 downwards.
CTTCAAAATATTCCATTAAGTCCCAAAATATTTTACAATATGCTATTAACCTTTTTTCATTGCAGGAATAAATCAATTTGACTTGTCAAATCATTAGTTGGGAGTCTCCTTTGACTATGAGAGATTTGAAATTATTTTCCAACACAAAGAGGAGCTCATGTATTAAGACCTTGTATTATGCCACATTATTAATGCATATAAATAATAAATGATATGCAGTATAAAAATACTTTCCTTTGGGATCAACCAGTTTAATTCTAGCTATGACTTCTAGTTTACATTTGGAACCATCAAACCTGAGTGTCCAACTTGATTCTTCTTTTGATTTCCTTGACTTGCATTTAATTTTCTAAACCCTTTACTTAATTTGGTCCCTAAAATATCATTTCTTGGGGACCCGTTACATCTTCCCCATGTTGGTCTTGATGAGCCATTGGTTGTTGCATTTGACATAGATATTTCTTGTTTATTTTTTTTATCCATGATCTCTTCAATGAAATCGATGATTTTGGAAGTTTGAGGTTTAGGATGGATGACAACTGAGGTCCAACCTTGACCTTTCAAAAATATTCTCCTTCTAAGAACTTTGATCATTCCTTCAAGAGGAGATGATAAATCTCCTCCATCTAAGGATGTATCAGTGTACAAAGTGTTTAGATCTTATTCAATTTCCTCCTTAAATATGTCATTCATGATTTTAGATGTACCTAGGTGAACCAAATTATCTTTGGGTATATCACTCACAGTTTTGTTGGTTGTGAATTGCATAATTTGAGTCAATACTTGGGCAATAACATCTTGAAATTTTAAGCATTATAATTTTCAGTGACTCATATGGTGCAATCTACAAAATCCTAGAAGGAGTAAGACATTTGGATTTGTGTCTTATCCTAAACACTACAAGTTTGTAACCATACCATTGATGAATTGAGTAATGATTTCTTCCTATGGGGAGGGCTCTTATGATCCTATATTAGCATTGTCATTGGATAGTTTGATTTGAAATATAATAAAAGCCATCACTCTATAGGAGACTAGGTTTGATTGAAGAAATGACACTTCATTAGGAGAATTTTATTCCATGATCATTATCTTTAATTTTGGCTTAACATCTATTTTGATCTAGTTGTTCAATCCCTTCCAAGGAAACCATATTTGAGTAAAATTATTAAGAACCATCCTCTCAAATACCTGGTCCATTCTTTTCTTAGCAGTAAGCCATATGTTTCTAGGATTTCTACTACATGTATGTTGATGATATCCGAGATCCAGGGATCTATAGTAAATTGTATGCAAACATCCTTCAATACTCCTATGACTTTTACTTCTAATTTTTCAAGTTGGATTATGATTCAATTTGCAAGTTATGGAGTGACCCCTAACCTTTGAGCTATCAAAATTGGGATGACATTACAGAAAGCCCCTAAATCAATAATTTAATTTTGAATATTTTCCCAAAATAATCAAAGACTTAGAAAAAAGGGATACCTCTACTTTGTCTTTATACATGGTGGGCATAACATCAGTAGTGTTAATCCGTAGCATAACTATCTTCTGAGTGCTAATGTCAACCATTGATTTGGTATGATCAATGGTTTTAACAATGCTTCTCTTTGGTTAGGACAACTTTTTAATATATTGTGCATTGAGATATTGGCCTTAGTTATTTTTAATTCTTCAATTGTACTACACTTTTTTGTTGACCAAGTAAGATTCTTGAGAATAGTGGGTATGTTTCATTGTATTTGAGTTTATTGTCCTAAGAAAGGTGCTCTTGTAGATGTTAGATTATTACTCACCCTAATATTAGGTGGTGTTGATTCTAATCCTAGAGGATTCCATCAGTTATGGGTTCCCTTTGGCTATGCAGGTTGTAAGTGTTTCAATTATCATTTTAGAAAGCAAACATCGTAGCTAGTTCAAGATTTGATTCTCAATTGAATGGAAACATAAAAATTCTTTGTTGACTGGGTCTCCCATTTTAGTATTTGTAGAGAACCATAAGATTCCAATAATATAGCATTGAACTAGATAGGGGACTCATTATGGGCATTGTGTGAATTCTAGTTCATCTCTTGATTTCTACCAAATAAAATTCCACCGCCATTTCACACATTCTAGTTTGTGTCAAGTTGATTGATATTGAAAAACTAAGCATTATTATTAGCATATACATGGATACTTATTTTTTAGTATGAGTATTCCATTTTCAATTCTTTCTTTGAAAAACATTTTGGTCTAGTGTGTTGAAATTATTTCCTACAACATTAATTCCACCGAAACATTTGTTGTAATTTTGACCATAACTATTGTTGTTTGCGGCTACATTAACTTTTTTTTAAATGATTATTTTCCCTTGTGATAACCACACATGGATTAACACATTGGTTATCTAAGGCATGGTATTTTTCATTTGGTCAAGCTCATTTGTAATGTTTCTCTCTACCTTGCTAGATCGTGTAAATGTTTTCTTGAAGAAAGAAACTTTTGGAGGTTGGTATCCTAGGTAGGTTATAGATGGAGCTGAGATAGAAGGCACCTATTGTATTGGGACAAGATTCATTAGAATGATTAATTAGGTATTTCTTGTGATCCTACAAGATATGGCAGTACCACCATACTGGTGTTAGCCAAAATCATCATATGTCCTCCACTAGGGTTAGCTTATTTGGTGAAGGTGATTGCTTCCTTGAAAACCTTGTTGAGAGTTTCAATGTTTGCAGTCGGCAATCTTCTTAAAAATATAGTGGCGAGGTGATCCATAGGTTTAAAATAGATCTAAATTTTATCTCAAATTGGTATAGTATAAGGAGTTTCTAAATTGCATTATGGGATGTGGAAATAATGATCAAAGTGCGAGATAGTCTCTTCTAGATCCCTCTTGATAGATATGAACCAGTGGTTTAAAATGACTAGGTTGATAAATATTTGAAATTGATCCAAGAAAAAATTCTCAAAAGCTAACTAGTTTAGAAAATATCCCAATGGAAAGTTTATGTACTAGTTAAATGCAACATCTCCCAAGGTGTATGGGAATATATGAAGGAACATGTTTTCTTCTTGAATTTTTTTTTTATTATATATTTCTTTGAAAAAATTAATGTGATATTTTGTTTTTCATGTGTTTTTGTAGATGAACCTTAGGAAAATTATTAGGGTTATTGGGAAGATGATTTAGTATACCTTGTAGATTGATTGGTGAATCTACTACCTTTGCAAAGAAATCCATAGGTTGAGGATTCAGTGAAAAGATAGGTGGGGGTAAAGTTGAATGTGAAATAGATAAAGATGATGGAATTTTTAATGTAAGTGGCTAGAGTTGGGTATCCCTTTTTCATAGCGAGGCTTGCAAAAGTGTCTAAGTTCAAAGAAATCATATCTACTATGTGAAGACCTTAATGCTTGTTGAAAGGGAGACAGTGGATCAAGATCTTCCAATTTTTTCACCTTGATGAAAAGCTTACCTCTTGAAAAGTGCACCTTTGTGAAATGTGCACCTTTGTGAAAAGTAAAAATTCTAGAAAGTGCACGTTATGACTATGAATAGACTTAGAAAAAATAGAACTACAAAAATCATAGAACCTTCAGGCCCTCCTTCTAGCACCACTTTTATTGAAGTGTCATTTTGGATGATGCTAATGCTAGGAATTCTTACAAGTCTCTCTTAAAAAGTTGATAAATTACCAACTCTAAGGTTGTAAATGGCTATTTTTTAGCCTCTTGGGTAGCTCAATTAAAGATAAATGTGAATGTTCATAAGGAGGCCTTTGTTGGTATCTATTAATTCTGTACAAATTTGATAAAATGTAACCATAAAAGCAATATATTTTTGTATTTTACATTTTATGATGAATGTAATTTCTAATCAATGCATCTATATGAATTCCTATTTTAATCACATGTTAAAAATGAAAATATCAAAGATAGAGTAATAAGAGATTGAAGAAAATTATTGAAAGGGAAATTCCTAAAGGACATAAGCCAAAGAAACAACATGTTTTTGATTTAAATTATCAAAAGGACCTAGTAGGAAACCAATGAAATAAGTAGTTGCACTTCCTCAAGTCCACTGATGTAATCCCTAATGGAAACTTTAATGAAAATTGAAAGATGTTTCATGATTTATAAAATTGTGTAGCCATAGAAGGTGCATGCACACAAGATAAAACTCTATGTGAGAACAATAGTGGTCCTTCTTCCAATTTGTCACAATAGTGAAATTTGTTAACATATGGAAAAAACTAGAATTAAAAGATCACACAATTATCATAGTGCAATAAAACTATTAGCCCCATTACTATTCATGAATGTGAATTCATAAAAAGAAACACACTCTGACAAGATTAACTACACTCTAAATGAGAGCACCAATAGCATTATTATTCCATTAAAATATTGGCCTAGACTACATATAACATCCATGCATTTATAAGAAACCCTCTCCTTGTTTGTGTTAGAAGTGAGAGTTATTATAATAAAAATTAATAAAATAAAACTAATTATATATAAAATTACTCTCTAAATGGTGCTAAGTAGGTCTCCAACCTTGTTTATATCAATTAATGGGTGTATGAGCCTTTACATTTCTTAAAAAGAGCAACTAACAATTAACAATCAATGCAATGCTTCATCTTTAGAATTGTTGGTGCACCTTTAAATTTGGATCTCCTATAAGTTTTGTGTACCTTTTAAAAAGGCATATCTATGACAAGTGCACCTTCTAAAAAACCCACCTTTGTGTGAAAAGTGCACCTTCTAGTAGTGAACAAATTGATAGAATTTTCATAAGAGTCAAAACTCAATTTCGAACATTTGGGTTTTCTTCCCTTTGGACCTAAATGATGTTTGGATATGTTGTTATGAACTTTTGGATGATGGTGATGATCTCTTGAGTTCCCAAAAACTATAAGGACTAGTACTTATAGCGCACCACTAGTAGTAATTACTAACCTCTAGCCTAGTATCCGTAAAATCCTCCAACCTAGAATCTAAATCGAGTAGTGTTTCTTCAGTTTTGAAGATCTTTCTAATATCATCTTAGGAGTAAGATGCCTCAAAAAATGCTTTGAACTATTTTACTAATATTTCTACTGAAGAAAGATAAGTTCTTGACTCATTCCAAAAAATCTCTAGGTTTGAGCCACTATAGTACTTATCCACCTCCCAAAATTACTTTTGAGCTTTGTTCTTCATGTTCTAAAATATCCTCATATAATGCTATTGTGACTTTATTTTTGGTTGATATCTTCTCAATCAAATCATCTATTTTATCCAATTCTTTAACCATATATGCATCCATCAACATCTGACACTTTTGACCTTTGACGATCTTCAATGCTTCCAAATAGTTGGTCTAGGTATGCACTTCATTCATTAGCCCAAAATATTAGTTTATTACCGTGACCAATTTTTCAAAATTATTTTGCATGTTGTATAGAAGGTTCAAATTATCTTCAATTGTCTATACTCCTTTATTTTCAAAAATGTCACACTACCTTTTGCAAGCATCCAAAAATGATTCACTCTCTTCCACAATCTCTCCTCACTCTTTCTTATCAAGAAAAATCCCTAGAGAAACATCTAGATGGTCAAGGTTGATTAGGACCACTATTTCACTAACATATCCTCATAGCAACTCATTCTACTTTCTTAAGACAAAAATCCATGACTCACCCTAATCCAAGTGTGTAAACACTTGCTTGAGGCCCATGGTGGTCAGAACCTTTATCACATCAACTATGAGCATTCCTAGAACAATCTCCTTCATCTAATAATCTTTTGGAGAAATAATTTTAGTATCCATATGTAGAGGAGGGATGTAAATGTGTGCTATTAGATCTGAGTTTTGGCTCTTCATGATAAAGGCTAACCTCTTAGCATCACCTTTAATAGGTTCTAGTACTTTGACTACCTTTATCAACTTTGTCATACCTTTAGCCTCTATGTGTTCCATATATCTCCTTTGGTGAGTTAAAACTTCAATTTTAAACCATGCTAGAGTAGTTCATGTGGGAGACATGTACTGAGATAATGATAAGCTGGACATTTCTATTTACCACCACATTCTAGAGTCTTCTCTTTTCTTGGGAGGACTACTACTTGAGCCTCTATTTCCACCCATGGCAAGTAGGGTGTTTTTTAGTGGTGAATATTTGTAATTTTTCAGCTAGTAATTTGGCTAATAATTTATGATTTAATGCAACCTAAATTGCCACATTTTTATTAAATTTAGTTCTAAAATATTTAAAATCACTCAATTTATTTTATTAAAAAATTTAAACTCAAAGATTCACCACAATATTTGATACATGATTAGATTTGATTCACCTAAATCTTATATATTACCGAAGAAATTAAAATTAACTCACCAATAATATCATAATTATTAGTTACTTTAGGGTACCAATATTTAGTTTTCACTATTGATTTAAAATATAATGTAATTATCCTCATAATTTCTATGAGATAAAACATGTTCAATTTTGATTTGTAAGATTCTATGATGATTAGCAAAATTCCTATTATTATTTAGGTTTGCCAATATTTTCTACTCAAAAATTATGATTCCAAAATAATCGCCAATGTAAATAATATTTAAAATAAAAAATTGAGAGATTCCCCAATAAAAATTATTTTGTTTTTCAAGATAATGAAAGATTCACCAAAAATTTATATTTCCTACATCTTTATATCTCATAAGATATTATGACACAATCTTATCATATACTTTCTTTCTTGTCTTGTACTTGGGGGGAAATGCCTTTTGTACATTATTTCTCTCTCCTAGTCTAAGAACCAAATTTCCTTATTATAGTGACATTTGTTTCATACGTGACATTCTCTTCTTATAAGGAATGGTGTTTTAATCTTGAATCTCTCATATATACGAGAGGTTCACATCCTTGATTGTCATCCTTTATTTATTTACAAACCTATGTTCATAATTAGTGTTTTCCCTTACTATGTGATTTGAAGTTTGTCATCCTTCTTCCAAGAATACCTATTGCACCTAGACAAAGGGGGATGAATAGGTGCATTCTTGTTCTTTTACCTCTCTTTGTCTTGAAGTTGTATCTTTGTTCATGACACTCCTCTTGAAGGTAGAAATTTTTTTTACAATATATCTTCCTTTTAATGGAGTCTTCTAATAAGAGACATGTGATTTCATGATTTATCGATATTCTTACCTTATAAGATTTGGTGCTTTGTGCTAAGTTTATGGTGTACATTTTTAATAAAAGATGTCTCCTTTTTTATAGAAGTAATTGTTGTGCCCCCACAATGAATGCCCTATTTTGAGTCACAAAATGGGGACCCCCTAGTTTAAAAATGCTTTACAAGTCACTTTGGTCACTCAAGACCCTCCTCTAGGTCTAGGTCAAACCTCAGTGTATGATCAGGTAGTCTTAGATAGTCAAATGTGGAGGAAAATCAAGTTTTTTACTCTTTAGTGCATAAAGTGCACACTTGTGCACATGTTCACACAACTTGGACAAGAAGCTGATATCAATCAAGACTAACCCACAATTCTACATGACATCTTATATGGTGTATCTATTGGTAGCTAGAACCACAAACTACCCAAGGATGTATAGGAAGGGAAACATGTAAGTTGTGAATGCTTGGTCCTATGTGGTATATCCACAACTGGTGAAGAAGAAGCTTCCACTACAAATTTTGGAATATAGTATAGTGAATGATGGTTTCATATTCATCATCATTAGATTCATCGAAGGTGATTATGCCAAAAGGATGTTAGTAGAGGTGACAATGAGGATAATTGATGTTAGTTAGAGGCTTATATATATGTCCAAGTATTTGGTTCTATCCTATATCCAAAGTGATGCAATGGATGGTGGTGGGATGAAAGTCCAAATAGCAAGAGTAAGGAATATGCAAAGATTCACAATGTTTCAGTGTAATACAATGACCTACAAAGGCTCATCACCTAAAAATGGTTAGCCAAGCCCTATTCCCTATTTCAAGGTGATTGGATAGTCTTAAAATATCAAATATAAGATAACTCAAATGTTTATTCCCTTCTAATAGTACCTTGTGGTCATAAACTAAGAAATGCACATTCTAGGCCTAATAGCCTTGTTGATTAGGTCTCTAGCAAGCTTGAAAAATGCATAACTCTTAAAACTCCCAAAACACTAAGAAAACTAGTTACCTTTTCAGATACCCTTTATTGAGTACTTCAACATATCAAAAGGGCAAGTAGGGTTTCCTCTGGAGAATATTCCCTATTTTAATGTTTGATCAACAATTTAGGCTTTCAAAATGATGGATTTACAAAGCAACCATGACTCAAACTCACTCCCAGACCTTAAGACTATCAATACTCTAATAAAATGGATTCAATTAGAGGAATCTAAAACCAATTTTTTTTTATAGTCTCTACAAATACAAAACCCCCAAATTATGCCTTCAAACCCTCAAAATCTAGGGCTTTGTTAATCTCTCCTCTCCCAATGCTTTCTTCAAGATCTAAAGGTTGGAACAACTTGTATTTAATATGTGTAGATGAAATATAACATAAAAGTGCCCTCTCCTTAAGGGAAAACTATTACTATTGCAACATACAAAGTAATTTCAATGTAAAATCCTCAAATCAACATGGTGATCACCAAGAAACTCATCTCCTTTCTTCACAACTGCATGTTAGTGGGTTAGTAGGCTATGATAAAAGCATAACTAGTGTCATTCCATGAGAACTAGGCCATACATTCATGGAATTACCATTCCTTAAAGAAATTTGTCAAAATTGCTTGAGAAAAATTGAAAATACTTGTTATAATCAACACAAATGAATGGAGACATTACTGGAATCCTTCAAACCAAGTGTGAAATTAAATGTAGAAACATAAAATAATGTCCTTTATTCATCCAAGGTCCAATGGATTTTCAAAAAACACACAAAGCAAAGAATGAACTCATGAAAATTTATTAAAATGGAGATTTTCCTTATCAAATCTGTATAGTCCATACAATCACTTCTCTATCCATACAAATGAATTCTCCAAAATATATAATATTCTATATAAATTTACTAACCACCCTTGGTTGGTATAGGAATGATTAAGAGCCTAAAACATAAATAAAACACTTTTCCTTCCTAAATCTAACTAACCATTGTAACTCAAAAATTTGAATTTACAACATTAGAAATTTTAGTTTTTAAAAGCATTTAGACTAATCCAACCTTGCCAAATAACTTAGATGGTCTTATTAAGTATTCCTAAATACTAACCTATCCCAATATGATCCATTTTACATCCTTATGACCTTTTGGTCTCTTTTTGGCTTTTAGGACCTAGGATTTTTGGCTTTAAAACTTCCCAATTGATTCCACCATGATATGAGTGATTTGTCTCCATGCTTGAAGTCCTATGGTTGTCCCTATTTTCCTAAAGTGACTCTACACCACCAAGAATATCCCAAGTTACCCCTTTGACTATCTCATAATATTGGAGATTGCTCACCAACTCACTTTTGCATATGATAGAGTGAGGAAACAACACAAGAAACATGGGTTTTGTTAATCACCATTGGGGTGTTTGAGGTAAAGTAGAAACAAGATATTTCTACCTTTGACTCAAAGTGGGATTAGTATCCCTTGGAAGATTAGTAGGATCCACACCAAAATTTTGATAATATTGGGATGGTCAAACATCTAGTGGGGAAGAAGTTCATATATGAGGAAACCCTCGAGGACCATTGGAAAAATGTGGTAGATGACTATGATGTTCTTATTAGGGACTATTATAGAATGACTCTATATTTGGAAAAAAGGGTGTTCAATATGGAGATATCCTTGAAGGCCTAGGAAAAGAATACCTCTAAGATAATGGATCCCTTATACAATAGGGATAAAATTTATGATAGGCCCATTATGAAAGTTGAAATAGGGTGCAAGGAGAATGATGACATGGATCATTGGGTAGATACATAGTGGAACTTACAAGGGAATGGATCAAGAAACCATTTCGGATGGATCTAGTTCCTCATGCCATACCTCTCCAGGATACAACTAGGCCTCATAAAGGAAAAGGAACCAAGGTCACAATACTAACCTACCCTTCTAAATCGCTAGTGAGGCTAAAAATGGTACATCAGCATGAGTGGGAGGTTGAGTATTTTGAGATTGACAAAGGAAAGGGAAAGTTCCATTATAAACCAAGATTTTGGGTTGATGGATGAAGTGCATACCTAGACTAACAATCTATAAGCACTAAGATCTTAAAAAGGAAAAGGGTACTAGATGTTGATGGAGATATACTCAGCAGATGAGCCAAACAAATTAGAAAATTGGATAGAAAAAAATCCATGGAAAATAAGGCTATTGAGGGATTACATGAAGGAATCTAGCAAATAAAGGATCAATCTCAAGAGAAATTTTTGGAAGCGAAAAGGTACTATAACATCACTATCCTTGAGGTTTTTGAAGATGAGTTAAAGACCAATCTTTCCTCAGTGCAATCAGTAGCTCAACAATTTAGAGACACATTAAAAAAATTCTTCATCAAAAGATGATATACAGAAAGCATTCAGAATTGAGGAGGCATTGTTGGAACTGGACAAAAAGCTTGAGGATTTTGTAGATACTAGGGTACAAGTAAGAAACTACCAAAAAGTAGTTAAGAATAATTATTATTCATTAGATTTATTCAAGGCTAGTGAAGTTGTAGAAATAATAGAGAAATTCAAAGGAAAACATCTAGACATCATTTTGGTATAAAGGCAAGGAAAACCTGGATGGTGAAAATTCAATTTTGAAACTTAGAAGATTTTTTGGATTTTGGGTCCTATCACCAAGGTTTGCATGTACACTAGTGTACATGTGTGCTTTTCATAGAGGTGCACTAAATTTTTTGAAGAAGAAACAATACACCAATAATTAACTACCAATTTCTATTTTAAAGCATTCCATACATCAGAAATACATTTTGATGGTAATTCAACTCCCAAAAATGCTTAAAGAGGGCCAATCTTCCATTTTTAGAGCCCCAAGAGACTCCCATATCATCTCATGAAGTATATCTTCTTATTGTTAGAATTTTTTAGGATAACTAAGAGGGGAGTGCTGAATTAGTTATCCAAAGACCATATGTACAAATAATTTTTTTCACAGCTTAGTGAACCCATATCCAAAAAACATTTTCATCATGCATGCATCCATTAGATTATGAAATTACTTAACTTTTAGGTTACTATCAAATCAATTTGTAGAAATGTAAACATGAAACATAATAGATTCAATAACAGACACAATAATTTAATGTGGAAACTTAATTTGGGAAAACCCACCAATAACATGCTACTCATTCTCGCTCTTCTTAAGAGATGCCCTATGAAAGACCAACCTTGTTAAAGGCTACGATACACATTGTTGAATATGACCCTATTAAAGGATTTCAATCACCCTGTTAGGAGTGAGGCTTGTTAGAGGGATTTAGATCATTCACTTGGAATGTCACTTGATTAAAGGATTTACAAATGACTATTAGATCAACCTTAATCCAAAGGATTTACCCTAGACTAATAAAATGATTAGAGAGTAATAGTAAAGCTTGATCTAATAACAACTTACAACTTCATTTGTAGATTACAAATCTTTTTTTTAGTCCTCCATTCTACTTGGCTTTCACACTCTTCAGCTTTGATAGCTTGTTCAACTTTCAAGCATCCATACCCTTAAGCCTTCTTGCTTTGTTTTCCAATACAATCTCTCTCTTAGATCACTAAATGAAGAAAATACCCTAGACTCCTTGTCTTCCTTAGGTTCTCGCACATCAACTCTTACTTTTGACTAACCATCTCTATAAATAGAGAATTAAGATATTTTTTCATTTATCCTCCAAAATCCATTTTAAGGTTTGGTTAGATTAGATAGGATTTAATGAATCTACACCTCATTTAATTCCATTCCCTTCTAGAAACTTCTCCTTCAATGCTCTTTGAATTCACCTCAAAATGGTTTATCTTGAATTCTATGCCACCATCTCATCAATCTTATCTTCCATACAGTTCACACAATCCAAGAAATCAAACTTGTTGGCTTAGATTCATCAAATTCTCAATCTTTCTCATAATGCTGACACCCAACATTAATTAGCTTCTAATGCTTGGGACATACTACATTTCTCAGCATCCACTATCAAAACACTTGATACAAACTAAAGTATACTAGTGCTAGGCATCAACTAAACTTTACTCAACTTACATTGTTTCACTCATCTTACACTGAAATTTACTTGGTTCCAACTGATTTTCTACTTGGCTTGCACTAACATTTTTCAGTATGTACTATCCACTCAGTCTAGCTTTGCAGATAGACTTCATTTAATTTGTTCTTCGAAACTTACTCAGTGTTACCAACCTTTGCAACCTTAAGTAGATTATCAGTGCAATATAATATCACTATCTTAACTAATTCTTGTACACCTTTTTCATATCATAACTCAACCTTTCCTCTGGTGCTATTGTTACCTCATTTGATTATATTATTTTTATTAATTAAACAAATGATACCACTTAAATCATATAAGCAATTGTCTTACCAATAAGTAGTAGGTTTGACATTAGCGACAAAAAAATGATTGAAACATATTTATCATACTTGTATCAATCTATTTTCAAAAATGCCCCTCTTTGGAATTGATGGCAAACCAAATGGACCAAACTTAATCAATATGACCAATTAGAATACCACAATAAAATAATTCCTTGTATTGAAATCTCTCCTATCAGCAACTTTCATCTTTTGAATCGGTTACAAAAAAATTGTTTTGATCAATAGATAATCAACTCATCCTTATGATTCCCTCTTGATCACTTCTTATATCTCCCTCACACTATATCCCTCTTACTAGGTAAATGTAATCAGTAGGTACACTTGTACATTTTCTCCTTCTTAGTAGATATTTCATAGTTTTGTATGTTCTGTATCTAGATTTCTCCCTCTGTGATTTCCCAAAATTAGTACACTTTTCTTGTCAAAAATTTCTCCCTTTTTGACAACAATGACAAATACGTGTCATCTACATATGCAAATATGGATATTTTTAGTTTCTCCCTCTATCACCTTTCTTGTGACTAATTTATAGCTTGAACTCTTTGATTACTTTAGGCACCTCCTAAAGTAAGATCCACTACATCAATTTTTAACATATGCCAATCAACTTGTTTGATGCTGGACACTCCTCATGCTTCTTAGATAGCCTTTGATAGGGGTATCGCACCTAGTTTACCTCTTAGATAATCATTAGCATCCTTAGGTAATTCTTTTGTGAAGATATCTACAATTTGTTCTTTAGTATTGACATATTCCATATTCACCTCTTTATCTTGAAGTAATTCTCTTAAGCAATGATAATTGATTGCAATGTTCTTAGTCTTTGTATGCATCACATGATTCTTTGATATATTTATAACACTTGTATTATCACAATAACATATCACAAGTTCAATGATTTCCTTCTTCATACCTTTGAGTAGTTGTTTGATTCATATAATGTTTGTACAATTTACTACAACAACATATTCAACTTCAGTAGCAGATTGAGAAATATAGTTATATTTCTTGCTAGTCCATGTAACTATCCTTTTTCCTAATAGAAATTCTTCTCCACTGGTGCTCTTTCTATCATCAATATTTCCATGCCAATTAGCATCATTATAGGCTCTCAATTCAAGTTTCTCATTTTTCTTGTAGTATATACCATACTCCTTTTTTTTTTTCAAATATCCCATTATTCTATTAACTGACATCAAGTGATTCTCCCTAAGATTAGTAGATAACCTTGCAACTATCCCTATAGATAATGCAATATCAAGTCTTCTATGTATTTCATATTGTAATTCATTTATCATAAACTTGTATAATGTTTGATTAACCTTAACTAAATCATCATTCTTTGACAATTTATGTCTTCTCGCTGTAGGTGTGCTTACTAGCTTGGAATCTTCCAATACAAAACTTTTTAGTGTCTCCTTAACATATTTTGAATGAGTGATGCATATACCATATTTCATCTAATGTACTTGCCAACCTACAAAGAACTTGATCTCTCCAAACATAGATATCTCAAATTCTTGTCTCATCGCATTTGCAAAAGCATTACATAAAGTATGTTGACCTCCAAATATGATATCATCAACAAAAATTTTAGATAACAAAATATCTTTTCCTCTCTCTATCTTCAAGTACAAATTGTTGTTATCATTAGTCCTCTCAAATCCAATCTTTACAAGATAATTGTGAAGCCTCTCATACCATGCTATTGGTGCTTGCTTCAAACCATAAAGAGCTTTGTGTAGTCTACATACCATGTTTTTGTCAGCATCAACAAATCCTTCTAGTTGTTCTATATAGACCTCTTCCTCAAATATACCATTCAGAAGTACAAACTTAATATCCATTTGATAAACTTTGAAACTTTTATATGCAAAGCAAGCAAGCATAATTCTTACTTCTTCTAGTCTTGCAATAGGAGTGATTGTCTCTACATAATCTATCCATTCTTCTTGTGTATATCCTTTATAGACTAATATTTCCTTGTTCCTTATGATTTCACCACTTACATCTAACTTGTTTCTAGATACCCACTTGGTTCCAATCACATTTTTGTATTTTGGTCTAGGAACTAGAGTCCATGTCTTATTTTTCTCAATTTATTCAATCTCTTCTTCCATGGATTTACTCTAGTTCACATCTTCTAAGGAACCTTTCATTGTATTTGGTTCTTGCATGCTTAACAAACATATGTCATTTCTCAATTTTTTACATGTCATTGGTCTAGCATCTTTATCACTAATGATTTGTGCAACAGGATGATGTCTCTTGATATAAATTTAGACAATCTTGGTTTAGCTCTAGCTTCTACATTTTGTCTTTCAAATTCTGAATCACTATGTACCTCTCTATCAGGTAGTTTAGCATCTCTTTCATGTACACTAATTTTAGAATTAGAATGTGCCTCATCTTCATGCTATCGCTTAGCACCTGATTGTAGCTTAGTTCCTGAATGCAACTTGGCATTCATAGTATGTAATTGAATAGTCATTGAAACTTGTTGGTTTGGAACATGATTTACATCTTCTTTAGTAGCATAGCTTCATAAAAGTAGACAAATGATTTGTATTCTTTTGGTCCCTTCATAGGTTTAGCCTCATATACTTCTATATATTCATTAAATTTTACATTTACACTTTCCACAAATTTTTTAGTGTTAGTATTTAAACACTTATAAACTTTACTTCTTGTGAAATAACCAATAAATATATATTCTTAACTTTTTTACATCTAGTTTACCATTCTTGAAATCTTTGAGAATATAACACTTGCTTCCAAATACCTTAAAATATTTTACATTAGGTGAGTATCCATACCATAGTTCAAAAAGTGTTGAAATGAGTACCTTTCTTGACTTGTACAAAGTTCAAGGTATGGACAACTATACTTATAACTTCTCTCTAGTATTTCAAAGCAAGATTTTTCTCCATCATGAGTTTCCTAGCATAATTCATTACACATCTATTCCTCCTTTCAACAATTCCATTTTGTGGAGGAGTTCTAGGAGAAGATGTCTATCTTTAGATTCCTCTATCATTACAAAACATCTCAAATTCATTTGATGCAAATTTTGCTCCTTTGTCAGATCTCAAACATTTTAGACCTTTTCCTATTTCTTTCTCAGCTCTTGCTAAGTACCACTTAAACATTTGGAAAGCATCAAATTTCTATTTTAGAAACATAACTATCATCATTCTAGAATAATCATCAACAAGAAGCATAATGTACTTATCTCCTTTGTAGCTTTACACTTCAATTGGTCCACAAAAGTTAGTATGAACAATCTCTAATATTCCTTTAGAGGTATGAGTATTACTCTTAAATTTTTTTGCTAACTAACATTGTTTGAAAATTATATTGACAAGCTTTTTTAACTTAGGAAAACCTCTGACTCTTCTCATGTTATTGATACTAACCAAGTTATCAAAATTAACATGACATAACCTCTTGTACCATAGCCACACATCATCAAATTCTACAACTAAACAAGTAGCATCCTCTATATCAAGGTAGAATAGATTATATCTAGTTTGATCACCTTTTCCAATCAGTTTTCCATCAGTATCATATATTTTAGCAATTTTGTTCTAAAACTCAACCTTACAACCCAAATTATTTAGTTGTGACACACTCAACAAGTTATAGTTAAGTCCTTCAACATAATACACATTATCACACAAAATCTTTTCTATGAGCTTGATAGAACCTTTTCCTTTTATCAGACATGGTGCAACATTAACAAACTTTGCACTATTTATATCATAATAATTTAAGGTAATGAGCTTACTTTTATCTCCAGTCATGTGATGTGAAAACCCATTGTCAATGATCCATCTGTCACTCTTGTTTGCAGAAGATACTAGTATAGTTGCCTCATCTTCATTAGATTTATCCTTCATTACAACATATATCACTTCATCATCATGATCTTTAGATTCATCTTTTGTTTCCTCTTCAACAATATAGCAAGACTACTTGCCTTTTTCTTTGTATTCTTTTTTGTCTTCATCTCTTCTACTTATGTACTTGTCACTACCTCTCTAATTCTTCTTTTCTAGACATCTAGCAACACTATGAGCAACCTCATTTCAATTGAAACACATGATAAGTAACTTACCTTTAAACTTTCTTTTACCTCTATGAAATATTCTTGCTAATAGTTTTTCAAGTTGATCTACATCTTCCTCATCTGTATCAATGTCACTAGACACATATTTTAACTTTTTCTTCTTCTCATTGGGTTCCTTCAATGACAACTTAGCTTTAAATTTAGATTCAATATTTTTTAGATTTGTAATTATCAAAATTAGATAGCTCAAAAGAAATGAGTCTACCTACTAGACCTTCAAGAGTAAGATCATTCCCTCGTATACATCTTAATTCTTGTATTATAGAAACTCTAATAGCATAGATGGGAAACAATGTTCTCAAAACTTTGCTTAATATAGTATCATCAACTATTTTATTAGTATCTCATCTTATTGCATTAACAACATCTTTTATCCTAGAACAATATTGAGCAACATTTTCACTTTTTTACATTCTCATATCATTGAACTTACCTCTAAGATTTTTAGCTTTGCCTCTTAGAACATTCTTGTCACCTTCATAGATAGTGTTTAGAGCATCCCATATTTTCTTTGCACTATCACAATCCTTGATATCATCAAACTTGGCATAGATTAGGGCATAGGAAATCTTCAACATTGCTTGGTTGTGTTCTTTAGTCTTTGTTAGATCTTCAATAGTTAGGGCTCTAGTAGGATCAATATGCTCAAAAACAATAGTAAAATGTGCATGATCTCAAAGACCTCCTAGGTGTAGCTTCATCAAACATTTTCATGTAGGAAATTTTTTTCTATTAAGCTTGGGTACTTCTCTTTTTGACATCTTGATATTTGTGCTTCTATTACCTTCAAACTAGCCCTCTTAAGTAAATGGCTCTGATACTAATTGTTGGAATTCTTTAGAATAGCTTAGATAGGAGGGGGGGGATGAATTAGTTATCCAAGGTCTAGATGTACAAATAAAACTTTTCACCAGTTAGTGAACCCATATCCATAAGGCATTTTCATCATGCATGCATCCATTAGATTATGCAATCACTTAACTTGTAGGTTACTGTCAAATCAATTTACTAAAATGTAAATGTGAAACATAATGGATTCAATAACATATTTGACACAATAATTTAATGTGAAAACTCAATTTGGAAAAAACCACTAGTAAAATGCTATGCATTCTCACTCTTTTGAAGTGATGCCCTATGAAAGACCAACTTTGTTAAAGGTTACAATACACACTATTAAATGTGATCCGGTTAAAGGGTTTCAATCACCCTATTAGGAGTGAGCCTTGTTAGAGGAATTTAGATCATTAACTTGGAATGTCACCTAGTTAAAGGATTTACAAAAGAATTTTAGCTCAACCTTAATCCAAAAAATTTACCCTAGACTGATACAATGATTAGAGAGTAATAATAAGGCTTGATCTGATAACAACTTACAACTTCATTTGCAGATAACAAATCTTTATTTTAGTCCTCTATTTTTCTTGGCTTTCACACTTTTTAGCTCTGATAGCTTTTTCACCCTTCAAGCATCCATACCCTTAAGCCTTCTTTCCTTCTTTTCCAACGTAGTCTCTTCTCTTAGGTCACTGAATAAAGCAAGTACCCTAGACTCCTTGTCTTCCTGAGATTGTCTCACATCAACTCCTACTTCTAACCAACCATCTTTATAAATAAAGAATTAAGATATTTTTTTTTTCATCATCCATTATCCATTTGAAGATTAGGTTATATTAGATAAGATTCAATGAATCTACCCCTCATTTAATTTCATTCCCTTCTAGAAACTTCTCCTTCAATCCTCTTTAAATTCATCTCAAAATAGTTTATCTTGAATTTTGTGCCACTATCTCATCAATCTTATCTTCCACATGGTTTGTACAATCTAAGAAATCAAACTTGTTAGTTTAGATTCATCGAATTCTCAATCTTTCTCATAATGCTGACACTTAACATTAACTAGCTTCTAATGCTTGACACATACTATGTTGCTCATTATCCACTATCAAAACACTCAGAATGAACTAAAGTTTACTACTAATCGGCATCAACTAAACTTTACTTGGCTTACACTAAAATTGACTTTTCTCAGCTCTAACTAATTTTTAGCCTGACTTGAACCAACTTTTCTCGACACCTACTATCCACTTGGTCAAGTTTTATAGACAAACTTTGTTTAACTTGTTCTTCTAAACATACTCAATGTAACCAACCTTTGCAACTTTAAGTAGATTATCAATGCACTATAATATCATTTTCTTGATTGATTCTTGTACACCTTTTTCATATCATAACTCAACCTTTCCTCTAGGTGCTATTATTACCTCATTTGATCTAATCCTCTTTATCAATCAAACAAATGGTAGTATTTAAATAATATAAGCAATTTCCTTGCCATCAAGTAGAAAATTTGACATCAGTGACAAAATAATGATTGGAACATATTTATCATACTTGTATCAATATATTTTCAACACTTATCTTCTCATTCATTTATTCTTTTAATTCATGTAAAGGCTTATGCACCCATTAATGGATATAAATAATGGTAGAGACATACTTAGCACCATTTAAAGAGTTAATTTATATATAATTAGCTTTGTTTTATTAATTTTTAGCACAATTTTGCATTTAAAAGATCTCTCAATTCTAATACAAAGGGAGGAGATGATTTCCTTTAAATACATGGATGTAATATGTACTTGAGGCTATTATTTTGATGCAATAATATATACTATTAGTGCTATTATTTTGAGTGTAGTTATTCTTTCTAAAATGTGTTATTTTTTGCAAATGCATGTCATGAATAATAATGGAGCTAAGGTTTTATTGTGTTGTTACAATTGTGTGATCTTTTAGTTCTATTGTTTACCTTCTATTAACAAATTCCATTATCGTGATGAATTGGAGAAAGGATAGTCTTGTTTATTACATAAAATTTTGTCTCTTGTGAGTGTACTTTCCATGGCCTCATGATTTGATGAAATGTGAAATATCTTTTGGTTATTAGTGAAGTTCCATAGATGATTACATCAGTGAAGTTGAGGAAGTGTTACTCCTAATTTCATTGGTTCCCTACCAAATCCTTTTGATAATTTATTTTTTAGACATGTTGTTACTTTGGCTTATATCCATTAGGAATTTCTAATATAGACTTTTTCTTAAAATATTTTGTTGCTCTATCTTTTTTATTTTCTTGTTAAACACTTGGTTAGAACATTAATTCATATAGTTGCATTGATAAATTGTATTAACTATAAAACAAAAAATACAAAAAATATATCTTCCTTTGTGGTTACATTATAGCAACAGGTGTGCAGATTAGTGGGTACTAGCAAAGGCCTCCTTGTGAACATACACATTTATTTTCAATTGAGCTACCCAACAACTTTTTAAAAAACCATCTAGAACCTTGGAGTTGGTCATTGATTAACTTTTCAAGAGAGAGATATGAAAGGATTTCTATCATTTAACATCATGAAAAATGACAATTCAACAAAATTGGTGCTAGAAGGAGGGCCATAACCATTCTGCCCAAAAACCAGAGTTGTTTGAAAATTCTATAGTTTTTAGACATTCACAAAATTTTCCAAGTTTGTCATTATTATAAGGTGCACATGTGCACATTTTGAAGAGGTGCACTTTTCCAAAATACACACAAACTAGAAGATCCTGATCTACCATCTCCATTTCAATGAGCTTTAATGTCTTTACATAGTGGACACGAGTTCCTAGAACTTAGATATTTTCATAAGCCTCATAGTGATAAAGGAATGCTGATGATTCTACCACTTCCATTCCAAATTTCCTCATTTCCATCTCCAAAAGTACCTCTACCTATCATTCCACCAATGGCCTTCTTTGCAAATGTACTAGATTCACCAATCAATTTGTAATGTCCACTTAATGAACTTCCCAATAATCCTAATTATTTTTTCCCAAGGTTCCTCTATGAAGAAACATAAACAACTAAGGATCACAACAAATTTTTGAAAGAATAATGCAAGGAGAAATAGATTCAACAAGATAATGTGGTCCTTCATCTATTCCCATACACATTGGGAGAGGTTACATTTAACTAGTATGTGAACATGTCATTGGGAGCTATCCATATTCCTTCATCTATGTTTTCTCCATCCTCTTGCCACCATCTTTGGCACCCACCATGGAGCAACCAACCTTTACTTGCTAGTTTTGCACATTTTTAGATCTGACCCCCTTGTGTAGATTTGTTTGGAGACAAAAAATCTTAGATTTGTAAGATTTGATCATATCTCTCAAACGGCTAGGTATTTTGATTTGAATTTTGTTTTTCAAGGTGATGACATGTCATAAAAGCTTCAATCCAACTTTCAATTTTTTTTGAGGTATTTTCAATTTTTTATAATCTTTTCTTTATTTTTAGTAAAAAATTATTTAAAAGAGTAAATTAGCATTTTTTTGGAAAAGTCTACATTTTTGGAAATCTCTCTAAATTTTTAATAGAGTTTTTTCTTTTTATTTTGATTTTAGAGATCATATTAGAGCTTAATAATTCAATTTGCAAAAACTAGTCTATTTTGACAAAATGGCTCTCTAGGGCACAAATGAAAAGATATTTTCAAAATTTTGACATTTTTGAAAACTCTCTAATTTTTTACAGGGGTCACTTTTCTGCATTTAGGGTTTTGGATTTAAATTCATATCATATAGGTCCAATCTTGATGACTAGGTAAAAAAACAATAGAAAAAGGACATTTAATGAATAGCTTGCATTTAATTTTTACAATGGATCAATATATGATGTGAGCTTTAATTTGGGTTATTTGCTAATTATTGTCACTCTTAAAAATTAGATTCTCAGATCTAACCCTAGTTTTGCATAAGTTGGATATACATTGCATATCTTGTGTTTGCTTGTTTTGCTTGTTGCTTTGTTCATTACGAGTGAACCTTCAAGCGTAAATGAAAAGGTACAATAGAGAAAAGACATGTTGCAAGGATTACTAGGTATTTTGTTGGATCCCTATAACATTTGAATTTGGAACTAAAATGAACAACTCATGTGTTTGGCTTGAGTGCTTTTACATGTTTTCATAGATTCACACTTCATTTGGTGCTCTAAAATTGGATCTAGATTTTCTTTCACACATCTGTGTTTCACATAGTAATTAGGTCCTATGAACACTATTTAAGAGATCTTGAGAGACTAAGCTTCATTTTCTTGCTTTACATGCAAATCTCCTCTTGACGATGGATCCCCTTGTAGGTAGGGAAGGATATTTTTTATTTTCTCACTATTCTGCTTGGATTTGTACTCAACATCCATTAGTAATTTCTCTTTTGAGATTGGTGGTGTTTGTTCTTAGATTTTTAAAAAAATTGGTAGGGTGATTTCAAATTAGGGTGTCAAAGAATCTTGTTTACTATGTTTGGGTAAGGTGAAGAGGCTAGAGGAGTATGCTCTATTCTCTTTTGGACACATTAGAAATTTGGAATCCTTGAATCCAAACCAAGTCCCCATGTGGTACAACTTTGTGAGTCTTCCTTGATTAGAGAGGATTAAACCATAGTGGACATTCCCTTTATTGGGTCAACCACATGGACAGTACCTCAAGTGGTAATAACCATTTTTGACATGGTAGTAGCAATCGCTATATAAATTATGTCCTTGTGGTGGAAATCCTTACGGGTGTAGTCTTTTGTTGGGCTATTAGATCTCCTTAGTATCTTTGATTGATTAAATTCTTAGAATATGTCAAAACTTTGGTGCACCAAGATTGTATTTCACCCACTCTAGATTGCAAAAGTTACAGAGTTGAATATTATTAAGAACCATAGTGTTGCCAAATTTTCTTTTCTAGGACTATGTGTGTTATTGGAAAATTTTTTGAGAACATACACAGTAATGGTTCTAGGGATTAGATTGATACTACAACATTATTCTTGTTCATGTTCAAGGTTGCTTTGTCGCTTTCTTATTGTTTGAAAATATTTTCTTAAAATCCTTGATTTTTTTCTTGCGTGCCTAGTTCATGATTAAAAATCTATTGATACACCTAGTTGGACATTTAAAATGAACAAAATTTGAGTTCCTGAGTCAAGACTTTATGATCAAACTACTTTGTTGTCCTATTATTTCCAATATCTCTAGGTTGATCTAGTTCATATTAGGCTACTTATCCCATTGTTAGAAGCTTGTTTGCACCTTGGATTATTGTACTTTAACCTCTTGAAATAGTAATCATTGATTCACAAAAGACCTTGTTTGGAGTTGGTGAGTTAGAGACTATCCTTGTTGAGAAAGATATACTTTGAATTCTTTAATATTACACTTGGAGAGTCTTAGTAATCTCTTGTCCATCCACTTTCATCAAAGTTCAATTTTGATTAACTAAAATTTGGGTAAATCATCCTCCTAGTCCATATGTGCTAGGGTATTCACCCAAAGTTGTGGGCACCTTTGTGGCAGTGTTAGTTTATGCCTATTGCAATATTTTATCTTATCATTTTTGTTTTGGACAAGTGAGTTCTTTTTCTATTTTAGTTTGATACCAACGTTTCTTAGGGTTATCCTATCAACTAATACATTTTCCTTCATGTTGGTTACAAGTGCTATTACATGTTTCTCAATATTCAAATGAACTCAAATGTTATCAAATTTAACAAAAGGACTATTGGTCTTCTTTCTTCCTCTTCTTCATGTCTTCCTAATTCTTTTCCTCCTATTATCATATAGTCTACCTTCTTCTATTCATCCTTTCTCTTCTTTCATTCTTGATTCCTCTTCTTCTAGAACCATGGGCCTTGAATATCTTATTCAAGATCCTCATTTGAGCTCAGATGAACTTAACCTCTTTGTTGAATTTAAAAAGTTTTGTTACTAAAATAGATATATGGATGCTAATCTTCTGACAAAAATAATGGAAAAAGGGAAGAAATCAAACATTCTTGCTAGGATCATACACATGATCAGATCACAATATCCTTCTTCCAAATATTCCTTATCTTCTTAGTCTCACCATGATTCTTCTAGATACTATTCACATTCCTCATCTTCTAAGTCTTATCATGATTCTTCTAAATATCGTTTAGATTCTTCATCTTCTAAGTCTTATCATGATCCTTCTAAATATCATTTAGATTCTTCATCTTTGAAGTCTAATCATGATTCTTTTAAATATCATTTACATTCCTCATCTTCTAAGTCCTATCATGATTCTTCTAAATATTATTCACATTCTTCATCTTCTAAGCCTTATCATGATTCTTCCAAATATCATTCACATTCTTCATCTTCTAAGTCTTATCATGATTCTTTTAAATATGATTCACACTCTTCATATTCCAAGTCTTGCCATGATTCTTCTAAATATCATTTGTGTAGGTCTTCACCTACCTCTTCTTCATGATATCATTCTTCTTGTACTTCTACCAAGAGTCTTATTCCTCTTATTGAGACATACCATAATGAACAACATGAAAAGTCTTGTGATATGCCCATCTATAATGCCTATAGTGACAATGATTATGATGATGATGACTACTATATTCCTATGTGTCCTAAAAGTCCTCCTAGTCCTATTCTTATGCTTAAAGGGGATGAGTCATGGAAAGATATTGATGGTAATCCATATGAATTTAATTTTGAAAAACAACATTGATAGATTTTTTGAACAATACCTAAATGATAAATCTACATTTTTTGAGGAAGAGAAAGCTTTTTTATGCTCTGAAATAAAACACCAATGGCATAAGAATTCCTCTTCTAAGAACCCTCATGCTGAAAATAAAGATTACACTCTTGAGCAAGATCATGTTAATGTTGAACCTTTATCTTTTGATGCTCCCCTTCCATCTTCTACTTCCTCCACTATCCATACATCCCCTAAAGATTTTGAGTCTCTCAAATCTTCTAGCAAGCCTTCATCCAACAAAGATCCTAATGCTTTTCATGTAGTTCCCTATAGTTATCCTCAAAGGATACCTCTTAAAGAAACTCAAGCTAACCTTCACTTGGTTGCAAACACTTTTGATAATGCTAAACCTAAAGAGCCTAAGCCTTCATGTGCTATAATGCCTACTTTAGCTAGTCCTTCATCATCTATTCCAAAGTCTTCCATACAATTCCAGCATGCTTCCTTCTCCTTAGGAGTGGCTTCATGTCAAGAGGTCTCTAAAAATGATAAAGAAAAGAATATAAAGAAAGATCAAGATCAAGAACCCTCTATGTCATCTAATTATTTTCACAATGTCTTTGGTCCATTTCATGGTTCTTTTGATCCTTTGTGCCCTTCCTCATTCATTCCACCATGTCTTAAGTCTTCTCCTAGGCAAGATCAAGCTACTACTTACAAAATTGAGCTTATTGACAATCAAAATGACCTTAATATAGTTGTGCCTTTCGAAGATGATACTTTCATTAAAGTTATTAAAAATAGTGTTGTTACTTCCAATGTTGAGCCTATTGAAAATCAAGAGAAAAACTCTACACTTATGCTATCCAAAGATCCTTGTAGAGATCAAAGTCTTCCATGTTCTTATGCTACCACTCCATGTTCCCTTCCACTTTCTACTCTTCCTAAGTCTTCTCAAGCTTCAAGTACTCCTATCAAAGAAGTTGCTACTATTCAAGATGCTCATAATTCAATTGAAAAATCCTAATGCTTACTCTAAAGATGTTGATGTCCTTGATTGTAATATAGATGTTGATGAACTTATTGATTACTCGTTTGCATCTTCCACATCCATCCTTGGACCTCCCCCATCAATACTAAATGCTTCACGTCTTCCTTCCCTTCATTTTCAGCTCCCAACTCTCATAATTCATCATCCATCTTAGGTCCTTACATCCCTCCCTCTCCCATATTTCCTCAAGATCAACATAGATGCATATCCTTGAATTCTTTTCATCCATCCACTTACCTAAACTAGTCATATCATCCTTCTTCTTCCACAAGTCCCAAGTTTTATGGAAGTAACCTAAATCTTCAATACAAGAAAAAGAAGCAATTCAAGAATTCATATAAAAAAGAAGAGCACCATATCTCCTCTGATCGACATAAGGGCATAAAGTCAAAAGAGATATCTAAGAAAAAAATTATAAGACAAGTATGGATTCCAAAATCCATCATTGAAGATATTATCTCTAAATCATCAAAAATAAATGAAAAGAGGCCTATGGTTATGTGGATTCCAAAGTCTCTCTTGAGAGAGTCTAAAGTAAAACAACAATTGAAGTTGAGATTCAACCTTCCAAAGAATTCCACTTCATCTTCTTCCAAAAGCATTCTTCCATTCCATGTGCCTAAACTGCAACCTCTTCTATCCACTCACCATATTCTTTCAAGTATTCCCTCCATGATTACTCCATCATTTTTCAACCCTTCAAGGTGTGTGTTGATTTTAATCGTGCCTTTATTTCTATCTTCCAATCTCACTCCCTTTGTATGAAGCCATAGCCTCCATTTTTGTCTTCCATCTTCCTTTCCCTATCAACATCTTTGAGCATATCATTTCAATTCCTTTGCATGTCATGGTTTAAAATTTCAAGGAGCATTATCTAAAAAGCTTGACTTATTCCAAAAAAATTCAAAAAAAATTGAAAATTTAGAAAAAAAAAAAAAAAAGAATTTTTTTTTTTTGAAAATTTGCCTTGGTGAAAACCTGGTAATCAAGTGCCTTTGTAGCAAAAGTAAATAGAAATAAATTCATCCTATGGTGAAAACCACTCCCTTTTGGTGCCTTAGATAAGTACCATGATGAAAACATAACAATCAGGCATCATGCGTAGTTCTTTTACATCTTTCATCCATTTTGTCTTCTCTCTTTGATCTTGACAATGTTGACCTATAGACAAACATTTGGCTATCTTGTGAGCTATCTTATGATGATCTTGCTCTCATTCCTTTCATGTTTAGCCTTAGTATCTATTTTCCTCCATTAATTCTAGTCTTTCACTATCCTTTTCCCATTTACCCCTTTGGTCTTGATCTAATTAAAAAGAGTAAAATATGATGCTATGAAGCCTCTTGACATGTCTACTCCTTTGGATTGCATCTTTCCCACTTTTACATTATGCTTTTGTAAATTATCTTATGTTGGCCTTTCATTTCTTGTCCAAATGTGATTTACATGATAATTTTTCCCTAGCTTGGGTACTATTAAGGAGTTTTCCCTTGAGGATTTCTTCCCTTTACTCTCCTACATTCTCTTGTTTTTTATTTCTTCCACCAACTGGCTAATCACTTTTGTCCTCCACCTTGCTAGACATTGGGACTGTATGATGTGAACTTTCTTGAGTGTTTGGTCCTTGCTTTTGTCTAGGGGAATTGTATATTATTTGTATATATTTATTGATCCTAAAAAATACAAAAAAAATGATATATTTCAAAAATCCAAAAAAAATTATATATTGTAATAAATTCTACAAATTGAAAAATGTCCTGAAAAAATGATCATCTTAGCAATAGGCCCTTTGATGTATCTTCAAAAAAATTATATATTCCAAAAATAAAAATAAAAGTCAAAAAATTCAAATAAAATTAAAGGTGCCTTGGTGAAAACTTGGAAATAGGCTCCTTGGTAGCAAAAATACAAACAAATTATAAAAAGTCTTGAAAAAATAATTTAAAAATAACAAAAAAATCCAAGTGGTGAAAACCTAGAAATGGGCGCTACTTGAGGCCCTTCCTCCCCTATTTGTTAGTGTGCATCCTTGACACTTAGCCTTTCTCCATAATTCCTTGTCCTTGTTGCCTTGGTTTGGAATTGGTCTTTGTCTAGGGGGCATAATTGTGTTAGCTTTGGTACCTTGGATGTGTTAGTCTTTAGGACACCTCGCAAATAGTATTTTTCAACACCACCACAATTGTATTTTTCAATACAACCCCTGACATTAATTGTTTTTCAACACTTATTGGTTTGGTCTTACCTAATTTTGTCATGCGATCTTATCTACTTGCAAGCATTCGATCATTATCCTTGGAACTTAGTATCAGTTAACACACTTAAATTTTTAAACACAA
The DNA here is from genome assembly GCA_028749045.1 of Cupressus sempervirens. NCBI lineage: Eukaryota > Viridiplantae > Streptophyta > Pinopsida > Cupressales > Cupressaceae > Cupressus > Cupressus sempervirens. The sequence continues at coordinate 441,058,162 of CM053793.1, read as the reverse complement.
ACACTTAATGCTTGACTTATGTCATGACCTTTTTTTTTGTGTGCTAACTATTATTGATTTTTGTTGAGTTTCCTTGTCTAATAAGTCTCTCTAGGATGCATAGCTAGAGGACTTGGGGCATAGGGCATGTTTTTATTTTTTTTCTACTTGTGGGTGTGGTCTTGAAACTCTAGAGTGTCTCTTTTTGTCCCCTTGAAACACTTAGGAGATTTGAGGCATCATCCTTGACCGTTTTTGCACAACTATTCTTTTGGTCATCCTAGCATCTATGCCTTAATGGGAGCATGGTTTTGCTACATTAAATTGGGTAAGCTATCATCATAGTCATCTTGACCTTTATGTCTTTGATGCTTATGTTAGAATCTTTCCACATTTCAATCCAATATAAATCACATTCATATCTTCATAGTTGTGGTTATAACTAGTGATGATTGTGTGATTTTTTGATGTCTGTTAATAATGGCCCAATGATAAAAATAAGTTCTTTTTACATTCTCTAATGAATAATGAACACAAAATCCTATGTTACGGTTGCTCTTTTGCAAGTATACCATTACATTTTCATGTAGCTTGCATTGTTAGACTTCATGTTAGTTTCCATTTTTAGGCTACATTATGAGTTTGAGAGGGTTTTCCCTTCATCTTTCTTGTGGACTTTTAATCAACTATGGTCACGCTTTGATCTTCATTTCTTTATCTTCTTTTGTGATCTCAATCAAAATTTCTATCTTAAATAGTTGATTAGTTTTGGACCATTCTATTTCTTATGAAAAAATTATTTTCTTCTTTCTATTTCTTTCCATATCTTCCTAACTTCTATCTTCCATTTTCTTTTACCCTTCTTTTCATCTAATTCACCTTTGGGGCATAATATTTCATGCTTGATGATCTACCTTGGTTCTATGATTCTTATCTCTTTTATCTTACATCAAGAACTTTATCTTTTGTTCAATTTGATCAAATTTATCAATTTGTTGTTTCTCCTCTATCTCATTTCAATTTCAATCACAAGGGGGTAGTACTTATCAATTTTATCCTCGACTTTTTCAAGTCAAAATTTATTTGTATTCTTTGTCCTAATGTGTTCTCAAATCAACCACACATCTGGGTTGTTTTGTGATCCCAAATCAATCTCACACTTTAATTTCTTTCTTTGACTACATGTGTTCCCAAATCGATCACACATTAGTCAAAGAGGGGCAAATATATGCACCCTAAAATGGTCGCCTAGACTATGGGTCCCCATTATTCAATTTATCAAATTTCCTGAATCAATGGTTTGCAATATTTTATTAAATCAATTCAAATTAATTTTCTTGATCAAATTTGATTATTTCAATATTTTCTAAGGTTGATCATTTTATCTTAAGTCTTGTTTAATTAAAAGAAAATCTCCTTTTTAATTAAATAAAATAAGTCCCCATTTAATTAAAAGAAAACCTCTCTTTTAATTAAATTCATCCACATTTAATTAATTAAGAGAAAAACTCCTCTTTTAATTTAATTAAATATTTCCTATTTAATTAAAAGAACTTGCTCTTTTTTAATTAAATAAAATTCCCACTTAAATATCTCTTTGTGAGGAAAAAAGGAAATTAAATAAATAAAAATTAAACCCCCTTGAAAAAGGAAATAAAATAAGTAAATAAAAAATAAAATAATTTAAAAAAAAAAATTTCTCTACACTTGAATACACATATCTCTAAGTGGGAGTCCTATTTTTCCTCTTTCCACTTTCTTCTTAAACACTTCTCTTTTCTCATTGGTGGAATTTTGTCTCACATGGATCAAATTCTATTATCCCATATTGGTTGTGAGAAGCCTCTCACCTCCATATTTTCTTTTATAAGGGAGAGCCCTCTCCTCATTTTGGACATCTATGATTATACATCCATGATTATGCTATTGTTATGCTACAGGTTTGGAGAGTGATTTTTGAAGGAGTTTGAATACTAAAGCTTTTTTGTGGAGAACTTCTATCTTGTTGTCTTATTCTCTCATGCATCCATAGCTTCCATCATGAGGGTTCATTTTTGCATTTGCATATTATCTTAGATCCATATTTGTTTTCAGAGATTAGTATTGCATTGTTATTACATTTATTTTTTTTTGCATTTTTTTGCATTGTTATCATTTAGATTAGTTTTCATTTCCATTTGCATGCATATTGGATCCTTGAATCTCTTGTTTCATGGTGTACTTGTATGGGCACAAACTAGGTCAAACTGAGGGCCTCTATTACAAACCCTTGCACTCCATGAATAGAGAGCTATGAGACACCATTCAAGACCTCATTCTTGATCAATCTTGGATATAATGACTCATAGAAGTGTGCTTACATTTTAGGAATACAGGTAGCTTTTGAATTTTTTTTTTAGATTAGTTCAAAATATTCATCAATCTGATTGTGATACACCACTAGTTTATATCTATCAAGATGGATCTAGCAGAGACCAATTCATGTTTCAATCATTACTTGCACATGGCATAGTGCAAGTTGGAAACATCCTCCACCATGCCATTTGGGGCTACAAGTCAGATTTATCTAAACAGAGTTATGGACCAACTCACTTCTATCTTCCTAAGGATGGTTTCAACTCATGCTGATATGATAATGCTGACATATCTTGTTGGAGCACAAGTAAAGCTTCATTCTTTGAGCAAAAGGCATGTTGAGATAGAGAACAATGTCACAACTAAGATAGATCAAATGAAGAAGACCATGTCTTAGATAACCAATGAGCTAACTCATTTGAGGTTGTCATAAGGGTAGAATAATAATTTCTAGAGGACAAATGTAGACCCTTATAATAATAACTATAGTCAAAATTACAACAAGAATTTCAGCATAAATAACAATGCAAGAAATAATTTTAACCCTCTAGATCCCAACAATAGCTTCCAAAGAAAAAATTGACAATGGAATACTTATACTCATAACAATGGAAGTATCCTAATAAAAAACAATAATAATGCTTAATTTGTGGATATCAATCAACTTGACACCAATAAAAACATACCCAATGATGGTGGTTCATATTTCAATGGAAATCAAGAAGTAATCTAGAATTCACAATGTGCTAATAATGAGCCCCCTATGTAGTTCAATGCTATGCTATTAGAATCTTATTACTCTCCATAGAATACAAAAATGGTGGAACAAGTCAATGAAGAATTTTTCTTTCCCTTCAATCAAGAATAAGACCTTGGACTAGTAGAGATGTTCTCTTTTTGAAATTATAATTGAAATACTTACAACTTACAAAATTGAAGGGAACCCATGACTGATGGGACTCCTCCCATGTTGCAACCAATGCCTCTAGATCCAAGAGCCAATAATAATAAAATACCTACAAGAGCACCCTATGTTGGACAACAAATTCATAACCAAAGAAATATACCCACAATATTAAAAAACCTTGCTTGGTCAACTAAAAATTATAGTGTAGTTGAATGTTTAAAAAGGAAAAAGGAAAATATTTCCATGTTTGATATGCTACAAATCTACCCTAATCAATGAAGAATTCACAAAATACAAAAATGGTGGAACAAGTCAATGAAGAATTTTTCTTTCCCTTCAATCAAGAATAAGACCTTGGACTAGTAGAGATGTTCTCTTTTTGAAATTATAATTGAAATACTTACAACTTACAAAATTGAAGGGAACCCATGACTGATGGGACTCCTCCCATGTTGCAACCAATGCCTCTAGATCCAAGAGCCAATAATAATAAAATACCTACAAGAGCACCCTATGTTGGACAACAAATTCATAACCAAAGAAATATACCCACAATATTAAAAAACCTTGCTTGGTCAACTAAAAATTATAGTGTAGTTGAATGTTTAAAAAGGAAAAAGGAAAATATTTCCATGTTTGATATGCTACAAATCTACCCTAATCAATGAAGAATTCACAAAATACTAAAATGGTGGAACAAGTCAATGAAGAATTTTTCTTTCCCTTCAATCAAGAATAAGACCTTGGACTAGTAGAGATGTTCTCTTTTTGAAATTATAATTGAAATACTTACAACTTACAAAATTGAAGGGAACCCATGACTGATGGGACTCCTCCCATGTTGCAACCAATGCCTCTAGATCCAAGAGCCAATAATAATAAAATACCTACAAGAGCACCCTATGTTGGACAACAAATTCATAACCAAAGAAATATACCTACAATATTAAAAAACCTTGCTTGGTCAACTAAAAATTATAGTGTAGTTGAATGTTTAAAAAGGAAAAAGGAAAATATTTCCATGTTTGATATGCTACAAATCTACCCTAATCAAAGGGAAGCACTACTAAAAACTCTTGATATGATTAACATACATGTGGTGGAATTTCCAAAAACATACAAATTATTATTGAGTAGAGAAATGACGTGGTGCCTAAGAGGATGGTTCTCAACTTATTTCACTTAACTATGGTTACCTTGGCAGGGATTGAATAACTAGATCAAGATAGATGCAAAGGAAAAACTAAAGACAATGATCATAGAGTATAATTCTCTAAATAAAGTAGCATTTATTCAATCAGACTCAAGCTCTTATAGGGTAATGGCTCTTGATATAAATTCAAATAAGAAACTAGACAATCTAAATAAAGAATCACTAAAGCCTAACCCATGGGAAGAGATAGTGACTTAATTCATAGATAGTATGGTTTGTAGATTTACAATTCTCAGGGGAAGAAGAATACCCAAACATCTTGATCCTTTTAGGATTTTCAAGTTTCACAAAGTAATTCATTCATAATTTGAGTATTCACATTGTCAAGAAGAAATCACTTGACTATTACCTTAGATAATGCACTTGGAAAATGGTCAAACCCCAAGTGAGATACCAAAAGAAAATTCAAGTCCCACGTGCATATCTAAAGTTATGGATAATGATGAAGAGGGAAAAGAAGATTTAAATGAATTAGATAGTGACACCTCTTTAAATAGTGGAGCTTTGTCTTCCCCTCCACTAGGGATGATTAAAGTCCTAAGGAGGAGATGCTTTATGAAAGGTCAAGGTTGGACCTTGGTAGTCATTCAACCTAAACTACAAATCAATAAAATCACAAAGTTGATTAGAGAAATTCAAGATGAACAATAGAAATGGATGATCCTCATATCAAAGGTAAATAATACTAACTCACAGAGTCCAACACATAGCTGAATATAATGTATTCTAAAGAAATAGTTCAAGGAAGCTAAGAGAAAAACCAGTATGGACACTCAAGTTTGATGGTTCTAAATGAAAGCTAGGAGTTAAAGCAGGAATTGAACTAATTAATCCCAAAGGTAGGTCTTTCTATTTTTCATATCATTTACAATTTAGGTGTACTAAAAATGTTACAAAATATGAAACCTTGATCCACAGACTTCTCTTTGCATTAGAAAAGTACATTAATTCTATCATAGTAAAAGGAGACTCTTGGTGATTAGATAGGTTAAATCAATCTACTCTTGCAATGATAGAAGAATGCTTGCTTACTAAAAAATAATTTGGGACTTGATGGAATATTTTGAAGCCCTAAACATAAGGTCTATTCCAAGAAGGAGGAATATGGTAGTTAATGACCTTGCAATTTCAGCTAGTGCATTATAGCCTATTAAATGAACACTACTCAAAAGGTTTTTAGCTGAACTAGTGGTTGCCCCATCTATTTTAGATAACATTACCAACTTCTAGGTCTTCCAAGATGATCAACATATTCTTGAGTTCATTATGTGCAATGGTCTCTTCAAAGGACAAGATATTGATGATACACCTGATGACAAACAAGAGGACAATAAACTAGAAGATGAAGATAGGATCATAAATTTGAAAACCAATATTATTCCTAAGAGGATGGTATAGTTGGAATATATTTTTGATTGGGATGAATCAACATGTAGTAAGAGGATTCTCAAAGAAAAGGGATTGAAGAAGAACATGATTACTATAATCTAGGCATAGAAGATAACCCTAAGTTGGTGAGGATTGGAAAGGCATGTTATCACCTATAACAAGAAAGTATGCTTCAATTACTCACAAAATAAAAACATTGCATGGAGTTACAAAGAACTCAAGACATATGACCTTGACATCATCACTAATGATATTCCATTGAAGCTTGATGCTAAGCCTTTCCATCAAAGGCAAAGATTGGTTAAACCCATTATTAGGCCATTAACAATGAAATAAGTCTAGAAGCTTTTTGATGCTAAGATTAGTTTTCCAATCTAACATTCTACATGGGTTGCTAAATTGGTTCTAGTGAGGAAAAAAACTCAAGAGATTATCCTTTGTGAGGACTTTCACAATTTGAACCAAGCATCCCAAAAAGATAACTACTCTTTGCCTTAGCTAGATGAAGTATTAGAGATTGTAAATAGGTCTAAGATGATATCTTTTCTAGATGGCTATTTAGGATATACCCAAGTGATGGAAGATGAGGAAGATAAATTAAAGACTCAATTCACAACAAAATGGGGAATATTTGCATATAGAAGGATTCCATTTGGATTAATCAAGGTAGGGGATACATTTCAAGGAGAAATGGATGAAGTATTCAAGGGGCTAATAAATAAATGTATAGTTATTTATATAGATGACCTAACTATCTTTTCAAAAGATTAGAGTACGCATATTGCTGATATGAAATAAGTTTTCAACTGATGTGGGAGACACATTATATCTCTTAATCCTAAGAAATGTTCATTTAGGATTACCAAAGAAAATCTTTTAGGTCATTTTATTTCTAAAGTTGGGACATCCATTGATCCTAAGATGATAGAAGTGATTCTAAAATTGTCACCTCCCCATAGTTGTAAAGTGCTTAAATCTTTATTTAGGAAGAATCATTTTGTATTTAAGTTCATTAGTGGGTTTGCTGAGATAGTTCACCCCCTCAATGACTTATTGAAGAAGGGAGAAAAAATTGAATGGGTTCTTGAAATCAAGAAATATTTCAAAGATATCAAAGTATCTATGTCCAAGTCTCTAATACTTGTAAGTCCTGATTATAATTTGTCTTTGAAAATCTATTTTTTTGCTTCAGAACATTCATGTGGAGGGATTCTCACACAAAAGAAAGATAAAGAAGATGAGATACCTATCATATTCATGAGTTAGTTGCTAAAGAATGCCAAATTGAACTATTTTAATCTTGGCAAACAATCATTTTCCTTGATAAAGGAAATTAAGAAAAATTTCCATTACATACTCAGGAGTAAGGTATATGATATTGTGTCATATCTTGCATTCAAATCTTTACTAATGCAAAATCAATTAGGTGAAAGAAGAGGAAAGTGGATGGATATATTACAAGAGTTAAATTTTTTAATTCAACCAATGAAGCTAGTGAGAGGATAAGAGCTGACCAAGATGATAGTTGACAATGAGATCAGAGCTAATAAAGATATCACAACTAATAATGAACAACAAATAATAGTGTCTCAAGTAGACACTAATGAAGGAAAAATCATAGATGTTTGGTACCAAGATACTGTGTATTACCTCTTGTAGTATCAAAATCCTCACTAGATGAATAGTTCCCAATGTAGAGGACTTGAGATGTAATGTGAATCCTATATGCTTCAAGACATGAAATTGTACAAAAGGAACTATGAGGAAGTTTAATTAAAATGTGTGGGATGTGAAGAAGTAAGAGAAATACTATAATATTATCATGACAAGTATGACACTAGACATGGATCAATGGAGGCTATGACCCATCAAATTTTGAGATTAGGTTACTTTTGGCCAACACCTTTCAAGGACATATTTGAACATGTATGCTCTTGCCACACCTATCAAGCAAGGACCAATAGAGAAAGAAATTTATCTATGCCACTACAACCAATGTTTTAGTTACACCCCTTTTCCAAGTAGGGGTTGGACGTTATTGGACCTATAAACCCATCATCATCAATGGGTCATATATTCATCCTAAGCACATGCTAGATTGAAGTTGAAACTTTTAGAAATTGTACAATAAAATTGGTTATTGATTTCTTAGAAGAGGACATTGTGACTAGGTTAGGAATTCCATTCTTCCTAGTATGTGATAATGGGTAATATTTTTCATCAATTTTCCTTACTCAATGGGTAGTGTATAATGAGTTTATAATCAAGTTTTCATCTAGTTACTACTTGCAAGGGAATGGTGCGGTTGAGTCCACCAATAAGAACTTGATTACAGTGATAAAACACTTTCTCATAGAGAATCCAAAAGATTGGCACACTCAATTGAAGTATTCTTTATGGATAGACAAATTCAATATTAAGAATGCTTTGGGAACATCCTCATATCTACTCATCAATGGATAGGAACTAGTATTACCACTCAATCTCAAAATTCTAGTGTTGAAATTTATGGGAGGGTATGCTGAGGATGCTAATAGAGTCCAAATTAGATTGATAAATCTATTGGAATTGGATGAGAAGAGGACAAAAACTTTAGAACACATGTCAAAAATGAGGCTATCATAAACTATTGGTTCAACAAGTGAGCCACAATCAAATCTTTTAGAATCTCAGACCTTGTTCTTCTATGGAACAAGGCAAAAGAAAAAAATAGGCAATCGTAACAAGTTTCAATGCTTGTGGATTGGTCCTTATCATATTGAAACTATTTTGGGAGAAAATAATTTTAGCCTAAGTTCTTTAGAAGGGTAATTGGTTCCATTACTAGTCAATGACTAGTTTCTAAAATATTATTTTGAAGCCTAAATATATAAAATATTTTTTTGAAAAAAGTGTTTACTTTCTACATGTGTGTTTACCTCATGCATGTGTGTTTACTTTTAGTCATTTTTGTTTACTTTTAGTTGAGTTTTTTCTTTTAAATAATGTTAGTCTGGGGTTAGGTGTTGACATATTAGTCAATTTTTTTATTAATGACACAAAATTATTCAAATTTTGTGTGGCTACTAAGCTCATTGAACAATCTAAAGTGTTTGCCACATAATCTAGTAGATATCGAGAATTTTAGTGGTTACAAAGTATATTCAGTTAGTATGAAGCCCAATAGTTCAAACTAAGCAGATTCAGTCTAGTAGTTCAACCCAAATAGTTTAGTGGTTTCCAGCATTGTAATTTCTACCGAGTGATTTAATTTATGTCAAGTTACACAGTATCTACCAAGTCACCAATACAAACCAAATTCAAGACTACTTTGAAGTGATCAGTATGGACTAAGCCTCTACATCTACCAAGTGCATGATGATGCTGAGTAATGACAGTGGATGTTGAGTATCAGAACTTCACCAAGTCAGTCTTCAGAACCCAAGTGCCTTTATTTGGGCTGATTTTGTGATATAAGTATGATGGGTGACTTTGTAATTTTTTAATTTTAATTGATATGTATGTAATGTATTGTATCACATCCATATGCATGATAAGGAGCATGTAAGACTATGAATGTGAATAATTGAAGCTAAACAATAGATAAAGAGTAAATTGTGAAGGCCATATCAAAAGAGGAGCAACAAAAACATATTCATCATAGAAAGGTGATCAGTACATTTAAGGAATCTCTATCAGCAATCTAGTTTTAAGTCAAAGATCTCCTATTTCATCCTAACAGGTGAACCAGTCAAAATCCTTTCATAAGGTAGATTTAATAGTCTTTCTTAAAATCTCTTAACAGAGTACATACTTCATTGTGTGTTTGTAAAACCTCTAATAAGGTGGACCTAGCAATCCTAATTGCTCTTGACAGGGTAGATCATCAGAAGTGATCATTGTAAACCTTTACAAGCCAACTTTATGCTATAGTATTGAAGTTTTGTGGGTCTCATCCCCACCCTAGTTTTACTTTCTATTTGGAAGGTTTCTAGGTCACCAAATCATTATGTTCAAGTGTTGTGAATGCTTTTATATTTTTAGTTTCTCATCCATGCAATTAGATCAGATGTAAAAAATTAAATGTTAAGTGGTTTATTGATTTTAGAATTGAAATTGGTGTAGAAATTTTAGAAGTTACTGATTCACACCTCCCCTCTTAGTAACTTAGCATAGTCTTGAATATTTCCAAAAATTTGTATTAGAGCTTTGTGGTTCTTAGGAGAAATTTTAACAGCTTGAACAAAGATCAAGGATATGGAGATATTGAGACTTGATAAGGCAATTGACAATGAAAATTTGGATCTAGAAATGGCCATTGCACAACTCAAGAAAGCTAAGGGGCAACTTTCCCAATCCCTAAAAAAAAGGAAGGAACTTGCAAATTAGATGAATGATTAGCAGTACATTGAAGAAATAATTGAAGACTTTTTCCCTTCAAGTAGTTCAGATGAAGCAAATGATACAATCAAAGAATTCTTAGAGAAGAATAATTCCCTGCAAGAAGAAGTAAGAAAGCTCAAAAGAGAACAAGAAATTTAGTTAGTGAGGCTATGTGAAATCTTGGAATAGAGGAATAAGATAAAAGAAGAAATGGATGGAAGAATCAATGAAATCTAGAACCAATACCTTCAACATGCAAATCTTATGGATCAAATCTCCAATACAAATGAGGAAATCATGAGCCAAAAACATATCAATGAAAGATTAAGAAATGATCTACATTTGGAAAGACAAATCAATGAAAGAATAAGAATTGAGTTGAGATCTGAAAAGAAAATTAGTGAAAGATTTAAAAATGATCTAAACGATGAAAAGAAAATCAATGAAAGAATGATGAAATCTCAAGCAAACATGGTTCAACTAAATGAGTAGAATCTCTACAAACAAAAGGGTAAAGTAGGAATTGGATACACAGAAGAAGGTGAATCCTTTGAACAAGGTGCTCAAAGGAATCAAAGACCTACTTGTCATCACTGTGGTAAGTTAGGTCATACATGAAACAAATGTTGGAGTAATGGTAAAGAAAAATTTAATAGAAAATGCTATAATTGCAGTTAGCATGGTCACAAGGTTAATGAATGCAAAGAGAAACCAAAATTTGAGGGCAAGTGTCACAAATGCAAGAAACAAGGTCACAAGGCATCAGATTATAGAACTAAGTCATTCAATCCAACAGAGCAAATTATGAAAGAAATATTTAGTTGGGACTAAAACACTTGGTGTAGATGTCATTAATATGGAGAATATGGACACATTGGCATGAATTGTGTTAAACATCACATGAGGAGAAGAGATACCACCATAAGATGTTTTACTTATACCAAACTTGGTCATCTAGCCAAAAATTGCATGAACACAAGTAAAATTGAAGATGAAAAGAAGGCAAAAGTAGATAACATTCATAAGTAGATGAGGTAGCAATGGATTTCTAAATCTATTTATGATGCTAGTTCAAGTAATGATGGTCATGTCACTCAAGAAGTGGGTGACTCCACCATTTTCAACCAGGTTTCCAAAGGAGAACTAGAACTACATTATCAAGATCATATTCAAATAGTTCCAATTGAAAAGTGACAAAGATCCAAATCAGTATTCAAGATACAAAAGGATTACCGAGGAAGATTAGTATCAATTATCATCAAGTTACCTTCTCTACCAAGTAAGGACAAGTCATAAACTCTATCGAGAAAGGTTGAGAGTAACAAGACACACATGATTACTGAGTCACAAAGCCTTCACTAAGTAATCAATATAATAAAGGATGATAGCCTATTGAGCATAATGTCAAGCACGATGTCAAACATGATGTCAACCTAGCTACCTTCGTATTGAGCATTAATGGTGAAGTTATAACAAACAGCATGAAATCAAATTCATTTTTCACCGTGAAATCTATAGTGCTATTGTGAAGAAGTGATTTACAGAGTGATCAAGTGAATTTGTAGCAGATTCTCAAGGTTTTCATAGTTTATTGAGTACAATGGAATCAAGCAGTAACAAAGTAAAGAGAGGGTTTGAGATGTTGGTTTGAGGAATTGAATGGAAAGCACCAGATTTTAAACTTGTGCCTGTGATTGTAGAAAGCCTAGATCCTAGCAGAGCTCAATTGCAAATTCCTTTGAAGGTACTCCTTATTAATAATATTCATACTCATTTCAAGTTTTTTATTCAAGAAATTGAAACCCTAGAAATGGATGATGCCCTAGGTGAATTGTGTGTTAATGGAATTCTTAAACCTAAGCATAAGTATTTAGAAGACAAAGGTTTAACTCATATTTCTCATGTGCCTCAAGGTTTTCAAATCAGATGGATTAGATACATTCTAAGCTAGGTGTATAATGGTCAACTATGGCTTGAGCAACCAGTTGTGATTACAAAGAAAATGATTCATTGCATCATCAGCCTCCCCATGCTCACCAAAGCCAAAACCACCAAAACCCTAGGTCAAGCTGAGCTGGAAAAGAAAACCTTAGCTAAGTGGGATGGTAGAGGGATGAAAATTAGTAATGTAATAGATGCAAAAATAAAATTTTGGATTCATGTCATAGCACATAAGATATATAGTTCGAGCCATCTAAACAGTGTATCCTATGAAGCTGTAGACTTGTCTTATAAAGTAGCGAAAAACAATCTATCTTATGACTTGGCAATTCTATTGTTGAAGTAACTCAACAAAAACATGGAAAGTATCAAGACATCCAAGAAAAACCCTTGTAAATTTGGTTCACTCTTGACATATTTGTTCTTTTATGTTCAAAATTTCTTCCCTTCCAAAGGCACGGTAGTATGGAGAAAAGATGTGCTTGTATTATATCAGATAAATGAATACATTGTAGAAATGGGAGAGAACTATGTTAGCATTATGGATAAATACTTTAAAGTATTCAAAGAGAAAATAAACATAGGTTTAGAATACCTAAAAAAATTTGTTGAGGATTACAAAGATGATGTATGCTTTATGGTTGATTATGATAAAATTTACATCTAGGTAGTAAAGCCCAGAATTGTATGGTTAACACCTTTTCCATATGAGGTAAATGTTGATGAGGCAAAGGATATTATTGAGGCTCTAATTAATAAACCTATTGATCCAAAGACACCATACTTTGGAACCTATGATAAGGCCAAGGAAAGGATAGAACTGGAGATAAAACTCCCTCTAGCAGTTAACAAGGGAAAGAGGAGGATAGCTAAAGTGAAATCCAGTACACTTCTCATGTTAACTAAAGGTAAAAGAGAATATGTAGAAGAGGCAAAGGATGAAGATGAATAAAAGAAGGAAGAAGAACCTATAAAGAAGAAAGGCAAGGTGATCATCACCAAGCCACCTAAGCCATCCATTGATGTCTTTACAAGGAGCTCCAAGAAAAAAGGCAATGATATTGTCCTTAGCAAACCTCCTCCCACCTTCCAAGAAAAGTTGAAACAAATGGAAGGTGCAATCATAAAAAACTTGAAAATTTTGAAGTATGAAACAAGAACAAAGTTAGAGAAGAAACAAGTGTTGACCAAAATGGGAAAATGGAAGTATTCACCAAATCAAATAGCCTCTCAAATCTCTAATGAATTATTAGAGAAAATAAAGCCAAGATGAGGTAATTGCTACCGAGCATGACACATGTTGAGGTAAAAGAGTCTTTGAAGAAAAATGAAGATAAAATGACTCTTAGATTCAATACATGTTTAATTTTGATCAAGGATATAGAACATGTGGTTAAGAATGCCACAATAATGTGAAAGAATGTTTATCATTTTCATAAACCAAGTGACTTCCCAGTAGATGTTAAGGATAATGATGAAGAAGAAAATTATACTGAGCCCACATAGTTTGACAATGAGAAAATGAATAAGATAAAGAGGAGGAAGCTATCATGGAAGATAAAGAAGATGATGAGGAGACTAATCCAATGAAGATAGCAGCTACAGTCATTACCTCACTTCCTCACTTTCGAAGCAAACCTATAACTATATCAAGCTCAGAGATAGCTTCAGAAAGTTTGATTATGACAACCATAGACACTTCAAATGTCCAATCACTCTTCACCCCCATTCAGCTCAATGTGTCTATAATAGAAGTGACTTCCACTTCATCTACCGAGGTGCAACCTCTCACTTCTTTACCTACTGAGTCATTAGTTATGAATACAATGTCTTCTACAATTTTGAGCTCTTCAGTAGTAAGTAATTCAATTTTGGATACTATAGTTTTTGTCTACTTCAGTTTTGAATACTTCAATTATGACCTCTTTAGTTTTGGATTCAACAAGCATTCCTATTAGTATTCCATTAGCTATATCAATTTTCATTACAAGTCCTAGTATATCTACAATTATTTCCATCCTAGATACAAAGGCACTAAATATAAGGATAGTTGAACCTAAGGCTCAACTGAGTACAAGATTTTTTGGTAGAGGAAAGGAGATAGAGGAGGACATAGACTTAGATGAGAAAATAGAAATTCCCAAATGGGACATTGATAATCTTATTGTGAACCAAATACACATAATTGGTGAACTCCTTTAGAAGAAGGCAAAACAACATAAATTGAGAGAAGAAAGAGAGAGAGTATAAGATTATTGATGATGCTAAAAACATTTTGTTTGAGGTAATAGGTATTAAGGTAGATTCTTCTCAACCTATTTTGTTGCAATTAGCAAAAGTAGTCCAAAAGTTCAATGAGGACACTAGTGGATAGGATAATTTAATTGAGAAAGCCAAAAAGAAATTTGACAAAAAAGTGCTTGAGCACATTTCTCAACAAATTGCTATCCATCAAGTTGAGCTTTCATCAATTTTGACAAATTTTGAATCATCTTGCACCAATGTGACATCACTTTTTGTGAAGTTATGTGATGTTTCCAAGTTCACAAAAGAAATAAAGAGAAAACTGTCAAAAATTGACTAGGATCTAAAAGCCAGTGCTCAACAGTTGTAACTTGACCATAGTTCAAGCTCTACACATCACATGAAGATTAAATTTTTGTGAGACATGTAGGCAAAGTTGTTAAGAGAAGAAGCAAGGATTCAGTCATTACTGATTGCTATTAGGAATATGATCCTTCCTATCATGGATACAATGTAGAAACATATTGTTTACTCAAAAACCTTGATCCATGACGATAAATTCTCTATTACACATCACATGATAGAACTCTCTGCAAAAGTACAAATTGCTCTACATACATGCAAGATTTTACAAGAAAATTGGGATAAAAATTTGGCACTTATTCTTAAGCTACATTCTAATTTTTTATCTCATATTGGTGTCTCCATGTAGATAAGTTCTGAATAATTCTTTGGCATTATTGTCGAAAAGGAGGAGATTATTGTTGAGGTACATGGTATGTTATATATAGAGACACATAGTATGGGGGAGAAACATGCTATGAGGAGAATGTATATAATAGATGATGTATAGTATACCTTACAAAGATAAATTTCAAAAAATCTCAAAATAGTATATTCTATCGAGCTAGTATCACATAGTGATGTATATAAGATTTTGGCTAATAAATGTTTTTGTCACTAATGCTAAAGGGGGAGATTATTGACATATCATTCAAGTTTGTTATTAGTGACACACACTTATTTAGATTTTGTATGGCTATCGAGCTCATTGAACACTCTATAGTATTTTCCATGTAATCCATTAGCTACTGAGCATTTTAGTGGTTACCAAGTATATTTAGTTAGTGTGAAGCCTATCAGTTCAAACTGATTAGATTTAGTCTAGTAGTTCAACCCGAGCAATTCAGTGGTTTTTGAGCATAACAGTTTTTATCTAGTGATTCAATTTATGTCAAGTTACATAGTATCTACCAAGTCACCAATGTAGACTGAGTTTAAGACTACTTTGAAGTGATCAATATAAACCGAGTCTCTATGTCTACCGAGTGCATAATGATGTCAAGTAATGGTAATGGATGCTGAGTATCAGAACTTCACCAAGTCAATCTTTAGAACCTGAGTGTCTTCATTTGGGCCAACTTTGTGATATATGTATGATGGCCAACTTTGTAATTTTGTAATTTGGATATATATATATATATATATATATATAATGTATTGTATCACATCCATATGCATGATAATGAGCATGTAAGAATGCAAATGTGAATAATTGAAGCTAAGTAGTAGATAAAGAGTAAATTGTGAAGACCATATCAAAAGAGGAGCAGTAGAGACATATTCATCATAGAAAGGTGATCAGTACATTTAAGGAATCTCTATCAATAATCTAGTTGTAAGTTAGAGATCTACTATTTCATCCTAACAGGTGAACTAGTCAAAATCCTTTCACAAGGTAGACTTAATAGTCTTTCTTAAAATCTCTTAATAGAGTACATACTTCATTGTGTGTTTGTAAAACCTCTAACAAGGTGGACCTGGCAATCCTAATTTCTCTTGATAGGGTAGATCATTAGAAGTGATCTTTGTAAGCCTTAATAGGCCAATTTTATGCTACAGTATTGAAGATTTGTGGGTTTGATCCCCACCCTAGTTTTACTTTCTATTTGAAAGGTTTCTAGGTCACCAAATTATTGTGTTCAAGTGTTGTGAATGTTTTTATATTTTTAGTTTCTCATGTATGTAATTAGATCAGATTTGAAAAGTTAAATGTTAAGTGGTTTATTGAATTCAGAATCAGAATTGGTGTAGAAATTTTAGAAGTTACTAATTCACCCCTCCCCTCTTAGTAACTTAGCATAGTCTTGAATATTTCCAACATCAAGTGCAATCAATATTCATTCTTGATGTGTAATCAAGATCACCCTATTTGGTTTCAACTTTAGGGATGAGGTAATTTTTTTTATCAAAGCATTCAGATGATTTTGTTTCTTGTACCAGCTAAAAAAAAGGTGTTTCTTGCAGTTATAGAGGACTTCAAGTCTTAAAATTAAAATCACAGATTGATAGCTCTCAACACTTAAAATTTTTAAGAATTGATTACATAGGTAATTTTTGAATCTAGGTTGATAGTAGCAAGAGATAATTCAGATCTCATCGGTTCAGATAAATGGTCTCTTCAAAGAACTACTAAGAACACTATATGGTGTGAGAGTTTTCCCAAAAGTTTATTAAAAAAGGAATGCAAGTGTTATCAAAATTAAGAATAAGTTTTGAATGGAACACCAATGCCTTGGCCACATAGTCTAAATGTGGTCAGGGTAGAAAAGAAAGAGAAAAAGAATCACAAAGGTGTTACATTAAAAGATTCTAGATGATTGAAAAAGGTAATTAAATAATAGGGATATACACTCCAAAATGGCTATCCTATTCTTTACAACAAATGAAAAGGCTTCAAGGAAGAGTCAAGTGGAAACATACGAGCTTTATGAAGTAGGCTTAAAAGATTACCAAAAACCCAAAAGGAAGGAATAGATAACTTGCCAAGAGCCCTCAGAATGGATTCTCTCATTATGTCAGATATTAATGGATAAACATGTTTATAAGGATTTCCTATGTCTAGACTAGTGGAGAAAAAGGTTTTCTCCAAGTTGCTAAATGCTGATGATAGATCACACCTTGAGACATTAAAGAAAACTGGAACACTAAGAAGACACTGAGCTTGAACATTCGAGATTCTAAAGTTTAAAATCCAAAAAGAACTTGAAAGCTTCTTGAAATATTTGAAATCTAGCTGTCACTTGACACATGTTAGAAGAATGCTTGCTAATGAAAAAATGTCTTTATCATTTCTTCCCTTTTGTTGGGGGTATTTTTTGTGGTCCCATAACACACACACCATTTTGAGTCATAGAATGGGGACTCCCTAGTTTTAAAATCCTTTATGAGGCACCTCACTCATTCAGGACCCTCCTCTAGGTCTAGGTAAATGCACAGTGTAAGATCAGGAAGTCTTGGATAGTTAGACGGGGATGAAAATCAAGTTTTTTACTCTTTAGTGCATAAAGTGCACACTTGCACACTTGCACACATTTGTATGTATGCTAAGTGCCCAGATGTGCACTTCACCACTTTTTGAGGATGCACACATGTGCACCCTCAAGGGTTCACACTAAGGAGGTGCAAGCCTATAAATACCCCATCCTGCCTTCCTTTCCTTACTTTTTTCTTGCTTCCCCTTCATTTTTACACCTTCAAACCCTTTTAAGTTGGGCATCTCCAAGGGTCCACTTCTCCATTATCTAGCTCTTCTACCTTCTAAGGTATAAACTACCTTTTGGAGGTACACACATGCACACTTGTGCATGTGTGCACCCTCAAGAGGTGCTCATATGCACACAAAAGACTAACTTTCCCCCCTCCAAAGTATTATGCATGTGCATAGTTGTGCACATGTGCACCTTATGCATGTATGCAATATGCACAATTGTGCACTTTTCTATCTAAAGAGAAAAACAAGAGCCCACTAGTGCACGTTTCATAATTATGTAGGTGCATTAGGTGCACCAGTGTGCAAAAAATGCATTTGGGGGGGGGAGTACTCAATTTTTCATACTTTTGATTAGTTTTTTCTTAGTTTTTCCTTAGTCCAAGTCATAGTTGAGCCCCATTTTGGAATTCTAACATCAAACTAATAAGTTTTCCTCTTTTGTGTAGATAAAATGGCATCATCCTCTTTATATATGGAGGCAAAAATGGTACCTAAACCTGTAGCACTCAAATACTAAGGAGCTCCTAAAAATTCTAGATTCAAAGATAAACATAAAAATTCAGGATACAGAGCTTCTCCAGATTGACTAGAAATCTTTCTTGACACTCTACAACAAACAAAATAAAATATCAGTAATGGTATCAGCCTTGATCTAGAGTGGGATATGAATTCCACTTCATGCCCAAAATAATTTCAATCCTTTGAACTAATTATGGCACTAGCCCAATACTACATGCTAGATGAGAAGGTCATAAAGAGTATAACTAGAGAAATAGTCCTTGACCTTAGGCCAAGAAACATTGAGAAGGTTTTCCAACTCTTGGGAGCATACCAATACCTCCAAATATCCTATGAAGGGGTAGATGGGTGGTATAAGGATAATGAGAAAGAGGCCAAGCAATTGGTGCAATCCACATTCTTGATTGATAGGACACACTTGGGTCAGAGAGTAGGAAAGGTGGACATGACCCAAGGGTACATGAAAGATGATATTGAGTATTCAATTATTCTCCTCAAGAAAGCTATGGCCCTTCCAATGGTAGGACACCTAAAGACATGGATGGTGCACTTCATTGAGACCATCACGACCACTAAGGTTTCTATTAATTAGGCCCCAATCCTAAGTGACAACTTCGATGAGTGGCTAATATCAGTCAAGATGGACCCACAAATCTACATGACATCTTATATGGTGCATCTACTAGTAGCTAGAACTTAGACTACCTAGGATTGTATAAGAAGGGAAGCATGCAAGATGTCAATTCTTAGCTCTATGTGGTATATTCATAGTTGGTGAAGAAGCTCCCATTAAAAACTGTGGAATATGGGGTAGTGAATGATGGTGTCATATTCACCATCATTAGATTCATCAAAGTTGATTATGCCAAAAGGATGTCAGTAGAGGTGATAGTAAGGATTATTAAAGTAGGAGCCTACTATATCCAATTCAAGACTTTTACATATCTTTATGTAGCTGGTACCTTATATATCCCAAGAAGCTCCTAACGTACCCTTCTAACCAACTCATACTATTTGAGATCACTCACCAACTCACTTTTGCATATGACAGAGTCAGGAAGCAACACAAGAAAACATGGGTTTTGCTAATCACCATTTGGGGTGTCCAAGGTAGCTTAGAAATAAGATATTTCTACCTTCAAATTAGAGTGGGATTAGTATCCCTTATAATGTTATCAAGATCCATGCCAATATTTAGATAACATTAAGATGGTCCAACATCTAGTGAGGAAGAAGTTTGTACATGAGGAAACCATGGAGGACCATTAGATGCATGCGATAGATGACTACAATGTCAGTATTAGGGACTATTTTAGGATGATTCTATATCTAGAAAAAAAGGTGCTCAATATGGAGATACCCTCGAAGTCCTGGGACAAGGATGCCCCTAACATAATGGATCCCTTGTATGATAGGGAGAAATTTATGATAGGACTATTATGAATGCTAAAATAGGGCATGAGGAGAATGATGACATGGATCATTGAGGTCAACATGTAGTCGATCTTATAAGGGAATGGATTAGGAAACTATTTTGGATGGATCTAGCCCCCATGCCATACCTCTCTAGGTTACAACCATGTCTAAGAAAGGAAAAGGAACCAAGGTCATAATATTGACCTACCCTATTAAATTGATGTTGAGGTGGGAAATAGTACATCAACATAAGTAGGAGGTTAAGTATTTCAGGACTGACAAAGACAAGGCCAAGTTCCATTATAAACTAAGATTTTGAGCTGATAGATGAAGTGTGTACCTGGGTTAACGATCTACATGCACTTGGATCTAAAAGAGGGAAAAGGTACTAGATGCTAATGGAGATATAGTTAGTAGAGGAGCTAGACAAATTAGATGACTAGATAGAGAAAATATCCTCAAGAAATAAGGTTATGGAGGGATTACACAAATGAATCCAACTAATAAATGATAAATCTCAAGAGAAATTTTTGGAAGTAGAAAGGTACTATAACGCCACTAGCTTTGAAGTTTTTGAAGAAGAGTCAAATACCAAGCTTTCCTTGGTGCAATCAGTAGTTAAAAAATCAAAGACACATTCAAAAATTCTACATCAGAAGATGATGTATGACAAGTATTCAAAACTAAAGAGGCATTGTTTGAACTAAATGCCAAGCTTGAGGATTTTGCAGATACCAATTAGATAGAAGTAAGCAATTACCAACAAGTAGTTAAGAATAAGTATGATTCATTAGATTTATCAGAGGTTAGTGAAGTTAACAAAATAATATAAAAATTCAAAGGCAAACATCCAAACATTTTTTTGGTATAAAGACGAAGAAAACCTAGATGCTAGAAATTCATGATTCAATCCTACCAAAACTTAAATATTTTTTGGATTTTTGGGTCCTATTACCTGTAATCACCTAAAAATGGTCATCTAGACTATTAGTGCCCTTCTTAGCATTTTGGCTAAATTAATTAATCATTTACCTAGACCAAATTTCTAATAATCAATTAATTTGATAATAACCTATAGTTTGACTATGCTATCCTAAATTCATCATTTTATTAAAATAACATGTCCCCCTTTGAATTAAATAAAATTCCCCACTCATCTCTTATCCTAAGTATGCACACATAAAACATTATTCCTATTTTAGAAATAAAAGAAAAGGCATTTTTATTTACACATGAGTGCATATTTTTCTATGTGAGAGGAATCTTCTACTTTTAGAGTAACTATGATTCTCCTTCACACATTTCAAACCCTCTCAAAAGTCAACTATTAATTGTGATTGGTTGAGATTCTTGTGCACATGGATCACTCCCACTTTCAAACTCCACCCTTGATTAATTCATCTTGCCTCTTAATCTGTACTGCTTATTTTTCTTTGAAAGGAAGGGCTCTCTCCTCATTCAAAAAATCTTAGTCTCTCATGCTATTATTATGCTATAGGTCTTCTTGATGATTTTGGAGACTTGGAGCATTCTTACATTTTTGCATTCTAGCTTAGCTCTCATTCTACTTATATTATGACATACCTTTTAGCTTAGTTTCATTTATGCTTTAGCGTAGTTCTTTTTGTTAGCTTGCATTTCATTTAGAATATCTTGCATTTGCATTGCATTCATTCTAGATTTGTGGATGCTAGCATTCTTGCTCCCATATTTGAATCTCTCATTCTATGGTGCACCTTGCAAGGGTTGCATAGTTTGGTTCATTTGAGAGCCACCATCTCATAGCCTTTGCACATTATAGATAGAGAGCTATAAGTCGACTCTTGAGACTCCCTCTTTCATGGGTTCTCTCAAGAATAATGGTTTATAGAAGTGTGACACTTCTATACACACATTTTTGGTGCCCATCGTGGGGCTAGAACCAAGTTTCTAGCTCCATTTTTTTTTCTTGCATTTTGAGTAAATTATCATTTCTAGTTTTTTATAGAAAATTCTTGGATCTAATCAAGTGGTTTTGTAGGTTTCTTACTTTGGTTTTAAGGCTAACCTTTGTGTAGATTTGTTTGAAGGCCAAAATCCTAGTTTTGAAATATTTGAGCATATCTTCCAAACTACTTTGATTTTAGATATAAATTTTTTTTTTCTAGTTGGGGATGCATCACACATGTCTTAGTTTGATTTTTAGATCATTTTGACTTGATTTGTGTTGGTTCTAAATTTTTCTTTATTTTTCATAAAAAGTCATTTCTTGTCACAAATCAGCATTTTTTTGGAAAATTTTACATTTTTGGAAAGATCTTTAAATTCTAGAGGTGGTCCATTCTTTGTAGTTTGAATTTAGAGGTCATATAAGGGCCCAAAAACTTGATTTGATAAATCTGATATGTTTTTAAAAAAATGGGTCCCTAGGACAAAAATGAAGATTTTTTTTTTATTTTTTTGCATTTTTGGATATCTCTCTAGTTTTTAGGAGGGTTTTATTCTTTTAATTTCTATTTTTGGATTAAAAAAATAGCAAACAAGTCCAATCTTGTTGACTAGGTCAAAAGCAAAGAGTAAAATTGTGAGCATTTGTGATTAGCTTGCACTTTCTTTGCATACACTTGGTTGGAAGATAACTTGGATTTTTGAGGCAACTAACCACTTTTTTTTGTAGGTCTTATTTGATTATTATTCTCTAACCTTGGTTTTTTTGTAGGGAGTTTCTCATTTCATTGCTAAAAAGAATGCATGTCAAAGCTTCAAATGTGCAAGGGCTAATAACACTTGTTTGCAAGGTTGCCCAAAGCATAAAAACCAAATAACAAAATGCTTGTTCTTTCCTTTCATTTTTAAGTGTGGCATTCTAATAGTTTTTCATTTTTTTGGGTACTTAAGATCTTTTCATTAGAGTCTTTTGTTGGTAGGAAAGTATGCTATTCATCCTTGTGGTGAATCAAAAATATTGACCCACCTCTAGATTTTGAAAGAAAGAGGGTTGATTGAAAATTGTTTGACATATTTGGGAAAGGCTTTTGAGATAGGAGAGTATTCTCTGCACCCTAGTGGTGAATCAAAAATCTTGACTTTCAAAGGTTGATCCACTTCTTGTTTAGTCTAGAATCCTATAGAGGGCCTGCTCTTGGGAAACCAAGATGAATGACCCAAGTGGGGACAAGAAAACCCAGCTATTCCAACCCACTATAATCTCAAGGCTATCAAGGACACAAAACCTTGGTAGTCATAGCACTTGTCTCACCTAGTGTGATAGCTTATGGGATTGCAACGATGAGGAGATCACTAGGGAGGAATGCTTAAGGTACTCTTGTGGTCATGAAACTAGTTACTTATCACAAGGTGAGGTGTCCTGTATCAAGAGCAAGAGGAGTGCTATGAATGGAAATCCTTTCTAAACACCCTAGGTTAGTAGCTACCTTATTTTTTCACTCAACTTCTTGGTGCAAGGATTGATCCTAGTGGATTACCTAGATCACCCCAAGATTTTACACTCACCATATGTGTTCCCTTGGTTGTGCTTATGGCACGTCCATGACAAAGCCAATATCTCTTGTGGGCAACCACCTAGTGTGAGGAAAAGGAGTATCAAGCATAGGCAAAGTTGTTGAGTAATGAACTGTGAATTTTAGGTAGATATTTCTTAATGTGTTCTCGAATGTGCTATACCTATGGAAATCTTTTGAACATACACATGATGATAGTTCTAGGACTTTCTTTTAAGACCTCACATATGCTTGTATCATGCAAGGTTTCTTTGTCCCTTGCTTGATTGTTTGAAGACTACTCCATGTGTCACTAACTTGCATGGAAAGAAATTACTTTTGAACATAAAAATTGCTATGCTATCAACTATTGTCAAACTTTGTCAACAAAGTAAAAAAATCAAGTGTAAATATTTTCTTGTATTTCTTTATAAGGGGAGTCTCATAATTTGGCTTTGATTTGTTATGTCTCTAGTGCTTAAACATGCTTAAAGTGGCTCTTTGGTCTTAGTGCTCTTGGTCTTTCTATCTTTATGGTCTATTTCTACTTTCTAGTTATTGTTTTGCTGAAATGGTTACCTTGATTTCTTGACTACACTCTTAGGTTGGGAAAGTTTCTCACTTTTCACCTTGCTTGCTCTCTCTACTTGGCTATTTGTCTTCTTTCCTAGCTCTTGACTTGATTCACTAGTGTCATAAGTTTCATGGACACTTTTCTTGACAAGTCACTTCACTCTATCTTTACTATATTGGCAAGTGAATAATCTACCTCCCTAGTTTGGACATCAAGTTAATCTGTGTCACCTTATTAGCTTCCTCTAGTCTCCTGCATGCTTGATTATTTGTCTACCACTATGGCATTCAAATCTTGTGCTACCAAACCTCAACCAAATATAGATGATCATGATATCCTCCATGCCATTAAAAAGTTTCAAGATCTATATGCACAATACAAAGTACTAGAAGAGACAAATCATCTTTCTTACCTTCATCTCTCTAAGCACATGACATAAATGAAGTTTAAACTTGAGAAAAGGTTAGAGGAGAATATTGAATCATTACATGAATCTTCCTTAAGGTCTTTACATGCATGTGAGTCACCTTCTTTAAGGTCATCCTCTTCTTCTAGGTCAACATGCTCTACTTCGAGACATCAATTGTCTTTGCCTACTAGATCCAAAGGCCTTTTTA
This sequence comes from Cupressus sempervirens, assembly GCA_028749045.1. Taxonomy (NCBI): domain Eukaryota; kingdom Viridiplantae; phylum Streptophyta; class Pinopsida; order Cupressales; family Cupressaceae; genus Cupressus; species Cupressus sempervirens. Next base: position 441,033,614 of record CM053793.1, on the reverse strand, counting down.
GAGAGCTAGAAAATGATACATCCTTTGAAGCTATGCAAAAATTTCATGATAAACCTATCTTTGAACAAGAAAATGATGAAGATATGGATACATGCTATTCACTTGAGAAACAAAAAGAAGATCCTAGACATGTTTTTGAGAGGACTTTTACTCCCTTGGAATATTCTTATGATGACACTTTGCAAACACTTCTTGGCACCAAGCTCATCACATTGACTAAGTCTATCTCCTATGGAAATCCTTTCTTGGATAATTATTTTACTTATCATCAATCTAATGACCACACTACTTCTAATTGCATTGAGCTGAAACATAAAATCCAAGATCTCATTAATGATGAGATTGTTGATCTTGGAGCCTCTAGTGACTCGTGTGGTGAGGATACTTCTCTTGTGCAAGATTACATTGATGAACCTATGTCTAGTAGTGGCTCCATTACATTTTAAATTTCTTCCAATACTCATTAACCTCTCAACACTTTAAAGCTTTCCAACATGCCTCCATCAAAAAAAGAACCTAATGCTTTCCACATTGACTATGCGTACCCTCAAGGGCTACCTCTAAAAGAAACTCAACCTAACCTTCACTTGGCTGCAAACCCTTTCCATGATACTAAGCCTAAAGATTCAAGCACTACTTAATTCACTCTTCATTATCCCTTGTCCTTAGAAGTGGCTCCATGTCAAGAGGACTCTCAAAAAGAAAAAGCTAGAAATTTCAAGAAAGATCAAGTTCACGCACACTTTCATTTCCTTCAAAATTTCACCTCTTTGTATCCTATGTCTTTTCCATCCCCCAAGTATGATGAAGATACCACTTCCATTATCTCCCTTGAGCTTAGTAAAAGTTATGAGAAAAGTTCTCTTCCTATGCTATCCAAAGCTACTTTTCAAGATCAAAGCATCCCATCATGTTCTACTTCTCCATATCCACTTCAAAATTGTGCTCAAGCTTCAAGTGCTCCTATTAAAAATTTTATTCCTATCAAAGCTACTTATGAGTCTATTTATGGATTTTACTATGTTGCTCACTTTAAAGATGTTGATATCCCTTTTCACTATCCATTTGCATATCCAATGTCTATCCTTGGTCCTTATCCATCAAAGCTAAAGCCTTCAAACCTTCCATCTATATTGGGATCTTATGTTTCTTCATCTCCTACATTTTTAACTCTTAACTCTCCCATCATACCTCAAGATCAACAAAGACACTCATCCTTGATGAATTTCCACCCATCTTTCCATCTAAACCAGTCATATCATCCTTATTCATCCAAAAATACCAAGTCTTTTGGAAGTGATAATAAACATAAGAATCCATTGAAAAATGAAGATCACTATGTCCCATGTAATCAACATGTGAGTGCTAAGAAAGAAAAAACATTCAAGAGACCACAAAGGTCCACTACTCAAAGAGCTAAATCAAAGAAAATATGGGTTCCTAAACCCATTATTGAAGAAATGTGTTTTGAAGTATCAAAAGGAAAATCTAAAGCTATATGGATTCCCAAGTCTCTTTTAAAAGACTTGAATATTGAAAATACTTCAAAGTTGACATTTAAGCTTCCAAAGGCTTCCATTCCATCTTCTTCCAAAAATCTTCCAAAAAGTATTTCAAAGCTTTCCACTCCACTTTTTCCCAAATCTCTTCTACCACCTCATACATCTAAACCTCAAGCTATCTCATCCATGATTCCTCCATCATTCCAACACCCTTCAATGTGTGTGTCAATGTTGATCTTGACCAATATTTTAGCTACCCTCATGAAATTCTCTAAATCTTACACTTAATTTATATACATGAACTCTTATCCTCCATATATTCTTTCTACTACCATTTCCCTTTCATCACCCTATTAGCATCTTTGAGAATACCTTTCTATGGTCTTGTCTTATCATGACTTATCTTTCCTATAGGAGCACTATCTACTTTCAAACAACTTGAGCTCTTTGTAAAAATTCAAAAAAAAAAAAGATACAATTTTTTTAAAAAAAAATGAAAACATTCCTTGGTGAAAACCACTTCTTGTGGCACCTTGAATAAGTACCATGATGAAAACCTGGTAAACAAGCATCATGCATACTTCTTCCATCATCCATCTATCCTCTTTTCCCTCTTCCTCTTTGATCTTGAAAGTGTTGAGTTATCCTTGCATATTGGTTATCTTATCCATGAGATTCTCTATTATACTTGCTAATTCATTCATATCCTTCATATCCTTCATATCCAAATTTATTCTTATTTCTCTATCCCATCACTGTCCTATCTAGTTGACCCCTTGGTCTTGATCACAACAAAGAAAACATGGTTCTTATAGGTCTCTTGGCATGCCTACTCTTTTGGACTACATGCTTCATGCTGTCTCACTTGTTGGCTTCACTGCTTATCCTACATGCTATCTTGCTCATTACTTCCATTGCTTATTGAAAACATACTTCATCTAACTATTTCACCTCTTTCCCTAGCTTAGCTACTCTTGAGGAGTCAATCCTTGAGGATCACTTTCACTCCATATTCCTTACCTATCCATCTCTGTCTATCCACCAACTTCCTACTCCATATTATACACCTTGCTAGACATTGGGAGAAAATGATGTGATCTTGCTTGAGAACTAGTAATCTCTAAGTCATTATAAAAATCCAAAAAAAATCATATATAATCTTGAAAAAAATTGTAAAAATTAGAAAATGTCCTAAAGAAATGATCATCTTAGTGAAAACCTAGCAATAGGTGCTTTGACATATCAGCAAAAAAAAAAAAAATTAAATACAAAAAAAAATTGAAAAAAGTCCTGACAAAATCTACCAAGTGGTGAAAACTTGGAAATAAGCACTGCTTGAGACCCCTGCACCTATGTCTATTAGTCTCAATCACCCACTTGGCAACACATTTCCTAGCTTGGGATTGTTTCTTGTCCTTCTCTTAGGGAAACCACTACTTATCCTATTTGAGGTCTCCTTATGCATTGTGGTTTCTTTGGCAACTCACAAAACAATGTTTCTCAACACTACTCCCCCAACTTGACATCAAGTGTTTCTCAACACTTTTCAGATAGTTTACCTATAGACTTTAATGTTGAAATATTTCTCACTATTAGAATCAAGTCTTGAAGAAATGTCCATATGACTCACACACATGCACTTAAACACTTAAATGACTGAACTATGTTGATCTTTATTTTCTTTTTGTGATGTCTATGCTGATTTCTTTGCTATATGTTCCCTCCCTAATAGTCTTTTAAGGATGTCATGGACTAGAAGACAGGAGGCATGGGGCATGTTTTACTTTCTTTCTACTTGTGGGTATACTTTGTTAGTCTAAGGTGTTTAGAGCATTCATGCTTGTCCTATGTGACACTTTGGACCTATAATGTATCATCCTTGTCTATTTTTTGCACGACCACACTTAGGGGTTATCCTAGCACTTATGCCTTGATATAAGTGTAATCTTGCTATACTAAACTTATGGAATCTAATTGCATAGTCATCCTAACTTACATATCTCTGATGCTTAGATTGGATTTCCACATACCTATATGATATTGATCATATTCATACCCTCATAGTTTATGCTAGTGATGATTGTATGATCTTTTGATGCCCCTAATAAGGCTCAATGATAAAAAGTAGGACCTATTCATGTAACCCTTGCAATTGTACCTTTTCATACTATCTTGCATTCTAGGGTTCATTCTAGCTTAGCTTTACATTTTACATGTTGAGAGAGCTCTTTTCTTTATCTTTCATGGACTTGTTAGCTAACTACGTTCATCCTTTCTTTCATCCTCTCAATCTTATCCTATCTCTTCTTTCCTATTTCTTGCTTCTTTTCTATCTTACCATGCCATCTATGCTTTTGACCTATCTTTGCTAATCTCAACATCCTGGATACATTTTTAGGATTGAAATCCAAATTTGGGTTCATCTTGCTATTCAAAATTTCTTCCTTCTTCTATGTAGTTGGTAAATCATCATTTCTTCATTACTTCATCATTTCTACTCTCTTCCACTCTTTTATTTCATTTCTATTTCATCTCATTTCATCTTTCTTCTTTCTTTGACCTAATTTTTACGCTTTATCTTTCATAGTCAAAGTTAGTCAAACTAGGGCATATCTTCATTCCTTAATAGTCACTATTTGGTTCTAATCATCTCTATCATCCTAGACACTATTATATCTCAATTGTCTCATATCTTGCTTATTTTTGCATCCCCTTACTTCATTTCAATTTCAATCTTGAGGGGGCAGAAATACTCTATCATTGCTTGCTATAACTATCTATTTCTTAGGAGCATTTTTTTGATCTTTTCACTTGCTCTTGATATATCTGCTTTGCTAGGTGTTAGAATTCTTCCTAAATTTTGACATTTTCATTTTTTTAGTGTTCAATACTATTGCTATCAGGCTCTACATTCAGGATTTGCTATCTCTTTCTGCATTTCATTCTTTGGAATTAGATATCTATATCTATCATTGCCTACTTGGCTTCTATTTTCTTTGACATAATGTATTCCTAGATCAATCACACATTAGTCAAAGAGGGGCAAATGTAATCACCTAAAAATGGTCATCTATACTATTAGCCCCCTTCTCAACATTTTGGCTAAATTAATTACTCATTTACCTAGACCAAATTGCTAATAATCAATTAATTTGATTATAACCTATAGTTTAACTATGCTATCCTAAGTTCATTATTTGATTAAAAGAACATGTCCCTCTTTTAATTAAATAAAATTCCCTACTCATCTCTTATCCTAGGTGTGCACACATAAAGCATTATTCCTATTTTAGAAATAAAATAAAAGACATTTTTATCTACACATGAATGCACATTTTTCTATGTAAGAGGAATCTTCTACTTTTAAAATAACTTTAATTCTCCTCCACACATTTCAAACCCTCTCAAAAGTCAACCATCAATTGTGATTGGTTGAGATGCTTGTACACATCGATCACTCCCACTTTCAAATTCTACCCTTGATTACATTCATCTTGGATCTTAATCTCTACCATCTATTTTTCTTTAAAAGGGAGGGCTCTCGCCTCATTTGGAAAATCTTAGTCTCTCATGCTATTGTTTTTGATTAGGTAAAATAGGTTTTACAGGGATCCCAAAACCTAAAGTTTTATAGAAAAAAGAGTGAGATGAATCAGACTAAAAAAACAAAAAAATTCCACAAAAGGCTAGAGGCAAAAGAAGGCCTGAAGCTAAAGTACAAAGGCTAGAGACAGAAAAGAAAAGCCAATTGAGTAGGCTAGTGTCCATCCATGTCTATGGCTTGTAGGGTTTCTACAATGTCATTGTCCTTCTAACTGGTCGTGCCCTCCTAAATCCTGGTAGGAGTGTTCAACTGGTTCCCTTGATTCACCTGGTCACTGGCCTCTTTCTAAAATTCAACCCTGTTGAATCCTTGCTCTGTGTTCTACTTTGCATCCCTATCAAGGCTAGTTGTAGTCAGATAATCCCCTAGATTGACAATATTCTCATTCAAGGTGTGAAGGGTGTCCACTATCTATTTGGTGATAATCTGGTGGATAGAATCCAACCTTTGGACCTTTTGCTCAAGCTGGGTGAGTCTATCATCCTGATGGTCACTGAAGACCTGGCCTCTATCTTTCTCCTAGCTCTCCACCTAGTATTTGCTTCCTTTGGCTTCCTAGTCCTTGTCAGAATCCTAGTTGTTGGGCTGGTTGCTCCTATCCTTTAGAGCCTCAATTTCTTGAAAAAGCCACTTGATAGAATGAAAGTTGTCAATCAGGCTATTCTTTGCATTGTTTAGGAAGTTGAAGCTAGTTTCCCACACATTATCAGAGATGTCCAAAAGAGCCAAGTCATTGATCTCATTGTAGCGAGTACTTTTGTCAAGGTCCTCCAGCACTTGGATTTTAGCAGGTTCTCTAACAATACCCAAACTAACCTTGTCCCCATAGAAGTTCCTCCAGGCCCTCCTCTTGTTCTTTCTGATTACCTCCCCCCCTTTTTCAACCATGATTTCAATCATCTCCTCTAGGGGAAAAATGGGAACATCTTGAGGAAAATTGGGCAGGGTAGGGTTGGGAGGCACATTAACAGGGTCACTGGGATGATCCTAGGGTAGGGCCTGGTTCACTTTTCTTTTCTTAGGGTCCATAAGGGTCACCACCTCCTTGTCATTTTCTCTCCCCTTAACTTATTCCATCTCACTTTCCTTCCACATCTTTGAGTCCTCCTCCTCAGACTCTATATCAAACTCCACATCATCATCATTGTCCTCTTTCACCTCCTTAGGATGAGGAGAGGGGGGGATAGGGGGAAGACATCTAGGGCTCTTCCTGCTAGGGATGCGGGGATCACGGGTAACAGGGATAGCTTTGCTTAGGGTGTCAATTTTCTTTGATTTCACTACAAGCTCATCCCCAGAATTAGAACTAGTAGTGTCCTCTGAGGCACTACCCAAATCCCCAATTGTTTTACCTCTAGTTTGGGTTTTCAAGAACTCATAAATCAGAAGCAGGAGACACTCATGGAGGGTAGGATTTTTGACAGGGCATTTCTTGAATCCCTCTATATTCTTGGCCATGGAGGTGAAAATGTAAAAAGGAAAAAAAAATTTCACTTTGTGTCTAAAATGATTTAATAGAATAAAATGATGGGTCCTGATTCTATCAAACCTAGGGTCAAGAGTGACATATTCAATGATAATCCTGAGAACATACCTCCAAATTTTTTTGATGGAGTCAATGTTGTAGTAGGTGTCAATCTTGACCAATTTTCTTTTCTCCTTATCATCCTTGACAAAGTTGTTGATAGTGTTGGCGGACATCTTCTTGTCCTTGTAGAAGTTCAAGCCATCCTAAGAAAAGCCAGTCACCTCCGCAATAAGACCCTCAGTGATTTGGTGGGAAACACCATCAATTTTGACCTTGCCATTTTTCCAGGAATCAACCATGGTTTTAGTAACCTCTGCATCAAATCCATGAAGCTTCTCTATGAATTTGGCTATACCACCCTTCTAGAGCTTTCTCTAGACTTTCTTCTTCTCTTTCCATCTTTCCACTTCGCCCCATGGCTCTCTTTTGTTCATTTCACCCACCATTGTAATTTTTGGCTCAACTAACCCTAAACCACTAGCAGTATTGCCAAGTTTAGAGTAGCAAAAGGCGTTGAGAGCAAAAATAATTTTGTGCATGTTTATGGGTATATTTTTGGCTTCCTTTAGCTCGTGTCTTTCGTACATGTGATTATGGAGTGGAGGGGGTTCTGCATAACTCCAAATAAATTCCTTTTTGAAGTATGATTTTGCAAATCCTAACATCATTAAAAGGACATTACATTGGTGCCGTGGATTTGTTCCTTTCGGATCAGCTCAGTTGTTGCCATTGAAAAGTCATTATTGCTTCCCCACATCATCACCAAGTTGCTAGCAACCACTTCATTGGCGAACCAATCAGCGATCGTGTTTGCTTTATGATAAAGGTGGCTGATGTGGTAGTTTTTAGATTTCCTTAAGTCCAATTTTAGGTCCTCAATAATGCTTTCAATGGTCCAGGAGGGTTTTGTGACTCCTAAAATGCAGTTTATTATATTTAAGGAGTCACCTTCAAGCCATACCTGCTCAATCCCTAAGGTTAGGGCCAACTTAACAGTGAACCTAGCAGCACTAGCTTTAGCTAGATGATTGGTTTAGTGGCCAATAGAGGAAGAGATAGTAGCAATGCCACCTCTCAAACTATTTCTTATGATACCTTCGCATCCAGCTGGACCTGGATTCCCCTTCGCCACCCCATCAAAGTTGGCTTTATTCCAGTTCTTAGGAGGAAAAGACCAAGTAGCCCCCTACCTTCATTTGATCCTGTCTTCTTTCTTGGCTTTATTGTTCTCTCCAACCTTTATGTCTCCTTCTCTAGTTATGGCATAGTTCTCTGTCATAAGGTTTTTGGTTTTCTCAACTATTATAACCTTAGGGGCTTCTCTATCTTTGAAAATCCTATTGTTGCACTCCTTCCAGATTTCCCAGTAGAAGTGTGGGAGGATCCAAGAGCTCAATAACTAAGAATTCAAACCCTCATGCTATTTTTATGCTATAGGTTTTCTTAGTGATTTTGGAGACTTGGAGCACTCTTGCATTTTTGTATTTTAGCTTAGCTCTCATTCTACTTACAATATGGCATAATTTTTAGCTTAGTTTCATTTATGCTTTATCTTAGTTCTTTTTCTTGGCTTGCATTTCATTTAAAATAGCTTGCATTTGCATTGCATTCATTCTAGATTATTGGATGCTAGCATTCTTGCTCCCATCTTTGAATCTCTCATTCTATGGTGCACCTTGCAAGGGTTGCATAGTTTGGTTCATTTGAGAGCCACCATCTCATAGTCTTTGCATGTCATCGATAGAGAGCTATAAGCTAGTTCTTGAGACTCCCTCTTCCATGGGTTCTCTCAAGAATACTGGTTTATAGAAGTGTGACACTTTTATGCACACATTACCAAGGTGCACATGTGTGCTAGTGTGCTAATAGTTTTGAAAAAGAAATAGTGCACCAACAGTTAATTATCTATTTCTATTTTAGATCATTCCAAGAAGCAAAAACATATTTTGATAGTATTTCAACTCCCAGAAATACCTAAAGAAGGCCAAGCTTCCACTTTTAGAGCCCCCAGAGACTCGCATATCATCTCATAGCTTATATATTCTTATCTTCTCATTCTTTTATTGTTTTAGTTCATGTAAAGGACCATGCACCTATTAATGGATATAAACATGGGTGGAGACTTACTTATCACCATTTAAAGAGTTAGTTTGTATATAATTTGCTTTGTTTTATTAGTTTTTAACATAAGTTTGAATTTAAAAAGCTCTCACTCCTAACACAAAGGGAGGAGATGATTTCTTTTAAATACATGGATGTAATGTATACTTGAGGCCATTATTTTTATGTAATAATATATGCTTTTGGTGTTCTCATTCTAAGTGTAGTTATTCTTGCCAAAGTGTGTTATTTTTTGTGAATGCATGTTCATGAATAATAATGGAGAAAATCATTTTATTATGTTGTTATGATTATGCAATGTTTTAGTTGTAGTGTTTTCCTTATGTTAACAAATTTTATTCTTGTCACAAATTGGAGAAAGGGTTATCTTTGTTATTACACAGTGTTTTGTCTTGTGTGAGTGTACTTTTTGTAGCCTCACAATTTGATAAAACATGAAATATATTTTGGTTATTATTGAAGTTCCCATCGATGAGTAAATCATTGGAGTTGAGGAAGTGCTAGTCCTAATTTTATTAGTTTCCTACTAGATCCTTTTGATAATATAATTCCCAGACAGGTTGTTGCATTGGCTTATGTCCATTAGGAATTGCCCATTCAATTATTTCTTAAAATCTCTTATTACTCTATATTTTTTATTTTCTTTTCAAACACTTTGTTAAAATAAGAACTCATATAGTTGCATTGATAAAATAACATTCATCATAAAATAGAAAATACAAAAATATATCTTCCTTTGTGGCTATATTATAGCAACAGGTGTGTCTATTGTTGGGTACCAACAAAGGCTTCCTTGTGAACATACACATTTATCTTCTATTGAGTTACCCAGTAGTTTGAAAAATAGTCATCTAAAACCTTGGAGTTGCTCATTGATAAGATTTTCAAAGGAGAGATCTGAAAAGATTTCTACTGTTTAGTATCAGGTAGAATGATAACTCAGTAGTAGTTATCATTGTTCATTTTATTTATGATTTCTATGGCTATATATTCATCGTAAGGAGGGGGAATATATATGCCCTCTTTATACATAGTTTTTGTTGACAACCATGAAGTCACAAATGTGGATTTTGACTATGACTTGGAGTACTTTAGCTTTCTTCACTTGGTATGATTTCTAGGTCATCATCAAATTTATGCATTATTTCTTCATATCTCTCTTGTATACAAAAGAACATATGTTAAATCTCATATATATGGGTAATGCATGCACATTTTCTAAATCCTCAACATGTATAAGTGACATCTCTCCATCTTGAGGAAAATTATTTTTTTGTTTTCTTATTTTTTGCTAAATCCTCAATGAGTATTAGTGATACTTATCTATCTTGAGGAAATGTGCACTCATTTTTTATTAATACCACAAAATTTATCTATGGGTGTACACATACACATATTTACATACATGCATAAGACATTGATAGGTGCACAAGATTAATTATGAGACACAAAAACTTGCTAGACCATTTGAGGATTCAAAGCAAGGAACACATAACTTATTGGGCTAGATAACCACTCTCTTTTCTATCTTAGTAGTTTCATGTTGGTAGGATAGAATCATGAGGGACATAGTTCTTGAAGGTGCACTTTCCTTTCCTATGTGGTCTATCATGTTTTGTTATAGCCTTCCAAATATGATATTAGTGAGTGTGATGTCCCTTTAGCTAAGGTCTCTTTCACTAATTGATTTAGGCTTTGGTACTAAACCTTTTGTTGTCTTTGAAGCTTTATTTTCCTTTTATTTCTCTTTTGTTTTCTTTGATTATCTTTTGATTTCTTTTTTATGTTCTTATGCATGGGAATGGAGTTAGGATCCTAGGTTTAGGGGTTATGTCCTTAATCTTAGTGATTTTTTACCTTGATGGGACATATCTTTCTTCTCTTATTCCTTTAACAAGAGTATAACTTTCCTCATACTCTCACTAAAGTGGGGGATAAATGTATCATCTTAAAATGGACACACTTTCCTTTTAAGACCTTTTAGCACCCTTTCCATAATGCCTTTCTTGGAACATGGATGAACCTATGTTCATTGTCCTCTTTTCCCTACCTTCTTTCAATTTCTTCTTGTAACTACCTAAGATCTCTATGGCTCCCTTGACCTAACCTCTAGGACTAGGCCAAACCAAGTCAAGCTAGATTGGACTAGGTTGACCCAAGTTGACATAGTCCTTAGTAATTTTGGGACTCAAGGATCAAAAGGCCTTAGGGGTTTAATTAGTTTTAATTTACTCCCTAGTCATCTTGAGTTTTCTTCCCACCCAAAAAATAGTATATAGGGAGGCTTAGGGGATTGATTTTCATAGAATGGATTCACAAGACATCCATAAGAAATCAATTAATCAAATGATTTTTCTTAAAGAAAACATCTTCAAGCATTCAAGTCTAAGTGTCTACTTCTCACATCTAACTTCTTCCTTTAAGGTGGTAGTGGAGTCTGGTTCTAAGGAGAATATCTATCACTCCAATCCATTTTAAGCTATTGCATTCATTCATGGAATGTCACATACATTCCTATTCATAAGGTTTTGGCTTAGTTGATTTCCTTCTAATTTCTTTAAGTCAAGGCTATTACACTTACATACTTGATTCCATACCAAATGTAATTGCATCTTCAAAGGTAATTGTATCTTTGATTTGATATTATTCAGATCTACTAAATGCAAGAATTTATCTTATCAATTATATTTAAATTTATGTTTAATTTATTAATCTAGGGCTTGACCAAGGCAAACCCTCATCAACCCAACAACAAAAACTTCACATTTTTGTGTCTAAGAGTAGGATAGCATAATTTTGCATGAAAATATAGAAATAATTCCTTGGAAGATTTCTAGACAAGTTGGTTCAATTTTGTGTACCATTAGACTACATCAACTTGTAGGAATCAATCCCTCTAGGTTGATCTAGTCCATATTTTTTTTGGATGAACAATTTTTGGTATTTTTTTCTTTTATTATTTCATTTAGGAATTTAGAGTAGGATTTTTAGAAATAGGCTTGGATCCATAACTTTTAGAGATAAAATACCTTTTCCTCTACATATATCAAGGTAAGGATTCCATATTTTATTTCCTTTCATATCTTTACCCTAGATCTATATCTTAATTAGGCTGATTGTATACACTTGGTATCTAGATCTATATTATTTAAGAAATTGGCTCAATTTTGCATACATATTATCCTATAAGGTCTAAAGAGTGTATTTCCTTGTATTAAATTCTCCTTTATAGTTTAAATTTGGTACTAGTGCCCTTCTTCCTTTGCATTCTAGCTAATATAATTTAGATTATAAGAGGAATCATATTTAGAGTTTTTCTCTCTCACATACATATTTGAATGGTATAGTAGCCCAAAAAAATGAAGATCTACAATCCTATTAAAGTGTCTCCCTTTCCACCGTAAACAGGAAGAACAAATGAGAAGAATTTTATTTTTTTGTATATTTGTTGGAAATAACACCATAGGACTATTCAAATCCTCTAAGCGTTTGGATTGGATACCCAAGGAAAATCCAAGCATTAGGCTTGGCTGATCCCAATATAGTTAAAATTTTGTATGCTATATTTGGTGAGTGCCTTATGTGTAAATAATATGTAAAACCTGTCTACATGGGGTGCACACCCTATAGGATGTCTACTCTATTCAACACATACCAAAATAAAAATCTAACACACTATGGCATACCAATTTTAGAACCAGAAACATACATTAAATAGAATATTTAAGTTACAAACCCTTCCTTTTTTATACTTAAAGTTATATTTTGATAGGAGTTAAGATAAATATTTTGGATTTTGAGGGTTTGTATATGATTTTTTAGACTTGGTCAATTTGAGGAATCAAAAAAATCTCTTTAGTATGACTCTTGTACACTGGAAATGTGTCACGGTCTAAACCCTTTTATCCAAGTGATTCCATGAGTTTGGAATGTTTGGATGTCAACTTAAACCTCCCTATCCAATGAGTGCAAGAGAGTACGATTCAAATGTAAGGGCTCTTGACTAAGCCTTAGGAATGCTCTTCTTGCTAGTAAACCATGCAACAAGAGGTTCCAAAGATGAGATACAAGAATGAAAATTTCCACAAGGATTTCCTTAAGGATGCAATGCAAATATAAAGTAAGTTAATATGGAATGCAAAGTGCAACTATGTTAACAAGAATGAGAGTGTTACCAATCCAACCAATTATTATGTGAATTAAGCTATTGAAAAATGAAATCTAAGCTACATGCAACATGATTCTAGGCTAAAATCTTATGCTATGAGATAATGTAGACAAGAAATAGAAGTTCTCCACAAAAGCTCTCAAGAATTCAAATAGTAAACTTGCAGCATAACAATACTCAAGAGTGTGGATCCTTGAATAAGGGAAGAGCTCTTTCTTTTAAAGTCACATGGATGGTGGAAATCAAAGTCAAGATGATAGAAGATGATAGAAGATCAATAGTGGAGTTCAAAAATGGGAGTGATCCATGTGCACACACAAGTAAACCAATAAAATAGAAGTTAACTTCCCATATAAGACAAAAGTCACAAAGCCTTTTCTTTTAATTTGAAAAATAGAAAAAGGAATTTATGTGTGCACTTTAAGTGGGTTAGAAGAATGGGGTCATTTATTTAATTAAAAGGGGACATATTCTTTTAATCAAATAATGAACTTAGGATAGCATGGTCAAACTATGCGCTATAATCAGATTTATTGATTTTTAGTAATATGTTCTAGGTAAATGATTAATTAAATTAGTCAAAATGTTGAGAAGGGGGCTAATAGTCTAGATGAGCATTTTTAGGTGATTATATTTTCTCCTCTTTGACTAATTTGTGATCAATCTAGGAACACATAAAAAATAAATATAGATATCTGATTTCAAAGAATGAAATGCAAAAGGAGATAGCAAATCCTAGATGTATAGCTTGATAGCAATAGTATTGAACACTAGGAAAAATATGATGTCTAAATTCAAGAAGAATGCTAACACCTAGCAAAGGAGATAGATTGAGAGCAAATGAAAAGATCAAACATATGCTCTTGAGAAATCGATAGCTGTAGCAAGTGATGATACAATATTTATGCCCCCTTGGGATCAAAATCAAAATGAGAAAAGGAGTATTAAAAAACAAGCTAGACATGAGAAAGTTGAAAAATGGTAATGTCGAAGATGACAAATAGATGATTAGAACCAAAGAGTGACCTTAAAGTAGTGATAGAATGCCCCAGTTTGACTACAGTTTGATCATGAAGGATAAAGCATGAAAACTAGGCCAAATTGAGTGGAAAAGTGTTTTTGGACATGAAAAGGTGAATAGGAGAAGATATGAAGTGTAGAAATGATGAAGACATGAAGAAATGAGGATGCTCCAATCATGATTTAGAGTTTAGACCTCAAAAGGTCAATTAACTACTCAAAAGAAGGTAGAATTTTAAAATGTGACTTTGACTATCAAGATGAACTCAAATTTCAATTTTGATCTCAAAAATGGATCTAGAATGTTAAAATTAGCTAGGGGTGCAATTTTAGTGGAATTTTGAGAAGTTCAAAAATTAGGTCAAAATGAGGTTAGAGGCTATAAAAGGGGTCCAAGTGTCATTTTCAAATCCATTTTATCTTTTGTGGATTTGGAGAGGTTAGATTTCTTTGGAGAGAGAAAATGGCATTAGCACGCATTCTAACCGATCTACACTATTTCAAGCATAGGCGGTTGCACAGCAGGCTAGCCCACTACGAGGCGCCGATAAGTTTTCACTTTTTACCATATTTTTGACATATTTTGCATGTTTTAGAAGTAAAATATGGAATACCATGTGATATTTTAAAACGGTTTTAATAAGAAAAATAGGTTTTACAGGGATCTTGAAACACAAGAGTTAAAACATATTATAAGGCTAATAATAAGCAGTTAAAGCCTAGCTAGAAAAAGAAGGCCAACCAAAGGGCCAATTCAAAAGATAGAAAAAAAGAAAAAGGCTGATAATAAGTAGTTAAAACCCAACCAGAACATGAAGGCCAACCAAAAGGCTAATACAATAGACTGATAAACTAAGTAGCCAAAAAAATACAATGAACTAATAATCCAAAAGACAAGAAAAAAAAACCAAGTATATTCCTCTATCTTTCACTCAAGCTCCTACATCATTTTTGCTACTTCATAGGCTTTGTTAATCTCATCAACCATTTGTTTCTACTTCTACTGACCTTCCCACTCCATGCTGCTAAAGGCAATGTCAGTCATCACATCCTCTTCCATTCTAGCTCTTTCTCTGTCCTTTTCCTTGTTTTCAGCATACTAGTAAGGGATGAGATATTATCATTGATAGAAGTCAGAATAGAAATCATCTAGTTAGCTAGATTATGATTGTAGTTCTCCAAATTCTAGATTCTCTTCTCATCCAAATTAAGTTGATCCCCCTATTCATTCAAATGACCATAATTAGGCATCTTCCTTTTATTTTCCAACTGGCCTATTTTTTCTCTGAACTCCTCCAACTCATGGTAATGCCATTTGATTGACCTAAAATTGTCAATCATGCTATTTCTAGAATTATTAAGAAAATTCATGTCAGTCTCCCTTGCATTATCTATTATGGCCACCACTACTAGATCAATGAGATCCTCACCCTGGAGCTGACCCTATTTTTCTTCTAATATTTGAGGGTTCATAACCTCTCTTACTATACACATTTTGGAAGTTCTAACATTAAAGTTTCTCTTGGCCATGCACCTATCCTTAATTACCACCTCTCCTCCCTCACCACCTTTCTTCTCCTTGTTTATTCCTAAGGATGAATAGGGGAAAGAGGAATGGCAAAGAGCTCCAACCCAAAATCCAGAGTCCCCTCTGCTTCCTTCTCTTTAGACCTCCTATATCTTTTTAGCCACTGGCTCCACTATCTTAGTTTTTGCCTCCTCTTCAACCCCTTCATCAATTTTCATATCTTCCCCTTCCTCATTGTACTCTTCATCTCCCTGGCCTAATGATTTAGACCCATTTCCTCTAGGGCTCTTCTTACTTAGGGTTTTGATTGACAAGGGTGATTTCATTTATAAATCCTTGGCCTTCTTTATAGGCATAATGTTCTCTTCACCCTCTAAACTAATACTTTGGATATCCTTCAAATTAGATGAGAAGCTAGAGCTTTCCATGTCCATAGAAGCAACCCCACCTTGCTAGGGGTTTTGCTTATGGTCTGAGCCTTGAAATACTCATAAATTAGAAGCAATAACCCCTCATGTAGGGCTAGATTTGCAGAGGGTTTCTTCTTATGCCCAAAAATACTCTTACACATTGAAGTATATAAATAAAAAGGGCAATATTTTAAAAAGTTTCACACTAGTACTTTATAAAATATTGCATGATACTTTGTATTAAAAAAAATAAAACATAGGTAATAAAAGTAATGTCCTATGCGACATACCCATTTGTTACATGAGCTCTTGCAAAATGTCACATGATAGAAATGTATCACACTGGTATATAAAAAAGTATTACAAGATATGTAATCAACATTTTATATCACCTACATATAGAAGGAAATGTCACATAGATTGTTTTGAAGAATTTTTTCATTGAATTTTGCATGTTGATCATGTTTTTGATGTGTTAATAATGTTTGCATGTCTTGTATTGTAGGAAGTATTTCCTGTGCTTCTTATCAAAGCCCCCAAAGTGTTGGCCCTATGGATTGTACAATATCTGATAGATGATGAGATTTTTGCTATATCTAATATGGGCTTGAGATGGGTTATATAGATGGTCCATATATTGGTGAATCATGGGTTATTGATTGTGCTTATTGAGTGTTGGCATAGTGATCATAACACATTTCATCTATCAATCAGAGAGGCCTCAATTACTTTAGAGGATGTGTATCACATCCACTAAGTACCTTGCTATGGTGATCCCATGAGTTGTATGTTTGATTAATCTATCATGTTTGCAAGTTCTAATATTGATGTGAGGTATACTAATGCTAGGTTTGGTTGTATGTCATAGGTGTACTATGATTAGACTCTAAAAGAGGGGTAGGTAGTGATGCAACAATTATTTCATGATGTCACCATCTTGGACCATCATTTGAGTTGGGAGTGACTCATTCATGAGTATGGGAGTGATTACCCCTTACCATGTTTATTATGCTCTTTACTTTCTTAAGCATTGGTGACTAATAGGGGGTAGAAGGGCTTCCCACTAAGATGGGGTAGTTTGGTGGTAGACTTGATTGCACAGCCTCGTAGGATGGCATGGGGCCCAACTATTCTTATCTCATGAGCTACATGAGATAGTATACCATAAGTATCACTCTTGGGCATGTAGAGTAGTATTAGCATAGATCTAGGCATGGGAGCACATTCCTGTGATCCAACAATGGGTGCAGCCATGGGAGTGGAGCTAGCCCTATATTTTTGGATACATAAGATTTCTCCCATAAACTCATAGTGGGGATGTCACTTATTACCAACACATTTTGATGAGTTGACAACTTTTACATGTTGGCCTTATTGAGAGTGTTATAGATGGTCAAATTCTTAGGAGTTAGAGTATATGAGATATAGTAGACTAATAGGAGGTAGGCACTTGGATATTGTGGAGAGATTTGTGATCAGCTAGATATGGTTCCATTTTGTAGAGCATCAGGTGATCTTAGTAGAGACTACCACCTATGCTTATTTCCACTTGGATGAGGCATGAGGATGGCTACCTATGCTAGACTATTAGACAATCATTTGAGAGGTAGTAGCCCTAGTACAAACTCCTTGGGATTATCACCTAGATGTAGCTAATGTAGGGGAAGATCCAACCTATCTATATGAGATGTAGAGACATCCTTTTCCATAATTTATAGATCTAAATGCACTACCTGCAACTAGGGGACATGGAAGAGGTAGAGGTAGAGGTGGAGGTAGAGGATGGAGATGGATGGAGGTCAAGGAGGGTTCCCAATTTGGGAGGAGGTGGACACGAGTGCAAGCTATGAGGAGGAGGTCCCACAAAGATGACAGTGAGAAGTGTAGGTGGAGGTGCAGGAAAAGTAGCTAGCTAGGCTAGGTGCTAACCAAGATCGTAGGATTTGGGCTCTAGAGGCTAAGTTATAAGAAATGCAAGTAACCATTACTATATGAGATCAGTAGCTAGTGGATGCATGAGCAAAGGTGGATAGACTAGAATGAGCCTTGAGAGATTATTAGTAGAGGCCCAATGAGAGATGGAGTGGTAGATAGCTAGAGTAGTGTATTATCATGGGGTATATGTTGTTGTAGTCCCTACAGACCAACAAGTGCCTATGTACTCAGAGAGAGCTGGGAGATCAAAGGGTGTGGTGTAGGCACCAGATAGGAGACATGCTCTACTACCAAGGCCACCACCAGTTACATAGGGTGCAAGTTAGTCATAGGCTGATCTTGATAGTTTTGATTAATGTACTCCATAAATTTTTGAGATAGATATCCAAATTTTGGGTCCCATATTTGTATATGTATTGTGACACATTGATATATATGAGATACTGGATTTGATCAATATATTTTTGTACTCGTCTCATTTTGATGGATGTTTCTATTTCTATTTCTTGCTCATGTATGCATTATTTTGATACGTATGGGTATATGCTCATGTGCTTATGTATCTCTCTTATGTGTGATGTTTAGCTCTCATGTATATGATATAAACTTATGTTTTTGAAACATGTGACACTTGGATAGATCTAATGTTATTTTTTAGATTAACCCCTTGTGATGATAGGATAGCAAATAGAGATGAAGTAAAAGATCAAGAGGGTGAAAAGACATGATAAAGAAGAAAGAAAAAAAAGATACAAAAGTAGTTAGCTGACATGTTTGAAAAAGATGAAGAGAGAGCTCTCCCCATATGTAGGAATGAAAGACTATGCTAGAGAATGATCCTATAATGCAAGCTACTATGCAAAGTGGTTCACCAACAAGAAGCACATAACATTTAGACTCTTAATTTCATCATTGAGCATTTTATTAAGGACATCATGAGATCATACAACCATCACTAGTATAACTATGAGGATATGAATATGATCGATATCAAATAGGTATATGGAAATCCAATCTAAGCATCAGAGACATGTAACTCAATATGACTACACAATTAGATTCCCTAAGTTTGATTTAGCAAGCTTACACCTATATCAAGGCATAAGCGCCAGGATAACCCCCAAGTGTGGTCTTGTGAAAATAGTCAAGGATGATATGTTTTTAAGTCAAAGTGTCAAAATAGGACAAACATGAATGCTTTAAACACTATAGATGAACAAAGTATACCCACAAATAGAAATCAAGAAAACATGCCCCATGCCCCCTATCTTCTAGTCAATGACATCCTTGAAAGACTATTAGAGAGGAACATATAGAAAAGAAATCATCCTAGATAGCACATAAAGTAGATAAAGATTAGCATAGCTCAGTTATTTAAGTATTTAAGTGTGTGTTTGTGTGTAAGTCACTTGGCCATTTCTTCAAGACTTGATTCTAATAGTGAGAAATATCATGATATCAAAGATTGTAGGTAAACTATCTGAGAAGTTTTGAGAAACACTTGATGTCATGTTGAAAGGGGGGGGTGGGGGATTGGGGGGGTTAGTGTTGAGAAAAACTATTGTGAGTTTCCAAAGAAACCCTAATGTACAAGGAAACCTTAATAGACTAAGAAGTTGTGCCCCCAAGATGAGGACAAGAAACAATTCTAAGCTAGGAAATATGGTGTGAAGTGAGTGATTAATATTGATAGAAATAGATGCAAGGGAATCAAGTAGCATCTATTTCTAGGTTTTTGCCACTTGGCAAATTTTTTCAGGACCTTTTTTCAATTTTTTTGTATTTTTGTATTTTTTAGTGATACATCAAATTGCCTATTGCTAGATTTTCACTAAGATGTTCATTTTTTTAGGACATTTTCTAATTTTTAGGATTTTTTTAGAATCAATAAGTATTTACAAGATAGTTAAGTAGAAAACCTCTAAGCATAGAACTTCTTCAAATGTAGGATATTGATAGGCTCTGCAAGTTCTTCCCCTTCAGGAGTAGATATTTGATAAGCATCAAACCCAAATACTGTTGTGATAATGTATGGGCCTAGCCAATTAGGTTCAAACTTTCCTTTTGGTTCTCTATGCTGCTGATTTTTTGGATTCTCTCTAAGCACAAGTTCACCTACTTGAAACTCATGTAGGTGACCTTTCTTGTTATATTGAGTAGAAATGCACTTTTGATAAGCCCTGATGTAATCAAAAGTAGCCTTGTATCCTTCATCAAGAGTTTCTAGTTCCTATATTCACATAGTTCTATGGTCTTCATTAGTTATTAATCCATGTAAGGAGACTCACAAGGAAGGGATTTCAACTTCTAGTGGGAGAATGGCCTCAGAGCCATAGACTAGAGAAAAGGACATGGCCCCTATAGGAATATGAATGGTAATTCTATAGGCCCAACGTGCCAAATTTATCTATAGGTGTCAATTTATCCTAGATTTGTGCACCATTTGGTGTAAGATCTTTAGAAATGTTTTGTTGGAGGCCTTAGCTTGGTCATTCCCTTGAGGGTAGTAGATAGAGGACCAATGCTACTTTATTCAAAATTTCTTGTATAGTTATTTGAGGTCATTATTCTTTAATCATCCTCCATCATTAGTAACATTGGAGGAAGGAATACCAAAATGAAAAATGATGTGGTTTAGTATAAACAAGGCAACATGTTTTCCTGTAGCGGTAGATAGTGGTACAACTACAACCCATTTGGTGAAATATTAAATTGCAATGATGATGAACTTATGACCATTAGATGAGCTTGGATGAATTTTTCTTGCTAAGTCAAAAGCCCACTGCTAAAATGGCCAATATGTCATAGAGGGAATCAACTCATGTCTAGGAGCATGAATTAAGTTGCCATTAATTTGAAATTTCTAACATGATAATGAATGACATCAACTTGCTTGGTTGGCTAGTAATAACCTACCTTAAGTAGTTTCTAAGAAAGTGCAAGGTCATTAGAATGTGCCCCACAAATGTCATCGTGGACTTTAGTGAGTGCCTTCTTAGACCCTTCTAGCTCTAAACACCTAAGAAATGTTCTATCTAGACTCTTCCTATACAAGTCACCAAAGAGAAAAGTGTAATGTGAAGCATTTTAGAGGAGTTGGTATCTTTTGTTGTGCATGGGGGTTTTAGGAATAACCTAGTCATGCAGGTAAGAGAAGATAGTTGTGTAGTGGGAGGAATCATGACCTACAATAGTGAAAATCACCTAGTTGTCTAAGGATTCATAGGTAGGATGAAATGGTTCTTCCACCAAGAACTCAAATCATGATTTATGTTCGTGTAGTTGGAGGATAGATGCTAGAGTAGCCATAGCATCAATAGCCTTGTTTTGCTGGAATGTCATAGCAGTGAAATAGTTCCTTAAAGCATCTATTAACTTCTTAAAAGGTATCAAATTGTCATCCTTTGATTGATATTCATTGTTTACTTAGTTTCTAACAAGTTAAGAATCTCCATAGATGTGCAATTCAGCAACTCTCCATTTGAGAGCCATTTTGATCCCATTTGCTAGTGCCTCATATTTTGCAATGTTGTTTGTGCAAGGAAATAAGAGTTTGTCAAATTTTGGGATCATATATCCATGAGGAGAAATTAAAAATATACCTTCTCTAGCCCCATTTTATGTATGAGAACCATCAAAGAACATTTTACAATTTCTCTCAGTGATGTACATAATTGAGGCATCTAGAAACTTAGTTTGCATGGGTGTTGTATTCTTGAGTGGAAAATTAGCCAATTGGTAAGCTATGGCCTACCCCTTAATGGCTTTCCATTCAACATACTGAATGTTAAATTTTGAAAGAATCATCATCCATTTAGATAGATGACTAATAAGTGCAACTTTGCTCAACAAATATTTCAAAGGATCAATTTTAGCAATCAGGTGAACTCTATGTGCTAACATGTAATGTCAAAGCTTTTGAGAGGAAAAGACCACTACAAGGTAGACTTTTTCAATGTTGGTGTAGTTCATTTCATAAGTTACCAAAGTTTGACTGATTTAATATATAGCCCATTCTTTACTAGTCTCATCACTTTGGGCCAATAACACTCCTAGAGAATAAGTTGTAGCTGAGATATACAAGATCAAAGGTTTTCCTGGAATGGGTGGCATCAAAACTAGAGGTTTAGCTGAGTACCCTTTGATTTGATCTAGACATTTTTGACATTTATCATTCTAGATATGAGTAGAGACTTTATGCAAATTCTTGTTAAAAGATTGAGCTTTATTAGCCAACTGAGAAATGAATCTTCTTGTGCATTAGAGATGTCCTTGCAGACTTCTAAGTTGACAATTTTAGGATCAACCTCAATACCTTTTGTTGAGATAATGTAGCCTAGAAATTTTCCAGAAGTGACACCAATGGAACACTTTTTAGGTTCAACCTAAGTTGAAATTGCTCCATACGGTCCAATATTAGACTAAGGTCTTCAAGATGTGTGTCTTATTTTCTAGATTTAGCTAGTGTGTCATCAACACAGTCTTCCATGTTTTTATGCATCATATCATGGAAGATGGTGGTCATTACTCTTTGATAGATAGCAACAACATTTTTGAGCCCAAAGGGCATGACATTCTAGCAGAAGGTACCCTAGGCACATGTAAAAGTTGTCTTGTCTTGATCAACTAAAGCACTCTTAATTTGGTTATACCCAGAAAAATCATCCATGAGAGAGTACATTTCATAACCTTCCATCATGTCCACTATCATTTCTATGTTTGGTAGTGGAAAGTCATCCTTGGGACATGATTTTTTTAGATCTTTGAAATCAGTGCAAACTCAGATTGATTTATTGTGTTTAGACATAGGTATAATATTGGAAATTCATTTCACATAGTCAATAGCTCTGATAATGTTTGCACTCAAGAGTTTTTCCAACTCTTCTTTGACCAACAGGACTACATGTGAATGCATCTTTCTTACTTTTTGTTTAACAAGTTCTATTCTAGGAGAGATAGATAAATGATACATTATAATATTTGTGTCAAGCCTTGGCATATCTAAAGGTATCCATGCAAAATTGATCTTCTTGTCTTGAAAGAATTTGGAAAATTTCTCCTTTTCCTTAGTTTTTGATAAGATAAACAAGTTTTAAGGGATCTTGAAACCCATAAGTTTTCCAAAAACAAGGCTGATAATAAGCCAAAGAAGCCTAGCCAAAACAGAGGTCCAATAGCTGAAAAAAAGCCCAAAGTCCCAGCCCAAAACAAAGGCCCACAGAAAGGCCAAAAAATAAACAAACTAAAATAGACTACAAAAAGCCTGTCGAAAAGCCAAAAGCTAGGAAGACGAAAAGACAAAAGACAAGAAAACTAGTCTTTAATTATCTTCTCCATTTCCTGGATAGTCTGAGCCACCTCAACTATCTTTTCCTGCTCCTTTGCCATTTGATCTTGGACCTTCTCTGTGCCCTGATCCATACTGGTGAGAGTACTGATTATGGCCTTATCATCATTTGGCCTAGCCTTACCCCTATTCTATCCTCCCTCCTCCACTAGCAAGCCCCTTTCCTTAAGTTTACTAGCAAGGGATTGGATGTTGTCATTCATCAAACTCAGGAGAGAAATCATCTGACTTGCCAGGTTGTGGTTGTAGTTTTCAAGATTTCTTAATCTCCTTTCATTTAAGCTTTCTCTATTTTCTTGGTCCTCCTGGCTGTCATTACCTATCTTATTCTTAATACTTTCCATCTGGGATACCCTTTCTCTAACTTCCTCTAGCTCATGTAAGAGCCATTTGATTGATCTAAATTTGTCAATCATACTACTACAAGAATTATTTAGAAGGTTCATTCTAATCTCCCTTATGTTTTTAGAGATGGCTAGGATAGCTGGGTCTATGAGCTCATTGAGCCTAGGCTACTCCAGGTTGTCCACCAAGATCTGAGGGTTCATAGCTTCCCTAAAAATTCCCATAGTAGCAGTCCTCACATTGAAATTTTTCCAGGCCTTTATCCTATTTTTGACCTGCACTTCCCCCTTTTTCTCACCAGTGATGACATTCACTTTTTCCTCCGAAGGAGGCTGAGACCGAACAGGGGAGAGGGGAAGAGGAATAGCATTCATCCTCTGATTTCTAGTCTCTTCAACTCTCACAACCTCCCTCTTCCATTTTTTCCCAGGTTTCTCCTCTTCCAACTCCTCCTCTGACACTTTGTCAAAATCTTCCATATCCATTTCCTCCTCCTCCTCAGCATAACCCTCTTTTTCTTGAGCTTGGCCATGATCCCTAGGGCTTTTCCTGCTAGGAGTTGTAGCAGTGGATAGTTTCCTAGCTTGACCTTTTTCTTCTTTCCTGAGGAAACATTCTCCTCCTCCGAGCTAATGCTCTCAATGTCATCAGAGTCAGAAGAAAAGTTGGAGCTGCCTTTGTCAACATCCTCAACTTGAGGAGGGTTCTTGCATATAGACTAAGCTTTGAAATGCTCATGGATGAGGATCAATAATCCCTCATGCAAAATAGGGTTAACAGTGGCTTTCTTCTTGAAACTAGAGATTTCCTTGTTCATAGAAGTGAGAAGGTAAAAGGGAATGGAAATTCTTTTCTAATGGAAAAAATGATTTAAAATCACAAAATGGTGAGTTCTGACCCGATCAAACCTAGGGTCTAGGGTAACATAATCAATGAGGGCATATAAAACATACCTCCAAAACTCTTTCTTTTCTAGCTTGTTCATCTCTGCAAAAAATTTCACGAACTCCTTGACTGCACTGGATGAAATTTTCTTGTCCCTGTAGAATTTGAAACCCTCCATAGGGTTACCAGTGACCTCTACAACCACCTCCTTTTTGATTTGGAAAGAAACCCCATTCACCTTGACCTTGCCATTGTTCCATGAGTTCACCATGCTATTGGTGACCTCAGGTTCAAAACCATGAAGTTTCTTGAAAAAATTCACAACCTCGCCCTTTTCCAGTTTTTTCTAGACTTTGCCCATATTCTTCAACTTCTCCACTTCACCCGCCGGCTCCTTTCTTCGTTGTTCTCCAGTCATGACATCCATTTTTTCTTCAAAAATTCTCATGAGCCCCAATCTCTGCAAAAAAATTTCAGCCAAGATTTTTGCTCTATTTCTATTATTGGGTTCGTGATCATTCGCCTCTCTGATACAATAGTAAGTGAAAATGATAATGATCCTCCAAACATGTCGAAAAGATGGAGAAAATCCCATGAGATTACAAAAACCAAGAAACATATTATTGCTCATACCAACATCTATTATTTCTTTATTAAACATGATTACAGTTAGATTGACCCGTACTTCCATGGATTTTCTCCAGCTTGATTAGTGACTTAGCCTCCATCAAAATATCTTTTTTTGAATGCTAGATCATCTCTTTGTCTGCTCCCACCCCTTTGTTAGCGAACCAGTCAGCAACTGGGTTTGCCTCTTTAAATGCATGAGTGATGTGGACCTTCTCAAATTTTGTGAGGGCGGCATGTGTCTCATCAATTATATTTGCAATCGACCATGAGGGAGGGAAGATACCGTTAATATTGTTAATTATGTTTTTGGAGTCCCCTTCAAGCCAAAGTTTGGAAACTCCAGCTTCAAAAGCTAGCTTTACCACACTGCACGCGGCTCTGGCTTTGGCCAAATGGTTGGTTTGGGTTCCAAGTGGGAGAGAAAAGGCCGCAATCCTCTCCCCAAAATTGTTTCTTATAATTCCACCACTTCCAGAGGGGCCAGGGTTGCCCTTAGAAGCACCATCAAATTTGGCTTTTGACCATCCTTTCAGGGGTAGAATCCATCTACCATCCTGTCTTTTGGGATCCCTATCATTTTCTTTAACTATCTTCCTGTCCCCTATATCAACTTCCCCCTCCTTCATCACTTGAAGGTTTTCTTTTATGTTTTTCAAAATCTTCCTTCCTAGAATTATAGCTGGCTCCTCTTTGTCCCTGAATTTTTGTTTGTTCCTTTCCTTCTAGATACTCTAGCAGAAGTGAGGCAAAAACTAGGCATAATTATCTTGTCGGCCTATAATTTTACAGAGGCTTTTCCAATGACTAAAAAATTCAATAAGGTTATCCAACTAGCACCAGAGAATCTCCATTTCCTGATTAAGAGAATTCCACACCTCCCTAGCAAAGTCACATTGAATGAAGATATGATTTCCCAACTCAAACTGGTTTTTACTGAGCGGGCATCTGCTAGGCATAACATGGCCTCTCTTCATGAGGTTATCTTGCATTAGAATTTTGTTCTAAAGGGCCAGCCAATAAAATATGTTGATCTTAGGAGTGAGGCCTGTACGCCAGGCATCCGCCCAAGGGGGTTTCTCCTTTAAACCCCAGAGAGATTTGTAGCTAGAAGCAATAGAATAACTTCCATTGGGATTATCCCTCTAGACCATCTCATCCTTATTATTACTAGGGATCAAAGTGTTAAGCATAGTCATTATTGGTTGACAATTTTCCTTTTCCTTAGTTGACAATGATTGAGCCACATGGATAATTTTAGGAGATTCCTCTATCCCCAAGTTGATAGGCTATGTAGGTTCGATGAGAACCAAAGATCTATCCTAAAAATAGCTTGGTAGACTACCAAGTACCTCATCTAAAAGTGCCTCAGGGAGGTTTTTACCATTAGATACACCTTTGTTTTTACTATTTTTAGGTTTAGATACCACCACAATTTGGTTTTTGCCATCTGACCACTTATTTTTTCTTTTAAATTTATGGCTAAGGTATTTGATATCTAATTCCATCATTGTAGCCATGGGTTTTCTATGGAAGAAGTGATGGATTCAATGGCATTTAGGTAACAAGTGATCTCATAGTCATTTTGAGAAGATGGTATTTCAAGTCTTTGATTTTGAATCGACCAATCTATGAGATTAAGGTGAATCAATGGGAGTGATGTGGAAGCTTCAAGGTTGTTCATATGAAAAGAGTCATCTCTAGTGACATGCAAAGTCAAGCCTATAGTGAATGTGAAAAAAGATGCCAAATCAAGAATAGACCTAGAGGGACCTACATGATCCACTAAAACATTTTCTGAGCCAAACTCAGTTTACCCTATACTAGACTCTTCACCTACATTCATTCGAGTTGCATAGGCATGAATGATATCCACTCCTAGCACACAAGATGTGTCTAACAATATTTCCCATTCATACTCATGAGAGTCTATACTCTAATCTCTAGTAATTAAATGAGCAACATTTTGTCTAATGCATCCTCTATTCATGCCTTAATTTTAGGATTCCTCTTGTTCTAGTTGTTGAGAAGTGGAAGCTTCAGCATCATTATTGGTAATGAGTGTTTCTTCTCCCCAAAGAAGAGAATTTATAGGCATAAACTCCTCATCTTGTGAAGTAGTAGAAATAAAGGAAAGATCATCATCCTCTGACTCACTAGACATGGGTGTTCATTGATCAAAAGTTGGTATGTCATCCTCTAAGCCAACACCTAGGCCAGTTATATCTTGATGAACTTGAGTATGACTTAAAGGTTCAACTAGAGTTTTTTTGTTACTAGTTAAGGACCTATGGCCTTGATAGCCCATGTTTGCAAGAAATTTATATCCTCTTCCATAGAATTTAAGAGAAATGGGAGTAGTGACTAGGACTTCCCCCTAGTCATCTTATTCTTCCCTATAGATCCAATATTTAATTGCTTATTTCTATTTATGCTTCTAGGAGAATTGATGATTGCACAAAGGTTCCAAAAAGAGTCATTGCAGAAGAAGGAGGCTTCTTTTTGGTAGAAGGCTTCCCATAAGATTGTGGGTAAATAGGTAGAGTAGCAATAGAGTCTAGACTATATTCACCCATACTAAGGCTCATCATTTTCAATTTATGTTCACACTTTGTAAAGGATGGTGTCGGCTTATGAGAAGAGTGATTATGTGAAACCAATGTTTCTTCTATAGATAACATGTTAATAGACATGGAGTTGTCACTGGGGACAACTATCTCAGTATCATTGAAAGGGAACTTGATGCACTAATAGTACATAGAAGGTAATGCTTGCACATCATGAATCCATGGTCATCCCAACAACAAATTTTATGCAAGTGGTATGTCTAGGACTTGAAAAATGACATCCTTCTTAACTAGACCAACTCTGATTGGAAGCACAATTAGACATTTGGAAGGTCTTTCAATCTCATCATAGGATTTTATAGTGATCTTGTGCCTAGGGTCAATAGAAAATTTAGACATGCCCAATTATTGGATCTTGAAGGAAATGATGTTCAATCATGCACCATTGTCTATCAAGACTTGGCAAATGTGAGTATGGAAGATTTGGACTTCAACATGGAGAGTGAGGTTGTGGGGATGACTGAGAATGTTGTCATCTTCTTTAGAAAAAGTGATGTAGTAAGGTGAAGAGATGTGATTCACCATATCTTGTAATTGTTCTACATTAATATCTGTGGAAATGTTGGCAGAACATAGAGCTTTTTGAAGGATATCCTTATGCAAAGGGGATAATTCTAACAACTCAAAAAAGGAAATTTGAGGCAGTGTACATTGTAGTTGGTTAACAAGATCATAGTTGGAGATCTTGGGAGTAGTTGGTTGTTTAGAGTATGAAGCATTATTAGGATGATGAGAAACTTTTAGGATAACATTAGATTACCCCCCAGTGATGACATTAAGTAGTTTTCTTGGTGAAGAGGAAGATCCAACCACTCAAAGTACCATGTTAGGCCTAGTTTCATTATGGCATTGAGGAACATTCCATATTTTTAGGACAATTTTGGGTCTTTCATCCTTAGGTTGGTTTTTGTCATGAGAACTTTCCATGCATAAATATTCAACGAGTTCAAGCATGCCAATAAAATTGTCTATGTTAGCATAGGCATAGATGATCTTGGCATCATGATTCTTCTTAGTAGGTTTATAGGTTTCACCTTTCTTGTATTTTGGCAAGGGTTTTTTAAAATATTTGTGGTTAGAGTTTTTAATGAGGCCATCTATGAAAACTTTACCAGCCTCAATGAAATCTTGAACTACATCTTTGAGCTTGAAATAGTTTTCAATGTTGTGACCCTTGCTTTGGTGATAACTACAAATGTGATCCTCTCTCTACCAAGGAGGTCTAATAGGTGGGACATAGGGATGGGAATTATTTAGTACAATAACTAGATTGTTTGCAATTAATTTTTTAAGACCACTTTGTAAGGCTCAACTATTGGTGTATAAACACATCATTTTTTGGTAAATGTAGAGCTCTTATTAGATGTTTGTGGTTTCAAACCTTCTTGTTGTTTTGTGGCATAGATAGCATTAGAAAGGTTAAATGTAGGTTTATTGGTCTTAGGAGTGTCCACTACCCTATCATTAATAATATTTTTTTTTTAATTCCAAGGTTTTCCTTTGTCTTTGCCATTTCTATTGTTATTCTTGCCTTTGTTCACAACAATATCACCCTTCTTGATAGCAACATCCTCAATGTGATACAAACTTTCAACCACTGCATTAAAGGATGTGAAAAACTATTATCTTAGGTCAACGTATAGCTCTAGTACAAGTGTGTTGACAAAAATGTCAATTTTCTCAGCTTCAGGAACTTGCCGAGGGTACCTAGAGTATAGGGATCTCCATCATTGAAGGTATGTTGCAAAGAGTTCTCCTTATTTTTGCTTAATTTGGAATAAGTCCAACACAGTTACGAGATGTTGAATGTTGTATGAGTATTTTTGGATAAAATATTTTGAAAGCCCATCAAATGTTTTGAGAGGGGGAATCAATTTTGTGAACCATTCCATAGCTTTCCCTCTTAAACTTCTCGAAAACAAATGCATAAGATAGGAGTCTTCATGCATGAGATCCATACTAATAGCATAGAAATGTCTCACATGATTGTGAGAATCACCATTTCTATCATTTTTTTCATACTTAGGAACCTTTATATCCTTAGGAAATGGGGGCATGTATAAAATCTTATCAAATGGAACAACACATATTGATTCGATAAATGAAGTCTTAGGTGGCTCTTTTGGAGCTTGCAATTGTGCTAGTTGTTTCCATAGTTCTTGCATTTCTTCTCTCAAGATCTCAGCCTTAGTAGGTTCTATTTTTTGGATTATTTGTTTCACATCAAAATCTTGAGGGAGCTTCCATCCTTTGGTCTCCATATACTAGAAGTATTGATCCCCATTTTGCTCTAAGGCTTTTAGCATCAATTTTTGAGTGAGCTCATCTTGTCAAAATTTTATGACATCCTCAGTAGAAATTTCCTCATCACTATAATGATGTGATTGTTTATGTGGTGAAGAGCATGCCCTTGCATTGAGTATAGGAGTCCTTGGAGGTGAGTGATTGCCACTAATAGGAATGTGTTCAAAAGGATTACAATAATAATCTCTTCTAGTTTCCTCATTGTGTTTATGGTAGTTAGCTTTAGCTTGCTGATCCACTCTTTTCCTAGCACAAATAATTTCCAAAAGTCTTTCATTTTCATGTGCTTCCTCCTCTAAGTAGTGTTTGATCTCATCAAGATGCATGTTGGTCAAATTGTTTTCACCTATGGGCGTGTCAAAGGGTATTTCAAATGGATTCTCAAAACTGTAAAGTGGATTGTGTCAAATGTTGGCTACCTACATTTGGTTAGAATTGAGGTCTTCTACACAAGGTTGTGTGTGAGGACATCTAGGTGGAGTCTCTAACTATGTAAAAATGAAAAGGGAAAGACTACCATTACCAACTTGGAGCCTAGTTGTCACTGGCACGTAAGGATGTTTCTTTTCTTAATAGGATGAGAGAAGTGTTCTAGATTTGAAGCTCTTACAATCAAGAATAATCACTTGTTAAGGTAGAATAGATGGATTTTCAAAGGTGCTCAAGAATTTATAGCACTCAATGACTCGAGTCGAGCAAGCAACCAAGAAGCTCAATAGTGAATAGCTAGCAAAAAGTGGTAACTAGATTTTTGACAAGTGATCATCAATGATGTTTTGACATTTAAATCTGATGGACTAAACCCATCATTTCAACTTTATATAGAACCTAACATACAGATGTATGACCAAGACCAAGGAGGAATTAAGTGACAAGACCCTAGATTAGATAAAGTGGTACATAGACCCTATTTTGGTAGCAAAAAGTCTTAGGCAATATTTTTTTTAGAAGCTAGATGATAGTAGGACATCACAATATGTCATACAACACAATTTACAATACTCAAGAAAAAATTTTCTCCTGAGAGATAGTTTGTACTAGGTGGGATGATAGATCTCCCTATAGCAAGGCAATATACTTGACAGTAGTAGGGTGATACAATTTGTAAAAAAACTTTTGCATAATATTTCCCCAAAGAATGGGTGATAAAATGCTATTTTTGTGCAAAAAGACAAGTTTTTTACTCCAATTTCTCTAGAAAAGGTGCACTTCTCTAAATCATTCTATCCGAGGTTCTCCATATATTGAAAAGCTCAAATGTCGACTTAGAGCTCCCTAGTCATGGAGTGCAAGGGGCATACAAATGAGCACATAAGAGCTCTCAGCTGAGCTTTAGAAACGCAGCCCTTGCTAGTAAACCACAAAATGGGAGATTCTTTAGACAAGAGCAAGAGTGCTAGTGTCAAAGAACTCTTGGATCATGCAATGCAAAAATAAAACTATATTAGGATGAGATGCACAATGCAAGCTATGCTAAAAATGAGATGGGAATGTTACAAATCCAACTATTAAGCTATGTGATCTAATTATTTTCAAAGGAAACTACACTAACATGCAATATGATCTTAAGACTAATATGGTGGAATGAGAGAATGAGACAAGAAATGAGAAGTTCTCCACAAAGCTCTAAAGAAACTTGTTAGAAAACCTGCAACATAACAAAATTCAAATGAGGATGGATTGAGGGGGAAAGCTCTCTCCCTTTTAAAGATGTATGGACGGTAGAGATCAAGATGAAGATGGTGGATGATCAATGGTGGAATTCAAAAAGAGGAGTGATCCATGTGCACACACAAATCAACCAATAGAATATAAGTTGACTTGTCATATAAGACAAAAGTCACAAAGCCTTTTCTTTTAATTGCAAAATAGAAAAAGGACTTTATGTGTGCACTTTAAGTGGGTTAGAAGAATGGGGTATTTTATTTAATTAAAAGGGGACATGTTCTTTTAATCAAATAATGAACTTAGGATAGCATAGTCAAACTATAGGTTATAATCAAATAAATTGATTATTAGCAATTTGGCTTAGGTAAGTGATTAAATTAATTTAGCCAAAATGTTGAAAAGGAGGCTAATAGTCTAGATGACCATTTTTAGGTGATTACATGTACTAGGTGGGATGATAGATCTCCCTATAGCAAGGCAATATACTTGACAGTAGTAGGGTGATACAATTTGTAAAAAAAAATTTGCATAATATTTCCCCAAAGAATGGGTGATAAAGTGCTATTTTTGTGCAAAAAGACAAGTTTTTTACTCCAATTTCATTGTGTTTCAGTTTGACAATTAGCTAGTTTTAGGAGCAAACATTTTCAAGTTTCAATCTGTGTAGAGTAATAGCAAGGTTTGCAAATGGTAGGGTTGTTTAACAAGCCTCAAACAATTGAACAAGGTAAAAACAACCTTGCCAATACACATTTATGATATCAAAACAACCTTCCTACCAATTTTACCAAGATGTTTAATTTGTAAGAATGTTAACACTAGTCAACACATTTGAAAACATTAGCCAAGAAATCTACCTTAGAGTCACAGTTCATTACTCAACAATGTGGCCCACACTTGATACTCCTTTTCCTCACACCAAGTGGTTGCTAATAGTAGATATTGGCTTTGTCATGGAAGTGCCATAAGCACAACCAAGAGAACACAGACAGTGAGTGTAAGATCTTGGGATGATCTGGGTAGCCCATTAGGATTGATCTTTGCACCAAGAAGTTGAGTGGAAAAATAGGGTAGCTACTAACTTAGGGTGTCTAGAAAGGGCCTCTATTCATAATGTTCCTCTTGCACCCAATTAAGAGACACTCCACCTTGCAGTGGGTAATAGACCTTGTGATCACAAGAGCACCTTAAATGTTCTTTCCTAGTGATCTCCTTATGGTCAAAATCCTATAAGAAATCACACTAAGAGAAGACAAATAATATGTCTACCAAGGTTTTCTATCCTTGATATCCTTGAGCTCATACTGGGTTGGAAGAGCTAGGTATTAGCTTGTCCCCACTTGGGTCATTCTTCTTAGGTTTGTGTATGTGAAATGCAGGCCCCAAATCCTCACACATGCTTCAACATGGTTATTATCTGAAAGATCATCCCAAATGAATATGAGATTATTCATCCAATTAATCCAATAGTTTGACTTATTGCCTTCTAATTAGAAATATTTTTCCTTTTCTCTTAGAATGAGAAGCAAGAAACCAAACCTCTAGAATGAAGGATTTTAAGCTATATGAGATATGCAAGATTATTCTAAGAATAAGAAAGAAAAATTAATCTAACTAAATGCATTATTAAGCTATATGAGATTTATATGCAAAAATATTAAGCTAAGGATGTAAAAGCAAATGAGGGAGATATGATCTCTAAAAGATTTAAGCATAAACTAGCATGAAAATTATGCATATGAAAGAGATATGAGAGCCTTTTTTGCTTGAGACAAGGGCTCTATTTATAGATTTTAGGGAGACCTTGAGGAGGTTGCATCTAGATAGATTCCACAAGGGCTACACATGGGCTAGGGGGACAAGCCTAACAAAAGTCAAAAGACCCACTAAGGTTTGAGGGGCTCAAGATGTGCTCACACATGTGTGAGAAACTTTGGAGGAGAAATTCAAAAAAAAGAGGGCTTCTTGATTGAGGGCTAAAGGTGTGTTCATACATGTGTGAGTAACCTTTCAAAATGAGTGGGGGATAAAGCCTAATAAAACAAAAAAGCACCAAGACTTTGAATTTCACACATGTGCGAGCAACTAATTAGGGCTAAAATGAGATTAAGCTTACATTTAGAATAGGATTTAATTTAATCATAGGATTAGGGAATTTCACAAAGTTGAGGAATGTAAATAGATTGAAATTTATTTAAAAGGAAGATTATGAGAAAAACATGTATTAAATGAATTTAATACATTAGGGGTGAGTATTTGAATTAAATTCAAATACATAAGGAAGTGAACCTATTCAATTAAGCAAAGTTAATTAAATAAGTAGAAGAATATGACAAGGTATAATTAATTAATTATAGTGTCAAGGGAGATATTAAATTAATTAATATAGAGTTTTAGGAAAATTTTAGGTGCCTACATTTTGCCACTCTTTGAATGAATGTGTGAGTAGCATGTTTGATTCAAAGAAAATCAGAAGTATGATGCATAGATCAAGAAATGAGATTGGTTCTGCAATAGATGATATAGAGACCAATTGATAAGATTTTTAAGGGTTATCTCTAGAATGGAGCTTAACCTTAGGGGATCTAGATAAAACACCTAGATATTGAGATTGATAAGCTTTTAATGATTATCTTCGGACTAGAACTTAACCTTAAGGGATCTAGATAGAACACCTAGATACTTAGATCGATAGGCTTTTAAAGATTATCTCCAAAATGAAGCTTAACTTTAAGGGATCTAGATAGATCACCTAGATACCTAGATTGATAAGCTTTTAAAGGTTATCTCTAGAATGGAGCTTAATCTTAAGGGATATAGATAGAATACTTAGATACCTAGATCGATAGGCTTTTAAAGATTATCTCCAGAATGGAGCTTAACCTTAAGGGATATAGATAGAACACCTAGATACCTAGATCAATAATCTTTTAAAGATTATCTCCATAATAGAGCTTAACCTTAAGGGATCTAGATAGAACACTTAGATACCTAGTCCATAAAAGATAAAAAAATCCAATCATGAGTCATAGGATCATCCTCAAAATGAAGCTTGATCCTTAGGAATCAAGGTTTAGACTGTCCTAATACCTGTCCATTGAACTCTTATAAGAACTATTATAAGATGTGATTAGCTAATGAATAGATGAGATAGATGCCATAGATGCCAAATAGAAAGGGGAAAAGATACCCCAAGTGATGAGATGTCTTGAGTGATGAAGACATAGGACATAAGAGTCAAACTAAGTTGCAGCGAGTTTTAAAAGATTCAATGATGCAATCATCCTGCCCCCTTAGGAGCGAAATCAAAAGATGACATAATAGAAATATGATGTAGAGTAGTATGTCAAGAGATACTAGAGAAATGTGAGATTTAGAAGAATATAGAAGAGATCAGAAGAAAATTTGGAGTCAATTTGAAGTGATTGTGAGGTCCAAAAGACCAAGTTTGACTAAAGTTGACCAAATTTGACTTTTTCTAGAAATGTTGAAAAATTTGAAGAAAGTGATTTTAAAAGATTCCAAGATTCACAAAGTATCAGCAAAATTGGATTGCACAAGCATTCAATCATATTGGTCCCAAAAATTTAAAGTGTGAATTTGAGTTGTTTAAGTGTGTCAAATTTTGAATTCGATCCCAAAAATGAGTTCAAAGCAACCAAACTAGCTAGGAGGGTGATTAATTGATCATTTGTGTAGTCACAGAGAAATATGATACTTTGAAGAAGCCAATAATCCCTCATCACAAAGGATGTAAGTAAATCAGTGATTGAACCATGTGCTTATGCAAATGCAGCCCTATGTTAGATACAACCCTAAGTTTGGTTACCAAGCTTTGACAATTATCATCATAGAGCATTTAGCTAAATCCCATATGTCATACAATTCCCAATAACATTTCAATGATAGGAATATGAATAGTACATATGTTCTAGTTTTGTTGGGATTAAATGTAAGCATTTGAGGCATAAGAAGCCAAAATGACTAGAACATTTGTCCCTTTTAATGTAGCAAGTTAACATAAGCATCAAAGCATAAACACTAGGATGACCAAAAAAATTCTTGTGTGGAAACACACTAGGCATATGAGAGATCATTATTATGCTAAGTAATTAGTAAGTATTCTGTCCCCAATGAGTCGTACATTCATAACCTAAGATAGCAATGTGCTAAGTATACTCATAGTGACCCATACATTCACTTAGTAGGATAAATATCAGTATTTACTATAGCATAAAGAGTTCACTCCAGTAAGCAAGGAAAAGAAACAACCTCAATAAAGAGTCTATATAAAAGGAGTTGAGGTACACATGGCCATCCAACATGAGATAGAGGCTCTTATAATAGACACTCCTTTTATATGGATCCTTTAGATCATTGGAACTAAACCAGCAAGCAAAAAACAAAGTAAATAGAATGCCCCCCTAGTCTTTGCTCCTCTAGTTTGAAACATCATTGAGTTGCAAGAAACGTGTGATTGAAGAAAAGAAAATATCACATAGTCTTTTTTTAGAGTGAAATAGTATCTAATAGTGTTTAATAGTGTGTAGTTTGTTTTTATCCTATTTAATAAAGTAAAAATGGGAATTAGTTTAGACCATTGAAGGATAGTGGAAATCCAAACATCATGGTGTATCATAAAAATTTTAGTATCCAATGTATGAATCAAGTGAAAAGTGTAATAACAAAGAATGTGTGAGATGTCCGTCCACAACTATCCAATTTAATATTGACAATCCAATGGACAAGTTCACCTACTCCCAATATTACTTTAATGCATTGCAATGACAAGATGAATAAAATGGAATGTAGAGACAATAATGTATGTTGAAGTTTTTCTATATATAAGAAACTACATTGATTGAACCAATTCACAATTCTACAAGATTATTAGTAGTCTCAAGAAATTTTTGTGAAGTAAATAGAGCTTGTGAATTATTACAATCATAGCTAGCACTCAAGATAAAGTGCAACAAGAACCAAAGATGGTAGATACTAGAAAGGGAGGATGGATGGATGAGGGAAGTGATAGCTTGGTGGATGGAACATGGTGAAGGGGATAAAGAAGAGAAAAGCATAGGTGATCAGAACCAAGAGGAACATTGTCTCATTGAAGTGTTCATAGATTCAATCCAGAAGTGGCTAGAGCAAGTCAAGTGGAGCTACCAGTCCAAGGTCCAAT
Organism: Cupressus sempervirens; assembly: GCA_028749045.1. Classification (NCBI taxonomy): domain Eukaryota; kingdom Viridiplantae; phylum Streptophyta; class Pinopsida; order Cupressales; family Cupressaceae; genus Cupressus; species Cupressus sempervirens. The sequence continues at coordinate 440,996,813 of CM053793.1, read as the reverse complement.
AGAGGACAATGTAAAGGACCCTGCCTTGCTTCAATTGTTAGCAAAGAGTGTGACATAGCTCATAGAGTAGGAGAAACCAGCAGAGGAAACAAGATCACAAAGCATGAAAAGACTTAGTGAGACTACAGGTGTGCATATTAGTTTCATAAATAGCCAAGAAAAGGAGTAAATATCAATAGAGGAGCCTTCCCAAGATGTGGAGCAAGGACCATTGATAAAGCTAGCTTCATTATCATGGAGGCAGGCAAAAAATATCTTAGGGGGTATAATCAGCATACCTGAGGAGAACACAATGGGTGTTGTCAAGTCTCCATTTCATCCATTTAAAGAAGCACAACCTAGTGTTGTTTTGTCACTAGTTCATGATGTAGTCAAGGCAATGGAAGTGGAGCTAAAGAAAGCATTGGCAATAGAGATGAAGTAGGCTAGTAACACAGAGAAAGATGTAGAGTTCTTTCAAGGTTTGATTGAAGGAGCTCGAGAAGACGGAGCACAAGAGGAAGCAAAGTGAGAAGAAGCAACACTGTTAGTAGAACAAGCATAGGCAAAAACTACAAAGGCATCTTTAGTGGAAGAGAGGGTGTCAATGGAACAAATTCATAATGAGATGGTGTTGTTATGAGTTTAGGTGGAAGCATTCACAGAAACTATGGCAAAGACTAATGCCATATTGTACCAATCACAAGATCAATTAAATGCTACCAACGCAAGGATCACTCACTTCATGAACTACATGCATGAAGTAAAGCATGAGAGGGAGTCATAGAAAATAACTGTGAATACATATAAGGTACAATAAGACATTGCTCAATAGGTAACAACACTACTTGGGGCAGAAAAATTGCAGGCATATATGAGTGAAGTTAGGGAGAAGTTAGAGAAGCTAGCATGAGAGGCAACATACTACATGTGATTGTACCATTAGGTAGTCCCCCCAAAGCATAGGAGAGGAATATCCTTCTTAGATAGGAAATTTATGACATAGATGAATACTTTGTTGAGATGTGGCCATATCCTAATTCTGATGGATACAATCTAGGAAGGTGCGAGACTGACACCAGGAGCTTCATCATTTGGGAATGCACAAATAGAAATACCCCTAATTGGAAACCCAAATCCCTCACCTCCATGAGGAGGACATTGAGGAGTATTGTACTGATGTTGTGGCTTTGTGTCTTGTGTGGTAGGAAGTATTTTTCCAAGTTGATTGTGGTGATCTCATGGCATATGTGGATATTTTTGTGATTTTTTGGAAAATGTTTTAAATGTTTTGGGAATTTTTGAAAAAATATTTAAATGTTTTGTAATTTTTGATGAATATTCGGATGTTTTTGGAATTTTTGAAAAATATGTGAGTGTTTTTGGAATTTTTAAAAAAAAAATATTTAAATATTTTGTAATTTTTGAAAAAATATGTGAATGATTTTGGAAGTTTTGAAAAAAATGTGAATGTTTTTGGTAAATATAAAAGGAAAAAGGAATTGTCTTTTATGTGTAATAAATAGTGAGTGCTCCTTGAAAGATGAGTATGAACTTGTACAACAATTAGGGAGCAAGAGTGAGTGAGGTGGTAAAAGTAGAAAGGCTAGTTGAACTTGATTGAGAAATGTTATATATATTGATTGCCTTTGAAAACAAGTGAGGGCCATAGCGAGAACTATTTTGTAGGAGTGGATCAAGATGGGAGCCTTATATGCTAGAAGAGGACATCAAATAGTCAAAAGGCACATAGGGGGCTTGAAAAAGGGTGCTTGAGGTTGCCTAAAAATGCCATCTAGGCCTAAAAAGGCATTGAGGGGCCAATAAAGACATGTGGGCTTGGAAAAGGATGCTTGAGTGGCCTAAAAAGGCTTTGTAGGTTGAAAAAGCACTTTGGGCATAAAAGGGGACTTGAGGGCCTAAAAAGACATGCCCTAAAAAGGCATATGAGGCCTAAAATGGCATGTGGGTCTCAAAAAGGTACTTGAGGGCCTAAAAAGGCATGCCTAAAAAGGCATTTGGGTCTTAAAAAAGGTGCTTGATAGCCTAAAAAGGTGTTGGAGGCCTAAAAAAGGTGATTGGGCCTATAAAAGGCATTAAAGTGGCCTTAAAAAGGTGCTTGGAGTCCTAAAAAAGGAAATTGGGCCTATAAAAGGCATTAGAGTAGCCTAAAAAGGTGCTTGGGGACCTAAAAAAAAGTAATTGGGCCTAAGAAGGTGCTTGAGGGGCCTGCAAAAGGTGTTTGGGCCTAAAAAGGCATAGAGGGGTCTAAAAAAGGTGACTACGCCTAAGAAGGCACAAAGGGGGGTGGCAAGCTCTCACACTTACACTTGCTTATTATGTGCCCCTTGTAAGGGGGTGGCAAGCTCTCACACTTACACTTGCTTATTATGTGCCCCTTGTAAGGGGATGATGAAAGAGTTAGATAGATATCTGGGCTTTTAGGATAGCATTAATATATTTGTTGCAGGGGTTTATATCAATTGTGGCAACTGCAACATAAATAAGACTAATAATCCATTGGGAATTGTTGTTCTTGACAAGAGGAAAGAAGAGGGGATTCTGTTAGGGCCTCTTGTGCTATTTGCATTGTGCCAGATTTTCCAAAGCTTGGCAAGATGTTTCAGGACATAACTACATTGCTTCTTAATACTATTGAGGCATTCTTATTATTTTGCTAGAAGTAATATAGCCATAAAGCATGTCATAAAATATTTAAATATTTTTCAATATAGTGGGCCTCACCATTGATTAAGGTTTGACTAGAATTTTGGGATATTGCTAATTTTTCAATATTTTTGGTTGTTCTTGGCAATTATTACCCCTTTTTTGATATTTTTGGCAATTTTTAACAAATTTTGAATGTTTTTGATAATTTTGAATGCTTTTTATCATTTTTAACAATTTTTGAATTTTTTGATAATTTTTAACAATTTTTGAATGTTTTTGATAATTTTTGACAATTTTGGATTTTTTTGATAATTTTTGACAATTTTTTAATGTTTGATTATTTTTGACAATTTTGGAAATTTTTTGATAACTTTTGACAATTTTCAATTTTTTTTGATAATTTTTGACAAATTTTGAATTTTTTGACAATTTTCTATTTTTTTGATAATTTTTGATAATTTTAAAATTTTTTGATAATTTTTGACAATTTTTGAATTTTTTTGATAATTTTTGACAATTTTTCAACTAGTGGGGGTGAAGCGAGGATGTGAGTGAGATTTGTTGGACTAGGGAGATAGCCAAGACCATGTGGAGGCACCTAAAGAGTCAATGGAACCAAAGTGGGCTGAAAGGGCTAAGAGTGGGCTCAAGGAGCTATATTAGAGATGATGAAGGCAAAAAAAATCTTCAGAACAACAAAAGGATTGAATGAAAAGCTAAAACAGATAGTGGGAATTATTGGCTATGGTGAATAGTTGAGATGTGCATTGTTTTTCCTGCAATTCATGTCTATAGTATCTCAATACATAATTTGACTATATGTTTCTCCTGATTTTTTGTTATCCCCTTTTTTTTCATGCTATTGACTGTCTCTGCTACTATGAACTTTATTGGATGCTAAGGAACAATTGAACTATAACCCACAAGTGTTTTTCGATTGGGTATGTGTAAAATTAACTTGACTATTCTAGGTAAGCCTATGGCTATCTTGATTGTTTTTAGCATTGAAGGACTTTGTTATTTAGGGAAGTCCAAAGGTGCTATCTCTTGTTCCTTTTCAAACCAAAGGTGGCATTTCTCACTTCTTTTGTACCAATTTTTTTCAGGACATTTAGATATATACAAAGAGCTTCTTAAAATCAAGTCAACTATAGAACCACTTCAGGTGGAGAGTGTTGATGGGTTTCTTGAGCACCTCTCCCTCGGTTGTTGAAAGTTGGTAAGCACCAGATCTAAACATTGTAGTAATTATGTAGGGACCAAGTCAGTTAGGTTTGAACTTCCCTTTTTGTACCCCTTGTTGATTCTTAGGGTTTTCTCTCAAAACAAGATCACCCAGTTGGAAGTCATATGGCTTAACTTTCTTATTATAACTTTTGGACATAAACTGCTGATAAGCTTAAAGATGATCGCATGCCACTTGTTGACATTCATCTAATAATACTAGCTCTTGAAGCTGAGATATTCTATAGTCATGGTCAGTAATGAGGCCCTTCATGGGGATCCTTAAAGTAGGGATCTCAACCTTAATTGGTAGTACAACATCTACTCCATAGACCAAAGCAAAGGGTGTTGTACCCATTGCAGTTCTGATAGTTGTTCTATAAGCCCATAAAGCCATATTAATCTGGAGGTTCCAATCCCTCCTAGATTTGCTAATTGTGCAATGAAGGATCTTAAGGATTACCTTTTTGGATGCCTCTACTTCACCATTTCCCTAGGGGTAATAGATAGAAGACCAATGTTGCGTGATTCTAAACTTTTTGCATAGCTACGGAAGATCTTTATTTTTGAACTATCCTCCATTGTCAGTAATAATAGAAGAAGGTACACCATACCTGCATATGATGTAATTCATGATGAATAGAGCTATAGTTTTTCCATTTACTATGGAGAAGGGGACTACCTCCTCTCACTTAGTGAAGTAGTCTATAGCTATAATAATAAACTTATGTCCATTTGAAGAAGATGGGTGAATTTGAACTTCAAGATCGAAGGCTCGTTGTTGAAATGGCCATAGTGTGATAGATGGAATTAGCTCCCTAGTTGGAGCATGAATTAGGTTCCCATGGAGCTAGCATTGTTTATAGGATTTGGCATATTTTATTTCCTCTTGCTCCATATTCAACCAATAGTAACCAGATCTAATAAGTTTACAAGCTAGTGTCAAGCCATTTGAGTAAGATCTACAAATGCCCTCATAGATGTTGATTAAAGTGTGGTTGGACTCCTTAGGTTCTAGAAACCTAAGGAGTGTTCTATCAAGACCTCTCCTTAACAAGTTGTCAACAATTATGACATACCATGAAGCATTATGGATAAGGTAACATTTTTCATTCTAGGTTAGATCATCCAGGATGATTTGGTCATGTAGATAGGAGCATATGTGGTGGTAGTGGGATGAATCATGTCCTACAATAGAACAAATCATATGAGATTTAGGGGTATCATAGGCAGGATAGAGTAACATTTCTACCAGAAACTCATGTTGGAGATTATTCTCTAACATTTATAATAAGGAAGCAAGGGTAGCCATGGCATCAACCACTTTGGTGTTTGTTGGAGGAGCCTATTGAAAAGTGATATGAGCAAAGTATTTCTTTAGATCATCCACCATGCATTTATAAGTAATCAATTTCTCATCTTTTGTCTAATATACATCATTAACCTGATTGATTATGAGTTGTAAATCACCAAAGATGTTCAACTAATTGACTATCCATTCGACTGCAATCTTCATGCCATTAATGAGAGCTTAATATTTTGCAACATTGTTCATACAAGGGAACATAATCTTGTACACCTTAGGAAATGAATACCTTTGTGGTGTTATGAACAAGAGTCTAGCACTAGATCCCTGTTGTGTGAAGGACCAATCAAAGAACATCACCCAAGTTTTACGTGTGATTGTTAGAATTGATTCATTAGGAAAATCAATGTCTAGTAGGAGAAGACTCCACATTGGTGCTTCCACTAGCTAATCAACAATTTCTTGTCCTTTGATAGTCTTTTGTTTAACATACTAAATGTTAAACTCACTTAGTATTCTAACCCACTTAGTCAACCTTCTTGTTAGAGTTACCTTGCTAAGTAAGTAATTTAGTGGATCAATTTTAGCAACCAGTCATGTAGTATGGGCAAGCATGTAATGTCTCAACTTTTGGGAAGTAAAGACGACTACCAAGCAAGCCTTCTCGATGATACTATAATTCTTTTCATAGGATATTAGTGTGTGACTTAAATAGTAAATGGCTCTTTCTTTGTTATTATTGTCTTCTTGAGCTAGCAAGATACCTAGAGATGTCTCTATTGCTAAAATGTATAGAATAAAAGACTTCCCATGAATAGGGGGCATCAAGATTGGTGGCTTAGCAAGGTATTGCTTTATTTGTGTTAGACTCTGATAACAATATTGGCTCCAGTTATATTTCACACCTTTATGCAAAGTCTTGGTAAAAGGTTGTGACCTATCTGCCAACTATGAGATGCATCTATGAATGGATTGGAGTCTTCCTTATAAGCCTCTCATCTAACTCATATTATGAGGTGGAGGCATTTCCATGATTGCTTGAAATTTCTCTAGATCGACCTCAATTCCTTTTTCTAACAAGATATAGCCAAGTAATTTCCCAGATGTTACACCAAACTCACATTTATTGGGATTAAGTCTTAGACTAAATTTCTCCATGTGATCTAGGATGGGTCCCAAATCTTGAAGATAAGTGTGGAATTTTTCTTTTTCAAACCAATGGGTATTATGTTCCAAAAGAAAGTTACCCATGCATAAGTGAAAGCATTATTTTCTTGATCTTCTGGTGCAATTTTGATCTGATTATAACTAGAAAAACCATCCATGAGTGAGTACATCTCATATCCTTCCATCATATTAACTATCATATCAATGTTAGGGAGTGAAAAATCATCCTCTAGACATGCTAACTTTAGATCTCAAAAATCTATACAAAATCTGATAGATTTGTTATGCTTGGAGACTAGAACAATGTTTGATATCCATTTAGCATAATCAATAGCACAGATAAAACTAGCTTTTAGAAGCTTCTCTAGTTCAACTTTAATAAGTAATGCAACATGAGGATGCATTTTCCTAAAGTTTTTATTTGACTAGTTTAACTCCTGGTGTGATGGACAAGTGATGCATAATTAGATTAGGATCTAATCCTTGCATATCTAAGTATGTCCACACAAAGTTTATCTTTTTCTCTTAGAAGAAAGCAATGAATTCCTCTTTTTCTTCTAGAGATAGAGACTATGTCAGATGTATCATATGAGGCTATTCCTCTATTTCCAAGTTGATTAGCTATGTTGGTTCTATCAACACTGATTATCTTTCCTAAAAATGACTAGGAATAACATCAAATATCTCATCTATGGGCACCTCAGAGAGGTTTTCACCCTTGGATACATCTTTTATTTTTCCTTTCTTAGGTTCTAATACTGTCACAATGTGGTTTTCACCATCAAACCTTTTATTTCTTTTCATTTTGATTGTATGAATGAGATACTTGATGTTATCTTCAGTCATGTTGATGCTTTGTTCACTGATGGAAGATGTTACTAGTTTGATAGCATTTAAGTAGCAAGCAAGAGCATAGTCATTCTAGAATGTGAGGACTTCACTAGATGCATTGGAATTCTAGTTTGTGAGCTTAGGATAGGTGATTGAAAGAGATGTGGAGATTGCATTCATAGTATAATTATTAAATGTTAGGACAAGTAATTTGAGACCAAGAGTGGCTTCATCCACAAGTGTGTTTGAATTCTTTCGAGCACTATCATTAATTGAAGACTTGAGGGCACTAGTTGGATTATACTGATCTAACCTTACCCTAGACAATTTACCTACTTTGAGGAGGTTTTAATAAACATGAACTTGATCTATATCTTTGTCTATAGTTGTTTCTGAGAGAGTTGAATTCATACTCTCTAAAATTTGTACTACATGGAGATAGGTTGTAGAATTCTCCAACAGTGATAGGAACAAATTCTCCATCATCATTTGGATTTTAAAAAAGGTACTCAATGAATAAAGCATGTCTAGACTCTCCTTATTCTTAGTAGGATCCTCAGAAGAATCACTATCACCATCTGGTGTTTTGACATGTCGCACAAAGTTGTCTAGTTCTACAAATAATTTAGCCTAAACATCAAGAATTGGATAAGGATAAGGATCCTCATCATTACCATTATCTTCATGGTCATCAGGCTTAGCTTGTGACTTATGTTTAGATGAACTCTCAGGTTCTAGTATGAATTTATTACTTCCTAGATGGAAGGGAATCTTCTTGAAGCCTAAACTAGATGTGTCTCGATTCCTTCTAGCTATTGCTTTGACATGATCAATGAGACTGTTTGTGTTGTATCAAATAGGACCAATTCCCTTGTAGCCAAAGTGTTTCATGAGTTTAGGATTAGGACCATACTTCTTAGGAGTAATTTTGTGAGACTGTTCTATGAGGTCAATTGGAGTTTCCTCTTTATAGATTGATCTATTTTCAGCTTCCTCCTCAAGAGGAACAATAGCTTTGACAAAAGTATTGTTGTCACAAAATTTTGCACCCATGTCCAAAGTTTTTACCTAAGGAAAACCTTGTGAAACATGGAAACAACCTCCAAGTTATGGGACTTGAACTATGAGGTTGAGTTTTCAGAGAAGGCCAACTTCCTTTACTATCAAGGTGCACCTAGCTACTCTTGGAGAGAAAAAGGGAGAATGAATGCATGAAAGAAAATTTATCTATTCTAACCTAAGGGGGTGATGCACCAAAATAGAGTGTTCAAACCAATCTTTGCCCATACATGCACTATTGAACCATCATGAAACCAAAAGATATAGATGTCCAAACTTTCTTTGATCTAGCAATCACATGCAGATTAGAAAACCCAAATGAATGACACAAGGAAAGAGAGGATTCACTTATATACCATTCATAGGTCAAAAGAGATACAGTCATGCAAGATTGCAAATATCCACAATACACCAATGAGAAGGAAATAGTTCTTGCACTTTACACAAATGGCTAAAGGAGATAAGGTAGAATGTCATACAATTAAGAGGCAAAGGAGATTTACACTAAAGTTGTAGAACAATATCAAAGAAGAAAAAGAAGAGTTGACCAAAACAAAATCTACAAAAATTTCCTTTATAGCTCAAGCATAACTAAGATATTTTCTAACTGAAATTACTCCACAACCACTTCCATTAAGTCTTAATAAAAATCTAAAGAAAATCTGATTCAGGCATAGATTCAAATATAATGAAATCCGATATTCTACCAAAAAAAGGCCTCAAGAAGATAGGAAACGATGCCATTAAACCATTCTAACCAAAAAAGATGGATAAACTGGGGTGGTGGAGTGTTTTTCTACTATTTACCAGGTTCAACATTCATTTGAGAGTGGTTGGAATTGATCATGAGGATCAAATTGTGCAACAAAACTTGACCCCCTCCGTTTCTAGCTTGTGAATCAGCAAAGTTAGCATGTCAAATGAGTCCTTCAAGCAAAAATAGGCCACATGGGCCAATAGTCTTTTATTTTTCTACCACCCTGTAAAGTCTTCTCAAGTTTGACCACCAAACCAACTAATTGCGCCACCTTTTCAAAACCCTGACCGTGATGTCTCCCAACTACCAGCCTTAACTTCCAATGCTAACTATAGTGTTATCTCCCTAGGCCTACAAGGACACATGTCCTTTAGGTGCTTCCCCACAATGTTTAACTTCCTCACATCTCCAGAATGCGGGGAAGTGTCGATCATTGATCTCCATAAGATCAATGATCATGAAAGATCTTATCATACTGAGCTTGCCCCCTTAAATTTTCTAGGCCCATGAACAACTCAGCATCTAACTTATCCTGACCCAGCCCCATCTGGCATCACCGTGTGACATATGGAACAAACCTGACCCAACAAGGACATGCGGTAGTGAGGCACTTGCCTGCATTACTTAACATCCTTGCAACTTCATATTGCAGGCATGCACTAGCCATTGATCTGATTGTAGTAGATGGTGCACATAACCCATACCCTTTAAACCCACATGAATATCCTCTGTGATGTCACTAGGAAATGTGTTACCAGGGCGCTTGCTCACATTGTTAGAAAGTTTGATGAAAGACAAAATGTGGGAAAGCGGGCACCAATCAAATTGCTAGCTCACCTGAGACATCTTCCTCTTATGGCCCATAGGAAGAACATGGACCCACCTACCATGCATCATGAAGGGGTTTCCCCACATTGTTTAAAGGTAGTACATCTTGAGAATGCGAGAAAGCGCCCACCATAGATCATGAAAGATCTGACGGCATGGAAAGTTGCGGACCAGTGAAAATGAACTTAGGAAAATAAAGGAAATGTCATAAGGTTTTAAATGTTTTATTTTTCATATTTCTAGGGCATTTAAATAATAAAATATGGGAAGTGGCTGTTTGGTGGATTCAAGTATTCAAATTCAAATTTTTGGGAAGAAGCAAAAATAGGTAACATTTCTAGCGACTCAGAGGGGACGCAAGCCATCTATGCGTATGACTAGTGACCTTATGCATCCATTAGGCTATGGAGTCATAAAAAATGTGGATCAGTGTATGATGAAACCCTAACCCTACCTCTATAAGAACAAAAACCTGAAAAACCTACCCTCTACAACCTGGAACTAGAGACCAAAAAACCTTCTGCAACCTTCAAAACTTTTTAAAAAATTGGCTATCTCATAGAGAGAAACTCGTGCTCATGCACTTCTTGGAAAGCAAGAAAACAATAGGAAGAAAACTAAGCTAATATATACAAATATTTACAAAGAGAGGGGTCAAACAAACCCATTGATTGGTTTGCTGAAATAGCTTCCCTTCCTTATCAACTGGTTTCTTGTTCCATGCATAATGGAAGTCAAGTGAATCAGCAGGTATGATAAGCACACTACTACATGGAACACCTCCTTCCCAATGCTAAAACCAATGAAGTTTTCCAACACTAGGGTGTTTCCTAACACTAGGGTGTTTCCTTGTGGAGCAAAACATACCTACTCCTCTTTGTGATAATCTTCCTCATGATCTAGAGTGAGCATGACTGGGGGCAACCTGTTGATTTTTTGTAGAGCTAGATACCTTATGGGGCATCCTCTTGATGGTGTAGGGCTAGAGGAATCATCCTTGACCACTTGACTGTGCTCTACAATGGTAGTCTTCAACTGGTTTAGAAGTGGCTCCTCCTTTTGGTGTAAACAACTTTTTTCCACATCTTGTTCATGCTGCCCATGAACCACTTCCTTTGGATCTACTGGTATGGTGTGACCTTCCACTTGTTGCTATTGTGGAAAATTCTCCTCATATATAGGAGATACTAATTCAATATCTATGGAAGAACAGATAGCATCCAACTCATCCAAAAGATCATCCTCATCATTGATCTCCTCTATTACAGTTGTAAAGACATACATAGGTTGGGGGACAACCTCATGCAGGTTAGCATATTCCTCCTCAAGGAAAAAGCTATCCTTGAGGCTTTCTTGCCCATCCTCCACATCATAGAGGGTTATCTGCTAAAACAAATGATTCTCTTCCTTCTCTAGTAGTAGATCCTCATTCACTAGCAAGGGCTCAGAAGCCATGACTTGTTCCTCAAGGGGAGGAACAACCTTATTGTCTTCTTCTTATTTCTCAAAAAAAGAGGGAATCTCTTCAAATAAGAGGATTGGGTCCTCTTCCTTTGGATCATTAGCCTCCTCAACAGACTGCAACTCCTCACATGGAATCTTTGTGGGTTTGGATTCACTCTCCCAAAACTCCATATTTGGACCATCAGGAGTCCATACAACCAGCCCACCTAGAAATAGGGAAATAGTGATAGGTCTGAGGGGTTCATGACTAATCCAAATCTCTCTTACAAGGGGTGGAGGGGCTACAATAGTAGGTTCTTATGAGGGAGGGGTCTTCTTAAAGCTTGGGATGACATATTTTGGAGAAGGGGGGGCATCTCCCTCCTTGGCTTGAAAATGAGCTAACTGGAGCCTCATTTCCTCCTCTCTTACTACAACAACTTGCCTTGCAAGGTTCTCCTCAAAATGTCTCTATCTCTCCCTCCTTCCTTTTTCCATATTATATGGGGAACATGATGAGCCAACTCAAAAATATCATAAACCTCAATCATCATGCTACAAACAAGAGGGTCATCATCTCATGTCTCCCTATCATTTTGCAACTCTTCATTCCAAATAGTCATAACGAGTTTAATGCGAGAAAAATCCCCATAATCTATATTTGGGTATGAATTTTCAACATAGCTGGAAAATCTTCCAAGTTTAGAACTTGAGACCCAAGCTATCTAAGTGATCATAGAGTAATCTTGCCTTTCATATGTGAACACTATAGGGTTTTGAGGGAGATTGGACAGGTTGATGTAAGGGGTGAGTGGGATGACAGATATCCCCTTCATGATAGGGGGGAAGGTGGGAAGGATCTCTATGAAAAGAATCCATGATAAAGTATTCAATTAACTAATTTCATAGAAAATCTTGAAAACATAAAAGATTAGAGATGATCTTTATGCATACCAGTACTATTTTTGCTTGAAACTAGTAGTTTTGCATTAGAGTCACCATGGTGTTTGATTGGATGCCTCCAAAGGCTAATGGCACTAAGAATAACACCCAAATTCTTAATGTATCAGGATCAACTAGCTAACTAGCAGACTTATATAGTTGAATCTTCTTTGTCCCATCGGGCATGCCAAAAACTATTGTCACAAAATTTTGCACCCATATCCAAAGTTTTTCCCTAAGGACAACCTTGTGAAAACATGGAAGCAACCTCCAAGCTATGGGAATTAAACTATGAGGTTGAGTCTCCAGAGAAGGCTAGCTTACTTTACTATCAAGGTGCACCTAACTACTCTTGGAGAGAAAAAGGGAGAAGGAATGCATGAAATCAAATCTACCTATTCTAACCTAAGGGGGTGATGCACCAAAATAGAGTGTTCAAACCAATCTCTGCCCATACATGCACTATTAAACCATCATGAAACCAAAAGATATACACATCCAGAGTTGATTTAATCTAGCAATCACATGTAGATCAAAAAACCCAAATGAATGACATAAGGAAAGAGAGGATTCACTTATATACCATTCATAGGCCAAAAAGAGATACAGTCATACAAGATTATAGATATCCATAATACACCAATGGAAGGAAAATATTTCTTGCACTTCACATCAATGGCTAAAGGAGATAAGGTAGAATTTCATACAATTCATAGGCAAAGGGGATTTACACTAAAGTTGTAGAGCAATATCAGAGAAAACAGAGAAGAGTTGACTAGAACAAAATCTACAAAAATTTCCTTTATAGCTCAAGCATAATTGAGATATTTTCTAATAGAAATTACTCCACAACCATTGCCATTAAGTCTTAATAAAGATCTAGAGAAAATCTAATCTGGGCATGGATTCAAATATAATGAAATCTAATATTTTGCCAAAACAAGGCCTCAAGAAGATAGAAAATGGTGCCATTAAACCATTCTGACCAAAAAAGATGGATAAACTAGGGTGGTGGAATGTTTTCCTACTGTTTACTAGGTTCAACATTCATTCAAGAGTGGTTGGAATTGATCATGAGTATCAAATCATGCAACAAAACTTGATCCCCTCTATTTCTAGCTCATGAGTCAGCAAAGTCAGCATGTCAAATGAGTCCTTCACACAAAAATAGGCCATGTGGGCCAATAGTGTTTTATTTTTCTACCACCCTGTAAAGTCTTCTCGAGTTTGACCACCAAACCAACTAACTATGCCACCTTCTCAAAACCCTAACCACAATGTCTCCCAACTGCCAGCCTTAACTGCCAATGCTAATTGCAGCATTATCTCCTCAGGTCCACAAGGACACATGTCCTTTAGGTGCTTCCCCACAATGTTTAACTTCCTTACATCTCTAGAATGCGGGGAAGCATAGATTGTTGATCTCCATGAGATCAACGGTTGTGAAAGATCTTATCATACTATGCTTTCCCCCTTAAAGTTTCTGGGCCCACAAACAATTTGGCATCTAACTCAGCCTGACCTAGCCCCATCTGGCATCACCCTATGACATATGGAACAAACCTGACCCCACAAGGACACGTTGCAATGAGGTGCTTGCCTGCATTACTTAACATCCTTACAACTTCATATTGCAGGCATGGGCCAGCCATTGATCTGATTGCATCAAACGGTGCACAAAACCCATACCCTCTAAACTCACATGAATATCCTTTATGACATCACAAGGACATGTGTCACTAGGGCACTTGCCCGCATTGTTAGAAAGTCTAAAGAAAGAAAAAATGCAAGAAAGGGGGCACCAATCAAATTGCCAGCTCACCTAAGACATCTTCCTCCTGTGGCCCACAAGAAGAACATGGACCCACCTGCCACATGTCACAAAGTGGCGTCCCTGCATTATTTATAGGTAGTGCATCTTGAGAATGCAAGAAAGCGCCCACTGTAGATTATGAAACATCTGATGGCACAAAAAGTTATGGTCTAGTAGAAATGAACTTAGGGAAATAAAGGAAATACCATAAGGTTTTAAATGTTTTATTATTTGTATTTCCAAGGCATTTAAATAATATAGAGATGGGAAGAGGCCGTTGGGTGGGTTCAAGTATTCAAATTCAAATTTTTGGCGGGAGGCAAAAATAGGTAACAAGTTCAATCATACTTAGTTTGAGGTACCAACATAAAAGGTTTCTTTGCTTCAAATGGTCTCCCATAATGATGGGGAGACTTGAGGAGAGATGTCAAAGACAAAACTAGTTCTATGTGATATTCACCCATTTTGGTCTCTTTTAGCTTGAGTGACTACTTAATTTCTTTAGGTTTTTATCATGATAGTCTGTAGATTCCCTATTAGTAGGCACAAAGTTTTTAGCAAATTTTAGCAGGTTATAGGTATGGCTAGTACTTGTAGTTATGGTGACTTCAGAGCCATGAAATGGGAATTTTATGCATTGATGGTAAGTGGATGGCACCACACGCATCTCATGTATGCATGGTCTTTCTAATAGAATATTGTAAGCCAAGGGAATATCAAGGACCTAACAAGTGACATCCCTTTCTATAGGACCAGCGTGAAGAAGCAACACCACTAGACCTAAAGATTTTTGTTTGACTTCATCATTCACTTTGACAGTTATCTTATGATGGGGATCAATGGACTCTTCAAAATAGTCCAGTTGTCTAAGTAGGGCAGTAGAGACAATTCTTAAACCAACTCCATTATTGATGAGGACATGAAAGACATGTTTCTAGAGTATCATGACCTCAATGTGTAGAGGTTAATTATGTGGATGACTTAGTGAATTATCATCCTCCTTAGAGAAAGTCATATAGTACGGTGAGGTTAGATGACACACCATAGATTGGAATCTCTCAAGATCAAGATCTTGAGGTATGTTTGCCTCAATGAGGGCTTTATCAAGAATTTTCTTATGAGTAGGTGAGATGTTGAGTAGATCAAATATTATGATTTGAGCATTAGTTCACTATAACTAATCGAGGATACTGTAGCTAGTAGCTGTGGAGGTTGTTGCAAGTTTCACACCTTTTCTAGAGGAACCAACAAGGGTTTTATCTTTGTGTTGTTCTAACTTGGGAGTAGAAGGCATAGGGCCTTTGAGAATGAACTTAGCACAAGTTCATGTAACAACATTAGCACAAGATTGTGATGGTTCATTGTCAGATGTATTAGAAGTAGGGACCCTTAAGATAAATGGTGTCTTAGGTTTAGTGTTATCTTGTTTTCCCTTAATGGTAATAACATTGCAATACTCAAAATCCATAGGTTCAACCATGTTGATCACATTGTCATCATTATAATACATATAGTTGACCTTGTTGTTGGATTTTTTTTTTGAGTTTTCTTCCTTTTTGTAAGATGGGAATGGCTCTTTGAAAGCCTTGTGATCTACATTCTTGTTATGCCCATCCACAACAATGTCATCATTGTCGATTCAGTCTTGAACTTTGTGATGCAAGTTGATGTAGTTGCTAGTTTTGTGACCTTTGTTTTGGTGATATTTGCAAAATGCAATTTCATTCAACCATGGTGGTCATGTTTGTGGATCATAAGGATGAGAGCTATCCAATGGAGAAATGAGCTTGTTTTATAGCAAGGTCTTATAGACTACATCCAAAGGTTCACCAAGAGTTGTATATTCTCATTTTGGGCATGAGACCCAAGAGGTGTTTCTTAGTTTGTTTCTAGATGTATTATTGTTAGAAGGAGGTTTTTCAACATTCTTGGATGCTTTAAGATTGTATGTAACATTGAATGATGCCTTAGCAGGTTTAGGAGTAATGTTGTCAACAACTCCATCATGTAGAACCTCTCAATTTTTGTTCACATACTTGGATTTGTCCTTGTTAGAGGTGGATCCTTATTTTGTGTCCTTTTGAAGGGTTAGTTCACCCTTTTTGACCATGAATTCCTCTATATAGATGGCTTGTGTGACCATGTCTTTAAAGGTGCATGGACCTTGAAGTTGAACTCTATACACAAAATTAGGTAGGAGATTATTAGTGAAGATATTAAGCTTTTTTGTTTCAGGAATCTTTCATGAATATTTGGTGTAAAGTTGTCTCCATCTCTGAAGGAATGTGAGGAAAGGTTGCCCAAATTTCTATTTAAGGTTACACAAGTCTCGAATGTTAACTTGGTGTTGGATTTTGTGAGAGTACTATTGGACAAATAGGTTAGCAATTTCATCAAACATTTTGATACTAGTAGGAAAGTGTGAAAACCACTCCATGGTCTAACCACCTAGACTTCTTGAGAATAGATGCATGAGATATGCTTGATTGTGCATACATTCCATAGCTAAGGCCCCAAAATCCCACAAATGATCTTGGGGATTGGTAGTTCTAAAGTATTTATTGTACTTAGTTAATTCAACTCCTCTTGGAAAAGGAGGAATGTCTATACTCTTTTCAAATGGGAATGGACAAAGAGCATCTAAGGTGTATATTTTTGCAAGTTTGTCTCTGTCACACATCATTTGGGCTAGTTGGTCTTTCATGATCTTCAATAATTTTTGCAATTTGGATGTTTCAGTTTCCTCTTTAGGTATAATGATAGTTTCAACATTAAAGTGATGAGGTAAATTAGCTCCCTCATGAGCAAGTTTGAGAAAGTATTTCTCTTTTTCTTTGTTAAGTAGGATTTCCATGACTTTCTACAAGTTTTGTCCTTACAACACTTTTTGATGTGTTTAGGGAGTATTTCTTCCTCTTCTTCATCCTCATAAATAAAGAGGGGTTCCTCATGTTATTCAATTCTATGTTGATATTGGTTTCTACTATGTTCTCCATGTTTAGTTTCTTGATTAGCCATTGTAGGAATGTGAATAGTTTCAGTATGTTTTGCTTAGAAAAGTTCTCTAAATGAAAATTCAATTATGTTTCTTGGAGATGTATGACCTTTAATAGTTTTTGGATCCTCTTGATACAAGGGGTTCCTAGTTTTTTGTAAGTTTATAGAGAATATTCTCTGAACATGAGGTGATCTAACAGGTGAAGAAGATCATGAAAACTCCTCTCTAGATGAATTGGATAGAGACCATGTATAAATTAGAAAGTGACCCCTACCATGATTATGACCCCTAGCTCTACCTCATCATATTCTAAGGGGATAAAACATGTTTCTATTTTTTGTTGCCATAATCATAGACAAGAATAAGAAGCAAAAACCTAGACAAGTGATACACTAGAATGTAGTCTCAAAGAAACAAGATAAGAGTATGGTATACTAAGGTACAAGTCATCTACATAATGGCTAGAATAGAAAAATATTATGACTATCATGACACTGAGTATGAAAAGCACTAAAGGACAAGAACAAGATAATTAAGAAATGAGACTAGGTTGAGTGTAGGTCACAAGTTGTTAGCTAAGCAAGATGTCACTATTTGAAACTATTTGCAAATAGAAAAGTGGAAAAATGTCATAGGTAATAGACTAAACTTAGAGCATAGATAGCTCTAACAAAAAAATTTGATAGTTTTGAGACAAGATCTTGCAAGGGTCAAAGCTTAATAACCTAAGGTGCAAGCAAGATTCTAACAACGAGGTAAATTGCCTAATTTGAACTAGATCAACCTAAGAGGACTGAAAATAATAGGATAGAAAGAACTCAAATTTTATTTTCCTAATAGCTCATAAAGTCTCAAATCAAGAACTCAAATTTTATTTATTTTAAATATCCAGCTAGGTGTGATAAATTTTACATCATGAACCAAGCACACAAGACAACAATTAGGGATTTCAAGCAAACATCTTCACACAATGAGCAAAGGACAAAGCAATCTTGCACATAAACAAGAATAATGTCATAGTACCAGTCTAATCCCTAGAACCACCACTATATATATTCTCAAAATGTTTTCCAATTATGCATATAGTCATGGCAAAAAAAATTTGGTAGCACAATAGTTCTTGAAAATGTTCAACTCACAACTTTTGCAATCTAGAGTGAGTGAAATCCAATCCTAACACACCAAGATTTTGACATATTTTGAGAATTTAATCAATCAATGATACTAAGGAGATCTGACAACCCAAAAAAAGACTACACCCATGAGAATTTCCCCCACAAGGACATTTATATAGCGATTGCTATTACCATGTCCAAAATGGCTATTACTACTTGAGGTTTTGCCCGCATGGTTGACCTAATAAAGTGAATTTCCACTACAGTTAACCCTCTCTAATCAAAGAAGACTCAAAAAGTTGTACCACATGGGGACTTGGTTTGGATTCAAGGGTTCTAAGTTTTTGATGTGCCCAAAAGGGAACATAGCATAATCCTCTAGCCCCTTCACCTAACCAAAACATAGCAAACAAGATTTTTTGACATGCTGATTTGAAATCACTTCACCAAATTTTTGGAAAAGCCAACAACAACACCACCAATCTTAAAAGAGAAAACACTAATGGATGTTGAGGAAAAACCCAAGTAGAATAGTGAGATGCTAACAAATATCCTTCTCTACCTACAAGGGTATCTATCATCAAGAAGAGCTTCACATGCAAGGCAAGAAAATGAAGCACATTCCCTCAAGAACTCGACAAATAGTGTTCATAGGGCCTAATTACCATGTGAAACACGTATGAATGAAAGTAAATCTAGATCTAATTTTAGAGCACCAAATGAAGTATGAAACTATGAAAGCATGCAAAAGTACTCAAGCCAAACACATGAGAGGGTACATTTCATTTCCAAATCCAAATGTTATAGAGATCTAACAAAATACTTGATAATCCTTGAAATGTGTCTTTTCTTTGTTGTACTTTTAATTTACACTTGAACGCTTGCTCACAATGAACAAAGAAACAAGCAAAACAAGAAAATACAAGCAATGAAATATATATCCAACTTATGCAAAACCAGGCTTAGATATGATAATTTTATTTTAAAGAGTAATAATAACCAACAAATAACCCAAATGAAAGCTCACATCATGCAGTGATCCATGTGAAAATTAAATGCAAGCTATTTATTAAATGCCCTTTTTTTAATATTGATTTTTGAC
Source organism: Cupressus sempervirens (assembly GCA_028749045.1). Taxonomy (NCBI): domain Eukaryota; kingdom Viridiplantae; phylum Streptophyta; class Pinopsida; order Cupressales; family Cupressaceae; genus Cupressus; species Cupressus sempervirens. The sequence continues at coordinate 440,977,579 of CM053793.1, read as the reverse complement.
CTAGTCAACAAAATTGGACTTGTTTGCTATGATTTTGGATCTAAAAAGAGAAATGAAAATAAGAGACCCCTATTAAAAATTAGGGAGCTTTCCAAAAATGTAAGAAATTTAGAAAAATCTGTTTACTTGTGCCCTAGGGACCCATTTTATCAAAATAGACCAAATTTATCAAATTGAGTTTTTGAAACCTAATATGAGTTCAAAATTCAAAATACAAAGAACTAACTCCCTATAGAATTTAGAGGCCTTTTTGAAAATATAAAGTTTTTAGAAAAAGCCCCTGATTTACAACCAAAAACAACCTTTTTATGAAAAAAAAAGAAAAAATCATAATGAACACAAATCAAGTCAAAACAATTTGAAAATTGGATTTAGACATCTTAGATGTATTCCCAACTTTCAAAAAGAAAAAAAGGAACTTAACTCTAAGTAGTTTAAGAGATATGATCAAATCTTAAAAATCTAGGGTTGTAGCCTTCAAACCAATTTGTATATGGGTTAGCCTTAAAACCAATGTAAGAAACCTACAAAGCCACTTGACTAGATGCAATAAGTTGCTATAAAAAAACCAACCATAAGAATAAAACTAAAATACCAGCAAGAAAATGGAGCTAGAAACTTGATTCTAGCCCCATAGTGGGCACTAGAAATGTGTATGTGAAATGCGGGCCTCAGGTCCTCACACACACTTCAACATGGTCATTATTTGAAAGATCATCCTAGAATGAATATGAGATTATTTATCTAAGTAATCCAATAGTTCAACCTACTATCTTCTAAGTAGAAAGATTTTTCCTTTGCTCTCAAAACATGATGCAAGAGCATCCAGTAGTGTAAGGGAAATCTTGTATCACCCAAAAATATGCTTAGAGATAGTTTCTATTTTTATTTTTAGATACCCATTTGGGTCAAATAAAGGTTCCAACTCTCATAGTTCCACTATGAGTTTTCTAGGTTAGAGTTTTAAGCACCTTAAGCACCTTGGGATATGTGTAAATGCAAAAAATGAGTTATTTTGTAATTGAGAAAATTTATGTTGAGTTAGAGGGTGTAATTTGGAGGGATGATTATACTCATGATTTAAAATGCTCCAGAAAAAGAATCAAGTCAAAAGGCTTTACGGTTAGAAAGTTTTTGTAGTTTTAATTTTTTTGGAGACCTCCTAAGAGCACTTCAAAGTTATATTTGGGGAACTAAACTACCTTGTACAAGACCAAAAAATTGGGAACAAGTGAAGTTTTCCATAAGGCTATAGAGTGCTTTGATAGCTTTCTGAAAATATAAATAGTTCATCAATCGGAGTCACGGTTCAAAAGTTATGCCTCTCGGAAGTTGGACTACCATTTTTGGATTCTTCTAATTTTACACCAACTTCTGATGCAACTTTTGGGGAACCTTATATTTTGGTAGTGGATGCCAACTAGCATATTCTAGAATGTTTTCCTAACCCTAAACCATTTGGGGCTTATTTAAGAACACTTATGGCATTATAAAGGCAGTTCTTGGTAGAGTTTGAGAGAATGTACTATGTGGAGGATTTCTTTCTCTAGAATCATACTATTGTAACCCCATAGGGAATTTTTTTATTGATAATAATATTTTTCCTTTTCCTGTGTGTTCATTCTAATCTTTGGTTGTGTCTCCATCAAAATGAGAACCGAGCAACCATACTTCTTGAACAAAGGATTTTAAGCTATATGAGATATGCAAGATTGATCTAAATGTATGCAAGATTATTCTAAGAATAAGAAAGAAAAATTAATCTAACTAGATGCATTATTAAGCTATATGAGATTGATATGCAAGAATATTAAGCTAATAATGTAAGAGCAAATGAGGGAGATATGATCTCTAAAATCTCTAAGCATAAACTAGCATGAAAATAATGCATATGAAAGAGATATGAGATCTTTTTTGGTTGAGACAAGGGATCTATTTATATATTTTAGGGAGCCCTTGAGGAGGTGGCATCCACATAGATGCCACAAGGGCTGCACATGGGCAAGGAGGACAAGCCTAACACAAGTCAAAAGACCTACTAATGTTTGAGGGGCTCAAAATATGCTCACATATGTGTGAGGAACTTTGGAGGAGAAATTCAAAAAAAAGAGGGCATCTAGATTGAGGGATAAAGGTGTGTTCATACATGTGTGAGAACCCTTTCAAAATGAGTGGGGGAGAAAGTCTAATAAAATAAAAGAGCACTAAGACTTTGAATTTCACATATGTGTGAGCAACCTTTCAAAATGAATGGGGGACAAATCCTAATAAAACAAAAGAGCACCAAGACTTTGAATTTCACACATGTGTGAGCAACCTTTCAAAATGAATGGGGGACAAATCCTAATAAAATAAAAGAGCACCAAGACTTTGAATTTCACACATGTGTGAGCAACCAATTAGAGCTAAAATGAGATTAGGTTTACTTTTAGAATGTGATTTAATTTAATCATAGGATTATGGAATTTAGCAAAGTGGGAGAATTTAAATAAATTGAAATTTATTTAAAAGGGGGATTATGAGGAAACCATATATTAAATGAATTTAATAGATTAGGGGGGAGTATTGAATTAAATTCAAATACATAAGGAAGCAAACCTATTTAATTATGTAAAGTTAATTAAATAAGTAGAAGAATATGACAAGGTATAGTTAATTAATTAAAAAATAATTAATTATAGTGTCAAGGGAGGTATTAAATTAATTAATATAGTGATTTAAGACAATTTTAGGTGTTTACAAGGTTGTCCAAGAGTAGGCCCTCTAAAGGATCCTAACTACCACAGATTGGGTCCACTCTCAAGGGACAAGATTTTTGATTCACCACAAAGGTGAAGAGCATACTCTCCTACCTTAATCGCTTCCTCCAAACATACCAACAAGCTTTAATTAATCCTTTTGTTTTCAAAATCCAAAGATGAGTCAAGATTTCTAATTCACCACAAGAGTGAAGAGCGTACTCTCCTATCACCAAAGAAACCTGATTGTAATTTTAATGTGCCTACAAAAATGAAACAACTAGTAGATGTTGCACATGAAATAAAAGAAAAAGAAAGAAAGTTTGGATTTTTATACATTGGGCAGCCCTGTAAACAATCATTATTAGCCCTTGTCCATTTGAAGCTTTAACATGCATTCTTTTTAAGGAAATTAGGAAAATAGCTCAAGGTAGCAACCTACAAGCACAATTATTAGCTCTAGAAGTTAGCTTCAAAACAAAATGTAATTTGCAAATAAACTTTTGTAAAACAGCTATAGACTTGTAAAAATCTAGCAAATAGAAAGTATAACTAAGAAACTAATAAAATCACCTAGAAAACAAGCAAATTCAGACTAGGTGATGGTTTTTTGCTAGAAGTATGTCGTGCGATATTTCTCAATATACTCATGTGACAATTTCCTTCTAGGTAATATTTCTATATAAGCCAAGTGACAAAAAATGCTATATAAGAGTGACAAAGTTTAGTAATGTCATGCAATACTATTTCCACAAAATGTATCGCCCTACAATTATAAGAACTATTGCACAAAACTGAAAAAATGTTGCTCAAAAGTTACGGCTTAAAAAAAGAAAAGAAAAGTGTAGACAACATGCAAAGAATGCAACAAAAAATAGAAAATTAAAGGATAAAACTGAGTATTCTAGCCCATCATAGGCACCAAAAATGTACACTAGAAATGTGTCAGATTCTAAACCATTCTATCCAAGTGATTCCATGATTTTGGAATACTTGGATGTTGGCTTAGAGTTCCCTATCCATGAAGGGCAAGAGAGTATGATTCAAATGTAAGGGCTCTCAGTTGAGCCTTAGGAATGCTCTTCTTGCTAGTAAACTATGCAATAGGAGGTTCCAAAGATAAGATGCAAGAATGCAAATGTCCACAAGGAGTTCCTCAAGGATGCAATCCAAATATGAAGTAAGCTAATATGGAATGCAAAGTGTAGCTATATTAACAAGAATGAGAGTGTTACCAATCCAACTAATTACTATGTGATTCAAGCTATTACAAAATGAAAGCTAAGCTACATCCAACATGATCCTAGGCTAAAAATCTTATGATATAAGAGAATGTAGACAATAAATAGAAGTTCTCTAGAAAAGCTCTCAAGAATTTGAATAGTAAACCTACAATATAATAATACTCAAGAGTGTGGATCCTTGAACAAGGGAAGAGTTCTTTCTTTTAAAGTCATATGGACAGTAGAGATCAAAGTCAAGATGATAGAAGATCAATAATTGAGTTTAAAAATGGGAGTGATCCATGCACACACACAAGTCAACCAATAAAATAGAAGTTTACTTCCCATATAAGACAACAGTCACAAAGCCTTTTCTTTTAATTTGAAAAATAGAAAAAGGACTTTATGTATACTTTAAGTGGGTTAGAAGAAGAGGGTACTTTATTTAATTAAAAGGGGACATATTCTTTTAATAAAATAATGAACCTAGGATAGCATGGTCAAAATATAGGTTATAATAAAATTAATTGATTTTTAGCAATTTGGTCTAGGTAAATGATTAATTAAATTAGCCAAAATGTTTAAAAGGGGGCTACTAGTCTAGATGACCATTTTTTAGGTGATTACAACTCCTAGTGGACTATTGATTGTAATATTAAGGCCTTGAGTTGTACACAATAATTTGGGGATCATTTCTCATTATATTGATTATAACCTTATCTCTCTACCTCCTCTCTCTACCTCATCTCTTCCTTCCCCCATCTCTATCCCCCTCTCAAGTTATTTATTTCCTCTAATTATCATCTATCTATACCAATGTCTCTCACCATATCACTCTTCTCTCATGCTCCTTCTCACATGTCTCTTCCCCTTAAATACTCTCTTTCACTCTCTCCACTCCCTCTTCTAACCATATTGTCTACTAATTTAACCTATGGTCATAACTCTTCTATCTCTACACATTCTCCCTCTTCTATCACCATCACTCTCACATTTATGACCCATTAAATACACTTCATCTCACCATAATGTCCCCTAATTTAACCCCCCCTATCTCTCTACGTGTGTGTGAGTGTGTACATGTGTTTGTATATATGTGTGTGTGTGTTGTCTGTATATTTATGTATATCCCTTGGTCTCCCCTAAAACCTATAACTATAATCTATATCTAATAACTTGTATATGTATACCCCTTGGTCCTAGGACCCATAGGCACACCTATCATGACACAATAGATCAAAAGGAGTGTTGAGCTAGCCTATGACCCCATTCAACCCATACCATCAATTTCCCTATGTTCCAAAGGCTCCTTGGACCCTTAGGGACACATGTCATTATGTAATTGGTCCAATGGGGTCATGGGCTAGTCCACGACTTCATTTGACACATTGTATCTATTACCCTATGTCCTTAGGGGTCCTAGGCATCCTAATGACACATGTCACAATACAATGGGTCCAATGGGTCTTAGGCTAGCCTATGACCACATTCGACCGATAGCATTGATTTCCCTATGTCCCTAGGGGTCCTAGGACTCCTGGTAACACATGTCATGATGCAATGGGTGCAAAGGGGTCATGGGCTAGCCTACAACACCATAAAACACATAGGATCAATTACCTTATGTCCCTAGGGGTCCTAGGACCCATAGGAATACATTTCATTATGTAATGGGTTAAATGGGGTCATACGCTAGCCCATAACCACATTTGACCCATTGCATCGATTACCCAATGTCCCTAGGCGTCCTAGGACCCCTAGGGACACATGATGTGAATCAATGGGTTGAATGGGGTTGTGGACTAGCCTACATCCCCATTCAGCCCATAGCATTGATTAGCCTAGTCCCTAGGGGTCCTAGGGATACATGTCATGTTGCAATGGGTTGAATGGGGTTGTGCACTAGTCTACAACCCCATTAGACCCAATGCATCTATTACCCTATGTCCCTAGGGTTCCTAGGACCCTTAGGGGCACATGTCATAATGTAATGGGTAGAACAGGTTCATGGGCTAACCTATGACCCTATTTGACCCATAGCATTGATTACCCTAAATCCCTAGGGGTTTTAGGACCCCTAGGGACACATGTCACAATGTAATGGGTCTAATAGGGTGGTGGGCTAGACTATGACCCCATTAAACCCATTGAATCAACTAACCTATGTCTCTAAGGGTCCTAGGACCCATATGGACACATCTTGTGATACAAAGGGTCAATTGGGGTCATGGGATAGCCTACATCCCAATTTGACCCATAGCATCAATTACCCTATGTCCCTATGGGTCCTTGCAACACATGTCATGATGCAATGGGTCATATGGGGTTGTGGGCTAGTCTACAAATTTATTGGACCCATTTCATTGATCACCCTATGTCTCTAGGGTTCCTAAGAACCCTAGGGACATATTTTGTGACACAATAGGTTGAATGGGGTTTTGGGCTAACCTATGACTCCATTTGACCAAGAGCATCGATTACCCTATATCCCATCATGACATGTGTCCCTACAAGTCCTAGGACCCCTAGGACACATGTCATGTTGCAATGGATCCAATGGGATCATGGGATAGTGTACAACCCCATTCAACACAAAGAATGTAGTATCCTATGTCCCTAGGGTTGCTAAGACCCCTAGAGACACATGTCATGACATAATGGGTAGAATGGGGTTGTGGGCTAGCCTACTACCCCATTTGATCCCTAGCATCAATTACCCTATGTCCCTAGGGGTCCTAAGGCCCCTAGGAACAAATATCATGATGCAATGGGTCAAATGGGGTTGTGGGCTAGCTCACAACCATGTTCAACCCATAATATCAATTACCCTATATCCTTAGGGGTCTTAGGACCCTTAGGGACACTTATCATGATGCAATGGTTCAAATAGGGTTGTGGACTAGAATATGAACCCATTCGACCCATAGCATCAACTACCCTATGTGCCATGGGGCATTATGACCCCTAGGGAGATATATCATGATGTAATGGGTCGAATGGGGTTGTTGACTAGTCTACAACTTTACTAGACCCATTGCATTGATTACCCTATGTCCCTAGGGTTCCTAAGACCCCTAGAGACACATGTCATGACACAATAGGTAGAATGGGGTCATGGGCTAGCCGACTACTTCATTCTACCCATCACATTGATTAATCTATGTCTGTAGGGGTCCTAGGACCCCTGGGGAAACATGTCATGATTCAATGGATTGAATGGGGTCGTGGGCTAGCCAATGACCCCATTTGACCCATAGTATTGATTACCCTATGTCCTTAGGGGTCCAAGGACCCATAGGGAAACCTCTCATGATCCAATGGGTCAAATGGGGTTGTGGACTAGTTGACAACCCCATTCAACCTACTGCATTGATTACCTTATGTCTTGAGGTGTCCAAGGACCCCTTCGGATGCATGTCACTATGAAATGGGTCAAATGAAGTTGTAGGCTAGCCTAATACCCCATTCAACCCATAAGATTGATTAACCTATGTCCCTAGGGGTCCTAAGACCTCTATAGATTTATGTCACAATGTAATGGGTCAAATGGGGTTGTGGGCTAGTGTACAACCCCATTCGACCCATAGAATTGATTACACTATGTTCATAGGGGTCTTAGGACCCATAGGGACACATGTCATGATGTAATGGGTCCAATGGGATTATGGAATAGCCTACAACACCATTGGATCCATTGCATCAATTACCCTATGTCCCTAGGGGTCCTAGGACCCCTAGGGACATATGTTGCAATGCAATTGGTCAAATGGGGTCATGGACTAGCTTGCATCATCATTCAACCCATAACATCGATTTCCCTATTTCCTTAGGGGTCCTAAGGACACATGTCACAATGCCATGGGTAAAATGGGGTTGTGGGCTATTTTATGACCCTATTGGACCCATTACATTGATTACCCTATGTCTATAGGGTTCCTAGGACCCCTAGTGATACATGTCATGATGCAATGGGTTGAATGGGGTTGTGGGCTATTCTATGACCCCATTCAACCTATAACATAGATTAACCTATGTCCCTAGGGGTCCTATGACCCTTAATGATGCATGTTATGATGCAATGAGTTGAATGGGGTCATGAGCTAGCCCATGACCTCATTTGGCCCATTTTATGAATTACCCTATGTCCCTAGGGCTCTTAGGAGCCCTAGAGACACATGTCACAATGCAATGGTTTCAATGAGCTCATGGGCTAGCCTATGACCCCATTTGACCACAACATTGATTACCCTATGTCCCTAGGGGTCTTAGGACCCCTAGGGACAAATATCACAATACCATGGGTCACATGGGGTTGTGGACTAGCCCATGACCCCATTCAATCCATAACATCAATTACCCTATGTTCTTAGGGGTCATAAGACCCCTAGAGATGCATGTGATGATACTATGGGTTGAATGAATTCATGGGCTAGCTTACAACCCCATTCAACTCATAGCATCAATTACCCTATGTCCCTAGGGGTCCTATGACCTCTAGGGACTCATGTCACAATGTAATGGGTTGAATGGGGTTCTAGACTAGCCTATGACCCCATTCCACCCATTGCATCAATTACCCTATGGGTCCTAGGAACCCTAGGGACACATGTCATGATGCAATGGGTTAAATATGGTTGTGGGCTAGCCTACGATCCCATTCAACCCATAGCATCAATTACCATATGTCCCTAGGGGTCTTAGGACCTATAAGGACACATATAATAATGCAATGGGTCCAATGGGGTTATGGGCTTGCCTACAACCCCATTGCACCCATAGCATCAATTACACTATGTCCCTAGGGTTCTTAGGACCCCTAGGGACACATGTCATGATTCACTAGGTCAAATGGAGTCGTGAGCTAGCCTACAACCCCATTTGACAAATAACATCAATTACCCTATGTCCCTAGGAGTCCTATCACCTCTAGGGACACATGTCACAATGTAATGGGTTGAATGGGGTTGTGGGCTAGCCTACAACCCCATTCAACCAATTGTATCAATTACCCTATGTCCCTAGGGGTCCTAGAATCCCTAGGGACACATGTGATGATGTAGTGGGTTGAATGGAGTTGTTGGCTGGCCTACGACCTCCTTTGACCTATAGGATTGATTACCCTATGTCCCTAGACTAGGGGCACATGCCACAATGCAATGAGTCCAATGTAGTTTTGGGCTATCCTCCGATCCCATTGGACCCATTGTATTGATTATTCTATGTCCCTGGGGGTCCTAGGACCCCTAAGGACACATGTCATAATGCAATGGGTCAAATGGGGATGTGGGTTGGCCTATGACCCCATTCAACCCATAACATCAATTACCCTATGTCCCTAGGGGTCCTAGGAACTATAGGGAGACATGCCACAATGCAATGGGTTTAATGGGGTCGTCGACTAGCCTATGACCCCATTCAACCTATAGCATCAATTGCATAGGACCCCTAGGGACATAGGGTAATTCATCATATTTTAAATTAATAAATGATATAATATTATCTGATCATTTCTAATACTATGTAATAATATATGTTATAGTAATATATATGTAATATAATAATAATAATATAAATTAATATTTATAATATTATAGATAATATATAATACTATATAATAATATATATAGTAGTATGATACTAATATACTATCTAATCATATTTAATATCATATATAATATTATAACAATAAAATTTTCTATATAATATAGAGTAAAAAAAAAAAATAATAGTATTCAAATATATAATATGTTTGCTAAATTTTTTTTTATTAAATGTACAATTATTTCCCACCTTCTAAATTTTTGATTTTTTTTGGCACCACATTTTTGGTACCTGATTCAAAATCGGGTACCCAATTAGGCTTGGTATTTACCAAACCTTTTTGGTCAACTCAAGAAACATGTTTGAGATATGTTTTTGTGACATTTAGATTTTGAGTAGCCATCTGACAATATTTTCTTCATCCAAATTCAATGAAATAAAAAGGGTTTTTTGATGACACTCAAGATTACATCAATATAATTGTTGTCAAATTATGAGTTCAAAAAATATTTATTAGATAATTTTTAATGAAGATGTCTATAAACTATTGATTGACATATTGATTGAAAAATAAATATAACTTTTAAATGGTATAACATTTTTTAAATCCAAAATTTGCATTAAATTCTATGCTTCACTTAGTATAAGAAAAAAAAGGAAAAATTAATTTTGTATAGTTTTCAATTAGTTAAGGTGGTCAGACATGGGAGTTTTTTAATTTTGAAAAAGTAATAGTAGAAAATTCATATTTAATTATTTATTTGGAATAAAAATACCCAAAAATATTTCTCACATTTAGGAATGAATCTACTTTTTATATCTATAATTATATTAAAAAATATTATCATTTGATTTTGATTAAGGTGATTAGACATGCACCTATTTTTATTTTTGCCTTAAAATTTTTGTGGTACTACATTAAAATCCAAAATTCTGACAAATCAAATATTTTTTTCCTCTAGATAAGAGCTAGTAATTTAGAAACTACATTCAATTTCTTAAAGATTCTTTTCTTAAAACTTTTTGATATAAATCCAATAACTACTTTAAAATTATGTGTCAAGTTAACATAAACCTAATTTCTTGGTTTTTCACTGCCACTTAAGGCCATAGTTTGGTCGACCATGATACTGCACATACCTAGAGGTAGTGTGTTCAATTTTCAAATAGTAAAGATAGAGTAAAGTGACTTGTCAAGAAATTTTCTATACAACTTACGACATCAGAGACTTGATTCAAGAGCTAGGAAAGAAGCCAAATAGCTAAGTAGATAGATAAGAAAAAACAAGTGAACAACTTTCCTAATCAAAGAGTGTAGTCAAGAGATCAAGGAAACCATTTCAGCCAAAAAGAAGGTCCTACTATGTTGTCAAAGACTAAGAAGGTGGAAAAGGCCAAGAGAGATAGGACCAAAGATCCATCTTAGGCAAGTTCAATCACTAGAGACTTGATGTTTTGACTTTGTTGACAAAGTTTGACAATGGTTGATAGCATAGAAAGTTTGATGTTCAAAAGAGAGATGTCACACATGGAGTAGTATTAAAACAATCAATCAAGGGATAAAAAAACCTTGAATGAGACAAGCATATGTGAGGTCTCAAGAGAAATCCCTAGAACTATAACCATGTGTATGTTAAAAAGATTTCCATAGGTTTAGCATAAATCAAAGACATGTCAAGCACATTCTACCTAAAGTACACAACTCATTACTCAATACGTTTGACCACAACTTGATTCTCCCTTACCTCACACAATGTGGTTGCCCACAATAGATATTGTCTTTGTCATATATGGGTTATCCACATCTAAAGGAATACATATGGTGATTCAAATCTTGGTGTGATCCAAGTAGTCCACTAGGATCAATCCTTGCACCAAGATATTGAGTGACAAAATAGGGTGGCCTCTAAATCCTAGAGTGTCTAGTAAGGGTCCCATTCACAACACCCTCTTAGACATAATATCATGAAAACTTATCATATGATAAGTAATGGACCTTGTAGCCACAAGAGTACCTTAGGCATTCCCACCTAGTATTTTCCTCATTGTCATAATCCCACAAGTACTTCCACTAGATGAAGACAAGTGTTACAAACCTTATCGAGACAATATAACACCTTTTTAGTTGAAGTATTGGACATCCTTTACTACCAAAGTACTATGCTAGTCTTCATTAAATATCAATCCAAGAGAGTGAACTTGAGATGATAGCTGCAAAGTATATGCTCTAGCCTTTACTAACAGTCACTACTACCTTGAATAAAATAACCATTGAGGAAATCTATTTTATCAAAAGGAAATAAAACTAACTTATGACTGGAAGGAAACTTAGATAACTACTTAAGCATACATCTATGCACCTACTACTACAGGAATAGTAACTGGTTCTCTATTTCCAGTGGCTGCAAGAACAATAGTTCTAAACTTAACTTAGAAAACTAAGTCTAAATCCTAATTGCTAAAGTAAACTCCACCTTTTGTGTGGGCCCCAATAGAAGAGTGAAGAAAAGATTAACTCAGTAAACTTATGTATTCATTCAATAGACAACATTACACTTGCTTGAAAAACAATAGAATATAATTGATAACTCTTGTCTAACTCTATTTGTTCATTCACTACTTGACCTTTTAGCTACAAACAAGGTCTTATTTAAAAGATAGGAAAATAATAGATTCCTACAATCATGACTTACTCATAAAGGATAGTTTGTTACAACTCAATATTCATGAAAACATGAAACATGATAAGAAAAATTGGGTATCTCCTTAAGTTCTGATAAATGCAGAGTGTAGTGGATGCTAGATCTACTCTGCTACATGACTTAAATGATTCCAAGACTTTAGGTATCATGCAAAAATTTCTCATTAAAAATGCATGTTGACTAATTGATCGCCATGTTGACTTGTTCTCTCATACAATTGCCTCATCAGGCCCCTTATTACTCTGTTGGAATAGGTCCCCTTTTTATGCCACTGAACAGGTCCCTTATTATTTTGTTGAATAGTTTCTAGCTATAATGGTGCCACAATACACCTCCTTTAACACTTGCAATTCTACAATGCTAGACCTTTGCTTGAGCTATTTTAAACAATTTTGACTTAGCTTGGATACCTATGATCATCATTCAATGCACACAAGACTTGCTACAAACATTTATTTATATTTACTAATTTATAAAGAAAAAGAATTAGTATTCAATTAATAGTCTTTGCAATCTCTTTGGTTGCAGGAAGATCTACCCATGCCAAACATTCATGAAGAAATATTTTCATCAATAGAATAAACCTTTTAAGACATAATTTTGATTATCACTTTTATGCCATATGTTCATAACTTATACATCAAAAAGTACAAAATATTATACTTAAACGATGACAAAGTTCAACATGTTATAAACAAATGTTTATAAAAAGGATAAAAAAGACATCTATTTCTTCATATCATCACCCCCAAGGCTTTGGCCTTTCTCAAGGGGTTTGTAATTATAGTGGGTCAGATTAGCTAGATTTTTCTTGTTCCCACTTTGGTTCATTCCTATTGGCATCTTTCCACCAATAACAAGCCCTCTAAATGTAAAATCTCATTAGCAGATTAACAAAATATATCCACACTAGGGAGGTCAAGATTTATGATTCACCTAAAAGGAGAAGAGCATACTCTCCTACTCCCTAATGTTTCCCCCAAATATAGCGAGAAAAGTTAATTAAAACCACTAAAGAGTGAAATATCACACACATTTTCTTGATTCAATGAAGGGTCAAGATTTATGATTCACCAATAAGGTGAAGAGCATACTCTCCTACCAACAAAGAACCCTTACTAATGGATTTTATGTGCTTGAGAAATGAAAAATCTAGTGTATGGGAGCATACTAAAATGAAATTAAGAAACACTAAAAGTTCTATTTTTTGTTTTTTAGCTTGAATAACCCTACAGTAAATGTTAGTAGCCCTTTTTTTATTTATTAATGTCCCTAAGGAAAGCATGCAAGAAAGTCCCTACAAAACCACAAGGTTAGGGTGTAAGAACTAAGTAGTAATTGCAACACAAATTGGTTAGTTGCCTCAAAAATCCAAGTCATCTTCCAATGAAGTGTATGCAAATGAAGTGCAAGCTAATCATAAATGATATTTTTTACTTTTTGCTTTTGACCTAGTCAACAAGATCTACTTTCTTTGCTATAATTTCAACTCCAAAATAGAAATACAAAGGAGAGACCCTTGCTAAAAATAAGAGAGATTTCTAAAAATGTAAGAATTTTAGCAATATATCTTAGTTTGTGCCCTAGAGGCCATTTTTTTCAAAATAGAATATTTTTTTCAAAATAGACTATTTTTTTCAAATCAAGTTATTGAGACCTCATATGAACTCTAAATTCAAAACACAAAAGAACCAATTCTCTATATATCCATATTATTCAGAGACCTTTCTAAAAATGTAAAGTTTTCTACAAAATTCGCTATTTTGCAACTATAAATTATTTTCTATATTAAAAAAAACACACATTAGAACTGATGCAAATCAACTCAAATAAAAATGTAAATTAGAAGACATCTTGGATGCATCTCCAACCTATACAAAAATTTATATATGAACTCAAAGAAGTTTAGAATATAGATCAAATCTTTAAAAAAACTAGGGTTTTGGCCTTCAAACCAATATACACAAGGGTTAGACTTAAAAACCAAAGTAAGGAGTCTGCAAATCCATTAATTAGATCCAATAAGTAACTGTAAAGAAAATAAAAATGAGAAATGACACTAAAATAGATTAAAGCCCCATAGTGGGCGCCAAAAATGTGTGTACAAAACGTGTCACACTTTTATAAACCATTATTCTTAAGAATGCTTATGAAAGAGGGAATCTCAAAAGGGGACTTATAACTCTCTATCTATGGTGTACAAAGGTGCAAGATAATAGTATGATGTCTCTCAAATGAACCAAGATATGCAACCCTTGTAAGGTGCACTATAGAAGAAGTGATTCAAAGATGAAAGCAAGAGTGCTAGCATCCAAGAATCACAATGCAAGTGAAATGCAATGCAAACTATACTAACATGAAATGAAAGATGCCAGATAAGCTAATCAAATATGAAGAGTTATAAGCCTTTCTACTTAAGCTATGTGAGCTAAAACATGAACATAAAGAAAGACTAAGATAAATTGCCACAATGCAAGTAGAATGAGATTTAAGCTAAAATGCAAAAATGAAAGAATGCTACAAGTCTTCAAAGATCCAGAAGAACCTAGAAACCATGTAGCATAATGTTAGCACATGAGTCTAAGACTAAAAGAATGAGGAGAGAGACCTCCTTTTAAAGATAAATGGATAGTATGAATTAAGAGAGAAAATAGGCATAATCAAGGGAGGAGAATGCATCTTGAGTGATCCATGTGCACAAGCATCTCCACCAATCATAATCAACAGTTGAATTTTGAGAGGAAAAGCAATGTGTGGAGAATTAAAGTTATTTGAAAAGTAGAAGATTCCTCTCACATATAACATTGTGTATTCATGTGTATACAAAAATGTATTTTCCTATTATTTTTAAAATAGGAATAATGTTTTATATGTTCACACTTAAGATAAAAAGAAAGTAGGACATTTTATTTAATTAAAAGAGAGCATGTTCTTTCAATTAAATAAAAGACTTAGGATAAAGTGGTCAAACCATAGATTATAATCAAATAAATAATTTTTTGAGAATTTGATCAATGATAAGAAAGCAATAAATTAAGCAAAAATTAGAAAGGGGGCTCATAGTCTAGATGACCATTTTTGGGTGATTACAAGGACAAGCCCCAAGTTTAAAAACATAAATACATAAGATAAAATAATACTTATGACCTTAGACATAGGTCCACATGCTAACCAATGATCCATATCCAATACCACATAAGATAACTCCCACAGATTGAAGATCACAAAATTAATCTCTAACATCTGCCTTGTTGGTCCTCAAAATAGTTGGTTGAAACTCTACATGTCTTGCCTACTTCATGTTGGGAAATGAACATGATTTTGATCAACAAAGAAGGTCAAAACACAAAATTAATCAAACTCTACACTTCAGGCTCTTCTAGACCTAGGTGGTCATAGCTTCTATCTCAACTCTTCTAGAGGAGAAAAATTGCCAATATAGACTTGAAATTTATACTCGAGTGGGAAATCACTTTATCAAGGAGAAATAAAATGTAAAACTAAATTCCTTGAATATTTTGGGAATTATTTTGAAATTATTTTAAATAATGATTAGAAATGAAGATGAAAATGGATGAATGATATGTAGATGATTAAGGTAAATAACCACACTAGCATGTCATTGTAAAGTTATATGAAATAATGAAAACCAACCCCTAGGTCAAATTGAGAAAATGAAGTCAATACTGCAAGAACTTATTATCAAACTCTTATGGAGAGGGTTGGCCACACCATCAACTATTACACAGAGAGCTTAGTACATAAAACCCTAGTCTAAATGAATTTAACCCTAACTAAAGGAGACCAATTAAATAGATACCATAATGCACTATGAAAATATTTGATAATCAAGAGTGTTCATGAAGTTTAATCTATCATCCAAGAGGACAATATAACATGCAAGTTTTGATAAAAACCAATTTCCCAATTTTAGATAGGAAATTGTATCATTCTATTGATTCAAAAAAGAATTACAATTGAGTTGTGTTTAAGTTGAATTACCTAATCAAACTCCAATAATCATCCAACCATTTCCTTAGAAAAATATATTGCCTATATGTATGTAAATTATTGCGGTATCCTTTATAAATAATGAAATGGTGCATATAAGCTTTAGATCATTGTAACATTTCGTAACCTATAACTAAATACAACTAAACACATATTTATTACAATGGAAGGATTAATAATTAATCCCAAAATTTGATATTATTTTGAATGAAAAATCACACCCTTTGGTTTTGGACATTACAATTAGCTCACCATTGCCTCCATTGATCTTTCATCTCTTTCAAAGAATACTTTTACTTGATTAATAAGTCCTGCATAAGAAATAAATTTATAAGGAATCTTATAATATAAATCAAATCAATACCTTACCATTTATATCATGAATGATTTGAAGCCTTATACCTACACACAAATATTAGGTCAAAATATTTCATATTAAAGTATTTAAAAACAACCCTAATGTTTACAAATTTATGGTTGGAATATTTTTAAGTGAGAACATTAAAATCAACAATATAACTCTTAATCATATGAAATATTTTATCAAGACCCCTTAATAAAAAAAATTCAATTCAAAAGAACTTATAAGGCTTCGTCATGAAAATTAGTTGAAGATAGTAGATGGAAAGAGAATACCTTTCAAAATATAATGTGATTCTTACAATAATGACACTTGATTTATTTCTATTGCAAAAATGATTTAAGAAAATAAATTGGCGATTAGTTTATGAGAATAATTAAAAGAATATAGTTACATTATTTCCATAATCTATACTATAAATAAATATATTTGAAAATGATAAATAATATAAAATTAATGCCACTTACCATTTTCGTAATGCAAGGGAAGCTAAAAAAAATACTTCTACAATAGTGCAATATTTGGCATTTTTGTCAAGACTGTTACCTATGCTCCCCAATTTTGTGAATTAGGGTTTGCCTCAAAAAGTATATTAGAACTCATACTTGAAAAATATTCAATCATAAAATTATAATTATTTTCATAAGGGATATAAAATATTAGAACTCTAATAATTTCCACTCTAAATACTTAGGGTAAAATATAAGTAATTAAATATTATTATCAAATGCATCATTTGTATTTTTTCTTAAAATATAAAATTTAAGAAACATATATTTCCCTTTTGGAACATTAAAAATCATTTTAATTAACAAAGTAGATATAAGGTTAAAAGATAATTTAATAAATAAAACTTGGTACTTTCAGAAGATTCGCCACTAAGAAGCTAGGGTTTGTATGGCTTATGTCTAAGCCCTTGTTAGTTTGTTGCCTAACATACCACATTTACTACAAGAATAAATTTTCATTTATAATGGGCCCAACCTTCTCTAGCTCATTAGTTGATGCTATAGTTGGAGTTGCTACTATGGGAGAGAATGGTGTTGCCAAACAAATGTCCATGAAAGTTCATTCCCAAGGTGTTCTATGAGGTAGTTCCTCTCTTGATATTATTTTGAATGTCAAGGATTTTGATAGTGCATGTAACTGGTTAGATCAAAAAACCCTTATTGGGTATTTTGTGGGTCACACTCCTTCTGAAAGTATGTTTCAAGATTGGGTTTCCAAGGTTGGTACACCTTGCTGTTTCTGCCTTGAAGGTGTGGAAAGCCTTACCAAAGGCTTTTTCCTTTTTTTCTTTGGTACTTCAGGCCAAGCTAAACATGTGTTTGTTTGAGGTCCTTAGATTGTTAGGTCCTCACTCTTGGTTTTTTAATGTTGGTCACATGATTTTGTTGTTTCTGATGATAGGAAGCTTAAGGTTCCTATTTGGGTGGAGTTCCTTGGCTTGCCTATCCCATGCTGGTCCTTTTTGTTAGTCATTGAACAAATTGTTGACAAGGTTGTATGCCTTGAACTTAACAAGTCTCTCAATGCTTGACCCTAGCATAGGGTTTGTGTTAAGGTCAACCTCTCTTAGGACCTTAAGGATTCCATGGATATCTAGATTGGTCGTACCACCTTCACTCAAAAGGTGCTTTACCTTAACCTTTCAATTACTTGTTATCAATGCCAATCTGTTAAGCACAAGATTAGGGACTACCCTTTGTTGGACCACAACTGCCCACCCATCTTGGAAGCCAAGTCAACTATGGTCACTAAAAAAGATGAATGGACAATGATGGTGAAAAAGGAAAGGCCTTGGCTGTAGCTAAGATGAACCCTTTGTCTATGGATACAGGTTGACCTATCTCAAGCCTAGTTCAATTAGAGCCTTAAGCTCCTCTGCTTCCTTCATCTCCTATTTCAATCCTTGTTGTGTAGGGGATAGTGGGAGGTCACACTTCTAAGCCTTGGCCCTCATAGATTTGAGTGTTACAAATAGCATTGATGATCTTACAACAAAATCTTCATAGGTCTCATAGCCCAGATGACTGCGATCAGTATTTTGATAATAGGGAGAAAATTCAAATAGTCATTTCTATTGATGACTCTCTATTTGATGCTCCAACATATTTTCATAATAGCTTCTCCTTTGTTGGAGATGAGGATGACATGCAAGCTGGTTTACAATGAACTATCTCTCATGGAATGTGCAGGGGTTGATAGACCTCCCTAGAAAATATTTTGTTCATGATGCCAAGTGCAAGTTTGGTAATATTGATGTTCTTTGTCTTCAAGAGGTTAAAGTTACTAGGTTTCTACTCACTTTAGCTTGTAATTTTATATGGCCAGATAGTGTAGTATTTTCTTCCCAACATGAGGTTGGCCAAGGTGGAGTTGTTACTCTTCTCTCTCCTCATTTAATTTCTTCTATTATTTTGCATGGTTCTGACCCACTGTATAGGGTGGTTTGGATTTTTTTGTCTTTTCACAATCATTATTTTCATATTGTTAATGTCTATGCTCCTAATGATGTTGTGGAGTGATCACACCTATGGCATTGGTTGGTAGATAATTTGCTACTTGAGACTTGGGTCTTTTTTGGGGATTTCAACATGGTAGAGTTGGACACTAACAAGGAGACACTTCTACCTTTTAGATGGGTAGCTAGCAAATGTGAGGCCTAGTTTTACATGCAAAAAAAGCTAGGTCTTTTTTTATCCCAATGCTAGCTTCTACCTTCGAGATGGGGTTTGGCATACATAGTCTAATTTTTGAGCTGATTTAGATAGAGTTTTAAAGAGACTTGGTAGGGCTATGATTTCTACAAAATCCTTTGTCTCTTTTTCCCATAGGTATGCTCTACTTGTCACCCCTTTTCTAGGTGTGATGTTTTCAGATTAGTCCCCTATTATTTTTTCTATCACTTGGCAAACAACTTAGCTTCATCCTTGTAAAATCCAATTTTACCTTAGCACCTCATTGTTATCCCATCCTCCCACTATTTCTCACATTCTTTGAGTGTAGAATCTTGAGCCTCAACCCCACACCCATGTTAGGTAGATTCAATGGTGGAATGACACTATTCTTCATACTGTGAGGTCTCTTCACATTTATGGTAGATAGTTTTCCAAGTACCATAGAAGATCTCATGTAGCCACTACCAAATATTTGTGTAAGGCTTCAAAATCTCTTGCCATGAATCCATTTGATATGGATCTCTAGATTAGGCTTATTAATCTTTTGCACTAGAAGAAAGTTGTAGACAACTATGCTACTAGATGAGCTCAGATCAAGGCCTATCTCCATTGGTTGGAGGTTGGTGATTAGGCTTCCAAGGAATTTTTTAATGTTGTGTGGGCTCACCATTCTATAGTTGGCATCAAGTACATCCGCGAAGACCATTAGGTCTTTACTAGTCTGCCAAATATTCTTTAGGTTTTTGTGCACCATTATGAGTAGGTTTTCATGGCTTAAAGGCCTTCTCCTATGTGTCACCAAGCTCTTCAAGAATTCCTTGTAGTTACTCCAACTAGCTTGCTCTTGAGCAATATGCCTTTTGTGAGAAAAAATTAATGCTTGCAAACTTGAAGGAAGCTATCATTTTCATGGTTTCTAACAAGACCCCTAGTTATGATTGATTTCCTAGTGAATTCTACAAAATCCTGTGGATGATATTGGTCCTAATTTGCTTTAGGTTTATTATGAAGCATACAATTATATTTCCATAGGCAACATCAATAAGGGAAATATTAAATTCATATCTAAAGTTGGTGATCCTGAGGAAATTTTCAATTGGAGACCCATCACCTTGTTTAATGTCTCCTACAAGATCATTGCCAATGCCCTATCTCTTAAAATTTGGCATTTACTTCTTTGAATTTTTTAGCTTGAACAAACTAGTTTTATCAAATCTTGCTATACTTCAGACAACATTATTATTGTTTGGGAAGGCATGGAATGGGCTAGGAAATATAAGTAGTAGGCCTTATTTCTCAACATCAACTTTGACAAAGCCTATGACCAAATTGACTGGCCCTTTATTCTAGCTATGCTACAAGCTCTAGGGTTTGGACCAATTTTTCTTTAGTCTATGCAAATTCTTTCTGGGAATGCCTCTACTTGCAACACCATTAATGGGAGTAAATCTAAAGCTTTTGGGATTTATAGATCTATCCATCAACATTTCTCTCTTGTATCTTCACTCTATGTGTTGGTGGCTGAAGGCTTTGGCTATCTTCTTGCCATCACCATTTCTTAGGGTATGGTTCATGGTATTTCTCTTCTAGATTCCTCTACATAGCTTATGAATGGCCATTTTTCTGATGCCTCCTTCCTTACTTTAATTGAAGAGGAAGACAATATAGCCAACACCTTGTAGTGCCTGGATATTTTTTGCCTTACTTCTGGCTCTTCTATTCAATGACATGAAACCCATTTATTAGAAGTCCTTCTTGCTAGGCCCATAGTAGCTTCAGTAATATGGGTGGAAATGAGTTCACTATGGGAAAATCTTTAAATTCTCAGACATTCCTTTTGCTTTTCAAGCCTCCCTTGTAGAGTTGTGGAATATAGTCCTTGCTAGGATTGAGAAGAAGCTGGAATATTGGATCATTAAACCACTTTCCCTTGTAGGAAAGTTTCAAATTTGTGTTAAGTGCTCTCTTCCACCTATGTGTACTATTCTTTCTGTTGGACTCCTTGCAAAGCTTCTTATCTCAAGCTAGAGCATCTCCTCTAGGGCTTTTATGCCATGCATCATGGCTTTCACATAGTTTCCTAGGATTATTGATGTTTTCCCAAAGCCTCAAGGGTTCTTGGGTTGCTCTCCATTCAAAAATAAGGGATTTCCCTTTGTGCCAAGTGGGTCATTTAGGCTCTCATTGGAGATGAGGCCTAGAAAATTTTATTAAGACACTACATTTCTTTAGGCTTTCTAGTTAACCAACCTACCTAGAAGGGGATTGATATTTAGAGCCTTCTTGTGACTCCTAAAACCTATTTATATTTAGGGTACTTTTATTGTGAAGAGCATTTGATAAGCCTAGGAAGCCCTTAAACTATGGGTTTGCTAGGTTGGTAATGGGTTCAGAGATGGGCTCTTAGTAATTCAACAAAACCTTTGGTAGTCTCCTTTGTTTGCCACTCAAGGTGTTCATTTAGCTAAGATTTAGGGAGCCAATGCTTTGCATTTATTCTACACAAGTATTAAAACTCCCAAGGACTTATTTTCTAGAGTTGCTATGAGCCTTCACTCTTGGGAGGATTTGTAGGTTCAGTTCAAGATCATCTGTGTAGATAGGTAGACAGTTGATCTTCTAGTTTCTGCAATGTCTCCCAATCTATTATACAAGCTTGGTATTTACTCATCTCACCCTTGGTGGAAATATTGGAAGTGGTATCATATCACTCCTATCGTTAACTACAAGCCCAAGCTAGGGTATCAGTGGTTGGTGTCTCATCTTTCGAGGGTTAATACCCTCAGTCAATGTTGGCATTTGCATTTTTCTCATAAGACTAGGAGTTTTAGATTTATTAATGTTTGGAATGCCATTATGAAGCCAAATATTTCTCACTTTGCCTAGTATCTCCTCTTCTAGGGCTTGGGTTTGGACCCTCAACTCTATCATTTGGGAGTTCTGGATCCTAGTTGCCCCTTTTATGGTTAGCCCAAAAGCTTCTTGCACATTTTTTGGTTCTACATGAATGGCCAGAGATATTGGATTTGAATTTTTTTAATTTTTTAAGCCTTTCCATCTAAAGGAGTTCACCTCGCATATGGTGGTGCTAGGAGATCTTCTTAGACTTCCTTTTAGATTATATGCCCAGATTTGGCATGCTTTTAGATTGGATTTTTTTTTTTACTATTTGGAAGGACCAAAAATTTATTTTATTCTCTCACAACTTTCTTGATATTAATGTTTCTCTGTACTCTAAAAAATGTATTTGTAATAATTTCATGATGTAAATTCAAGTATAGACTAACAAAGTTGCACTGGAGAAGGCTCACCTATAGGAGCTACTTGATCATTAGGGAAATGTAGCATGTATAGTTGCCTATGTGCCTCCCAATTCTATTTTTAATGACCACACTCATTCTTGTGGCCACCAGTGAGGCTAGAGAAAATTTACACATTTCTCACACACTCCCTAATTGAAGCCATATCCCCACTCTCCTATTTGTGGTTTTGATGGTCATTGCCACTCAGCCTCACCTCCACAAAGGTTGTGCTCGAGCTGGTCCCCAATGGCTCCTCCTACTATCTGTATTATGGGTTGGTCATTTGTGCAATATGATACCAAGTGGATATTCCCTTGGTTGGACTTAGCTATCTCCTTGTCCAGGCTTGACAGAGATAGAGATGATGTTGTTGCTATTGTGGCTAATAATTGGGCTCCCTCTAAGCCAACCACTAACCCCAAGGACTTCTAAGGTTCTGATGATAAAGATCCTCCTTTAGTTGGCACTTCTCTTGCTACCTAAGGCTTTATTCTTTTCTTTAAATAGGCTTTTTTGATAAATAGCTCTGTTAATTTAGCCTTGTGCCATTTGAACTTGTGGGGTGATCTTGTATCCTACAACCCCTTTTTTGTAAATATGTATCTTTAAATTATTAAATAATGGAAAAGGTCTATTCATCCAAAAAAAAACTTCATAAACACTTTACCTTTACCTTTACTTTACCTCTTCCCATTTTGAGATGGCTCAAATACTTACCTCCCAATTTTACAATTTCAAGATGTAGAAGGAACTTACTTTGCAATTTTGCATATTTAGGGACCTTCCAATATTAGCCTCCCAATTTCACAATTTTGGAGGGCTCAAAATTTTCCATTTTTGATATTGTGTTTATGAAATCCCCAAACAATTCTCCCCCAAAAGTTTTGAATTTAGGGTTAAGTTTTGAAAATAGTGTACAAGCTACTTTGAATTGCTATGACATCATCTCAATGAGCACGTATCTCTTGAAAGAGATAAAATTATCAAGCATCAAGCTTTGAGCATTGTATTTTCTTGAGAAATATTGGAAAATAGATCTACATATAATGGGAATTTTATTTCTTCATTCTGATGTAGATAGTTTCTCTGTTTGGATGTTTGAAACTGTAGAGATCAAAACTACTGGTAATAGATCAATGTTCTTATCCTATCATTGTCATAAATGTTAAAGACATGATCCTTACATCAATATCTTGAAATAGTTGAAAGCCTCAATTTTTTTGATTTATATATGGTCACCATAAGAAGCGCGATGTATGGACCCAGAGATTTGAAGGTCCTCCTTTTGCTAATGTGTAATAATCTATAACCATCATGAGATCCAGAAAAAAAATTCTCACCTTTTTAAAATATGTTCATAGAGTCTGGTGATCATCTGTGCTCTTAGTAATGAGTAGGAGGGTGCCTTAAAATAGTGGTATGATATAATCTATCATCAAGAACCCATTTTTATTTGGTGCTCAAAATGTAGTCTCGATCAAGCCATTGGATACAATAGTCATTGTCACATTTGGAAGATGATGCATGTGTGATTTGAAGATAAATAGACTAACTTATCATTCCAAGTGAGCCTCATTCAAGATGCTTGTTATGAAACTATAAAATAGAGAATTGATTAAATGTGCAATACACACATTGTTTACTACGAAAAACATTAATTAAAATAAATTTTTAATTGAATATGAACTTTGATACTTTTGAGTAAGCAATGTATAAATTATTGTCCTTTGTATTAATATTCAGATTTTTACATGAATTCATTCTTTCCCTTTTGTAAAATAAAACTCTAAGATAGACTAATGTAACTTTAATCAAATACAACATTCTAATTAATGTTTCTTTTATTTGGGAAAATAAGATCATATTATAACAATTGATCTACAAGATATAATAGAATTCAATTTTAAATGAGGAATAATGACATCAAACTTAAAAATTATAGTGAAATATTTAAAATGTAAAGAATTTAGGGTTTGAGAGAGTGTATCTGAGTTGATTCTTTACAAGGGAAGCACTCCATGATGCATACATCAAAAATTGAATTTTTAGAGTTGATTTTGTGAGAGCTTACTTGTATACGATCAAATGGAAAATATTTGCTTCTATAATTTCATAGGGAGTAATATGTTTTTGCACAAAATTATTGTCCCAACAATGGTTCTTTTTGGGGATGTATTATTTTTCCAATAGTGGCTCCTTCTGCTCTTTTTGGGATGTATGCTCCTTATTCACATAGTGAGATCCTAGTTACCTCTAGAATAGTGGACCAAGAATTGATACCTAATTTGACACAAAATAAAATAGGGAGGCCCTAGATCCCCCAAAAGGAAATACCTAATTTTTCCTCTATCAAAATTTTTATTTTGATAATGTAAAAGAAAAAATCTAAAAATATTATTGCTAGTATCTATCACTTCATTTATTAAATAATTTCTAGGGTTTAAACTCTTTTACGAAGTAAAAGGCATATATTCATGATTAGAAAATAATTTATTCCAAAATTTTAACTTCTTATAATAAACCAACAAATCATTAATTTGAATGTTCCCAAGGATTTTTTTTTATAAATTATTATCAATGTTATTAAGAATTTTCATTTCTATGTTTTGAAATCTTGGGAACCAATATTTCTTTTCAACATTAGTCTAACATAATATTTTCTTTTTCTTTTCACATAGTAAATATGAGAAAATATTAAGGTTGAAACTATCAAAAATATTTTTAAAAGGATTCTCAAGAATACTCACGTAATATTGATGATCATAATACTTACCTAGATCTAAAATGTCATTCATTGAAACCATAATGTAGCTTTTTGTACCTTCTAGTTGATCAAGTATATCATAATGAACACTTTTATTGGATGAACTCCCTTGAGAAACCTTTTATGATTTATCAACAGGTTCATCATTCACTAAGAGTTCTTCATATAGATGTGTACTTATTTCAGTCTCATACTTTAGACGATCCTCTATTTTGCAGAATGGACTAAGGAACATCTCTTGGCATCCAATATTTGATCATTATCTATAGGGCTTGCAAGAATTCCATAATTATAACTAAATGTTTCATCTTCTAAAATCTTATTTTCTATTTTATCAAATATTTTGAATATACATTGTTCCATTGGTATGGTGATTTGAGAAAAAATAATTATCATTTTTCTAATTTTCTTAGTCTAATAAATTATAAATTCCATCATCATCAAGAAAGTCTCTTTCTTCATTTATGCATTCTATGTAATAAATTTCTATACTGGCTTCACCGTGAATAGATTCTTGTTCAATTTGATTGAAACTTTCTTCATCAAAATTGCTATCTATCACAATTTCTTCACATAAATATATCTTATCATTTCCCTCTTCTAGATGCAACCTAGATACTTCATGAATGTGCACTAGCATGTGACCTTAATTATTTTGATACATCGAGATTTTTTTGTATCATGTCTCTATCCATAATTTTGATATTCAATGTCTAATATATCTAAAATTTCCTTTGAAGTGAGAAAATTTTCTTCACCAATATCTATTTCGACATCAATCTTGTCTAAGACGAAATCATCTTCAATTTGTTCAAGACTATATAAATCTTTTCTTATCTGAATTTCTTTCATCACATTCTTTATCTTCTTCCACTATTGCATCCAACAAAATCATCAAATCAAGATCACCCAAGATTTTAAATTTTTTAATTCTATTTGAAAATTTACTGAGAAAAGGCTTCATATCTAGAGGTATGTCATGATAGAAAGTCTCCATCCTCATTAATAATTGAGATGTAGATTCATCTATGTTCCTTTCCAAATTGAACAATACATCCAAGGGGATGTATTTCTTCCATAATTTATTATTGATCCTCTTTTTTAAATAGAATACTTTCTATATCATCATTATCATCAGAAAAAAATATGAATAAACTATCTCACAATTTTTTTCCAAGATGAGATAACTCTTGTAGGAAGCACTTCATACTATTGTCTTGCACTACTCCATAATGGTCTAACAAATAATTTCATGAACTAATCTTCTTCACATATTTCATATTCATCTATGAATATTAAAAATACATCCAAACATTCAAATGCAGACTCACCATAGACACCATTATATTTAGGTAGAAACTTTGAAAGTCCTGGAAATAATCTATTAGGATTGTAATCAAACCTAATTAGATCCAATGTCTTGATGTCATTAGGAATAAATAACTTTTTTAGAATGGTTGATCCATCCTAGAAAATAAAGATTTTATCCTTTTAGAAAGGAAAACCTATCATCTCATACCTAGTCTCCTCCCTTAGTAGAGTTACTTTCCCACTAAATTGAGTCATCACCTCTTTTAAGGAAATTATTGTTAGATCTTATGGGTTCTCCCTCCATTGTAATTTATTCTCTTCTCTTAATCTATGAAATAGAAGCTTTGGGTAACTACACAATTTGAATTGTGAGAAACTATCCCCAAAAGAGTCATCATTCTATTGGCTGAAAACCTACAAACCTTGCCTACTTGATGCTATAAAATTGACACAATTTTGGTCAAGAAAGAAGGTCAAAACATAATTACTCAATCTCCATTCTTCAGGCTCTACTAGACCTAGGTGGTTCTACCTTCTATCTCAAAACTTATAGAGGAGAAAAATAGCCAATGTAGACTTGAAATTGACACTCTTCAGTGGAAAAGATCTTTCTCAATAAGAAATCAAATGTAAAATTGAATGCCTTGAATGTTTTGGGCATTCTTTTGAAATTCTTTTAAATAATGATTAGAAATAAATATAAAAATGAATGAATGATATGCAAACGATTAAGGTAAATAACCACACTATCATGCAACTACAAATTTAAATGAATCAATGAAGATCAGTCCCTAGGTCCAATTGGGAAAATGGAGTCAACACTACAAGAATTTATCTTCAAACTCTTATAAAGATGGTTGGCCACTCCATCCACTATTGGATGAAGAACTTAGTACATGAAACCCTGGTTTAAATGAATTTGACTACAACAAAAGGAGATCGATTAGATAGATACCATAATGCACTATAAAAATCTTATTAAAAATAGTATTCACAAAGTTTAATCTATCTAGCACTATTTCTAGATCAAAGAGGACAATATAGCATGTGAGTTTTGATAAAACCCAATTTCCTAATTTTAGATAGGAAATCATATCAATTTATTGATTCAAAAATGAATTAAAATTGAGCTGTGTTCAAGTTTCATTTCCTAATAAAACTACAATAATGATCCAACCAATGTCTTAGATAAATATCTTGATATAATTTTTCTATTCACTATATGTATGAAAATGATCCTAGTATCCTTTATAAATAATAAAAGGATGTGTACAAGATTCATATCATTGTGACCCTTTGTAACCTATAACTAAATACAACTGAATACATCTTTATTGCAATGAAAGGATTAATAATTTATCCAAGCATTCAATACTATTTTGAATGAACGATTACACCCTTTGGTTTTGGATAAAATAATTAAATCTTTAATGTCTCCTTTGATCTAAAACTACCCTAATGTTTATAAATTTAAGGTTGGAATATTTTTAAGTGAGAATATTATAATCAACAATATAAGTCTCAATCATATGAAATATTTTATCAAGGCCCCTTAATAAAACAAAGCAAAGTTCAATTGAAAAGAACTTATAAGGCTTCATCATGAAAATAATTTAAAGATAGTGAATGGCTAGAGAATATTTTTCAAAATATTATGTAATGGATGTGAACTTTTGCAGCAATCTTTGATGCAAAATTTTTCTAGCAATCTAGTGATCTCTAGTGAATGATCTAAGGAGGAAATTTGATAGGTGGATGTATCTTGTAGTTGCAATGTGATAGGTGTGAATGCTTCACTCTTTCTTTTATCTCACCTAACATGATTGTTTTCCTTCTTCTTCCCTATGTCGCTTGACAGAAGTTGTACCCCCATTCTTCCTACAACTAATGCAGAACTAGAATCACTCTTAATGCCTCTAGCTCTAACACTAATAAACTTGCTAAAATGAATTCATTTTTTGATAAACCTAAGTATTTCTCTAAGGTGGTGGCTACTTTGGGCTCCACCATTGATGCAAAGGGAAAGTTTTGTGTGACCACCTTTTATGGTGCCTCTATCACTAGTAAGAACTATGTCACTACTTTGTACCCCTTTTCCATTGCTTCTAATTCTAAAATTCTTGAGGAAATTTTGAAGGAGAAGAATAGGTTAAAAAATACTCCTATTTTCCTCTCTATGATTTAAATCAACAAATGTCCTCCTAGGAAATTCTTAGATGATTGGTTTCACAACTTTTGGAACTTGAAGCTTAACTTTCATATTTATTTCTGTAGACAAATTCAAAAAGGTTTTTTTTTTTTAAATTTTATTTTCTAATAATGAAGCTCTAGTAGAGGATATTAATAAAAAATATTGGACTATTTGTTTGACCTCCTTTTGTGCCCTTACTTTGTCCCCTGAGGCTGTTCATGAGGAAGTTCTTGCCCTCTCAGCTCCCCATTGGGTTCTAGTAAAACATGTTCCTCCATTTCTAAGGAGATTCCTTAGTTACTTGAACCTCTGGATAAGCTCATTCATATGGATGACACTATTAGACTTGTGCCTCACATGGATGCTAGGGTTCTTATATCCTTGAACTCGGGTAAGAAAATCTTGCCTGAATTAGGCATTGGTCTCCTAGAAAATAGTTACATGTTTCCTATTGAAATCCTTGGAGGCTTAAATTCCTACTTCCTTTGTCATAAGGAAGGGAGTCTAAGGAAATATTTCCCTATCCTTAAAAAAAAAACTATCATTGGGAAGCCTACTTCTCCTCCTATCCCTACCCCTAAGTTTATCCATTCTTTAGATTCTTCTTGAAAGAACTCTCTAGTTGAGGGTCCCTCTAGCCCCTTTCTCTACATGAATTTCAATTCTCTTTCCTCCCCTTCTCCTTTGATTCCCATTATTTCTTGGCCATACCCAATTCCTTTGTCAGTCTAACCCTTGAAGAGGGCTTTTAGAATGTCACTAAAAAGTGTAGGAGATAAGGTATGAAGCCTAACAAGATTTCAATGGTTTCTCGCCACTCGGCCCAACTTTTGACCCCATGCAATCCTAGCTCTACCACTTCATAGGATCTCCTTCTCATTTCCTCTCCTTTTTGATGAAGGGTGCTCCCCTTAATACCATAAAATCATAATAGAAATAAAGAAAAAATAGCAAATGAGAGAGAAAAATATGGACTTCTTATTTGTGTTAAAAATGTGGTATTACAGAATTCACAAGTACAATATGCTAACCCACATGGGTACCTTCATTACAATAATCTACAAGACAAGCTACAAACTATCACCAAGAGCTATCAAAGAAAATGTTTCAACCTTTCTTAAATAAGAAATTTAATGTCACTTAGGAAGGTTCTAAACAATGAAACTTAATACCTAGGGCCAACACACCCTAACAATACATATAGAGTTGGCTAAATAGATCTTTGACAATTATTTTAGATATTTTGGGTAGCCCAACTTTGAAAGGCCATAACTCACAAACTGTTGCTCTGATTAGGTATTAAAACCACTTTTTAGAAATGTAAATTCTTGATCTACAGGCTCAAAACTATGCTAGTGCCTTTCATGAAGTTTTTGGACCTCATCTAGGCACTCTAAGGCCTCCAACAGTGAGCCTAAATATTTTTCTAAAAAAGTTTCCATCAAAAATCCCCAATAACTTCTTCAATACTTATGCTTAAGTAGTGAGATATTTGTGGTAGGCTTACAACTCTAAACTGAACCTTCATGTAGAAAATGAGAACATTCCAAGCTCACATGAAAACCTTACTAAAAATAGAAAGTTCTCATAAGTAGTAACCACCTTGTCTACTAGTCCTTATTGAAATAGAAAAGACTGAAATAAAAAAAATTATTTGTTTTGGGTGATGCAAGACTACTCTTACACCTAGGATGCTCCTACATTAGACACCTGGGGTAATTTGAGAAGTGACCCCATCACATCTCAGGTGTTTAGAGGAAATCCAAGATGGTTAACCTCCTCCTTTGATAGCCATGATGAATTCTCAACTAGCCTTCCTTTCCATTTGACTAGATATTCTTTATAAGTTTTTTTCTTGGTGCTTTTTCCAACATGACTGTCTAGTATCTCCTTAATCTCCTTTGTAGGCAAACTAGTTGTTGGAATACTCCACTACCACTAGTAAATTTGGACTCAATTTTTGACAAATTTTGGTCAAAATTTTGACCTAGGTTGGTTGAAATTTCAACCAAGTAGTTCATAGTAATTTTCCTCGTCAAAATTTTGACCAACCTGTAGGTTGGTTGAAATTTTGACTAATACATTCATAAAATTTTTTTAATTTTTGCTAGCTCTAATTTGTCATTGTTGGTCAAAATTTCCACCAATGTTTGGTCAATTTTTTTAAAGAATTGGTTGAAATTTCAACCAATCTCTTGGTAGAAAACTATCAAGAATTGATCAAAATTTCCACCAATTTTTGGTTGAATTTTTTTTAATAATTGGTGGAAATTTTGACCTGGTAGAAAACTATCAAGAATTGGTCGAATTTTCCACCAAAATTTCCACCAACGTGTGGTCAAATTTTTTTTTATGCTATATCAAGCAATTTTTTCTTATCCAAGCCATTTAATTTGCAACCTTTTAAAACTCTGCAAAGATAAAGTTGGAGCAATACATTTCTTCTTCTCAAAGGTCTCATCTAATTGTAAAGCATCTATAATGGACAATTTACAATTAGAGGACACCTTTGAGAAAAAAAATTCTACTACTCCAACTTTATCTTTATAGAGTTTTAAAAGGTTGCAAATTAAATGGCTTGGATAAGAAACAATTTCTTGATACAACATGAAACAAATGGACATTTATGCATAGGGCACCATCAATTATGTGAGTGATGTAGATGTAGCCAATTTTTTGGGGTCAAAGCCACCAATTAATATAAGGTTTCTAATCTCCATGAGGTCAACATTGTGGTTGTAAGGGCTATGGAGAGGGCACTTCTTCATTGTCTGCTTCATCACTAATTAACTTGCACCACAGACCGATCAATCAAAATGCTTTTAATGTCATGCATCTCATACTAGTCCCATATTAGGGTATAACCACACCTGAATTATAAAAAGTATATTCAAATTTTATTTTAACATGTTACCAAGCACTAACAATTATGTCATGATGCTCATAAGTCTACCCAACTCATTCATAGTGAGTGTTGCTATTTTTGATGTATCTAAGATGTAGATTGTCATTTTTAATATCAATTTTATAAAGACTATATTTCAACTTCAGTTCATATGTATTGTGGCTTTATTGATAATGTTATTCTACGAAACCAAATAAAGGGATTTGGTATACAACATCTCGAGCTAGACTACTTAGTTTTAAAGAACCTTGCATGTTCTTCATCTTGGGTTCATTGATACATGCATAATCTAGGTGATGTGTATGTGTGCATGTATATGTATAGTATACCCATTGGCATACATGTACATATTTATGTATTATAAGAATTAACCTTACATCTACCTCAACCATAAGAATGAGAAAAAATCCTAAACATATTGTAGCAACCTCAATCAAACTATGTCCTCATGACTAAGAGAATTTAAATACATCTCATCTACAACTAGTGCATGCTATTTTATTTGATATGATACTTTCATCTTCCAAAGTAGTTTTTTCTTTTTTTCCATATAATTTTGATTTACATATTGGAGATGTCATGATCATTTACTTCTTGAGGAAGAGCTAACCTAAGACTTAACAAAATATTAAGTATGGTAGAAATCCTATATTGGCTACATATATGTTTAATTTTTATTATTATTTTTCTCTTTTAGGCTATTATAGCATCACAGAGATGTGGTTGAACCAAAGAAAAAGAAATAGAGAAAATAAAGGGACTTTTAGGTTAGTTAAAGATGAATGAATTTGTGTACATTATGTCAAACTCATGAAAACAAGTTTGCAAAATATGAATTATTATTCTTATGAAGAGGTTCATTGAGGTATTCATAGATGATGGACAAATCAAAGATGTACAAATTCCTAGGCCTTGCATGAACAATTTCATCATGAGTGGACTTTCTCAAATCTTTTGTATCAACAAAGATTTGTCCCTTACAATTTATTAACAAATAAACAAAATGCTTAAATAGCCAATCAACCAACCTTCTAGATAAGAGTTGATTTCTTTGGTTTTCATGTGTACTTCTAGCCTATCATTTATAACCAGTCTTCTTCGATTTCCTTCCAAGTAAGTAAAATATTTAATATTAGGAGCTTTAGTGGTGGAGTTGGAGGTTCCTTTGGATCCAACCTTTGCACTACTCTTCTTGACCTCTTTGTACCCTTCCCATTTGGTTGATTTGTCAATGGCGATGTCTCCAGTTTCATGTTCCTACTAACATAGATAAACATCAAATGAAACTTGATAAGATGGAGTCTATGTTCTCATCCAAGCTATGCATGTAAATGATCAAAAGAACTTATATTGCATATAGATTTCTCATTTATTAGAAAATATCATTTTGTATATTGTGATTATAATAATAGAGGACCCCATTCTAGTTTTATAAACTTGCATTTAAATAAGCTAGAGCATAAATCAAACCCTCCCAAACTTTAGGTAACATTAAATTTCTATCAAGTGGTCTTCTCATAAAATATGTATTTATGTTGAAATAATGCCACTTCAAAAAACTAATTTAAGTCAAACATGTTTGAGATATGTCTCATGATATGTTTTAAATTTTTTGGCCTAATTGATATTGACATGTCTTTGAAATTAGTAATGCAAATAATGCATCAATAATTGTATTAATGTGGATTGCCTCATAATTAATAATAGACCTAATTCTCATTTACATCAAACAAGTGAAAGAGAGTCTTATTGCTGAAAATTAGTTCACAGCCTTCATCATTCTACATCCTTCATTTCTATCAAGGAAATATATTAAATTACTTACCTCAAATGAATAGATTTATACTTCAAGCATTGAATGGTATGATGAAATAACAAGGTCACTAGGAGATAGGGAGACTTGGAGGTCTCTGATACTAGTACTGGTACTAGTATGCCAATTTTTCAAAAATAGGAGACGAGGGTACCTGGAGACAACAATTTTTGTTTTAATAGTTTAAAGAGTAATAGTAATTACAAAATACTAATATTGTAAAACTAAAAGAGTAAAGTAAATAATGATAGTAATGTCACATTAAAATAGAGTCAAATATTTCAAAACTCACATAATCACATTATTGTATCTCATAGACATACTTTTTTCCAAATATTGCATATGATCATCACCATTTCAGATTGGTAATCACTGAGATTATCATTACATATTCAAATTTTAAATTCAAAAAAGTATACTTTGATGCTAAATTTCCAATATGCAAAATAAAATTAACAAACTTAGTAAAGTAAACAAAAATTAGAATCTATTTAGTACTAGTATGTTGATGATACTATCATCTACTCCACAAGGTTATGATCATCCATCTCAAGGTCTTTAGTTATCATGCTTTCCAATAAATCATTTAAATTGTCATTGGTATTAATTTTTGCATTAAAAACATTAAAATGAGGGCTAAAATACATAAATAATTTAATATTATATTTTACATTTTTTATTATCAAGAGACTTTGGGGAGATTTCACTTTTTCAATTAGGAGACTAGGAGATTTCAAGAGACTTCATCTCCAACCTTTTTTGAGGTTCTAGAGATGCAAAAAATCTTTGAGACATGTCTCCATCTCTAAGACATGTCTTTTAGTGGGAAGACAGGTCTCGCCATAACCATGTGAAATAATAATAAGCACATCATCTTTAGGATATGACCAAAGAATTCCTTTCCATTCTAAACAAACACTGTCAAAGCTTGTCGTTAATACAAATTGGCTGTAAGTTTAAATTATACACAACTATTTAAAAATGAAAATAATGAAAATAAGGGTAGTGGAAGTAGTGGAGAATCCAAGTGGCTATAGGTTGAAATGGTAGGGAAAATAGTTATAGACTTATGAGACAATAGAATAAACAAAGCTATAGGAAAGATATTGGTAGAAAGAAGATGCCAATAGAAAGTTGAGCTCATAGTCTCCAAAAATGGGTTCCAATAGCATGTTGCTTCAAGTTGACAAAGAATTCAATTGTGGGTAGCAATATGTAGAATTTACAAGAAGTGAGAATGCAAAAACTAAGAGATGAAAAGAAATGATTATGATGGTTTCAAATAATAGAAGGGGATCATTTATAGAGGACAAAATATATCATAATTAGAAGGTGGTATACATAGAAGCCACTTAAAAGAGCAAAGCACCATTGGAGCCAACTTTTCAAATGTTATTATATAGTTAGGACTTTCAAGTTCAAACCACTACAACACCACTAACAACTCATTCCAACCACAAATACATTGTCTTCTAGAACACTAATGTAAATTAGTAGCTTAGCTAGGTTAGCCTTGTAGAATTTAGAAGAATTAACAAAAATAATGTTTGGACTACTTGGCATCTATATTATTGGGATAAAGGTTGAAGAAATGGCTAAAATGAAACCTAAAAATGCTAAGGGAATACACACTAAAATGAGTGCATCTCACATATTGGAAAATGCAAAGTAAGCAATTTCTAGCTCCACACAAATGTATCCAAGAACTACTATGAAAAAACACTTAATAGCTTGTTAGTGCTTTCTTTCCAACCTTCTATAAGAAAGCATACTATGTTCCAATACTATAATATCTAAAAAACTAAAACTATGACCTACAATCTATTGTTGTAGATTGGACATTTTAGGAATTATCCAAAATTTTAATTTGGAATTTCATAGTCCAAAGAAGAAATTGAAGATTGAGAATTGGAATTTCATGTTTCCTTTCAAAAGAAATTGTTTTACAGGAGAGCTTCAAACAAAGATTTGTACAAAATCTTATAGTGGTGAGCTTTGGAATCAAACCTAGAATTTTTTTTGTTCCAATCACATACAATAGGTTCTTTCAAAACTAAAAAATCCATTGACATCAACTTACATATCATTCATGTAGATATATAAAATATTATTTTCATATAAGAGTTAATATGAAACTTGAAACATAAGGACAGTGCCATTCATTTGATTATTATTATTATTTTGATTAACTGGTAAGAGTTAATGTTTGAGAGAGCTCAAACACTTCTACAACTAGAAGTAACACATCTTGCAATAAACACAATAAGAAAACAATCTTAATATCAAAATGGCAAGAAACAAAACAACATTAAAACAAAGCTACAAGATAACAAAGAACTTGCAGCTAGATGAGATGAAGAGCACACAAAAGGAAACCTATTGAGGGGAAGGCATGGATTTTAGAACCACTATTATCTCCTATTCCTCTTTAATAAGCTAAAGATGGTTTGCAACAAGAAACTCTGCCATCTCATCAATCACAATGATATGTTTCTTCTTTGGCTTCATGTTCTCTTACCAAGGCTATATTCCCTAGGATTTATCTTCCTTTTCACTCCCATCTAAATACTCATAGCATAGTCATTTATGGCAGTTTTGCTCATATTAATCGCTAATCACCTTCTTAAGATCATCCCTAATGGTTAGCAACCTACTTACAAGATATTTAATCTTATCTTCATTAATTATTTTCCCTGCCAATAGATTCGACATTTATAGAGTAGAAAAACCTAAAACAACCAATTCATTATTCTTAAGGTGCAAAAGAGTCCCTTGGATGCTTTATTATGAAGTTAATATTCTGTGTGTCATATTCCATTGTATCTGTAAAGGAAAGCACATCAAGAAAATAGTAAACTCTTGATTGCAAGACATATTTGTGTGCAAAACCATCACAAAATTAACAAAAAAAAAAAATCTGGGATACTAATATCCCAAAATGCTAAAGTAGATGTCCATATAGGGGGCAAGTATTAAAGATTCAAGCTTCTAGACATATTTTAACAAATGGTTGTAATATAATGCTTAAGTGTGTCTATGTTCCAAATAATAGATATGAAATATAAAAGCTTAGGTAGGGAATGATATATTATTTATTTTGCATACCTAGATTCAGTTTTCTACACTAAACTAACAAGCTAGTTATTGAGCATTTAGTACCTTAAAAATGAGATCATCTATTTATAGAGTGCCACATCAAATTGAGTTTTTCTATTTGAAAAATAATACAAAGCATATTCCAAATTTTGAAAACTAGTATTCTTTCAAACAAAGAGAACAAATTTCCACAATGCATGATAATCACCATTAAGTGTTTCTAGATTTGATTGTGTTGTAAATTTGTACACCAACATTTTGAATTGCACTCTATGACCCATCATCTAGATGCACATAAGAGAGCACCTTGTGCTCTCTTATGCACATCTAGATGATGAGAAGGTGCTCTCTTATGTGCATCTAGATAATGAGAAGGTGCTCTCTTATGCACATCTAGATGATGGGTCATAGAGTGTAATTTGACAAATTGATGTAAAGCTCTCTCTTATGCACATCCTAATTATGGGTCATAGAGTGTAATTCAAGATGTTGCTATAAATCTCTCTTATATGCATCTGGATGATGGGTCATAGAGAGTGATTCAAGACGTTGGTGTAAAAATTTACAACACAATCAAATCAAAAAACACTTAATGGTGACTGTAATTTTTTTATAAAATGGCCACATAAAAGTTGAATTTTGCTACTTGCAAAATGATATAAAGCATATTCTACATTTTGAAAGCCATAAGTCTCATAAACACTTTTGTCTTCCTCGAGGAAGATGTAAACATGAAGAGGGTCAGTGCTTTGGAATCTAGATGCTCCAAAGATTACTTAAACCACCAAAGATGTCCTTCATACCCAAAAAACTACTTTGATCACTAGGAAAAATCTCCTCTTGAGCCCCCATACCAAATGTAAAGACATTAGGTCTTGAAAAAATGTAATTGTTCTCAGTTATAGATGGAACAACTTTGGTTATTTGATAGTTCCATGATTTTATTTGTTTTTCCTAGCAAAAAATTTAAGTGTCAAAGTAAAAAATTTCCTTACAATAGCACAAAAATCAGCATTCAAGACTCTGAAACAAATTAAGCCACCATGATGTGAATGCAATTTCATTAGATTATAGCTAACTGGACTAAACAATCTCTGAGAAGGCCCAGTATACTACTAAACCTAAACAATTTTTTTAGTTGAGTTCATTAAGAAGGAAAAAGAACCTAGTAATTGGTTTAGTAAAACATGAAAAGAGATGGAAAAAACATTGCATGGGACTGTATTCTGAAAATGCATACTTACAACAATGAAGATTTCACAAAAGAAATCCTATAAGCACCAGAAAAAAGGAAAAGAAAAAAGGGTGACATGAATAGATCAGATTTCCCACTTTGTGGTATCTTTGTTGTGTTGTTATTTGTTTGTATGTAGATGGATGATTATATTTCTATTTTTATATAAATTTATAAATTATATTAGCATTCTTGTTCCTATCAATCAATATTGCACTCTGCGCCCTTTATTAGATCTACTGCCTAAA
Source organism: Cupressus sempervirens (assembly GCA_028749045.1). Taxonomy (NCBI): domain Eukaryota; kingdom Viridiplantae; phylum Streptophyta; class Pinopsida; order Cupressales; family Cupressaceae; genus Cupressus; species Cupressus sempervirens. The sequence goes on along the minus strand of CM053793.1, from coordinate 440,939,458 downwards.
ATTGTAGTAATGTTCTCATTGTTGACTATTGTTCTCTAATTCCTATGTGAGAGATTTGACACATTTTCACATACCACAATAAAGTCCTTGTGTCAATCTAGCATTACTATAGGATAAAATCCTTCCATAGTAGCATATAATTGGAGGCACCTTAAAGAAGCCACTTCCTATTTTTCATGCATATGATCTTTCCAATTTGTTTGAAAAATTTGAGTGGGTTGCTCACTTTGGAATTCATATGGCTGCATAAAAATTTAGGATTGCTTGATTGTCCAAGCTAATTTTCTCTCTTACCTTTTCTTGGTATAGCCACATTTTTTTATTTTGAAAGACTTCTTTGATAAGTAAATCCTAATACAATCCAAAGACTCATCTCCTCTTTTTCTAGTCATTAGATCAATTTAGTATCTTTATTTTTAAAAACAATTTAGTGTCTCAATTTATTAAATGGTGTTTTGAAGTCAACCATAGAAGAGGATTATGGTCTTATTATTACAAAGTAAAATTGTTGTCATATTAAGATTGTGATTTACCAAATCTATCTAGTGAAAACCACATGAAGTCATTTTTATCATTTCATAGAATCCTTGGCAATGAACTATCAAAGAAAAATATTAACTATAGAAAGCATTTTATGTCTGAGCAACATAACAACTCCTATTACTATTTATCTAATGTGATACTTCCAAAGTTTGTAGGAATATTTGATCTTAAGGAAAATTGTTAATAAGAATGTCTTCATGGGAAGAATCTAAGAAATACCTTTTCACAACTCTTGGACACTGATCCTTTCCTGTCTCCGGAGCAGCTTTACAAGCTTTCTTTTGTCTTCATTTTTTCATTAGTTGATCAAATCTTGTTTCCTTCTATTTATGTTCTAACACTAATTCTTCCTGATGTTTTAAAATAGATCCATGATTTTCCTTTCCATTTAGTTGCTTGCACTTTTGCAATCTTCCTCCTACATCTGTAGCATCTACTATATATTTTCCATGACCTCTTCTACTTTTTGGTTCAAATCCATTTTATTTTAACTTCTTTCCAAAATTTTCTCAAGGAAGTGGAGTTCCCTAATTTTTCTTCACATTCTTATCATTAGAAGCTTCATTGCATGGAGACACTTCACCATTCATAGGAGCTTCACACTAGTGTTCCTATCCTTCAAAATTTCCTAGTTATGTGATGTGGTTGATACATCACCATTAGTGTGATTCTTGAAAGTTAAAATATTAGAAGATATTTTTAGTTCACTCTTAAACATTCTTCAATTGCACTCAAGTACATATTAGGGCCACTTTGCTTATGCTTGTTATTTGTAGGGTCAAATTCTAATTAATACATTACAATCACAACCTAGCATGTGCCTCAAACTTTAAACCACAAAGTAGAACATGAAGAACATCCATGCAATTCAACCAACCTCATATATTTTGAATTTTAACTAAGGATTCACAACTATATACCTTAAACAAAATTAACCCTTATGGATTAAAGACTTGCAAGGGACTACAAAGTCCATTGACAGGATTGAAAATAGGGAAAATAAATGAATTTTTCAATCCATTACCTCTTGGAGTATACCATTTATTTACACTACTAACTTCCATGCTTCTTGACCCACAAGAGAGCTCTACATTAGAGATACAAGTTTCTTAAAAAATTGCATCGAATTCAAGGAATGGACTATCGACTAAATCTACACATCACTAAAAGTAAAAGCATAAAAACATTCCTCAGTAATTTCAATTTTGAGTTTACAGTTCAAAATTGATCATTGAAAAATTAGCCTACAAATTAGAATGAAAAAGCTCTATTGCTTATTATTGTCCAAAAGAAAAAATAAGACACATCTTTTCACCTACTTAACTCAATCCTAGACTTTCCAGCTAAAGTTGCAGTGATATTACATAAATGCCCATGTCTAACAACTAAATTCTTGGGTTTTCTCTATAAAGTGATCATATAAAGTGATTAAATTATGACTCAAACACTCCTAGTCAATATGAGTAACTTGAGAATAGTAGTCATGTAAGATTAGATTAGGTGCATATCTATTCAAACTATATCAAGAAAGAAAGATGCACACTTGGGAGGAAAAATGGCACATTTGGAATTAGAAAAAAAAGTAATAAACAACCTCTTGGATATTGCTAGACAAAATTGAGAAAAAAATCCAAGTGGTTTTAATTGATCATTCAGTTCAATAAAATAAGCAATTTGCACCCATAATTCAATGCAACATCAAACCAACCAAATAACTTACATCTACCTTTCAATGCAATTGCTAGTAAACCAAATGAGAAACATTCACTATTCAATGAAACTAGAGTAACCCACATCATCTCCCATGGTTGAATGTAAATCGACAGGAGTAAAACAAAATGATGAGAAAATTTAACTAATGACAAAAAGATAAGGGAAGAACTTTGGATTGAATTTAGCATTGACCTACTTCTAGAGAAGTCAAACTTTACTCATTAACTCACTTCCATCTTTAGGAGCTCTATTTCTTCTCATTTGTATTCTTCTCTACCTTGAACCTATGGCATACTACCTAAATTCAAGCCAAACCTTTTCTACATTCTAAAACATCTGGAAAATACAACTCATTGGGAGATGTCATAATAGGCAATTTCCTAATACACTCTCATGATATCCCATCCTCAATGACCAGTGAATTTGTAGAATGGGGCAAGTACCTATAGTCCATTATCAAGAAATCAATGAAATTTCTATTTGAAAGTATAAATTCTTGTCTACAATTAAAATTACAAATGCAAACACCATATTTATCTCACGACCATTATAATGTTTGGCTTTTGTGGCATTATCCTTTATCATTTACAAAGTTGTCATAAATAGTAATTTTTTTCAATCACCTGAAACAAAGATGAGCATCATGATTATAGAAAAGAAGCCCCACCAAAATTGCTACCTAATGCATGAAAGAAGCCCCAACAAAACTACTTGCATGAATGAAGCCCTAGTAAAACTACCTGCATGAATGAAGCCCTAGTGCAATTTTCAACATAAGGTCATTTTTTTATAATTTCATAATGTGATTTTTAAGTTGGTCAAAATTTTGGTCAACTTGGGAAGACTTAAGATGGTTAAAATTTTGACGAAATTGGGCAATTAATTTTTATTTTTGACCAACATGGGAATGAAAACAAAAAAATAAAAATTCATAGCTTTGGTCAAAAATTTTGGTAGAAAAACAAGTGCAAATGTACTAGTGTGCACTTCTGCAACTTCATCTTCATCACCTCCTTCATAATAATTTGTCAAATATGAAATGTTAAATACTAGTGAAATATTCAATTTAGTAGGTAACCCCACTTCATATGCATTTCTAGAATCATGCCTTTTCATTATCTTGCATAGTCCAAACTTCTTCATCTTCAACTTATTATATGTACCCACTAGAAATTGCTCCTTTCTCAAATGAACCATGACTTCATCTCCAATCTGAAATTCCTTATACCTCCTTTTCACATCTACCTTAGCCTTATACTTTGTATTCATCATTATGATGTGCTTCCTCACCTCCTCATGATGTTCTTCAAATGTTCAACAAAATCTTTTACTTCAGCACTACTTATCTTGCCTTTATCCAATTGCCTCAACTTAAAAGCATTTTTGGGACTACTCCCATATACAATATAGAATGGTAATTTACCAGTTATCCTATTGATAGAGTTATTATATGCAAATTATACATATGGAAAAATCATATCCCATCCTTTTAGTTTATCTCCAACCAAGCATCTCAACAAGTTTCCCAAATTGCAATTCATAGCTTATGTCTATCCATTAGTTTGTGGATAATGTGATGAACTAAACTTCAAATCTATCTTCAACTTCTTCCATAATGTACACTAGAAATACCCAAAAAATTTGGTATCTCAATTTGAAACTATACTCTTTGGCAGACCATGTAGTCTCACCACTTCTTTGAAAAACAACTCTGCCACATGAACAACATCATTAGTCTTCTTTGCAAGAAATAAAATATGCCATCTTTGAAAACCTATCAAACACCACAAAAATGAATCATGCCCATGTTGTGTCCTTGATAATCCAAGAACAAAATCTATGCTAACATCCTCCCATGGATTCTTTGGTACATGTAATGGTTGATACAATCCTATATTCTGCTTCACTCCTTTCACCATCTAACATATTTTGCAACTCTATACAAGCTTCTTCACATCTTGTTGTAACTATGGCCAGTAATAATCCTTAGCAACCAAAGCTATGGTTTTATCTCTGCCAAAATTTCTAGCCAACCTTCCACTATGCTTCTCTTTAATGAGATTCTCTCTCATTGAACTTCTAGGAATACACAACTAGCTTCCTTTGAATAACATGCTATCCTAGATCATAAATCCAACCACTTTTTCTTGTCAAGTGTAAAATTTTCTATACAAGCTTTCCATTCTTAACCAAAATTAGGATCATATAGATTCAAAGTATTGAGTTCCTTGAACCCAACCACCTCTATCTACATTTTTTTCAGCAAAAGTTATCTTCTACTAAGAACATCTACAACTCTATTAGACTTCACACTCCTATGTTTCAATACAAATGTATAACTCTAAAAAAACTCAACCCACTTCAAATGCCTTTGGTTTAATTTTCCTTGACTATTCAAATATTGCAAAGCTTGATGATCAATATATTAAAAAAACTCCTTAGGAAGAAGATAGTGTCTCCACATCTCCAATGTTTGAACTATAGCATAAAATTCCTGATCATAAATAGAATATTTTCTTTTTGCATCATTCAATTTCTCACTAAAATAAGCAATAGGTCTATCATTTTTATTGTAGTACCACTAACATCATAGCCTACTTGAAACACCTTGTTAAAATCTGGAAGTGCTAAAATAAGTTGCTTAACAACTTTCCATTTCAATAGATTAAAACTCTTATTTACTACTACAATCCACTTAAATTCTTTTCTATCCTCTCTCATTGTTTTAGTTAGGGGTCCACAAATACTACTAAAACCTCTTATGAGCTTTTTGTAAAACTAGCCAGTCCATGAAAAGATCTTACCTCTATCACACTCCTTGGAGTAGGCCATTCAAGGATAGCCTTCACTTTCTGTGGGTCCATTTTCAAACCTTCTATTGAGACTACAAATCCTAGGTACACCAACTGCTTCTTTACACAACTGTACTTCTTCAAGTTTATCAACAACTTTTCTTCCCTCAACTTATCAATCACCTTGTGAATATGAATCAAATTCTCCTCCAATGTCTTACTAAAGATTGATACATCATCTAGATAAATAATGACAAACTTACCTAGAAACTCCTTTAGTACCTCATTCATGAGCCTCATAAAAGTGCTCAGTGTATTGGTTAGCCAAAAGGCATGACTAACCACTCATACAATCCTTCCCTTATCTTGAAACAAGTCTTCCACTCATCATCTTCTCTTATATGAATCTGATGGTACCCACTCTTCAAATCTATCTTTATGAAATACTCAACCCTATTCAAATAGTCCATAATATCATCCATCCTTTGAAAAGGAAATTTTTATTTGATTATGATCATTTTGATAGCATGAGAATTTGGGCACATCCTACATTCTCCATTCTTCTTTGGTGATAATATAGCTGGTACTGCACATAGACTCAGACTCTCTCAAATCAATTCCTTCTACAACAACTCATGAACTTTCTTATTTAACTCTTCACTTTCTATTGGTGTCATTCTATGTAACACCTTGTTTGGAAAAATGGCTCCTAGAACTAAATTCATCCAGTGATTGATCTTCCTTATTGGGGGCAATCCATTAGGTACATTATCTAATACAATATCATAAAACTCTCCCAACATATCTTCAACTTCTGTAGGCACCTCCTCTACTTCTTCTTTACTATCTTTAGGAATTATAGAAAAACATATATGCTCATGCTTTATACATTTAAGAAACTATTTTCCATCAACAAAACATATTTTGGTAGCACTACATACCTTTTCTTCTTTAACCTTCAATGACTTTAACTTATGTTTCACTCCATCCTTGGTTAGACTACAAGTTTTCTCACCCATCATGTACAACATGCCTATCAAACTACAATGGCCTACCCAACAACATATGACATATGTCCATAGGTATGATATCACATAGTACCTCATCATGGTAGCTTTCAATCTTGAACTTCACTGAGCACTACTCATTGACCATGACCTTGTGGTCATCTTGCATCCAAGCAATATTGTATGGATGCTGGTGTTTCTATCTCTTTAGCTTCAACTTGGTGACCATAATTTTTGATACCAGATTGTCAATACTTCCACCATCAATGATCACATCATAACACTTATCTTCACATCCGTACCTTTTGAGAAACAAGCTCCTTCTTTGATTAGGTTCATTCTTACTATTGGGTAGGAATCTTCTATTAACTAGGACTTCTCCTCTTTTAGCATCTTCAAAATGTGATGATTTGGTATCTTCATCAACATGTGCAACTCTAGCATAGCCTTTTGTTCTTTTATTTATCCTTCTTGGGCATTGGTTACATTCAAATACTCTATGCCCTTCTTCTTTACAGTGAAAAGATTTCCCACAGAAGCCTTCTCCTCTAGATCCTTTTCCTCTTCCTCTTCCTCTTTAATCTCTATTATTCTAATCATGGAAATGATTGGAATTATTTCTCCATTGGTTCTGACTACTACTTATAACCTCATCCTTGTTCTTTTGATCATCATTATGACCACCATAAGATCATTTGCTAGATCTTCCATCGTGACCTCTTCCACTACTCTTGGTGTCAAACTTCTTGTTCAATTTATTCTCAACTCTTAGGGAAAACTAGTATGCCTCCTCAATACTATTTATTCAAGCCAGACTTAGCTCATCTTGAATACTTGGCCTTAACCCATTAAGATAACAGGAAACTTTCTTCTTATCAACTTTTGCATGGCTAGTTCTTATGAGAACTTGGTAGAACTCTTTGACATACTCTTGAACAAATTTTCTTGCTTGCTTGAACCCTTGCATCTTCTTCAACAAATAAAGCTCATAACCTATAGGAATGAATTTTTGCTTCAGTTTATCTATCATCCAATCCCATCTAGTGATTTTTTCCTTTCCCCTTCTATTTTGGTCCAACTGAACCTCCTACCACCACATCTTCACATGTCCCTTCAATTTTTCCTTTGCAAACTTCACCCTATAAGGATCATTAATATCTTCAAACTCAAAGTACTCCTCTAGTTCATTGATCCAATCAATTAGCTCCTTTGGGTTAAGATTTCCTAGAAATGTGGGAGCCTAAAACTTAGGTATTTTCTAATATTGGAGATGGCCCTAAAAATCCTCTCTTCCTATGGGTTTAGAACTACCTCTGCTTCAAAATTTTCTTCTACTTCATCCTCGTCCTTGCTTTCATTTCTTGCAAGAAGATTCATTCCTCTACACATTTGTTCTTCCAATGCTTGCATGTGTCTTTTGAGGGCTCTAAAATGCTTAGGTGTAACACCTATAGCTCTTCTACCATGCTCTCTTTGTGTAGGCATTTTCAAACTTTCACTAAAACCCTAGTGCAAACTACCTCACAATCAGGGATCTATCTACATGCTCAACCCAAACCATGATCCTAGTGCAACCTACCACATAATCAGCGATCCATCCATGCACTCAAGAACTCTAGGCTTTAATACTACTTGATGAAGGGTACTCCCCTTAATACTATAAACTCATAACAAAAAAAAAGAAATGACAACAAATAAAAGAACACAATATGGACTCCTTATTTGTACCACAAACACGGTATTATAGAATTTGCAATTACAATATGCTAACCCACATAAATGCCTTCATTATAATAATCTACATGACAAGCTACAACATATCACCCAAATTTGTCCTAGACAATGTTTGGGCCTTTCTTAAATAGGCAATTTTATGTTGCTCAAGAAAGTTCTAGACAATATAACTTACTACCTAGCACTGATAGACCCTAACAATACATATAGAGTCAGCCAAATACATCTTTGACAATTTTTTTAGATATTTTTGGTAGCCCAACTTTGAAAGGCCATAATTCACAAATCGTTGCTTTGATTGGCTATCATAACCACTTTTAGGAAATGTTAGCTCTTGATTTGTAGGCTTGGAACCACACTAGTGCCCTTTCATTGAGCTTTCAGACCTCATCTGAGCACTTTAAGGCCTCCAATAGTAAGCCTAAATATTTTTCTATAAATTTTTCCATCAAAAATCCATAATAACTTCTGTGATACTTATGCCTGAGAAGTGAGATTTTTATGGTAGTCCTACAACTCTAAAATGAACCATCATCCTATAGAAAATGAGAATATTCTAAGCTCATATGACAAACTTATTGAAAATAGCAAGTTCCCATAAATAGTAACCACCCTATCTACTAGTCCTTATTAAAATAGAAAGGACTAAAATAAGTTTTTTTTTTTTTTGGGTGATGCAAGATTGCTCTTATAGCCAAGATGCTTTTGCATCACTTTGACTACTACCAACTCATCCATTCATTTTGTTAACCTAGAACCTTCCCAAAAATTCATACCCAAGGTGTTTAAGGAGTTAAGTGCAATTTTTTTCTTGAGGTTATCCTAGCTTCTAAGTCCCCTTTGGAGCCCTTGTCCCTCTTAAAAAACTCATGAATGTTGACTCCCAATCCCCACTTAATTCTGATAATAAAGATAAGAGAAAAAATGACCTCCCTACTTCCAAATGGTGTTGGAGGTCTATAGGCTCCAAAAATAGGACTTCTTCTAGTAAAAATAATGGAGAAATTCTCCACACTAATATGTCCCCAATTGGAGGGACTAATAACTAGTGTTCTGCCCTCTCCTAGATTTCCCCATTAATTACATCTTGTAGAATGTTAGGGGGCTTGAATCCCTAGATAGAAAGGGTGTCATTAAGCATTTTCTTGATATCTATAGATCCATAGATTTTCTAATGTTGCAAGAAGTTAAGGCTATTAGTTTTATGCTTGAGTCCAACCGTAATTACCTTTGGAAGGATGTGATCAAGTTTATTATGCTCACCCTATAGGTAGGGGAGGAATTTCCTTACTTGTCAACCCTAAATGGAGAAATTATATTATAGGAAATGGCCTTTCCCCATGTAATAGAGCTATTTGGATCACCATTAATTACAACAATAGTATATTTTACATATGCTCTATCTATGCTTTGAATGATGTTAAGGATATAATGTTCATTTGGGACTGGCTGGCTTGTCTCCCCAACATACGTTGGCTTCTTGGTGGAGACTTCAACATGGTGGAATCCCAAGAAGACAAAGTTAGGCACCTCCCTTTTACTTGGAAACACAAAGAACAACTTTTGATGAGGCCACAATCCAAGAAAAAATTGAACAAAATGGAAAAGGGAGAATATTATTATCAAAGATGATATTCTATTACATTTAGTGCAACAAAAATAGACTCCATGACATGCCCTATGGACTTATAATGTTATTAGATTCTAGAGAAAACATTTCTCATAGTACCTTCTCCCCAACTCCACCATGAACTACCTCTACAATGCCAAAAAGGTCCTTAAGTACACAAAATTAGGTTTAGGTTTAGGAATATGTCATTTGGCATCCAACACCAAAACAAAAGGTTCTAGAAAACTTGTTAGAAGTCGGTGTAAAAGAAGAATCTAGAAATGGTAGTCCAACTTCTGGGAGGCATAACTTTTGATCTGGGACTCTGATTGATGAACCATTTACATTTTTGAAAAGATATCCAAGTGCTCTATAGACTTATCAAAAATATTTTCTTTTCCCCCATTTTTTGGACTTGTATGAGCTCATTTAGTGCCTTAAATTTGACTTTAAAGTGCACTTATGAGGTCCCTAGGCAACTTAAAATTGCAATAACTTTCAAACCGTAAATCCTTTTGACCTAATTATTTTTTTAGAGTGCTTTAAATTACAAATATAATCATCTCTCCAAATTACACCCTCTAATTCATTATAATTATGGCTCATTTACAAAATAACCTATTTTCTACATTGGCACATATCCCAAGGTGCTCAAAAACTCTAACCTTGAAAACCAATAGTGGAATTATGAGAGTTGGCATCTTTATTTGACCTAAATGGGTATCCAAAAATGAAAACACATTAAACAAAAACTAACACTAAGCATATTTTTGGGTGATACAAGATTGCCCTTACACCACTGGATGCTCCTGCATTAGACACCCATGGTAGATTGAAAAGTGAACCTGCCACTTTATAGATGGTAGAGGGAAACCCAAATGGGCAACCTCTATTGCAGATATCAAAATTGAGTCTTCTATTGATTATCCTTTTCACTTCACTAGGTATTCTTCATATTGCCTATTTTTGGTACTCTAACCCACATGACTATCTAGAATTTCTTTAATCTCCTCCTTTGTAGAAGTAGGAATTAGATATGGCTCTAGCGTCAACTCGTTATCTACACCATTATCATGATATTCTATTAAGTCTACAATATTGAAAATAGGAGAAATGTGAATCCCATGTGGTAACTACACCTCATATGCATTCCTTGAATCATGTTTCTTCAAAATTTTATAGAGGCCAAATTTCTTCATCTTTAGCTTTTTGTAGGTACCTACTAGAAATCATTCCTTCCTCAAGTATACCATAACATGATCTCCAACTTGAAACTCCTAATGTCTCCTCTTTTGATCTACCCTAGCCTTATATTGTAGGTTCATCTTGGTAATATGTTCTCACACCTCCTCATGTAGGTTCTTGACATGTTCAACAAAGTCTTCTACCTCAACACTTGTCCTCTCTCCTTGCTCCATCTTCCTTAGCTATGGTGTAGTCCTTGGACTACTCCCATACACAATTTGGAATGGTGATCTACTAGTACTCTTATTTATAGAATTATTGTAGGAAAATTCTACTTGTGATAGAATCAAATCCCATCCCTTGGGTTTATCTCCTACTAAACACCTCAACAAATTGCCTAGACTTCTATTCACTACTTCTATTTGTCCATCAGTCTGCAAATGATGTGCAAAACTACACTTCAATTGTTAATTCAACTTCTTCCACAAAATCCTCTAGAAATACCTAACATATTTAGTATCTCTATCAGAAATAATACTTTTTGGGAGACCGTGTAGCCTCACCACCTCTCTGAAAAACAAATTTACAATATGCATGGCATCATGAGTCTTGTGGCATCATGAGTCTTTGAATGAAATGTACCATCTTGGAGAACCTATCAACCACGAAAAATACGGAGTCATTAGCCCTTTGTGTCCTTAGTAATCCAAGATCAAAATCCATACTTATGTCCTCCCAAGGCTTTAATAGAATAGGCAATGGTTGATAGAGTCCAATATTTTGACTAAATCCTTTGGCTATTTGACATACTTGACAACTCTACACAAACTTCTTCACATCCTATGATAATTGAGGCCAAAAATAATGTTCTCTAATAATGGAAATGGTCTTATCTCAACCAAAGTGTACCTACCATTCCTCCACTATGCTTCATCTTGATCAAGTTCTCCCTCATGGAGCTCCTTGGAATACACAAATTGACTTCCCTTGAACAACATACTATCTTGAATCATGTAATCTAGCTATCTAGTCCTATCTAGAGTAATAGGTTCTTTACAAGCCTTCCAAACCTCTGCAAAGTTAGGATCCTCAGGGTACAAATTCTTGAGTTCATCAAACCCAAACACTTCAACCTAAATTACTTTCAGCAACAACTATCTCCTACTTAATGCATTTGCAACTCTACTCGACCTCCCACTTCTATGTTTTAATACTGTTGGTGTAAATAAGTATTTACTATTTACACATTACTTAAGTTTACTTAGGTTAATGCATTATTTTATTATTTTATTTTGTGAGACACTTAGGAGTTTGTGTACTCATGAGTTGTCATGTTGACAACATAGTTATTCACACTCCTAATTTAACACATGTTGTCTACATCACTAATTTGCATGATACACCATTGTAGGCTTATCCTCACATCATCATACTTACATTTGTGCTTAATGGAGGATAACCCATAACTGGTGAACGTGTGCCTGGTTGTATGACTTATCATGATGCTAACTTCTATGCATTCTAGAAGCTCTCTAGAGGCCTTTATATATAGGCACTCCTAGTGTACTCTTGATATGGCTGATGTGGCATATTGAATGAATCTATTATCATTCTGATCATACTCTCTCTCTTTGGTCTACTGTTGTGCTTGTTTTTGAGTTCCTTGGTCTTGGATGAATTCTACCCTAAGCCAAATTCTTACATGGTATCAAAGCTCTTAGGGAGATTCTCTACACATAGCCATTCAAGACTATTCATGCTTCAACACCTCAACCCAAATTCAAAGAATCTATAGAAATTGGGAGTGTCTAGAGCCAAATGTGACCTTGCCATTTTGTCTGAAGCATCAATTTGGTGAAGATCAATTATAAATTTGCCTGTGTTGGGCGAAAGTTGATCGCGAGGCAATTTTTTTTGCAAATTGAAACTTGGAGGCCTGATTTGCAGTTCAGGTATGGTCATTTAATTGATCTAATTATTTTATTTTTGAATCTAAATTATTTTCATTTGCTGCATTTTTTGAATTTATATTTATGGAAAATTATGGTTTATTTTCCCAATCAGAGGGAGAATTTTTTTGCAGAACTAGGTTATTAGATCTCAGCTTTGCAATTTCATCAGAATATTTGTATTATTCGTAGGGAATATTTCATTTTCTTCCATAGGCATTCACATTTAAATTAGGCTTAGCAGTGCAAAGCCATACCAAAGCATGGGAAACAACATATGGTAGACCTAACCTATGGCTAAGAACATTGAACATCAATGGCCATAATCCAACCAGTGGCTACACTGCATCACCCACAACGACCTCTTTATTTGTTTACCATCCATGGCAGTTAGTTTTTAAATCATAGATATAACACTACTCCAAAAAATGTGTGACTAGTTCCAGAGTTTTGGAGGTCAAATATATATTCCAAAAATGTTAATTCCTTTCCTGATGAACAGTAATATTTAGGCCTGCTTTCATCGCTACTCATCCATGTGGTAGAAAGTAGTTGGCATGTAGCATCTGCAACGAGTCCACATGGACCCACACCCATTCTCTCTATGCTGAACGCATGCCCTCCACATCTACCATGTAGATAGAAGACTCTTGTGACATGCATTTGATCCATGTCATGCCACATGACAAATGATATCTAACCTATCACCAAATTAGCTACTCTATCATTCACCACAAAGGACCATCACCTCCCCTACTAGACAAGCATACCTAGTTAGCAAATTTGACACATCACCTACCACCTTGATAGCCCAGTCAGTGTATATATTTTTGACATGTCACCTATCTATATAGGCCATATGATGCTGACATCATCATAGGCATGGGCTACATCGACGTCATCCATTTCATGAGCTTAAAATTGATGACTTGACTATCATGATAGGCCAAATTAGAACTGCTGCAATGGTCATATGGCTGTCAAATTTAACCCTTTGTTTTGCTGATGCAACCCCTCTAGAGGTTGATTTTTTATTTTGTAGTCCAACTTTGGGAGGCCATATCTCAGTCATCCAAAATCCAAATTAGGTGAAATTTTTTTAAAAATTTGTTAGAATTTCTTAAATTTTTTAGTAGTGTAGCTCCTTTTTGGTTTTGGTGCATGGATTGTTTAGAAATTACATTTTTTGGTGATTGTACCTACATAATCCTATAATTTGCAACTTCAAATGTTTCGTACAGGCACATCTGAAGTCAAAAATAGAATTGTAGCACATTATAAAGTTCTAGATTTATAATTCATCAAGAGGTTGTAATAAGAAAAATCAAAAGTCTATGAAGGCCAAAATTGGCAAGTGGCCCATTGTAATTGCACTAATTATAAAGTGCCAGAAGAATCTATTTTGAGGGGGTTTCTCAGTTTAGTGAAAAGTGGGGGGGGGGGGGGGGAGGGGGGGTGGTTGTGTTCTCTCTTTTCTACACTTTTCTTTCATTTTCTTCATTATGGAAAATTTTATGTTTCCAAAATTAACTCCTCATAACTATGCTACATGGTCCATCAAAATGTGGTATCACTTAATGCATAATGGAGTTTCACAATATGTGGATGTACTCTTCCTAAACTAGTAGGTGATAAGGTATTAGCAAGTGATATTTCAGCTTTGGTAGCAATAGCTAGGAAAGCTCTAGGTGATATATGTTTAGGGGTTAATGATAAGATCATGTATCAAATTAAGAAGTGTTCTACATCCAAGGAAGCTTGGGATACCCTCAAAAACCTATATAGTAAAGTGTCTAAAGAGGATATTTTCAAAATTGAAGATGATCTTGTCTCCTTAGATCCTAAGTCATATGATTCAATACAGGATTTCATCATCAAGATGAATGAACTAAGGACAAAGCTTACTAATTGTGGAAGTTCTATCAAAGATGACAGATTGATCTATCTCATACATAACAAGCTACCATCAGAGTATTCCACATTTGTATCTTCTTTTAATACCTCTAAGACTACCTTAGGGTCTACCTATAAGAAAGTCACTTTTGATGAATATGTTGATCTGTTGGATACTAAAGAAAAGAAGTTGAAATCAATGGGGATTCTCAATTCACCTAAGTCTAAAGAATTGGTGGCCAACAATAAGAGTTCTCAAAATTTAGTTGGACTATCTTCAAATCAAGTAAAGTGTAAGAAAAATAAGTGGAATAACAAATCAAAAGATGTAGAAAAGACAACACCACAATCTAATCAAAAAGGAAAGTCCTTGAATTCCAAAAAGAAGGGGGACAATAATAAGGAGAAAAAGAAGTGTGCCTATTGCAAGAAATTGGGTCATGAAGAACATGAGTGTTATCTTTAAAAGATTGATGAGTTGACCAAAATCATGAAGAAACATAATGTTCCATTGCCTAATGCTTTCAAGGAGAAAGGATCTTCTTTAGATTCCAAGGGAAAAGGGTAAGCACTCATGGAAAATTCAAATTCTTCAAAGGAATGGATCCTTGACTCAGGTGCCTCTTATCACATGGGTTCTTCAAAGGAGGATTTTTCTTCAATGAAGCAACCAAAGATACTACACATCTTTATGGGAGATGATACAAAAATGGAAGTTGAAGGGAAAGGAAATGTGGAAATGAAAGATGGAGAATTTCAAGATGTTCTCTATGTTCCAAACCTAAGTTCTAATCTTCTATCAATCTACCAAATCACTCACCTTGGAGATGAACATAGAGTTGAGTTCCTTCCAAACTTAGTACAAGTGCATAGTCTAAAAGATGATTCCTTTATTCTAGTGGGGAAAGTGAATTATAACAAAAGGTTGTACTCTTTCTCTCATTTTGTGCCCAAGTCTTCTTCAAAGGCCTTCTTATCTCAATAAAATTCAACAATGCAATTATGGCATTAGTGGTTTGGACATCTTTCCTTCCACTACCATCAGCAACTTTGTACAAATAGAATGGTCAAAGGTCTACCTCAAATCAAATTTTCCCATGGTGAATGTTCAATGGATTTAGTGGATATGCATCTAAAAGGGAAGTTACAAAAAGGGAAGTCTTTAAGAGCACCAAATATTCTACAGTTGGTTCACATGGTATTAGTAGAACCTTTTGCAGTCAGCTAGGGTTGCTACATACTTACCTTTGTTGATGACTTTTCAAGATACACTTGTCTCTAATTTCTTCATAACAAGAATGAAGTGTTGGACATGTTTCTAGCCTTCAAAACTCATGTAGGATGAAAATCCAAGAAAGCCATAAAAGTTCTCAGAATGGACAATGGAAGTAGATATGTGAACAACAGACTTATAGACTTTTTCAAACTTGAGGGCATTGATCTTCAAACTCCACTAGCATTCAGTCCACATAAGACAAATGTTGTAACTTTGAGTATCTACACTCTTAAGTCTATTGCAAGTTGCATGATACAGGCCAATTCTCTCGATCCATCACTTGAAGTCAAAGCAATCTCTAGTGCCACTCATATTCTTAATAGGTCTCCTCATCTAGCCTTAGATGGAAAGACTCCTTTTGAGGCATGGTATGGTAAAAAACCAATTGTGACACACTTTAGAGTCTTTAGTTGTCCTACATGTGAAAAGATATCTTCTAGGGGTTGCAAGGCACAGTTACCTTGGCCTTGTACTTTCATTGGTTATGAAGATGGTGTAAAAGCATACAAACTATTGGATCTAGAGACACATCAATTTTTTTGTGAAGGATTTATACTTTGAGGAAAGTTTATCTAGCTTGTCCTTCAATCCTCTCCTCACATCACATAGAGTGGAAACTGATAGTGACACTAGTGATAGTGCTTCAATAGATTTAGACATCTGGGGTTCTATCAATAGTTGCAATGAGAGGTCACTATATTAGTCTAATCCACATGCATATATACCAACAATGATAGGTCCAACACAATAGGTTACATCCAGTCTTCTAGGTCTAGCTTTAGTGACAAATTTGGGGGACATTATTGATGATCTACCTTTTCTTCTTGATGCAACAACACCTTCTTTAGTTGTCATGAGGGCTCCGTTTGACCCTCTTGTTCATTCTCTACATGATCAATCATCATAGGTTGAAGTGATTGTGGATACTTATGAGTAGTAGTTGCAAAAAGGTTCTTCATCAATTTAGTAGATAGATAGTTCATTGAGACAGGTTCTTTAGCCAGTTGAGCAAGTTTTAGAGACATCACTTATCTATAGGATTCTTTCCACACACAACAAAAGCATCTCATTTGTACCCTTGGCATTGTTTCTTCCTAAGGGGAGGAAGACCATTATGTAGTCTTGGATCAACTTCTTCATTGAAGCAGTCACTAGCAGGCATTCTTCTTTTGGGGGGTGGAGCATACCCTGTCTCTCTTCCTCTTCTCATCATTCTCTTATGTATATACTAGATGTATGTTGTAATGGGGGGGTCTTGATTACTCCATCCATCCATACATCATGTGTGTTTTTCATCTCCCTTTTTGGGGGAGGGTTTTTCCCATGAGGTTTTCCCTCTTCCTCCACTTTATGAGAGATTGCATTTGCATTATATAAATAGGTACCTAACATGGCCTAGTAGCCAAGACCCATCTTACATTTCATCCTAGTTTTCATAAGCTTAAGGGCGTCCCCCTAAGTTGTACTTAAGGGTGGGTGTTGGTGTAAATAATTATTTAATATTTACACTTTACTTAATTTTACTTAGGTTAATGCATTATTTTATTATTTTATTTTGTGAGACACTTAGGAGTTTGTGTACTCTCATGAGTTGTCATGTTGACAACATAGTTATTCACACTCCTAATTTAGCACATATTGTCTACACCATTGATTTGTGTGATACGCCATTGTAGGCTTATCCTCACATCATCACACTTACATCCATGCTTAATAGAGGATAATCAATATTTGGTGAACATGTGCCTAGTTGTATGACTTATCATGATGCTAACTTCTATCCATTCTAGAAGCTCTTTAGAGGCCTTTATATACAGGCACTCCTAGTGTACTCTTGATTTGGCTGATATGGCATATTGAATGAATCTATTGTCATTTTGATCATACTCTCTCTTTGGTCTACTATTGTGTTTGTGTTTGAGTTCCTTGGGCTTGGGTGAATTCTGGCCTAAGCCAAATTCTTACAAATACAAATGTATAGCTTTGCATGAACTCTACCTATTTTAAATTTCTCTGATTCAACTTACCTTGGCTATTTAGGTACTACAATTCTTGATGATCAATATACAAAACAAATTCTTTTGACAATAAATAATGCTTCCATTTCTTTACAGCCTGAACTATTACATAGAACTCCCAATCATAAACATAATACTTCATTGCATCATTCAATTTTTCACTAAAATAGGCATTAGATTTACCTTCTTGGCTCAACATAGCCCCAGTAGCACTACCACTAGCATCACAATCCACTTGGAATACTTTTTTGAAATCTAGAAGTGCCAATACAGGTTGCTCTATCACCTTTTTCTTCAGCAATTTAAAACTCCTTGTAGCTCTTGTAGTCCACTTGAACTCTTTTCTATCCACCCTCATTGTTTTAGTTAGGGGTGCACATATACTACTAAAATTCCTAATGAACTTCCTATAAAAACTAGCAAGACCATGGAATGATATTTACCTTAGTGGAAGACTTTGGAGTAGGCCATTCCAAGTGACCTTCACCTTCTTTGGGTCAATTTTGAGACCCTAGCTGATGCAACAAACCCCAAATAGACTAACTCCTTTTTGACAAAGCTACACTTCTTCAAATTAATCAATAATTTCTCTTCCCTCAACCTTTCAAGGACACTACAAATGTGTAATAAATGTTCATCCAAAGACTTACTGAAAATCAAAATATCATCCAGATAGACAATAACAAATTTTTTGAAATTTTTTTTTAGTACCTCATTCATAAGCTGCCTAAAGGTGCTTGGCACATTCGTCAATCCAAAGGGCATAACTAACCACTCATATAGACCCTCCTTGATCTTGAATGTAGTATTCTACTCATCTCCCTCTTGTATCTATATCTAGTGATAACAACTCTTGAGATCTATCTTTGTGAACTACCGAGCTCCACTCAAACAATCCATAAGATCATCCATTCTTGGGAAATGAAACTGATGCTTGATGGTTATTCTATATATGGCCTGAGAGTCTATACAAATTCTCTACTCTCCATCCTTCTTTGGTGCTAGAACTATAGGTACTACATATGGACTTAGGCTCTATTGAATCAAACCTTTCATCAGCAACTCCTGAACTTGCTTGTTTAGCTCCTCAGTCTCACTAGGAGTCATCCTATAAGCAACCTTGTTAGGAAAACTAGCTCTAATGACTAAATCTATTTGATGACTAATATTCCTTACTGGTAGCAACCCTTCTAGAACATTATTAGAGATGACATCTCCATAATCACTTAATAGACCTAAAACTTCAAGTGAAACTTCAATACTACCTTCCTTATCTTTTTCAGGAATTAAAGCATAACACGTATGCTAATGTTTCATGTCATCTAGAAATTTTCTTTCATCAACAAGACATACCCTAGCACTATTATATACCTTTTCACCCTCCTTTCAAGTGCTTCAATTTTTGGTGAACTCCATCCTTTTTCAAAGAGTATGTATTTTTATGACCATCATGTATAGCATGCCTATCAAACTACCACAACCTTCCCAACAATAAATGGTAGAGATCTATTGAAATGATGTCACAAAGAGCCTCATCATCGTAATTCCCAATCTTAAACTTTACTAAACATTTCTCACTAACTAGGATCTTTATTATCAGCCTACATCCAAGCAATCCTATAGGTTTGGGGGTGTTTCTCCCTTTTGAGCTTTAGCTTTGAGACCATATCCTCTAACACCAAGTTGTTGGTGCTTCCACCATCAACAATCACATCACAACATTTACCCTCACATTTGCACTTGGTGTGAAACAAACTCCTCCTTTGTCTAGGTTTAGTCTCACCACTTAGTAAGATCCTTTCATTAACTAGAACCTCTCCTCTTTTTGCATCCTCTAAATGTGATGATTGTGCATCATCATCCACATGAGCAACCCTTGCTTGAGCATTAGCTCTCCTATCTTTCCTTCCTTGGCATTGAGGGCATTAAAAGGCACAATGACCTTCTTCATTACAAATAAAATAGGTTCCATGGAAGCCTCCTCTTCTTGAACCTTGCCCTCATCCTCTACCTCTTCCTCCTTGATCTCCAAAGTTTTGATCATGAGAGTGGTTGAAACCCTTGTTCCTCTAATTTTGGCTAGTACCCACATCTTCATTTTTCTTTTGGTCCTAATTTTGGCCTCCAAATGACCTTCCACCACCCCTTCCTCCTTGAGTTTTCCCTCTTTGCCTTCCATCAATTTTTTTTTTTAGTATCTCCTCAACTTTCAAGGCAAACTAGTATGCCTCTTCAATGCTAGTCATTATAACTAGACTTAGTAACTCCTCTTGAATGCTAGGTCTGAACCCACTAAGGTAATGGGAAACATTCTCCTTGTTTTCTTCTACATGCCCCACCCCAATAAGGACTTGGTAAAAATTCCTCAGTGTATTGCTAAATAGGTTTTCTTTCTTGCTTTAACCCTTGCATCTTTTTGAACAAATCAAGCTTGTAATCAATAGGAATGAATTGCTTCTTTAGTTTGTCCACCATGCAATTCCATCTTGTGATTTCCTCCTTTCCACTTCTTTTTCTTTCCAACTAAATCTCTCACCACCAGATTTTGGCATGGCCTTCCATTTTTTCCTTTACAAACTTAACCCTATTAGGGTCCCTGATATTTTCAAACTTAAGATATTTCTCCAGCTCATTGATCCAGTCAATCAACTCATCCAGATTTAGATTTCCCAGAAACATACTAATGTTAATTTTAGGTCTTTTTCTAAGCTTGGAAATGGCCCTAAAAAGCTTCTCCTCTGCTTGGTTTAGGACTTCTCTATCTCCTTCCCCTTCTTGCCCAATATTTCCTTCTTCTTCATTTTCTTCCTCACTTTTGTCACCTATGACAACATTCATCCCTCTACAGATCTCCTCTTGTAATGCCTAGACTTGTCTTTAGAGGGCTCTAACCTCAAGAGTAACAACTTTGATCCTTCCACCACACTCCCTTCATGGAGGTATCTTCTTGTATCAAAACCCACAACCATAAATTTCTGGTGCAAATTTCCTCACAATCGGTGCTCTGTCTACACACTCAAGAAGACTTACTATGATACCACTTGATGAGGGTACAATCGAAGACAAAAATAAACACAACAGGAAAGGAGGAATATTATTATTAGAAATGATATGATATTAAATTCAGTACAACAAAAATAGACTCCATGACATGCCCTATGGGCTTACAATGTTATTAGATTCTAGAGAAAGCCCTTCTCATTGTACCTTCTCCCAAACTCCACCAAAAACTACCTTTACAATGCTAGAAAGGTCCTTAAGTAAACTAAATTAGGTTTAGGGTTAGAAATACATTTTATAATATGTCATTTGACATCCACCACCAAAATAGAAAGTTCTAGAAAACACATCAGAAGTTGGTGTAAAATTAGAAGAATCCAAAAATGGTAGTCCAAATTCTAGGAGGCATAATTTTTGATTTGAGAACCCAATTGATGAACCATTTATATTTTTGGAAAGCTCTCCAAGTGCTCTATAGCCACATGGACAAGCTATGGTTGTATTTCATTTTTGGACTTGTACAAGGCCATTTAGTGCCTCAAATTTGACTTTGAAGTGCTCTTAGGAAGTCTCGAGGCAACTTAAAACTACAATAACTTTCAAACCGTAAAGCCTTTTGACCTAATTATTTTTCTAGAGTGCTTTGAATTACAAGAATAATCATCCCTCCAACTTACACCCTCTAAATCATTATAATTATGGCTTATTTACAAAATAACCTATTTTCTACATTAGCACATATCCCGAGGTGCTCAAAAAGTCTAACCCCAAAAACCAATAGTGGAACTATGAGATTTGGAATCTTTATTTGACCCAAATGGGTATCTAGAATTGAAAGCACATTAAACAGAAACTAACACTAAGCATATTTTTGGGTGATACAAGATTGCCCTTACACCACTAGATGCTCTTGCATCAACTTCATTGGAATATGTTGATGAACTCCAAACATCTTTTTGAGCCCTTGTCTAGAAATGGGGATATTTATATTGGATTATGGCATACTTGGTGTAGTTTTCAACAAGGTTCCTCTAGAATCTACTCTAGACTTGATCAATTCTATGGTAATAAAAACTTCTTCTCCTTCCTCCCTGACAATTACGGTACTATGTCCTTGTCACCACCACTACTCTATCTGATCATCACCCCATCTCTACTTGCATCACCTTCTATTATGCTTCCTTGCACACTATAGACCCTAATCCTAAGTTCATCCTTAATACTATCCTTCTTCAAGATGAAGTTGTTTTAGCTACTATTCACATCATCTATCATATTAATAAGTTTAATTTTCCCACCTATTCCCATGTGGAAAAGTGGAATAGGAACCTACTTTCCTAGAAAAACCTTATAAAAACCATTGGCTAAAAAAGGGCCAAAGAAAATAGATTCAATAAAAACTCCTCTCCTTTGATCTCTAGAGAGCTGAAGCTAACATTCAAGATCATCCATCAAGTGAGGCTCTTATCCCTCATGTGATCTATCTGAAAGAAGCCTTGAGAAAACATCAACAAATTAAAATTAGAGGGGCCACGATTAGGTCTCATGCTCACTAGCTTTAATTTGGTGATTGTGGCTCTACATTCTTCTTTAATCTTATTAAACACAAGCATTCCAATGAAACTATTGAGAGAATTTTTGTGGATAATAGAGACATTTCTGACCCTAAACTCATTAAACAAGCCTTTGTTGATTACTACAAAAACCTCTTCTCCTTTGAGGATATGGAGGAATTTGCTACCCTTAGAACCAAATGTAAATTTCTCATCCCTAAAAAACTTTCTAGATTTGATGTGGACCAATTGTCTATGGCTATCTCTCTAGATGAGATTGAGAAAGCTATTAACTCTCTTCACAATGACAAGGCCCATGGGCCTAATGGTCTTCCTATTGAGTTTTACAAAGCTAATATTGTACACTTGATTTGTGTCACACTCTAAACCCTTCTATCCAAATGATTCCATGAGTTTGGAATGCTTGGATACTGGCTTAGAGCTCCCTATCCACAGAGTGCAAGAGAGTATATTTCAAGAATAAGAAGGCTCTCAGATGAGCCTTAGAGATACTATTCTTTCTAGTAAACCATGCAATGGGAGGTTCCAAAGACAAGATGCAAGAATGCAAATGCCCCAAGGAGTTCCTCAAGAATGCAATGCAACTAAAGATTAAACTAGAATGAATATGAAAAGTGCAGCTATTCTTGTACACTTGATTTGTGTCACTCTCTAAACCCTTATATCCAAATGATTCCATGAGTTTGGAATGTTCGAATGCTAGCTTAGAGCTCCCTATCCATGGAGTGCAAGAGAGTATATTTCAAGAATAAGAAAGCTCTCAGATGAGCCTTAGAGATACGCTTCTTGCTAGTAAACCATGCAATGGGAGGTTCCAAAGAAAAGATGCAAGAATGCAAATGTCTCAAGGAGTTCCTCAAGAATGCAATGTAACTAAAGATTAAATTAGAATGAATATGAAAAGTGCAGCTATTCTAAGCATGGATGAGAGTGTTACAATCCAAATATTAAGCTATGTGTGATAGATTATTGCAAAATAGAAACTAAACTAACATGCAACATGAATCTAAGTTAAAATGCTATGGTATGAGAGAATGTAGACAAGAAATAGAAGTTCTCCACAAAGCTCCAAAGAAACCTGTTAGAAAACCTGAAGCATAACAATGTTCAAAAGATGGATCCTTTGAGGGGGAAAGCTCTCTCCCTTTTAAAGATGTACGGACGGTGGAGATCAAGATGAAGATGGTGGATGATCAACGGTTGAATTCAAAAATAGGAGTGATCCATGTGTACACACAAGTCAACCAATAGAATATAAGTTGACTTGTCATATAAGACAAAAGTCTCACAAGCCTTTTCTTTTAATTGTAAAATAGAAAAAGGACTTTATGTGTGCACTTTAAGTGGGTTAGAAGAATGGGGTCTTTTATTTAATTAAAAGGGGACATGTTCTTTTAATCAAATAATGAACTTAGGATAGCATAGTCAAACTATAGGTTATAATCAAATAAATTGATTATTAGCAATTTGGTCTAGGTAAATGATTAAATTAATTTAGCCAAAATGTTGAAAAGGGAGCTAATAGTCTAGATGACCATTTTTAGGTGATTACATTTGTCCCTCTTTGACTAATGTGTGATCGATCTGGGAACACATTATGTCAAAGAAAATAGAAAGCCAAGTAGGCAGTGGTAGATATAGATATCTAATTCTGAAGAGTGAAATGCAGAAATAGATAGCAAGTCCTGAATGCACAGCCTGATAGCAGTGGTACTGAACACTAGGAAGAGATGATGTCAGAATTCAAGAAGAATACTAACACCTAGAAAAGTAGATAGAGTGAGAGCAAGTGAGAAGATCAAACAAATGCTCCTAAGAAGTGATAGAGTATAACAATCAGCAATAGAGTATTTCTACCCCCTCGAGATCGAAATTCAAATGAGGTAAGGGGATGCAAAAACTAGCTAAAAATGAGAAAATTAGAATATAGCAATGTCCAAGATGACAGATAGATGATTAGAAGCCAAGAATGACTATATAAAAAATTTGATAAAATGCCCTAGTTTGACTAGAGTTGACCTTGAAGGATATAGCATAAAAATAAGGTCGAAATGAGTAGAAAGGTGATTTTAGACATGAAATAGTGAATTTAAGTAGATATGAAGTATGGAAATGATGAAGACATGAAGAAATGAAGATGCCCCAATGATGATCAGAGATTAGACCTCAAAAGGTCAACTAACTGCTCAGAAGAAAGTAGAATTTTAAAAGACAATTTTGACCATCAAGATGAACTCGAATTTGGGTTTTGATCTTGAAAATGAATCTAGGACGTCAAAATTATTTAAGAGGTCAAAAATTTATATAATGTGATGACAAGATAGAAAAGAGATGAAGCGAAAGATTAAGAAGGTGAAAAGACATGAACAAGAAGAAAGTAAAGAAATATATGAAAGGAGTTAGCCGATATGTCCACAAAAGGATGAAGAAAGAGAGCTCTCCCCATATGCAAGAATGCAAGACTAAGCTAGAAAATGAACCTAAAATGCAAGCTAATATGCAAAGTGGTTTACTAGCAAGAAGCGCATAACATTTAGACTCTTAATTTCATCATTAAGCATTTATTAGGGACATCATGAGATCATACAACCATCACTAGTATAACTATGAGGATATGAATATGATCGATATCAGATAGGTATGTGGAAATCCAATCTAAGCATCAGAGACATGTAAGTCAAGATAACTACGTGATTAGATTCCCTAAGTTTAATTTAGCAAGATTACACTTGTATCAAGGCATAAGTGCCAGGATAAACCCTGAGTGCGGTCTTGCAAAATAGTCAAGGATGATGAATTTATAAGTCAAAGTGTTGAATAGGACAAGCATGAATGCTTACAACACTATAGACAAAAAAAGTATACCCACAAGCAGAAATCAAGAAGACATGCCCCATGCCCCCAGTCGTCTAGTCAATGACATCCTCAAAAGACTATTAGGGAGGGAACACATGGCAAAGAAATCATCATAGACAGCACACAAAGTAGATAAAGATCATCATAGCTCAGTCGTTTAACTGTTA
The DNA here is from genome assembly GCA_028749045.1 of Cupressus sempervirens. NCBI lineage: Eukaryota > Viridiplantae > Streptophyta > Pinopsida > Cupressales > Cupressaceae > Cupressus > Cupressus sempervirens. The sequence continues at coordinate 440,914,142 of CM053793.1, read as the reverse complement.
AAGTGCATGTGTGCAAGTCACTTGGCCATTTCTTCAAGACTTGATTATGATAGTGAGAAATATTGCGACATCGGAGACCATAGGTAAACTATCTGTAAAGTGTTGAAAAACACTTGATTTCAAGGTGGGGGAAGTGTTGAGAAACACTATGTTGTGAGTTGTCAAAGAAACCCTAATGCACAAGAATACCTCAATAGGCTAAGTAGCTATGCCCCCAAGATGAGGACAAGAAACAATTCCAAGCTAGGAAATGTGTAGTGAAGTGGATGATTGATATTGATAGACATAGGTGCAAGGGTTTCAAGTAGTGCTTGTTTCCAGGTTTTCACCACTTGACAGATTTTTTTAGGACTTTTTTCAATTTTTTTTTTTTTTTTTTTTTTGGGGTGATACATCAAAGTGAGGTTTTCACTAAGATGATCATTTTTTCAAAACATTTTCTGATTTTTAAGATTTTTTCAGGCTCATAGATATATACAAGATAGCTGAGCAGTAAGCTTCTAAGCATAGAACTTCTTCAAGTGTAGGATGTTGATAGGTTCCGCAAGTTCTTCGCCTTCTGAAGTAGACAACTGGTAAGCACCAGACCCAAATGCTGCTGTGATAATGTAAGGATCCAACCAGTTAGGTTCAAATTTTCCTTTTTGTTCTCGATTTTGCTGATTTTTGGGATTCTCTCTAAGCACGAGTTCACCAACTTGGAACTCACGAGGGTGAACCTTTTTGTTATATTGTGTAGGCATGCACTTTTGATAAGCTCTCATGTGATCAAAAGAAGCCTTGCGCCATTCATCCAGAGTCTCTAATTCATGTACTCTCATAGCTCTATGATCTTCACCGGTTATTAACTCATGTAAGGAGACGCACAAAGAAGGTATCTTGACTTCTAATGGGAGAACAGCCTCAGAGCCATAGACTAGAGAAAAGGGTGTAGCCCCTGTAGGAGTACGAATAGAGGTTCTATAGGCCCAAAGTGCCAGATTTATTTGCAAGTGCCAATCTTTCCTAGACTTGTGAACTGTGCGGTGTAGGATTTTTAGCAGTGTTTTATTAGAGGCCTCAACTTGGCCATTCCCTTGGGGATAGTAAATGGAAGACCAGTGTTGCTTAATTTGAAACTTTTTGCACAGCTATTTTAAGTCCTTATTTTTGAACTGTCCTCCATTATCTGTAACAATAGAGGATGGGATACCATATCGGCAAATGATGTGATTCAGTATAAACAGGGCAACATGTTTTCCTATAGTAGCAGATAATGGTACAGCTTCAACCCATTTAGTGAAATACTCCATTGTTGTGATGATGAATTTATGACCGCTGGATGAGCTTGGATGAATCTTTCCTACCAAGTCAAAGGCCCATTGTTGAAATGGCCAGTATGTCACAGAAGGGATTAATTCTCACCCAGGAGCATGTATCAAGTTACCATAGAGCTGACATTTCTGACAGGACTTTGCATAGCACACAGCATCAGCTTGCATGGTGGGCTAGTAATAACCCGTCCTAAGTAGTTTTCGGGCAAGTGTAAGGCCATTAGAATGCGCCCCACAAATGCCATTGTGGACTTCGACAAGTGCCTTCTCGGACTCTTCTAGCTCTAAACACCTAAGCAACGTTCCATCTAGACCCCTCCTATACAAGTCACCAGAGACCAAAGTGTAGTGTGAGGCATTACGAAGGAGTTGGCATTTTTGGTTGCGTGTGAGGGTTTCGAGAATAACCTGATCACATAGGTAGGAGAAAATAGCCGCATAGCAGGAGGAATCATGACCCACAATAGTGTAGATCACTTGGTTATTTGAAGAATCATAGGTTGGATGACGCAATTCTTCCACCAGGAACTCAAATCACGATTCATGTTCTTGTAATTGGAGGATAGATGCTAAGGTGTCCATAGCATCAGCAACCTTATTTTCTGCTCTAGGAATTTGTTGGAATGTTACAAAGGTAAAATAATTCCTTAGAGCATCTATCAACTTTTTATAAGGGATCAATTTATCATCCTTTGTTTGATATTCATTATTCACTTGGTTCACAACCAGTTGAGAATCCCCATAGATGTGTAGCTCAGTTATTTGCCATTCAAGGGCCATTTTGATCCCATTTGTTAATGCTTCATACTCTACAATATTGTTTGTACATGGGAACAATAATTTGTAGGACTTTGGGATCGTATAACCATGAGGGGAAACAAACAACACCCCTGCTCCTGCTCCATTCTGTGTATGGGATCCATCAAAAAAAAATTTCCATGTTCTATCAGTAATGTTCATGATTGAGGCATCTGGAAACTCAATTTGCAGAGGTGCTACATCTTCAAGTGGGAAGTCAGCCAACTAGTCAGCTATGGCCTATCCTTTGATTGCCTTATGTTCAACATACTGAATGTCAAATTCGGAAAGAATCATCATCCATTTAGCAAGGTGACCAGTAAGTGCAGCTTTACTTAATAAATATTTCAAAGGGTCTATCTTGGCAATCAAGTGAACTGTATGGGCCAACATATAATGCCGGAGTTTTTGGGAGGCAAAAACTACAGCAAGGCATGCCTTCTCTATAGTTGTATAATTTAGTTCATAAGCCACCAAAGTTTGACTGATATAGTATATGGCTCTTTCTTTACCCGTCTCATCACTTTGGGCTAAGAGTGCTCCTAGAGAAGAATTTGTAGCTGAAATGTACAAAATCAAAGGTTTTCCCAGAATGGGTGGCATCAAAACTGGTAGTTTTACAAAGTAGCCTTTGATTTGGTCTAAGCTTTTTTGACAGTCACTGTTCCAAATATGGGTAGATCCTTTATGTAGATTTTTATTGAAAGGTTGAGCCTTATCAACTAATTGAGAGATAAATCTTCTTATGGATTGTAGCCGTCCTTACAAACCTCTAAGCTGACTGATAGTCTTTGGTGGAGGCATATCCATGATAGCTTGGACCTTTTCAGGGTCAACCTCAATGCCTTTTGCTAAGATGATATAACCTAGCAATTTTCCAGAAGTGACACCAAAGGCACATTTTTGTGGATTCAACCTAAGTTGGAATTGTTCCATACAGTCCAATATCAAACTAAGGTCTTTGAGATGTGTGTCTCATTTCTTTGATTTCGCTAGTGTGTCATCAACATAGTCTTCCATGTTTTTATAAATCATATCATGAAAGATGGTTGTCATTGCTCTTTGATATGTAGCACCAGCATTTTTGAGCCCAAAAGGCATGACATTCCAGCAAAAGGTACCCCATGCACATGTAAAGGCTATCTTTTCTTGGTCTGCTGGAGCTATCTTTATTTGGTTGTACCCAAAAAATCCATCCATGAGCGAGTACATCTCATAACCCACAGTCATGTCCACTATCATATCGATGTTTGGTAGTGGAAAGTCATCCTTGGGGCACACTTTATTGAGGTCTCTAAAATTAGTACAGACTCATATGGATTTTTGATGCTTGGAGATAGGTACAATGTTGGAAATCCACTCAGCATAATCAATGGCCCTAATGAAGTTTGCATTCAATAGTTTTTCTAACTCTGTCTTGACCAGTAGAGCCACATGTGGATGCATTTTTCTTAACTTCTATTTGATAGGCTTGACATCTTGTGAGATTGATAAGTGATGCATGATGAGATCTGTATCAAGCCCTGGCATGTCAGAGTATGTCCATGCAAAGTTGACCTTCTTGTCTTGAAAGAACTGAGCAACCTGTGTCTTTTCTTTATCTGACAAAGATTGAGCTACATGGATAATCTGAGGACATTCTTCTGTTCCTAAGTTGATAGGCTGTGTAGGTTCGACTAGAACCGAAGATCTATCCTGGAAATAGCTTGGCAGACTACCAAGTACCTCATCCAAAGGTGCCTCAGAGAGGTTTTCACCATTAGATACGTCTTTATTTTTACTTTTTTGAGGGTCAGACACCGCCACAATGTGGTTTTCACCATCTGATCGCTTATTTTTTCTTTTAATTTTTTGACTGAGGTACTTGATATCCGATTCCATCATGTTAACCATGGGTTCGCTGGTGAAAGAAACAATAGGTTCAATTGCGTTTAGATAAAAAATGATCTCATAGTCATTTTGGAAAGACCATATTTTAGGTTTTTGATTTTGGATAGACCAATCTATGAGATCTGGGTAAATTAGCGAGAGTGAGGGAGAAGTTTCAATGTGATTGATATGGAAGGAGTCATCTCTGGTGACCTATGAAGTTGAGCCTATAGAAAATGTCGCAAAAGAGTCCAGCTCAGGAATAGTCCTAGAGGAACTAGCGTGATCCATTGAGACATGTTGTGAGTCAAACTCATCCGACCCTATACTAGACTGTTCAACTACATCGGGTTGGGTTGCATAGGCATGAATGAAATCCACTCGTAGCTCGCAAGATGCATCAGAGAGGCTTTCCCACTCATACTCATGAGAATCTGTACTTTGACCCCTATCTATGAGATGAGCAATATTCTGCCTAATTCGTCCTCTATTTATGTCCTCAGAAGTAGACCCTTCTTGTTCCTATTGTTGGGAGGTAGAAGCTTCTTCATTATTAGCAGTAACTATTTCTTCTCCCCAAAGGAGGGAAGTGAGAGGAACAAAGTCTTTGTCTTGTGCAGTAGTAGCAATTATGGGAGAGTCATCATCTTTCGATTCACTAGACATGAGTAATCTTCGATCACAGTTTGGTGTATTATTGTCTAGCCCAAAGCCTAGACCAGAGGTGTCTCGAGCATCATGACCTTGAGTGTGACTCAAAGGTTCAACTAGAGAGTTCTTACAACCAGTTAAGGACCCGTGGCCCTGGTAGCCCATTTTTGTCAGAAATTTATAGCCTTTTCCATATTTTTTGGGAGAAATAGGGGTAGTCATTATAACCTCCTCGTCTTCCTCTTCTCTGTAGATCCAGTCCCTAATGGCTTGTTCTTCCTTCTCTACTTCTAGTGGAATGGAAGATTGTACAAAAGTGCCAAAAAGTTTTTTAAACCACTTCATAAGGTTCGACCATAGGTGTTTAAACACGTCTCTTCTTCACAAATTTAGAGCCTTTGTCAAAGGTTTGTGGTTTCGAACCTTCTTGTTGCTTTGCTACATAGATGGCATTGGAAAGGTTAAATGCAGGTTCCTTAGTCTTAGGAGTGTCCACTACTCTGTCATTGACAACATACTTGTTTTTGTTCCAAGGTTTGCCTTTGTCTTTATTGTTCCCATTGTTAATTCTATCCTTGTTTATGGCAATATCACCTTTTTTGATAACAACATCCTCAATGCGATATGCACTTTCTACCATGGCATTGAAGGATGTGAATAACTATTTTCTTAGATCAAAGTATAATTTGGGTACAAGCGTGTTGACAAAGATGTCAATTTTTTCAGCCTCAGGCACTTGCCGAGGATACCGAGAGTATAAAGATCTCCATCATTGAAGGTATATTGCAAAAGACTCTCCTGGTCTTTGTTTGATGTTGCATAAGTCTAGCACTGTCACAGGATGTTGAATGTTGTACGAATATTGCTGGATGAAATGTTGCACAAGTTCTTCAAATGTTTTAAGAGGAGGACTCAATTTTGTGAACCACTCCATAGCTTTTCCTCTTAGACTTCTAGGGAAAAAATGCATAAGAAAGGTGTCTTCATGCATAAAGTCCATGCTAATAGCATAGAAATGTCTCACATGGTCGTGAGGGTCACCATTTCCATCGTATTTTTCATACTTAGGAACCTCTATATCCTTAGGAAATGGTAGCATGTATAGACCCCTATCAAATGGAAGAGTGCAAATTGATTCAACAAATGATGTCTTAGGTGGCTCTTTTGAAGTTTGCAGTTGTGTAAATTGTTTTCTTAGTTCTTGTACTTCTTCCCTTAAGATTTCAGCCTCAGTGGGCTCTTGTTTTGGGATAATATGTTCAACATTAAAACCTTGAGGGAGTTTCCATCCCCTAGTTTCCATGTATAGGAAGTATTGGTCTCCATTTTCCTCTAAAGCTCTGAGCATTAGTTTTTGGGCGAAGCCATCTTGTTGAAATTTGATCACATCTTCACTAGTTACTTCTTCATCACTATCATGATGAGATGGTTTAGGTGAAGGACATGCGCCAGCGGTAGTTCTAGGAGTCCTTGGAGGTGTATGATTACCGTCATTATTTTCAAAGGGATTTCGAGGACAAGTTCCTTTATATCCTTTGTAGCGTGCCTAATTGTCAGTTTCAGCTTGTTGATTTTCTCTCTCCATAGCGTATATAGCCTCCAAAGTCTTTTGGGTTTCACGTCCTTGTTCTTCTAAGCGACGTTTAATTTCATCAGGATGCACCATAGTGACTATACCACTCATACCCTCGGGTGTCTCAAAGGGTGTACCAAATGGATTTTCAAAACTATAAAGTGGGTTGTGTCGAATGTTAGCTGTTTGTGTTTGAGAAAATTCGAGATTCTTATCACAAGGTTGTTTGCGAGGATGTTTGGGTGGTGTTTCCAATTGTTTGAAAATGAAAGGCGTGTGGCTATCGTTACCACCTTGATATCTAGTTGTGACTGGCATGTAAAGAGTTGTCTTTGTTTAGTAGGACAAGAAAAGAGAGCCGAATTTGAAGCTTTTACGATCAGGACTAGTCACTTGTCAAAATGTGATTAGATGGCTTTTCAAACAGTGCTCAAGATCTTATAGCACGGGTGACTCGAGCCGAGCGGACGAGCAAGAAGCTCAATAGTGGATAGCTAGAAAAATAATAGCTGAATTTTGACAAGTGATTTATCAAGATGTTTCAAGACTTACATTCGACAGACTAAACCCATCTTTTCAACTTAGGATGAATTCTTCACACACTGATACGTGGCCAGGATCAAGGGTGACTAATGTGACACTCCTTAGACCAAACAAATTCGATGGAAAACTCTGTTTTTGACCTAAAATGACTCTGGGCGATACTTTCTCAAAAGGAGGGTGACATAAGTTCAGCAAATAATGTCGTGCGACAGAATTTCAGGAACAGTGCGATAATTTTTGTTCAAGCGACAAATATTTATACCAAGTGTGATGGAATATAAGACATAGTGTGACATAATTTACTACTGACGTGCGACATAATTTTTGAAAAAAATGTCGCGCGATATTTCTTGTGAAAGTGTGCGACAAAGTGCCAGTTTTGTGTAAAAAAAGTCAATTTTTTGGCTTGGAGTTCATTTCAATTTGTCAATTAGACAGTCATTTCAATCAGACAGCGTTTCATCTCAGCTTGTATCAGTAAACAACAAGGTTTGCAAATATTAAGTGTTGTAACATGTCTTCAAAACAATTGATCAAGGGTAAAAACAACCTTGTTAATGCACTTGGGATATCAGAACAGCCTTCCTAACAACTTTTTATTAGAATGTTTATGTTTCAAAAACATTAACATTGGTCAAAACATCGAAAACAATAGCCAAGCAATCTACCTTAGAGTCATGGTTCATTACTCAACAACTTAGCCCATGCTTGATGCTCCTTCGCCTCACACCAAGTGGTTGCCCACAAGAGATATTGGCTTTGTCATGGAAGTGCCATAAGCACAACCAAGGGAACACATATGGTGAGTGTAAATCTTGGGGTGATCCGGGTAGTCCACTAGGATCGATCCTTGCACCAAGAAGTTGAGCGGCTAAAAAAAAAGGTAGTTACTAACTTAGAGTTTTTAGATCAAACTTCCATTCATAGTGTTCCTCTTGCTCCCAATTACGAGACACCTCACCTTGCGATGAGTAACCGATCTCGCAATCACAAGTGTACCTTAAGCATTCTAGCCTAGTGATCTCCCTATGGTCGAAATCCCATAAGCAATCACACTAAGCGAAGACAAACACTACGTCTACCAAAGTTTTTTGTCCTTGGTAGCCTTGAGTTTATAGTGGGTTGGAAGAGCCAGGTAATCGGCTTGTCCCCACTTGGGTCGTTCCTCTCAGGTTGTCCGAGAGCAGGCCCTCTAAAAGATTCTAACTACACAAAGTGGATCAAATTTTGAAAGTCAAGATTTCTGGTTCACCACAAGGGTAAAGAGCATACTCTCCTATTCTAATAATTTTCTTCCAAACACACCAAGAAGATTCGGTTACCCCTTTCTTTTGAAAAAATGGCAAGTCAAGATTTTTGATTCACCACAAGGGTGAAGAGCATACTCTCCTATTACCAAAAGACTCCAATCACAAGTTTTATGTGTCTATGAAAAATGAACAATTAGTCAATGCCACACATGAAAACAAAAAAACAAGAAATTTTGGATTTTTATGCTTTGGGCAGCCCTACAAACAATGTTAGTAGCCCTTGCGCATTTGAAGCTTTGACATGCGTTCTTTTTATGCAATGTTTCAATTTTTTTTTTTCATAAGGATGGCAACCTGTAATCACAACTTGTTAGCACCAAAAGTTAGTATGAAATAACATAAAAATCTACAATAAAAAGTGGTGACTTGCCTCAAAAATCCAATTTATCTTCCAACCAAGTGCATGCAAAGAAAGTGCAAGTTAATCACAAATGCTTTCATTTTTACTCTTTGATTTTGACCTAGTCAACAAGATTGGACTTGTTTACTATGATTTTGTATCTAAAAATGAAAATGAAAAGAAGAGAACCCTATTAAAAATTAGAGATCTTTCCAAAAATGCAAAAAAATTTAAAAAATCTCTTCATTTGCGCTCTAGAGATCAATTTTGTCAAAACAGACCAAATTTATCAAATTGAATTTTTGGTCTTTAATATGACTTCAAAATTCAAAACACAAAAAAAGAACCCTCATTATAATTGAAACAAATTTCTGAAAATGTAAGTTTTTAAAACAAATTCACTTATTTACGATCAGAAACGGCTTTTTATGAAAAATAAAGAAAAACTCATAACTCCCGAAAATCATGTCAAAATGCTCTGCAAATCGGACTGAGACATTTTGAGTATATACCCAACTTGAAAAAAAAATTTTAGAATCAAACTCCAAGCAGTTTAAAAGATATGATCAAATCTTTAAACCAACTAAATTTTTGACCTTCAAACCAATTTACTTATGGGTTGGCCTTAAAACCAAAGTGATAATTCTATAAAAGCATTTGATTAGATCCAATATGCTGCTGTAAACAACCAAAGATAAAAAATAAAAGCAAATGGAGCTAGAAACTTGATTCAAGCCCCATGGTGGGTGCCAAAAATGTACACTTGATTTGTGTCACTCTCTAAACCCTTCTATCCAAATGATTCCATGAGTTTGGAATGTTTGAATGCTAGCTTAGAGCTCCCTATCCATGGAGTGCAAGAGAGTATATTTCAAGAATAAGAAAGCTCTTAGATGAGCCTTAGAGATACTCTTCTTGCTAGTAAATCATGCAATGGGAGGTTTCAAAGACAAGATGCAAGAATGCAAATGTCTCAAGGAGTTCCTCAAGAATGCAATGCAACTAAAGATTAAATTAGAATGAATATGAAAAGTGCAGCTATTCTAAGCATGGATGAGAGTGTTACAATCCAAATATTAAGCTATGTGAGATAGATTATTGCAAAATAGAAACTAAACTAACATGCAACATGAATCTAAGCTAAAATGCTATGGTATGAGAGAATGTAGACAAGAAATAGAAGTTCTCCACAAAGCTCCAAAGAAACCTGTTAGAAAACCTGCAGCATAACAATGTTCAAAAGATGGATCCTTTGAGGGGGAAATCTCTCTCCCTTTTAAAGATGTACGGCTGGTGGAGATCAAGATGAAGATGGTGGATGATCAACAGTTGAATTCGAAAATAGGAGTGATCCATGTGTACACACAAGTCAACCAATAGAATATAAGTTGACTTGACATATAAGACATCTCACAAGCCTTTTCTTTTAATTGTAAAATAGAAAAAGGACTTTATGTGTGCACTCTAAGTGGGTTAGAAGAATGGGGTCTTTTATTTAATTAAAAGGGGACATGTTCTTTTAATCAAATAATGAACTTAGGATAGCATAGTCAAACTATAGGTTATAAACAAATAAATTGATTATTAGCAATTTGGTCTAGGCAAATGATTAAATTAATTTAGCCAAAATGTTGAAAAGGGAGCTAATAGTCTAGATGACCATTTTTAGGTGATTACAATTCTAAGCATGGATGAGAGTGTTACAATACCATTATTAAGCTATGTGATATAGATTATTGCAAAATAGAAGCTAAACTAACATGCAACATGAATCTAAGCTAAAATGCTATGGTATGAGAGAATGCAGACAAGAAATAGAAGTTCTCCACAAAGCTCCAAAGAAACCTATTAGAAAACCTGCAGTATAACAATATTCAAAATGAGGATGGATTGAGGGGGAAAGCTCTCTCCCTTTTAAATATGTATTGATGGTAGAGATCAAGATGAAGACGGTGGATGATCAACGGTGGAATTCAAAAATAGGAGTGATCCATGTGCACACACAAGTCAACCAATAGAATATAAGTTAACTTGTCATATAAGACAAAAGTCTCACAAGTCTTTTATTTTAATTGTAAAATAGAAAAAGGACTTTATGTGTGCACTTTAAGTGTGTTAGAAGAATGGGGTCTTTTATTTAATTAAAAGGGGATATGTTCTTTTAATCAAATAATGAACTTAGAATAGTATAGTCAAACTATAGGTTATAATCAAATTAATTAATTATTAGCAATTTGGTTTAGGTAAATGATTAAATGAATTTAGCCAAAATGCTGAGAAGGGGGCTAATAGTCTAGATGACCATTTTTAGGTGATTACATTTGCCCCTCTTTGACTAATGCATGATCGATTTGGGAACACATTATATCAAAGAAAATCAAAGCCAAGTAGGCAGTGGTAGATATAGATGTCTGATTCCAAAGAATGAAATGCAGAAATAGATAGCAAGTCCTAAATGCACAACCTGATAGTGGTAGTACTGAACATTAGGAAGATGATGTTAGGATCAAAAAAGAATTTTAACACCTAGCAAAGCTAATAGATCGAGAGCAAGTGATAAGGTCAAACAAATGCTCCTAAGAAATAGATAGCTGTAACAATCAGCAATAGAGTATTTCTACCCCCTCGGGATCAAAATTGAAATGAGGTAAGGGGATGCAAAAACTGGCTAGACATGAGAAATTTAGAATATAGCAATGTCCAAGATGACAGATATATGATTAGAACCCAAGAATGACTATAAGAAACTGATAAAATGCCCCAATTTGACTAGAGTTGACCTTGAAGGATATAGCATAAAAATTAGGTCAAAATGAGCAGAAAGGTGATTTTAGACATGAAAAAGTGAATTGAAGTAGATATGAAGCATAAAAATGATGAAGACATGAAGAAATGAAGATGCCCTAGTGATGATTCGAAGATTAGACCTCAAAAGGTCAGCTAACTACTTAGAAGAAAGTATAATTTTAAAAGACAATTTTGACCATCAAGATGAATTTGAATTTAGATTTCGATCCCGAAAATGAATCCAGGATGTTGAAATTATTTAAAAAGTTCAAAACTTTATATAATGTGATGATAAGATAGAAAAGAGATGAAGCGAAAGATTAAGAAGGTGAAAAGACATGAACAAGAAGAAAGTAAAGAAATATATGAAAGGAGTTAGCTGATATGTCCATAAAAAGATGAAGAGAGAGCTCTCCCCATATGCAAAAATGCAAGAGTAAGCTAGAAAATGAACTTAAAATGCAAGCTAATATGCAAAGTGGTCTACCAGAAAGAAGTGCATAACATTTAGACTCTTAATTTCATCATTGAGCATTTATTAGGGACATCATGAGATCATACAACCATCACTAGTATAACTATGAGGATATGAATATGATCGATATTAGATAGGTATGTGGAAATCCAATCTAAGCATCAGAGACATGTAAGTCAAGATAACTACGCGATTAGATTCCCTAAGTTTAATTTAGCAAGACTATACCTGTATCAAGGCATAAGCGCCAGGATAAACCCTAAGTGCGGTCTTGCGAAACAGTTAAGGATGATACATTTATAAGTCAAAGTGTTGAATAGGTCAAGCATAAATGCTTACAACACTATAGACAAACAAAGTATACCCACAAGCAAAAATCAAGAAAATATGCTCCATGCCCCCAGTCTTCTAGTCAATGACATCCTCGAAAGACTATTAGGGAGGGAACACATGGCAAAGAAATCATCATAGACAACACACAAAGTAGATAAATATTAGCATAGCTCAGTCATTTAAATGTTAAAGTGCGTGTGTGTAAGTCACTTGGCCATTTCTTCAAGACTTGATTCTGATAGTGAGAAATATCACGACATCAGAGACTATAGGTAAACTATCTGTAAAGTGTTGAAAAACACTTGATGTCAAAGTGGGAGAAGTGTTGAGAAACACTATTTTGTGAGTTGTCCAAAAAACCCTAATGCACAAGAATACCTCAATAGGCTAAGTAGTTGTGCCCCCAAGACGAGGACAAGAAACAATTCCAAGTTAGGAAATGTGTAGCAACATAGGTGATTGAGACTGATAGACATAGGTGTGAGGGTTTCAAGTAGCGCATGTTTCCAGGTTTTCACCACTTGACAAATTTTTTTAGGACTTTTTTCAATGTTTTTGTATTTTTGAATTTTTTTATTTTTTTGGTGATACATCAAAGTGCCTATTGCTAGGTTTTAACTAAGAAGATCTTTTTTTAGGACATTTTTTAATTTTTAGGATTTTTTTCAGTATCATATATGATTTTTTTGGATTTTTTAGAATAATTTAGAGATCACTAGTTCTCAAGCAAGATCACATCATTTTCTCCCAATGTCTAGTAAGGTATAGGACACAATGGAGAAACAAGCTGATAGATAAGAAAAGATGCATAAGAAAGGAATGTGAAGCAAGTGAAAGTGATCCTCAAGAATTGACTCCTTAAGAGTACCTGAGCTAGGGAAAGAAGTGAAATAGTCATATGAAGCATGTTTTGGATAAGCAATGGAAGTAATGAGAAAGATAACATGTAGGATAAGTGGTGAAGCCAACAAGTGTGATAGCATAAAGTGTGTAGTCCAAAAGAGTAGACATGTCAAGAGACCTAGGAACCATTTTTTATTTATCATGATCAAGACCAAGGGGTCAACTAGATAGTATAGCAATGTGATAGAGCAATAAGAATAAAGTTCAAGATAGAGGCTATGTGTGAATGGGAGAGCACAATAGGAAATCTAGTGGATAAAATAGCCAATATGCAAAGATAGCTCAACATTGTCAAGATCAAAGAGAGAAGAGGGGATAGATGGATGATGGAAGAATTATGCATGATGCCTGTTTGCTAGGTTTTCATCATGGTACTTATCCAAGGTGTCACAAGAAGTAGTTTTCACCATAGGATGGATTTATTTATTTTTACTTTTTCTACCAAGGTGCCACAAGAAGTGGTTTTCACCAAGGCACATTTTCATTTTTTTCATTTATTCTATTTTGTCATTTTTTTTAAAATTTTTTTTTTTGAATTTTTAGAAAGAGCTCAAGCTTTTTGAATGTAGATAGTGCTCCTATAGGAAAGATAAGTCATGATAAGACAAGACCATAGAAAGGTATGCTCAAAGATGTTGATAGGGTGATGAAAGAGAAATGGTAGTAGGAAGAATATATTGAGGATAAGAGTTCATGTATAGAAAGTAAGTGTAAGCTTTAGAGGATTTCATGAGGGTAGTTGAAATATTGGACAAGATCAACATTGACACACACCTTGAAGGGTATTGGAATGATGGAGGAATGATGGATGAAGTAGCTTGAGGTTTAGATGTATGAGGTGGTAGAAGAGATTTGGAAAAAAGTGGAGTGGAAGGCTTTGGAATATTTTTAGAAAGATTTTTGGAAGAAGATGGAATGGAAGCCTTTGGAAGCTTGAATGTCAACTTTGAAGTATTTTCAATATTCAAGTCTTTTAAAAGAGACTTGGGAATCCATATAGCTTTAGATTTTCCTTCAGATACTTCAAAACACATTTCTTCAATAATGGGTTTAGGAACCCATATTTTCTTTGATTTAGCTTTTTTAATAGTGGAACTTTGCGGTCTCTTTTGTGCATTCTCCTTCTTAGCATTCACATGTCGATTAGATGGGACATAGTGATCTTTCTTTTTCAATGGATTCTTATGTTTATTCTCACTTCCAAAGGACTTGGGATTTGTGGATGAATAAGGCTGATATGACTAGTTTAGGTGGTTAGATGGGTGATAATTCATCAAGGATGAGCATCTTTGTTGATCTTCAAGTATTATAGGAGAGCTAAGGAATGAGCTATGAGTGAATGTAGGAGATGGAGGAACATAAGGCCCCAATATAGATGGAAGGTTTGAATGCTTTAGCTTAGATGGATAAGGACCAAGGATAGATTTAGAAGATGCAAATGGATAGTGGGAAGGGATATCAACATCTTTAGAGTGAGCAACATGGTAAAAGCCATCAACAGACTCATGAGTAGCTTTGATAGGAACAACATTTTTAATAGAAGCACTGGAAGCTTGAGCACAATTTTGAAGTGGATATGGAGAAGTAGAACATGATGGGATACTTTGATCTTGACAAGTAGCTTTGGATAGCATATGAAGAGAACTTTTCTCATAATTTTCAGTAAGCTCAAGGGACATAATGGAAGTGGTATCTTCATCATACTTAGGAGGTGGACAAGATATAGGATATGGAGGGGAAAAATCTTGAAAGAGATGAAAGGGTGCTTGATCTTGATCTTTCTTGACATTTATAGCTTTTTCTTTTCGAGAGTCCTCTTGACATGGAGCCACTACTAAGGACAAGGGAGAATGAAGAGTGAATGGAGTAGTGCTTGGATTAGGTATAGTAGTGCATGAAGGTTGAGGATGTTTAGGATTGGTAGCATGGAAAAGGTTTGCAGCCAAGTGAAGGTTAGCTTGAGTTTCTTTTGGAGATAGCCCTTGAGGATACACGTAGTCTATGTGGAAAGCATTAGGTTCTTTATTTGATGGAGGCATGCTGGAAAGATTTGAAGTGTTGGGAGATGCATGAGTGTTGGAAGAAGTGGAAGATGTAATAGAGCTACTACTAGACATAGGTTCATTAATGTAATCTTGCTCATGAAAAGTATCCTCATTGCATGAATCATTAGAGGTATCAATAATTCCATTATCAATAAGATCTTGGATTTTATGTTTTAGCTCAATGCAATCTGAAGTAGCATAGTCATTAGATCGATGATAGGCACAATAGGTATCCAAGAATGGATTTCCATATGAGCTAGACTTAGGCAACATGATGAGCTTGGTGCCAAGAAGTGTTCTCAAAATGTCATCATAAGAATTCCCCAAGGGAGTAAAATTTCTCTCAAACGTATGTCTAGAGTCCTTTTGTTGTTTCTCAAGTGAATAGAATGCATTCATATCTTCATCATTATCTTGGTCAAAGATAGGTCCATCATGAAATTTTAGCATAGGCTTAAAGGAGGTATCACTTGCTTGTTCTCTAAAGAGGTCTTTAGATCTAGAAGATGAAGACATTTGATGTCTTCAAGTAGAGCATGTAGACCTAGAAGAAGAGGATGACCTCAAAGAAGGTGACTCACATGCATGTAAAGACCTTAAGGAAGATTCATGTAATGATGCAATCTTATCCTCCAACCTTTTCTCAAGTTTAGACTTCATTTTTGTCATGTGCTTAGAGAGATGAAGGTAAGAAAGATCATTTGTCTCTTCTAGTTCTTTGTATTGTGCATATAGATCTTGAAACTCTTTAGTGACATGGAGGATATCATGATCATCTAGATTCGGTTGAAGTTTGGTAGCACAAGGTTTAGATCCCATAGTTTTAGATGCAAAGCCAAGCATAAAATAGTCTAGAAGATAACTTGATGTTGAAACTATAGGAGGTAGAGTGTTCACTTGCCAAGATAGTAGAGAGAGATTAAAGTGACTTGTCAAACATTATGTCCAAGAAACTTATGACATGAATGACTCAAGTCAATAGCTAGGCAAGATGCCCAAATAGCCAAATAAATAGAGCAAGCAGGGTGACAAGTGAACAACTTTCCCAACCCAAGAGTGTAGTCAAAAAATCAAGGAAACCATTTTAGCAAAAAGATAACTAGCAAGCATGCATAGACCATGAAGACAAAAAGACCAAGAGCACCAAGACCAAAGAGTCACTTTAAGCATGTTCAAGAACTAGAGACATAGAAAATAAAAATCAAATGATGAGACTCTCCTTAGCAAGCAACACAAGAAAAATGTTAAGACTTGATGCTTTGACTTGGTTGAAAAAGTTTGACAATAATTGATAGCATAGCAAGTTTGATGTTCAAAAGAAATTTCTTTCCAAGCAAGATAGTGACACATGGAGTAGTCTTCAAAAAATCAAGCAAGGGACAAAGCAACCTTGCATGATACAAGCATATGTGAGGTCTTAAAAGAAATCTTTAGAATTATCGTCATGTGTATGTTCAAAAGATTTTCACAAGTATACCACATTTGAGAACTAATCAAGCAATATCTACCTAAAGGACATGGTTCATTACTCAACAACTTGGCCCATGCTTGATTCTCCTTTGCCTCACACCAAGTGGTTTCCCACAAGAGATATTGGCTTTGTCATAGAAATTCCATAAGTATAACCAAGGGAACATAGATGGTGAGTGTAAAATCTTGGGGTGATCCGGGTAGTCCACTAGGATCGATCCTTGCACCAAGAAGTTGAGCAGCTAAAAAGGTTAGTTACTAACTTAGGGTGTTTAGATAGGGCTTCCGTTCATAGTGTTCCTCTTTCTCCCAATTACGGGACACCTCACCTTGCGATGAGTAATCGATCTCGCGACCACAAGAGTACCTTAAGCATTCTTGCCTAGTGATCTCCCTATGGTCAAAATTCCATAAGTGATCACACTAGGCGAAGACAAACACTATGTCTACCAAAGTTTTGTGTCCTTGGTAGCCTTGAGTTTATAGTGGGTTGGAAGAGCCGGGTGATCTACTTGTCCCCACTTGGGTCATTCCTCTCAGGTTGTCCGAGAGCAGGCCCTCTAAAGGATTCTAACTACACAAAGTGGATCAACTTTTGGAAGTCAAGATTTCTAGTTCACCATAAGGGTGAAGAGCATACTCTCCTATTCCAATCATTTTCTCCCAAACATGCCAAGAAGATTTAGTTACCCCTTGCTTTTGAAACCAAATGGCAAGTCAAGATTTCTGATTCACCACAAGGGTGAAGAGCATACTCTCCTATCACCAAAAGATCCCTATTGTAAGTTTTAATGTGCTTAAAAATAAACAACTAGTATATGCCACACATGTAAAAGTAAATAACAAGCAAAATTGAGTTTTTATGCATTGGGCAACCTTGCAAACAATCATTAGTAGCCCTTGTGCATTTGAAGCTTTGACATGCATTCTTTTTATGCAATGTTTCAATTTTTTTCATACGGATGGCAACCTGTAATCAAAACTTGTTAGCACCAAAAGTTAGTATGAAATAACATAAAAATATGCAATAAAAAGTGGTTAGTTTCCTCAAAAATCCAATTTATCTTCCAACCAAGTGCATGCAAAGAAAGTGCAAGTTAATCACAAATGCTCCCATTTTTACTCTTTGATTTTGACCTAGTCAACAAGATTGGACCTGTTTGCTATGATTTTATATCCAAAAATAAAAATGAAAAGAAAAGAACCCTATTAAAAATCAGAGAGATTTCCAAAAATGTAAGAAATTTAAAAAAATCTCTTCATTTGCGCTCTAGAGATCAATTTTGTCAAAATAGGCCAAATTTATCAAATCGAGTTTTTGATCCTTAATATGACCTCAAAATTCAAAAAACAAAGAAAAAAACCCTTATTAGAATTGAAAACCCTTAGTGAAAATGTAAGTTTTTAAAAAAAATTTGCTGATTTGCGATCAAAAATGGATTTTTATGAAAAACAAAGAAAAACTTATAACTCTATAAAATCACGTCAAAATGCTCTACAAGTTAGATTGAGACATTTTGAGCATATACTGAACCACCAAAAAAAAATTCAGAACCAAAATCCAAGTGGTTTAAAAGATATGATCAAATCTTTAAACCAACTAAGTTTTTGGCCTTCAAACCAATTTACTTATGAGTTGGCCTTAAAACCAAAGTGATAATTCTACAAAAGCATTTGATTAGATCCAATATGCTGCTGTAAAAAATTAAAGATGAAAAATAAAATCAAATGGATCTAAAAACTTGATTCAAGCCCCACGGTGGGCGCCAAAAATGTACACTCGATTTGTGTCACACTCTAAACCCTTCTATCCAAACGATTCCATGAGTTTGGAATGCTTGGATGCTGGCTTAGAGCTCCCTATCCATAGAGTGCAAGAGAGTATATTTCAAGAATAAGAAGGCTCTCAGATGAGTCTTAGAGATACTCTTCTTGCTAGTAAACCATGCAATGGGAGGTTCCAAAGACAAGATGCAAGAATGCAAATGTCCCAAGGAGTTCCTCAAGAATGCAATGCAACTAAAGATTAAACTAGAATGAATATGAAAAGTGCAGCTATTCTAAGCATGGATGAGAGTGTTACAATACCATTATTAAGCTATGTGATATAGATTATTGCAAAATAGAAGCTAAACTAACATGCAACATGAATCTAAGCTAAAATGCTATGGTATGAGAGAATGTAGACAAGAAATAGAAGTTCTCCACAAAGCTCCAAAGAAACTTGTTAGAAAACCTGCAGCATAACAATATTCAAAATGAGGATGGATTGAGGGGGAAAGCTCTCTCCCTTTCAAAGATGTATGGACAGTAGAGATCAAGATGAAGATGGTGGATGATCAACGGTGGAATTCAAAAATAGGAGTGATCCATGTGCACACACAAGTCAACCAATAGAATATAAGTTAACTTGTCATATAAGAAAAAAGTCTCACAAGCCTTTTCTTTTAATTGTAAAATAGAAAAAGGACTTTATGTGTGCACTTTAAGTGGGTTAGAAAAATGGGGTCTTTTATTTAATTAAAAGGGGACATGTTCTTTTAATCAAATAATGAACTTAGGATAGTATAGTCAAACTATAAGTTATAATCAAATTAATTAATTATTAGCAATTTGGTCTAGGTAAATGATTAAATTAATTTAGCCAAAATGCTGAGAAGGGGGCTAATAGTCTAGATGACCATTTTTAGGTGATTACAAATATAAGTTGGATTTGCAAAGACTTGCATGACATCTATGAGAAAGCACTTACCAGTGGTTCCCTTGGGCCTACTATCAATAGATGTATCATTAAACTTATCTCTAAGAATAGGGATGAAGTGCTCATTAAAAATTGGAGGCCTATCACTCTTCTTAATGTTTCTTATAAAATTGTTGCCAAGATTCTTTCTTTGCAGCTTGTGGATCTACTTAACTTTATTTGTGCCACCCAAAATGACTTCATCAAGCATATGTATATTCTTGAAAATTTGATCATGACTTGGGAGGCCATGAACTAGGATGATAACTCTCATCAAAAATCTACCATGTTCCTCTTGGACTTTGAAAAAGCTTATGACAGAGTGGAATGGAGTTTCTATCCATGATGCTTGAGGCTTTTAGTTTCCCTTCTCCCTTTTGCAATACAATTCATATACTACTTAAAGACACCTTTACCTAGGTTGATGTTAATGTTTCCCTCTTTGACCCCTTCCCCCTTGGTAGATCCATTAGAAATGGGTGCCCCTTTACACCTATCCTCTTTGTCATAGCCTCGGCTACATCCATAGGGATAACTCTTTGTCCCCTATTGTTAAAGGTATTTCCCTCCCTAATAATGATGAGTTTATCAACTGCCATTTTTTTAATGATACAACCATCTTTTTTGAAGAATATGCTAATAAATTTGAAGCCTTACAAACCAAGCTTAATGTCTTTTGTACTACCTCTGGTGCTCAAATTTCTTAGAGAAAAACCATTTGTCTTGGTAGGAAAGATTAGCCCCTTGAATGGTTTACTCATTTCAATTTTCAATAGGGTGGGCCTCATAATTTTTTTTAGGTATCTCATAATTCCTTTCTCTATTGTAACCTCCCTTAAGGATATGTGGTGTTCAACTAAGGACAAGATTTTCAAAAAGATGAACAAGTGGCATAACATATCCTTGTCTCTTACTAGTAGGGTCCAAGTTTGTCAAAAAATTATCTCTTCCTATAATATTTGTTATTCCTCTACTTGGATGTTTAGTAATTATCAAATTATGAAAATTCAAAAGGTTTTTAGGAATTTTATCTAGTCTGATGGTAAAGAGGAAAATAAGTTGCATGTTGTCAAATGGGACTAGGACTTGTGTAGTACTAATGAGCTCCTTGGGGGCTTGGGTCTTAAGAATCTTAAGCTACAGGGATTTACTCTTGTCAGAAAGTGGATCTTTCTCTCTATGGAGGGTAACAACCCATGGAAGGTCCTTGTTGGACATAACATTGAGAGGGGTTTCCCCAGAAATGCTAAAACATAGAAAAATCTTCCCTTTGGTGATTTCATTCTTCATAACTTTCCTATTGTGGTTCAAGGATCTATTATTTTTAGATCCATCTAGAAAGCTTGGGAACTTGTCAAGACTCATATGACCAATAAGGACTTCCATGATGATAAGCTTCTTTGTAGAGAAAGGTCCATTTGGTAGAATTTACATCTTTCTATCAAACCCTTTGCTCTCTCCCAAAATTGCTCAACCCGCCACTAGTCTAATCTGGGCATATATCTCAGTTGATTGATCTCTTTGATTAGGAAAAAATTATTTTTTGGGATGATCTTAGGAATAGATTTAATATTTTTCTCTCCCAAAAGAAGACCTATAATATGATTCTCAAAGCCACTAAAGACCTCTCTACTACCTATCATATGGACTCTCATATATTTCTTAAGTGTAATGTCTTGTAGGTGTCATTACTTCCAAACTCAAGGGCAAAAATATTTATAGTATTATTGGTCATAATGAGACCATCATTGATCATGTTAACTTTTTTTAGTATTCCACTCTTGTTTACAACTGTTGGAAATTTTTTTTTGATATTCTTTGGAAGGGATCTGTTGAACCTAAGATTAAATGATTCAAATGGTTGGCTATTTTTGACAGAGATTTATTTAGGCTTTGTAGACTTCTTGAATCTAATAGGCACATTCCTTTTTATTGCATAATTATATTTTCTAAAGAAATCTAGAATATGTTTGGTATTACTTACCTCTTTTATGTGAATATCCTTGAAACTATCACTAGAAATATTATTGGTATTAAAAATGACTCTGACCTCTTTTGGAATGTTCTCTTCTAATATTGTTTGGCAAATTTGGAAATGTAGGAATTATGAAAGGTGTCAGAACAGCCCTAGGGTTCTTACTGAGTCTTTTCAAAAACTCACTCATTTCAATATCTTCTTATAGGTGCATGTAACTATGATGATGGAGAAGGACAAGCTTAGGAGATTCCTGAATGATGGCCATGCCACTTTCTTAAGCATGCTATGAATGTAGAAGGAACATGGATGATCTTCAATTGTTCAAGAGGACCTGTAAAAAGCTCAACCAGGGGATTAGAAAGAACATTAAGTCTAAAAAGAAAAAACTTTTCATGTTATCCCAAATCGAGGACTAAAAGAATATTTTTTGAATGGATGGATCTTTGGGGTGGATTTCCTAGATTGACACCTATGATGTTATCTTACATTAGTGTTTTTGTTTAGTCATCTCCCTTTTGGACTCTGAGTTATCTTTTATACATTCCAATGTAATCTTTTTTTTTTTTGGTGAGGTTGGGCCTCCCCTTTTTGTACTCTTCATTAAGACTAAGATGATCTTTGCATCTCTCCCTTTTTTATCATCTTATATATCATACAAAAAATATATAATGTAATTCTTATAGGATAGGCACTTGATTTCTTTCTATTACAATAATGATTTAAGAAAATAAAATGGTGATTAATTTATGGAAATAATCAAAAGAATATAGTTACATTATTTCCATAATCTATATTATTTATAAAAATATTTGAAAATGATAAATAATATAAAATTAATATCACTTACCATATAGTTACCATTTTTGTAATGTTAGGAAAGCTAAAGATTTACTTGTGCGATAATGCAATTTGACATTTTGTCAGACCTCCTATGCTCCATGATTTTTTGAATTAAGGTTTGCCTCAAAGATAATATTAGAACTCATATTTGAAAAATATTTAAACATAAAACTATAATATATTTCATAAGGGATATAAAATATTATATGTCTAATCATTTCCACTATAAATACTTAGTGCAATATATAAGTAATTAAATATTACCATCAAATACATCATTTGTATTTTTTCTTAAAATATTAAATTTAAGAAAAATATATTACCCTTTTGTAACATTAAAAATCATTTAAACAAAGTAGATATAAGGTTAACAGATAATTTAATAAATAAAACTTCATATACATTTTACCTTTACTTTACCTCTTGCCATTTCAAGATGGCTCAAATACTCACCTCAAAATTTTTCAATTTCAAGAAGTAGGAGGAACTTACTTTGAAATTTTTCATATTTTAGGGCCTTCCAATATTGGCCTCCTAATTTCACAGTTTGGGAGGGCTCAAAATTTTCCATTTTTGATTTTGCATTTATGGAATCCCCAAACAATTCTCCCCCAGAAGTTGTGAATTTAGGGTTAGGTTTTGAAAATAGCATATGAATTACTTTAGATTGTTATGACATCATCTTAATGGGCACATATCTCTTGAAAGAGATGAAGGATCAAGCATCTAGGTTTGAGCATTGTATTTGCTTGAGAATTTTTAGAAAATAGATATGCATATAACGGGGATTTTATTTCTTCATTATGATGTAGATAGCTTCTCTATTCGGATGTTGAAACCACAAATATCAAAACCAATAGTAGTAGATCAATGTGCTTATCCTACCATTGCTATAAATTCCAAACATGTAATCCTTGCACCAATATCTTTAAATATATGAAAGTCATGAATTGTTTGATTTGTATATGACCACCATAAGAAGCATGATATATGGACCCAAATCTTTTTAGGCATTCAATCAAGGTGAAGGACTTCCTTTTCCTAATGTGTAATAATCTATAATTATCCTAAGCTCTATGAAATTGTGTTGTAACTTTTATAAAATATGTTCATAGAGCTTGATGATCATCTACATTCTTAGTAATGAGTAGGAGGGTACCTTAAAATGGTGTTCATAGATGCTACTTGGCTAATAGAAGACCAAATCAAGCAACATTGCACTTCAATGGATTTTATACCCTTAGGTAGGGACATGAGTTTTAAAACTCAAGGGGAGTATGGTGCAGGAGCACCTACTCTAGACTCATCAAATAACGCACCTAAGAGTCTTAAACATTTTACTTAGGTTAGATAGGCACATTGATCCAGTTGTAAGGCCTAGTTCTAGGATTAAGCATAAGTATGAGCCTTCAGGTAACTAAGGTGAAAAAAAAAAGAAAAAAGAAAAAAAGGTCAATATAGCCTAGAAATTAATAGGATTCTAGGTTTTTCTATGTTTTTAATACTTAGATCCAAGTTGGATCACTTTCTTAAAGTTTGGACCAAGTTTGGTCATTAGATTTGCTTTTTTGTAAATTTTGCAATCCTAAAAGTTGTCATAAACATGTATTTAATTCTACCAATAGAAACAAGAGTTTGAATTGATCTTTTAACCATTGGGAATTCCCTACAAAGCCTCATAGGCTGATGGTAGGAAGATATATTGTATTTTGGTATTTCAATCAATAAAGAAATTGACATTTTCTCTACAAAAACCATGATTTTGGCCATTGAATAGATCTATAAAAATTATAGGGCATGTTTCAATGACTTCAAGAGTTGGGGCATTGAATCTTCTTCCTTTTTCAACAAGTCTCATGTATTGATCTTTCATAGTTTGAGAGATATTGAATTTTTACTCTCGTTTCTTAGAATTCAGCCTTAAAAATAACATTCACCTAGCGCTAGGTTGTTTGGGTACATTCCACCATGGGAAATTTATGCCCTTTGGTGGAATGAAAGATACAAAAATTTACTTTGATATTTTTCAATTTTTTTCTATCAAATGCAAAGGGCTAGATTTACCACCATACCCTAAGTGTGCATCTCAATATGTACACCATACAACAATTAAGGATAGTACTTCTTAGATTTTGATTGGGGATTCACAAAAGTTTGAAAACTTCAATTTTAGAATATTTTGCATGCCAACACATGTCTCCATACTTGGATTTATTTTTTCATAGTAGAAAGAGTACTTGTAGTGTAAATGGAGCCCTAATTAGGCCTAGCAAACTAGCCTAATGTTGCAACAACAACCTCCATGCATTTCCATCCTTTGGTGATTTGGCATGTTTCATAAAACCCAAAAGGGAATTAGAATCCCTAAAAAAAATACCATATCATTTGGAGATATTCAAACTTATGTTCCATTTTCATTCTAGGAAGGGCTACACACCAAATCCTTTGTTTGTGAAGCAACTTGGTGTTATGGGTTTCTTTTGATGGAAAGAATCATTGATTCCTAGTTAGTAAGACCTAAATAGGCTATAAAATTTATTGCAAGCCACCCCTAGTCTTTGTATCTACTTTTTGGGGTTTGATCCCTCTTTTTGTTAATGGAATCCTATAGTGCATTTGTGTGTTTGGGTACTTAGAAACTTGGTAAGCCTAGTGATTAGGCTACCTTGTCTTGTGGGGTTGTGATAACCTTCCTTTAAGCCATTTTCCATACCTATGATAGGTATTTGGCACTAGGACCCTTCACCTTGGGTGTAAAGGGATTTGGAAACATTCATCATTTCTTGTTGTTTAAGGCTTCCATTGTCCACTACTGCATCAAGTGGTATTAGAGCCATGTCTAATCTTGAGAATAAGGAGATCCCTGAAAGGGTTACAAGTAGTGAGTTAGCAAAGATGGTGAGAGAACAAAAGGCTACAAATAAGGCCTTAACTGAAAGGCTTCAAGAACTTGAGAAGAAGCTTTATGACAAAGACAAACAAAATGGGTCTAAAGATGAAGAAGGGAGTGATGAAGATGAGGATGGCTCTAAACAACACATCCCTACAAACCAAAAGCCTATCATAGATGCCTTGAAATCCATGGGATGGAGAAACATGGAGGAGAAAATAGATTTTCTAGTTTTCAATGGGAAGATGAATGCATATTTAGCTTTAGATTGGATAGAGGCTTTGACCACATTCTTTGAATGTGAAGACATCCCTAAAAAATAAAGGGTAAAGATGGCAAGATCCAAGTTGAAGGAAGCAACCCTAACTTGGTGGAACTTCATCCAAATAGATAGGGTAAAGAATGGAAAGAGCATGATAAATTCATGGAATAGGATGATAGCCTTGATTAAGGATACATATATACCCAAGGATTATGGAGTGCAACTCCATAGGAGGAAACAAAGTTTGAAACAAAAAGACATGGATGTAGGCTCATACACTAAGGAGTTCCTAAAACTATGTATGAAGACCAATATGGCAGAAGATGAGGATGAGAAATTGGCAAGATACATGAATGGCTTTCAAGAGGAACTAAGTGCCCTACCATAGTCAATAAGTTCTATCAAATGACACTAAAAGTAGAGGAAAAATGGAAGAGAAAGAAAGACTTTGGAAAATGGAAGAGCAATGATAGTGGGACAAAGTTGTGGCAGCAACAACAAGGCCTCTGATTTAGGAGACAAAGAAAATAGTGACTCTAATTCAAGAGGAAACTACATAGGAAGAAGGTCTTTCAATAGAGGAAGGAAAAATATAGGAAGAGATAAGGGATCATTGAAATGTTTTAATTGCAATAAAATGGGACACCATGTAGGAAGATGCCATGAGAAGAGGAACAAAAACAACAAGGTGAGAGGAGAGCAACATTTATCTAAGAAGATAAGCAAGAAGACAATGTTGATGCTAGAGAATTGGAACTAGAAGAAGGCGCATGCTTGATGATGAGGTAGGTCTTCCTTCAAGTACCACAAACCTAAGAACCTCTAAAAAGGAAGAATCTCTTTAGGACAAAGATCAAATTTCATGGAAAGGTTTGCAGTGTTCTTATAGATTTTGGTTCAACTAAAAGTCTTATGTCTTGTGAAATGGTTTAGAAGTTAAACCTACCTAAAAAGCCACACCCTTACCCCTATCATGATTCATGGTTAACCAAAGGCCAACAAACTCTAGTCATGAAACAACCTTGGGTAGAGTTTTCTATTTCTAATTTCAAGGAAAAGGTCCTCTGTGATGTGGTTGAAATGGATGCTTCACACATTTCTTTAGGTGGGCCCTAACAATTTGATGTTGATACCATACACCATTGTAGGAAGAACACCTACTCCACCACTAAAGATGGGAAGACATTCACTATGAAGCCCTACCTAATAATAAATATAAAAAAGGAACCTATTATAATCATCATAGGAGGAAAAGAGATGTTAAAAGCCTTGAAATAATTTGATATGGAGCCATTTTTCATAATCTCAAAGCCCAAAGATAACATTAGGTCTAATAAAAAAGAGCCCATACCAAATGAAGTTGTTAAACTGCTGCAAAAGTACAAAGATGTCACTGCTAGTAACCTAACCACTAGCATCCCTCCCATTAGGGACATTAGTCATTAGATAGATCAAATACTAGGACCATCCTTGCCTAATAAGGCACCATATAAAATGACACCATTGTAGCATGTAGAGATTGCAAAATAGGTCATTGAATTATTGGAAAGAGGACTCATCCAAAAGAGTCTTAGACCTTGTACCATACCTTTAGTTTTGGCCCCTAAAAAGGATAGAAAATGGAGGTTATGTACTAATAGTAGGGACCTAAACAAAATCACAATAAGGTACATGTTCCCCATGCCAAGAATTGAGGAGCTATTGGATCAATTAGGAGGTGCTTGCTACTTCACCAAGATAGACTTAAAGTTTGGTTAACATCAAATCAGAATCAAGCCAGGAGATGAATGGAAAACAAAATTCAAGACAACTAAAAGTTTGTTTGAATGATTTGTAATGCCTTTTGTTTTATACAATGCCCCTAGTACTTTTATGAGGCTTATGAATGGGATATTCATAGATTTTATTGGCAAATTTGTTGCAATTTACCTTGATGACATACTAATATTCAGCCATAGCAAGGAAGACCATATTGATCATGCGAAACAAGTACTAAGAACACTCCATTAGCAAAAGTTGGTAATCAACTTGGAAAAAATGCATGTTTATGAAGAAAGTGTTGGAATTACAAGTGGGAAGAGAGTAAAATTCTGGGGGGGGGGGAGGTGAATTAGGAGTTTAAACTTGGACCCATAAAACTTTCACCATTCATACATCACATGCATTAATATACTAAAATAAAATGTAAAGCATATGCATCTAAATCATGTAAACATTTAATCAATCACACACATAACACCAGATATGATTACCCAAAAACCCTCCAAGTGATAAGGTAAAACTCAAGTGGGGATGACACCCACAAATCTTCACTACTGCAGCAATAAAGTGTATCCAATTAAGGTTACAATGATTTGACCATGAATCATGATCTACCCCATGAAAGGCCTACCCTATTAAAGGCTTACAAAGACTATTAAGTCCCACCTTATTAGAGGATTTCAACACCCTTTTAGAAGTGTGCCTAGTTAGAGGACTTAAACTTACAATTAAGTAGGCACCCTATTAAAGGATTTTATATAGCCTATTAGGACTACTCTATTAAGAGATTTAACTAAAATCACCTATTAAAATGTCTCAGCATAGATCCTATGATTGGCACTTGCATGCTTGATAACAGATCACCTCTACACAATGTCCAATTGATCTTTTATGATCTAATGTCTCTAATGGTGTATCATTCTCTATCCTCTATTCTTCTCTAATTGATTCTACAATTCATTCTTACTTCTAAGTCATCTTGAATGCTCTGCAAATTGTCTTGTTCACTCTTCCAATTTGATCATTCAACCATCATACACTATAAAGACTTTAGGAATTCACCCTCCTTAAGAAAACTCTAGTGGCTTAGGGTTAGGTATGAATCTACAACTGAGATTCATCCATTTTTTCACTTAAATTTTCCCATTTTTTGATTGGCTATATGTAATTGCATAGGGAATCCGCATATAGATTTGTCCTTATCTCCAAAAGATTGAAATCTATCATTAATTTGGCTTAAAATGGTTTACATAGTTATTTGTACCATTACAAATAAATATGCCAAAACTGTGTCACTTAGCATATGAAGTCTCTAATGCTTGACATACATTGTATTTTAGCTTTTGACTTAGTACCTAAACTGCTTGGCATCCATTGTTTGCTTGACACTTGAATCACTCAACATGGTCTATCTACTCAACACTAGAGGGACTTGCCACATGAGTGACTTGGCACATGAGTCAGTTGGCACGTGTTGCAACTTGGCATGGTCTATTATTTACATGTTGTGCTTAGCATGTATTAGTAGTTCAACATGAACTAAGTAAATGGCTTAAGTGTGTTGACACTCACTTGTCAAAACCAATCTAAGATCAACAATCTCACCCTTTGAAATGAGTGTCAAAAAGACTTAAATATGCAATATTTTATTTAACTTCTTGAGTATAACATATCCAAAATATGTACTTCTCTTTGACTTCATTGCACTGTATCTAATACTCTTTCATCTGATATACCTTGTCTTGGCTAATATTTGTATCTATCTTTCTACTTTTACTTTCCAAAAATGAATCTCAAAAATGTATATCACCTCAATGATATAACTTTACTACTAGCCTCCCCTTATGTTATTTCTTCCTTTCTTTTATTCTCCCCCTATATTATATCTCCTCTATGGTATATTTCTCCCCCTTGCTTTATCTCCCCCAATGTTCAATGTTATTTATTCTTTCCCTTTTTGACACTTATGTCAAATAGGTTATACACTTATAGTGTGTTTGTCCAAAAAAGGTTTATGGAAATACATTATGATTTTGAGAGCTACATCCCAATTGTCACTTACAACATCTAATGACTTGATTTGGATAGAAATCTTGGCAGCAAGGTGCACTAGGCCATCTAAGATAGAAAAATTGGGGTCTTTCTTCAGTAGAGTCTTGGCATAACCTAGTTCCTTGTGCAATATTTCCATGTGTGGGGTAAGGGATGCCTATATACATTTCAATTTTTCTCTTATGCTAGCCTCATTTCCTTTTAGTATAGCTCATTGATTTTGTGTTTGAAGTAATGTTCTAAAAATGCTTCTCAATTTGAGTTGGGTTCTGAGGTAGCTTAGTACCTGATATGTTTAGGTTTCTCTCCAAACTCAAAATATGACTCCTAGTCTCTTGAGTGA
Source organism: Cupressus sempervirens (assembly GCA_028749045.1). Lineage (NCBI taxonomy): Eukaryota > Viridiplantae > Streptophyta > Pinopsida > Cupressales > Cupressaceae > Cupressus > Cupressus sempervirens. Next base: position 440,884,866 of record CM053793.1, on the reverse strand, counting down.
AGAGTGTAGGGTCACATAACTTTGTGTACAATTAGAATATATTCTCAACTACCTTCTTCACATCTTCAACTTTAGTTTCCAATGCAACTTGAGTCAATGCTATTTCACCAGATATCTTTTCATTTACTTTTCTGTGAAACTTTTTCTCAGACCATTCTAAAAGTTTTGCAATAGTATCAAGGTATTCATTTGTAACCATCCACTATATTAGTCAGCTATTCAATTAGTTTCTTGGTCTCTTTAGGAGTTGGTAGGCTGAATGCATCTAGAAAGATGTCTTTAATATCTTGAAGAGCTTGTTTCTACCTATGTGCTCTCCTGATCATTTCCTAATGCTTTTTCTTCTCTAAGGATTTTTGCAAAATGCCTATTTGTTCCAATGTCATTGTGTTATAGTCAAACCTTGGAATCACTATTTCTTCATCAAGGATAATGTATCCATAGTGAATTACCTTGTTGACCTTTGGTGAGCTAGGGCTCGACACTAAGATTTTCAATAGTATGGCTTTTGTGCTCTACTTCTAAAGAACTTGTGTAGAAGGACTACTAGATGTTGGTAGAGTTACCAATGCTTGGATGGCTTCCTATTCCTTCACCTTGGGTGTTTTCTCATGTTCTTCAATCTTGCCTTGAAATATTACTATGAATTGAAAAGCCCCTTTCTCTTTTGCTTTAGGTATAGATGAGTCTATCTATCCTATTTCTTGCTATCTTGTAGTATCTTTTTCTTCCACCTACTTCTTTTCAATCTTATCAAATTTTCCATGTGTATCAACCTTAGTAGAAGTGTCTACTATTACTTTAATTGAATTTTATACACTAGTAACTAAAGGGATGATAGAAGGTGGTTCTTATGGATTCACCTTGTCCCTTGTGACATTAGTTACTACCTTTTGGAGCTCATCTATACTAACCAAAACTTGATTTTCATAGATTTTTTCTTGAAGTGTAGATTGGTCCAATATCTTCTTCAAGTCTTCTATAGTCAAAGAATTGATGTTCTAAGCTAAAAGATTCAAGAAATCCTTAACAATAATAGTTTTAGTAGACTTTACTATGTCATGGGAAGGACTGACACTTGACACTTGTGTGTCTTGAACACTATTCATCTTGTTGTTGTTTAGCTGTTGCCATGTCATCAATTTTATTTTCAATGTCCTCCCTCATTGTATCATTTTTCTTATCATATTTTTCTTTGTTATCATCATTGTCTTCATCCTTATCATCTTCTTTACCTTTAATAGGATCAAATTCTCCTTATTTCACTGTGGTCAACCCATAGATTAGTTTCCATATTTGGGTTGATTTCTTGACCACATCTTCAATATTATTCTGAAGAATGTTGAAGGCTCTATATTTAGGTGTAAACCTAATAGAATATCTTTTGATAGCCTTAGCAATCTATCCCTTTGTTAGCTCTGGCATCACTTGAGCTAAAGTAGTTTCTCTAATCTTCTTTTCCAAATTTAAATAGTAATGCCACTTTTGCTCAACAATATCATATAATTTTTTTGGCATTGTGTTGGTAAACTCTAGTGGAGTATTCTTAAACTTAGACATCACGACATATAATGCCTCTTCCACTTGATTCTTTTCTTATTTCCCAAGTATATCAAAATATATATGCTTTAAACTAGATAAATCTACATTACTTTTGATATTTTCACACAAATTTTCAAGATCAGAGAGTGGTTATTGACATACCACTTTGAATTGGCTTATATCATTTGATTTAGTCCTTTCTTCATTTGAATTTGGTTGTGCAACATATTTTCTTCTTTTCCTTTTCTAGTCTTGGCCACCTTGCTCTATTTTCTTGGTCTTTTCTTTAGCCTTCTAAGTTGCTCATGTGCTAACTCTAGTGGTAGGTGTTGTGGGCTTGGTTTGACTATTTTCTTTGTCTTTACCACTAATTATGCCTTAGTCTTTCTCTTCTTTAGCACAACATGAGTAGATGCTTCCTCGGCTTCTTCTCCTTTGACACCTTCTATTTCCTCCTCTTCCTTATCCTCTCCCATGCCTTGAGTCAATATAAGAGGTTCTTGTGCTTATGCTTATTCTTCCTCTTAATCCTCTTCTTTTTCTTCTTCCTCCTCTACACCTTATCCAAATTTGGACTTTAGTTTCTTAATCAATTTATCTTTCTTCTTGAGTGTGGAGGTAGTCTTCAACTCCATGATAATCTTTGACTTTACCATTTCATAGTTGCCAAATATCTTTGCACTTTTATTGATTTCCTCTACTAGGAATGCTTTAATGGTTGTTGAAGCTTCATCAACATTTATTTCATACCCAAGTGGTCTTCACAATCTAACCCTTGGTGTGGCATCTTGCACAAAAGTGTAATAAAAAAAAACAAGAAAGAATATATCATTATAATGTTGCTCAACCAAAGAAACTAGTATCCTCATTATTTCCTTAATTGATTTCTTAAAGTCTTCAAAGTAACTTGTCATCAATGTTTCAAAGTTTTCTCCCATCTATTCAATATACTCATTGATCTACACTACAATTGAACTATTTTTTTTCCAACTTATAGTACCAAAAGAGGGAAATGTATTCTATACATAAAAGAATATGCAAACCAATATTGAACCAAAATTGCATTATGCACTCTTGGTTTTTCTGAAAGCTCTGAGGTTCTCCATTAATTGTTGTAGTTGTAATTCTACCAAATCATAAGTATGATATTTCTTCACAATCTTGTAACCAATGTCCATAGAAATGTAGGGTACAATATTAAATCTACTAGATTGATAGAATTTATGAGAAATTACCCTTACAACAAAGTTCAACAATGGGTCAGCAATAGTATCTATTGTCATGCCTCTCTTATTCCATTTTTCTCTAGTGTTTTTCTCTATTACCTCCTTGGAATCACTCCTTAGAGTCTTGAGCTGATCTAGGGTTGGGTAGCTAGTAACCCTATGAATTATTCTTTTGGTAATCTTAATTGGTCCACCCTCTAGCCATAAAGATCCATCATGTGTCTGGCTCAACACAATTCTAATCCATTCAGTTTTAAATGCACTAGGAAAATCTAGGGCACGCATTAAACCATATTTCTCAATGATTTTATACTCTTCCTTTAGAAAAAAAATTTCAAATAACCTATCATATGCTTCTCTAATTTCTAAATCCCTAATGCTACCAATTTTATAATTATAAAATATCCTTACATCTTGCACCATTATTACATTTGGTAGGATCATGGATAATGTGCTAGAAGGATCTTATTTCTAAGCTATGTTAGGAATGGAATTAAACGTAAATTGTTTGACTTCATTACTAACAAGTTGAACATTCAAAACCTCTTTCCCTTCTACATTCTTCAAACTAGACTCCATTTGTCAAACTAGGGCTTATCCAAAGTAAAATTGCATAGCTCGGCTTATGATAAATACCTTGTGAAATCTGTATGCTAGAGTGAGATCATTGTTGAATTCTTTGGAAATTTTTTGGATAGGTTTCTAAATCACCTTCTACTCTACTCACTCTTGCTCAAATTTGAAATGATGAATAATGAGCTGAAATTGATCATATACCCTTTGAAATCCCTTATATTTAATGCTTAGTGCTTACATAGCTATAAGCTCGGAATCAACTCAATTTCAAAATCACTTGACATCTATTAATATTTCCATAACTCAATAGCTACTACAAGTTTGACATCTACTAGATAGTCTAGTAGCTCAGCATCAATTAGCATTCCATTTGACATACAAAAAAAAAAATTCATGCTCAACAACAACATGAAAAGCTTTAAGATTTAACTTTAATTTTCAACAACATCTTGCATCTTTATTCATGTTAATGTAGTCTTTTTAGTACTATCTCCTTTGGAATGATGTATGATATTATACTTAAATATTAGTCCCGCATACCTCTTGATTGCCTAGTTTGATGAGGTGTGATCACTTGACCCATTGGGTGAAGTGATCCCTTCTCCATTTGATGTGCTACATGCATCTTTATTTTTCTATGTCTTGTTCATCTTATCTCTAATATGTTCAGCATCTACCTTGCCTTTGCCTTTATCAAATTCACAACTTGGTGCCTTTGACCTAGTTGGACAATGCTTGCTGATATGACCTATCTTCAAACAACTAAAACATGTAGTTTGACTCAACCATCTTTTGTTGTTACCACTAAAATTTGTCCTAATGCAATTCTCTAAAATATGTCCATATTCTTGACAATAGTGGCAGCTATATCTTGTATTATAATCCCAATTATGAAAGTTTCCATTGTTTCTTACCTTTGTTGGCTTGTTTGATGACCACATGGATTTGGATCTGCATTCAAAGCCTCTATGTCCATACTTCTAACACTTGTAGCAATATCCTTCAAATATTTGATTATGCATGGTCCTATTTTTGCATTCATGTGTCTGATGACCTTGCTTGTTGCACTTATGACAATGAGTCATGTTCTTAGACTTGACATTCTAATTTGTATTCTTGTTCTTGCACACATTAGTAGTATATCCTTTCTTTCCACAATTATGACAAGTAGGTTTGGAGTTCTTACCTTTGATGTTCCTTTCTTTATCAAATTTGAATGATTCTCCTTCTTTAGTGGTTATGTAACCCAATCCTAATGTATCTTTTTTTTTATTAGATAAATAGGTTTTACAGGGACCCTAAAACCCAAGAGTTAAAACATTAACAAGGCTGATAATAAGTGTGAAAAGCTCAGCCAAAAAAGTTCTAGTTCAAAGGCTAAAAATAAGCACAAGGCCCAGCCAACAGACAAAAACCAAAGTAAAGGCCAGGAACAAAAATAGCATGAAATGACCAGGGAAAAAGCCCTTACAAAAAGCCAAAAAAAGGCACTGAAAGAAACAAAAGAACAGGTAGAGGATTAGTCCTCGTTCTTTCTCTCCAAGTCTTGCATGACCTGAGCTACCTCATAGGCCATCTTGTCTCCTCTGCCTCTTACTGGAGTGCCCTTTGATCCTCCTGGTTCTGACCATTGTTGATGTTGTCCTTTGTGGTGTCGATCCCCATTCTGACTTCTTCTTTGTCTTTTCCATCCTCATCATCCTTCATAACTCTATCTTTGATCCAACTAGTTAAGGCTATGATGTTGTTGTTAATGGAGCTTAGCATCGAAATCATCTGATTCAAGAGATTATGATTGTAGATTTTGAGGGTGTTGATCCTTCTCTCTACCAGACTAAGACTCTCATCATTGTCATCTCTTTTATCAAAGTTCGTTCCATTCCTATTATTCTCCATATGACCCACCTACTCTTTGACCTCCTCTAGCTCATGGAAAAGCCACTTGATTGATTTGAAGTTATCAATCATGCTATTGTGGACATTATTCAAGAGATTCGTCCCAATTTCCCTAGCTTTGTCTGATATAGCCACAATAGCTAAGTCAATGAGTTCTTCAAGCCTCATCTCTTCTTGGTTATCCACAAGGACCTGCAAGATCATGGCTTCTCTAAAAATTCCCATTTTTGAGGTCTTGACTTTAAAGTTTTTCCAACCTTTCCTCATGTTATTTACCTGCACCTCCCTGCCCTCGGTCTCAGAATCCAAATTTTGTTCCTTAGGTTGTGCATGGATATGGATAGGAGAAAGAGGTAGTGAAGACATGTCCCAATCTTACTACATAATCTTCTCCTCTAGACCTTCCCTCTTTCATTTCTTCCCTCCTCGATCCTCCTTAATTTCCTCCTACATCTCCCATTTCCTCTGTTTCTTCTCCTAATGTATCTTATTTGGATCTAGGGGATCTCAATAATTGCTCAAAGTATTTGATGGCTTCATTTGGCTTGTTAATAATTTTAGCAAATTATTTTCCTCTTTTTAGGTCACTCTACAATTGTTCATTTTGCAAATTCAATATATTTATCTCAATTTCCTTAATATTCAGTTCATAACTAGCATTCATCATTTGACTTAGGGTATCCAATTGCATGTTAGAAATTTTGGTTATCTCTATTGACTTCTCTTCCAATCTATTTTCCATAATTCTTTTGTCTTATCCAATCATTGTTTGTCTTCCATGGCTTTCTTCTTTAGTTCAGTCACCTTACATAGTAGTATAGCTTGTGATTCTTGCTCTAACTTGAGATTTCTAATTTCTTTAGCTTGGATTCTATTCTTTTCCATTAGATTTGCAACTACTACATCAAATTCATTGGAGTTACCATCTAAAAATAGTTTGGTGGTGTCTATCTCTTTGTATAGTGTGTCATTCTCTACAATAGCAATCTCTTTTCTTCTCTTCAAGGATTTCTTTAGTTCCTCTCTTACCTCATTCAGTTGATGTAGTATCTAATGTATTTCAATATCCAGGTTTTCAATACTCTTTCCTAGCTTGTAGACTTCCATTTCAAGATCTTTCCTCTAAGCTATGAAAAGCTTCTCTTTTAGAAAACTAGACTCTGATACCAATTGTTGGGATTACAAGTGGGAAGAGAGTAAACTTTAAGAGAGGGGTGAATCAAGAGTGTAAACTTGGACCCATAAAAATTTCACCATTCATACATCACATGCATTGATATATTGAAATAACATGTAAAGAATATGCATCTAAATCATGTAAACATGTAATCAATCACACACATAACACCATATATGATTACCTAGAAACCCTCCAAGTGAAAAGGTAAAATTGAGGTGGGGTGACACCCACAAATCCTCACTACTACAACAATAAAGTGTATCCAATTAAGATTACAATGATTTTACCATGAATCATGATCTTCCCTATGAAAGGCATGACCTGTTAAAGGCTTACAAAGACTATTAAGTCTCACCTTGTTAGAGGATTTTAACATATTGTTAGAAGTGTGCTTGGTTAGAGGACTTTATCTTACAATTAAGTAGGAACCCTATTAAAGGATTTCATACAGCCTGTTAGGACTACTCTACTAAGAGATTTAACCAAAATCACCTGTTAAAATGTCTCAGCATAGATCCTATGATTGGCACTTTCTTGCCTAATAATAGATCACCTCTATATAATGTCCAATTTATCCTTCATGATTTGATGTCTCCAATGTTGTATCCTTCTCTATCCTCTATTCTTCTTTAACTAATTCTGCAATTCACTCTTACTTCTAAGTCACCTTGAATGCTCTACAAACTTTCTTGTTCACTCTTCCAATTTGATCATTCACCCATCATACATTGTAAAGAGTTTAGGGCTTCATCCTCCTTAACAAGACTCTGGTGGCTTAGGGTTAGGTATGAATCTATGACTGAGATTCATCCATTTTTTTGCTTAAACCTTCCCATTTTTTGATTTGCTACATGTAATTGTATAGGAATTTGCATACAGATTCACCCTTATCTCCAAAAGATTGACATCTATCCTTAAGTCGACTTAAAATAGTTTACATAGTTGTTTGTGCCATTACAAACAATTATGTCAAAACTATGTCACTTGCCATATGAAGTCTCTAATGCTTGACATACACTATATTTCTACTTCTAACTCAACACCTAAACTACTCGACATCCATTATTTACTTGGCATGGTCTATTTGCTCGACACTAGAGTGACTCAGCATATGAGTGAATTGGAACTCATTGCAACTTGGCATGGTCTATTATTTACATGTTGTGCTTGGCATGCATTACTAGTTTGGCATGAACTAAGTAAATGGCTTAAGTGTGTTGACACTCACTTGTCAAAACCAATCTAAGATCAACAAAAGGAACTTGTGTTCCTAGGTCTTATGATCTCACAAGGTACCCTCAAGATGGATCCTATGAAGGTAGATGAAAACATTAATTGGCCTCCACCAAAGAATCAAGGTGATGTAAGAAGCTTTCATGGGCTTTCAACTTTCTATAGGAAGTTTATTAAAAAAATTAGTCATGTATGTACATCAATGCTTGAAATAATAAAGGGTGGAAAGAAGATTGAGTTCTCATAGACAAATGAAGCCAATGATGCATTCCTATACTTGAAGAATAGGGTCTCTCAATATCCTATCTTTTTCCTCCCTAATTTTAACAAAATCTTCACTATGGAGACAGATGCAAGCAATTTGGCTATAGGTGTTGTCCTAAGCCAAGAAAGCAAACTAGTTGCTTTCTTTTTCGAGACATTAAATAAGGATAAAAGAAAGTACTCTACATATGACTTAGAGCTCTATGCCATGGTCCAAGCCCTCAAGAAATGGAGGAACTATTTTATTCCAAAAGAATTTGTTGTCTACATAGACAATAATGCATTAAGCTTCCTAAATTCACAAGAAAAAATTTTAGTCAGGCATTTTAAATGGGTAGAACAATTACAGGCTTATACCTTCAACATTAAGCATAAAAAGGGTGTAGAAAACAAGGTTTTTGATGCTCTAAGTAGGAGGATTGGTCTTTTTGAAGAACTTCAACTAAAAATTGTTGGAATTGAGTATCTCAAACACTTATTGTTAGGATAAACCACAGACAGAAATATAAACTACATGCAAATATAACCAATAACAGAAAATAATAGAACACATAGAAATGAACACAAGGCACCAAGATTTAACGTGGTTCACCCAATCCCTAGGCTACGTCCACCAAATAGCAAGTCCGATCTTATTAGAATCCAGTGATTACAACCTGATTACAATCTGTAATCCCTTACAGCTCAATACCGCCGCAAGAACCAATTTCATATCACACCATTATAAAAAAATACCCAACTCTAAGCCCTTTTATACAAGTATTAAACTGCTTTAGGGTTATAACATGTCGGCCAAATGTCGGCCATAATATGTTGGCTACCATGTATTATGAAGTATGTAGCCCGAACCCCACTATTTATGAAGTATGTACAGTACTTTCCTGATCAGTCACCACAATCTAACACTTGTACCTAGATGACCCTAATTTCACAAAAATATATCAAATTTGCACAAATATGGAGGACAAATATCATACTAATTTTTCTGAATATTTGATTTAGAATGGGCTTCTATTCAAGGGAGCATAATTATGCATACCAAAGTGTTCATTGAGAGAAAATATAATTAGAGAAAAACATTATGGTGGCCTACGAGGTCTCTTTGACATTGAAAAAACAATAGACATGGTGAAGAGAAATTATTTTTGGTCCAAGATGAAAAATGAAGTTAAGAAATTCATTGAATGTTGTACCATTTGCTCTACAAATAGAGGGCTCTACCAACCCTTACCAATGCCTTCAAGACCTTGGGAATCCATGCCAATAGATTTTGTCATGGGACTACCCAAAACTAAGCAAGGATGTGATAGTGTATTTGTCATAGTGCATAGATTCAGCAAGATGGCCCACTTTGTGCCATGCAAGAGCACAAATGATGCATCTCATATAGCCAATCTCTTCTTCAAATAAGTAGTTATAATTCATGGCTTGAATTAGAAAATTGTATCAGATAGAGATATAAAATTTTAAGTGCACTTTTGGAGGACACTCTTCAAGAAGTTTGGTACAAATCTCACCAATAGTTCTGCCTATCACCCACAAATAGATGGGCAGACTAAGGTAGTGAAAAAGTCCCTAGGCATTCTCCTAAGATGCCTAACCAAGCAATACTCACAAATTTGGGATACAATTCTACCCCAAGCAAAGTTTTCTTTCAATGACTCTATCAATAGGTCAACAAGTAAAACTCCATTCCAAGAAGTATATGGTTTACACCCCAAAGGACCACTGGATTTTGTGGTTCTCCCCTCTAATTTCAAAATTATTATTCAAGGTCAAGAGTTGTCATAACTCATTACAAAGGTACAACATCAAATGAAGGAGACTTTACAAAATTCTACCATGAAGTACAAATAAAATGTTAACAAGAGAAGGAGAGAGGTCCACTTCAAAGTGGGAGACAAATTTTGGGCTTTTCTAAGGAAGGAAAAACTACCTAAGGGAAGGTACTCCAAATTGTAGATGAAGAAAGTAGGCCCTTGCTACATACTTAACAAGATAGGTAATAATTCCTATGAGATCTCCCTTCCTCCAAATTTGTAGATCTCCCCCATATTTAATGTGGAAAATCTCACACCATATAAGGTTGTTGTAGGGTCATCAAAATAGCAACATAAAGATATCAATGATGAAGATTATGTTACCAATCTTCCATCAAGAAAACTAGTGGATTTAGAAGAAATCTTGGACATAAAGCTACTAAAGAATAATAGAACTAAGAAGTACATGCAGTATTTAGTTATATGGAAGGGTCTCACCAACATAGATGCTACTTGGCTAATAGAAGACCAAATCAAGCAACATGGAACATTAATGGATTTGCTACCCTCAAGTAGGGACTTGAGTTTTAAAACTCGAGGGGAGTATGGTGCAGGAGTACCTACTCTAGACTCATCAAATAAGGCACCTAAGAGTCCTAAACATTTTACTTGGGTTAGATAGGTACATTGATCCAGTTGTAAGGCCTAGTTCCAGGATTAGGCATAATTATGAGCCCTTGGGTAACTAAGGTAAAAAAAAAATGGTCAATAAAGAATAAAAATCATAATATTATAGGTTTTTTTTTTTTTTAATACTTAGATCCATTTTGGATCACTTTCTTAAAGTTTGGACCAAGTTTGGTCATTAGATTTGCATTTTTGAAAATTTTGCAAAAGTTGCTTTAAAAGTTTGTTAGCAATTTTTGAGCAACTTTCCTAAAAGTTGTCAAAAAAATGTATTTAATTCTCCCAATGGTTAGAAAATTTTGAAATAATCTTGTAACCATTAGGAATTCCCTAAAAATCCTCATAGGCAGATGGTAGGAAGATATATTGTAATTTGGCATTTCAATCAATAAAGAAATCAACATTTTCTCTACAAAAACTATGGTTTTGGCCATTGTATGGATTTGTACAGATGAGAAGGAATGTCTAAGTGACTCTAGGAGTTGGATCATTGAACATTATTCCTTCTACAACAAGTATCATGTAATGATCTTTCATAGTGTGAGAGATATTGAATTTTTACTCTCGTTGCCTAGAATTCGGCCTTAAAAACAACATTCACCTATGGTTGGGTTGTTTGGGTACATTCCACCATGGAAAATTGATACCCTTTGGTGGAATTAAAGATACACAAATTTAATTTGATATTTTTTAGTTTTTTTGCTATCAAATGCAGAGGGCACCATACCCTAGGTGTGCATCTCAATGTGTACACCATACAACAATTAAGGACAATCCTTCTTAGATTTTGATTGGGGATTCACCAAAGTTTGAAACATTATATTTTAGACTATTTTGCATGCCCATACATGCCTCCATACTTGGATTGAGTTTTTCCATAGCAGAAAGAGTACTTGTAGTGTAAATGGAGCCCTAATTAGGCCTATCAAACAAGTCTAATGTTGCAACAACAACAACCTCCGTGCATTTCCATCCTTTGGTGATTTAGCATGGTTCATAAAACCCAAAATGGTATTATAATCCCTAACCAAAATACCATCTCATTTGGTGATATTCAAACTTATGTTCCATTTTCATTCTAGGAAGGGCTACAAGCCAAATCCTTGGTTTATGAAGCAACTTAGTGTTATGGGTTTCTTTTGATGGAAAGAATCATTGATTCCTTATGAGTAAGACCTAATAGGCTAGAAAACTTATTTCAAGCCACCCCTAGTCTTTGTAACTACTTTTTGGGTTTTGATCCCTCTTTTGGTTAAGGCAATCCTATAGTGCATTTGTGTGTTTGGGTGCTTAGAACCTTGGCAAGCCTAATGATTAAGTTACCTTGTCTTGTGGGGTTGTGATAACCTTCCTTTAAGTCCTTTTCCATACCTATGATAAGTATTTGGCACTAGGACCCTTCAACTTGGGTGTTGAGGGATTTGGAAACTTTCATCATTTCTTGTAGTTTAAGGCTTCTTCTATCCACTATTGCATCACACTCTCTCCCCCTCTCCTTATTATATCTCTCCTTAATATCTCTCCTCACTCTCTCTCTCTTTAATTTCTCTCTTCTTGATTTATTCTCACCATCTCTCTTCATATTCCTCTCCTTAAGATCTCTCTCCTTACACTCTTTTCTTGAACTCTCACCTCACTCTATCTCTCCCCTTAATTTCTCTCTCCCTCACCTTACTTTCTCTCCCCACTCTCTAGATCTCTCTCTCTCTCTCTCTCTCTCTCTCTCTCTCTCTCTCTCTCTCTCCACTTTAACTCTCTCCTTACTCTCTTTCCCTAGTCACTCTCCCTCCTTAATGTACTAAAACATTATTATTTCAATGTCTTAAGGGGATATTTTTGTTATATAAATAAGAAGGGGTGAATTAATTATCCTAGGGTCCTTAATAGCTATTTTAGCAACTTGACAAATTCAACTTACAAGAAAAAAACTTGGTAAATAGATCCATATTTCATAATAATAAACAATTTTTTTTTACTAGTAAATTGTTAGCTTATATTGAGTATCAGAGTATTTAACAATTACTCTAAGGTTCATTAACTATATATATCAAGTTGCAATAATGAAAAGTAAACATCAAATAAATATGCAACCTAATTATTCACACATTAATACAAAGATTTTTAACATGAAAACTCTAATGATGGAAAAACCACTTGGGGTCATAAACCCAAAATTTTCACTCTTATCAAGTCATATTGATTAGGATCTAACTTGGTTAATGGTTACATGCACATTGTTAATGTGACTCTATTAGGGGATTTACACCAAAGATCATATAGACCTTATTACTCCTCAATTTGAGTGTCCTTATCTAAAGGAATTACAAAAATTAAATGGAATGTCACCTTAAAAGGGATTTATAAATAAGACTATTAAATCCACTTGGTTAAGAAATTTTATGCTAAATTTGCTAGAGAGTAGCAATGAAATAATCTAATTAAGCTTGAAATTGCCTTTTCTATTTTAGATCACAATTTTTCTCATTCTTTTTTATAGTTTGATTGATCCACATATAAACAAAAAATTTGCACTCCTTCTATTGAATTTCACATTGTTTCTCTTCTTGGTTTCACATTCTATCTTCACCTTCTTAAAATGAGTTTGATCAACAAATTTGAACATCTCATTCATCCCTTAAATAGATAGGTTATTTCTACTTAATCATATGAATCAAGATTCCCTGAATTAATCTCCTCTACACGATCATCTTCCAACTTGGATACATTGAATCTAGACACTTGGTCAACATGGTTTCCTTATCTTAGAAACTTCTTGAATAATCCATATTTTCATCAAATGTTAGTCTTCAATTGAATCTTCTAGAAACTTTTTGTATTTCCCTTTCTCAACTAACATCACACTCACTTGATCAATACTAAGCTCAGTTAACACTATTCTTTCTCAATTAATACTTCTCATTCTTTACTTACTTAACTTGTGCTCAATGACAATTAGTTCTTCATTTACCTACCTCCCTATCTAGCTTGATGTGACTTACTTTTTCTTTTTCCTTCCACTCCATAACTTTATCAACCAACATAACTTTCTTATACATGATCTCAAAATTTATTCAAATAATTTAAACAATCAAATCAATATTATCTTGTCGAAGTCTAACTCATCAAGTGCCCATTGAAATTTACATACTTATCAATAATTTCTTCCATTCCATTTTCTTCTTCATCATTAAACAACCACTACATCCTTCAGATGATTTGGCATCATATTAAATTAGTATAATGCCTTACCTTTTTAGGCTTGACATTAATGATAACATAACAATTGATATGCCTCTTTTACATACATTATATGCCTTATATTTTGAATGATCTATTAGGTCTAAAAACTCCCCATTTTGTATTAATGGCAACACATTATGAGATAAACCAGCCAATACCATACATCAAAATCTTTAGTTCTATCTTCTTTAGTTTATTTGCTCCATCGACAAATTGTAAATCCATTCATATGCTCACCTTTTGGATAATATTCAGTCTTTTTTCAACATCTTTAAGTAACTCTTTTTATGACTTTTTCACACATATTCTCTTCTCCTTATCATGGTACAAAAAATCCTCATCATCATGCATTATCTCCTTATTACTTTTTCTTTTCTATAAGCAATCAACATCATATCTCATTTAGTAATCTCCCCCTTTGGATCTCTACATGTTCATTCCCCCTTTTCTCATTACCTACATCATCTCCCTTTTCTCATACCTCATCATCATCTGCCCCTTTGACAATAATTCTAAAGGTAAATATAAGATTCAATTAGGAACTTATAAAAAATTGTAGTTATACCTTGTACCTTACATGTACTGATTACATCTACTAGATTATAATCATTTTCACAACTCTATAATAGTTCTTAAATTGTGAAATCCTACATCAACTCCATAAAGATATCCTAATCAACCATGAATTGATGCAATTTGCATCTTCAATTAGTGAATATTGGATAGGAAAAGGACCCCTAATTTACCTCTTAGATACTTAAAATAATCCTTATGCAATGACTTGGTGAATATATATTCTATCTACTATTTTGACTCTACATGCTCCATTCTGATTTATCTTTCCTAAACTTTCTCTTTCAAATAGTTCAATACTTGATAGATATGTGCTTTGTTTTAGCATGCATCACATGATTCTTTAATAGCACTAGTATTGTCATCATATATAATTGTAGGTTCGGTGACTTCCTCTTGCATACCTTCCACCAGTTGTTTGATCTATAAAATATTTGACCAATTGAATGCGTAGATATAGATTCAAATTTAGTAGTGTACTATAAGATTAGGGATAAATTTAGTGGAAAATATTCACCAAATGATGAATTTCACTCATCAAGGATCCAAAATTTGGTGAAAAACATTTTCACTTTTAGGGTGGGCATGTCACCTGTACTTTTTGAAAATTGGGTCCTATGCTTAGACCAATTGCCTATAAAGATGCCTAATTATTTTTATTTTGGTGCTAACTTTATTTTTATTTTATCTTTCGACATGGCAAGTCTAATATTTTTGCCTATAATTTATGAGGCTTGTCTTATTTGATGGACAAATTCACCAATATGTGGTAGATCTTTAAGTTAGATTATATGTTAAGGACATATACTTGACACATATCTCTATTCTGGAGACTTTTGAAGTAAGTTTTGATCCTTTTAATCTTTGGCTTGAAATAGATTTAAATGTGGATAGGTGTCATTATTTTAGAGACTTTCTCCAAAACTTCTTGTCCTTTTACATTCTGGCCCGAAATATCCTTTATACTGTTGATTTAGGATTATCTAATAGTTATTAAAAATTGTTATTGTGTTTTAGATGATATAAATTTATGGTTTCTAAGTATTTTTAATTTTGGTTACAAATTTCTTCAATACTTATAGATTTTCCAAGGTTTTATAGAATTTTCCTATGACAAAAACAAAATGGCCAATAAAATTAATTTTTATCCTGATTTGAAAAAAATTGCCAATAGAAATTATTATTTTTTTCCCATGAAATTATGTTGGATTCACCATAATTTTATATTTTTTCCAAAGGGGGGTTTCTTAAAGTTATCCATGTATGAGATACAACTCTTCTTCTTACTTATCCATGTCACATACCTTTCTCCCAAAAAGAAAGCTCCTCCACTAGTACTCTTTTTATCATCAACATTTCATTCCTGATCAACATCAATTTAGACTCTTAACTCAAAATCTCCATCTTAATTATACCATAGTCCATGATCTTTAGTTCCCTTTAGATATCTAAATATTCTTTTGACTATAGCCATATTGGTCTCCATAGGATTGGCTAAAAATATTGTTGCTATTCCATCCATATGTGCAATATTAGGTCCTCTAAGAACTACATACTCTAAGTTCCCAATCATATATCTATACAATATCTCATTCACTTCTACTAAGTTTTCTTCCTTAGATATTTTACATCTAATGACATTTGGTGTACCTACTAGTCTTGATTCTTCCATGCCAAATATTTTTAGTATAGATCGTTAATCTATTTGGATTTAGTAATGTATATACCTTCTTCATCTTATAAACTTGT
This sequence comes from Cupressus sempervirens, assembly GCA_028749045.1. NCBI lineage: Eukaryota > Viridiplantae > Streptophyta > Pinopsida > Cupressales > Cupressaceae > Cupressus > Cupressus sempervirens. The sequence continues at coordinate 440,868,940 of CM053793.1, read as the reverse complement.
AAACCAATAAATAATTTTATCTCACCAAACCTTGAAATTTAAATCTCTTTACCCATTTGATCAATAAATGACTGACACAAAATTTCATGAATGATATCTCTATTATTAAGACCTTGTCTTTAGCTTCACTCTTTAATTCTAGATTACTATTATCACTAGTTCTAATGAGATCAATTTTGTTCAAATAAGAATGTAATCTTTCATACCACACTCTAGGTTCCTAATTCAATCCATACAAAGGTACAAACAAAATTCATAGAATATTCATTTGATCTTTTTCAATAAATCCTTTAGGTTGTTCATGTAGACCTCTTCCTCCATAATTCTATTCAGAAATGCATACTTTACATCCATAAATGATAGACCTTGAATATTTTGTATGTAGCATATATAATAGTGTTCTTACTCCTTCCAATATTGCAATAGGTGTAAATATTTCACCATATTCAATTTCTTCTTCTTGACCATATCCTTTACATACTTGTCTTACTTTGTTCCTCACAACTTCTCATTTTTCATTCAACTTATTTATAAAAATTCTATTTTGTTCCAATCACATTCTTGCCCTTAGATCTTCATACCAATGTCCATGTTTTATTCTTCTCAATTTTATCTATCTCTTAATTCATTGAATTGATCTAATCTTCATCTCCAAGTGCATCTTTGACCATTCTAGGCTCAAAGTAAGAAATCAAACATGTGTTATCTCTTAACTTCTCATCATATCTCTAGCATTCTTATCTCCAATTATCTAATTATGTGAATGGTGTCTTCTAATATTTTTATAAAAAAGGATTAGTTCTACTTTGTCCATCATTTTCAACATTTAGTTGGAGCACACCATTCTCCTTAATGTGCTATGGTTGTGTCTCAGGTTTTGTAGGGTGTTTCTCAATGGATCTCTATTGTTGCTTAGCAATGCTATGTTGTGACTTATTTTTTCTCTTAGGGAAAGTGTTAAGTGCTCCTTCCTCTACATAGACAAATTTGTTATAGTATTTAGGTTCTTTCTTTCTTTCCTCATCATTTTTTTCTACAAACTCATCAATTCTTACATTTTACCTCTCAATCATAATGTTAGTAAGTTTATTCAAACACTTATATGCTTTTATCATAGTAGATTATCCTAGTAACATTCCTTCATCTCCTTTTGATAAAAATTTCCATTTCTATCATCCTTATGACTATAAAACCTACTTCTAAACATTTTGAAATTATAACTTACATTTAGTGTATGTCCATGTACAAGAGTTCATAAGGTTTTTGTTTTGTACCCTTTTTCAACTATATTCAATTAAGGGTGTATACAAAAATATTAATCTCCTCTCAAATTTTCCACTACTTCCTCAACAAGAAGTGTTCAAGTAATATCAACAATGAATCTATTTATTCTCTTAGAAATATCATTCTATAGTGGTGTTCTAGATGTTGATACTTTCCTTTTAATTTCATGCTCATTACAAAATTTAGTAAACTCATCAAACATGAATTCACCTCCTCTATCCGATCTTCAACATTTTTACTTCTTACTAGTTTCCTTCTCAACTCTTTCCTTTTACCATTTGAACATATTAAATGCATAAGATTTAAACTTTGGAAACATCATAGTCATCATTCTTGAAAAATCTTTAACAAATAGAATGAAGTATCTATCACCATTATAACTTTCAACTTCATCAAACCACAAATATCATTATGAACCACCTCTAATATATCATGAGATGAATATGATTTTCCTGAGAAACTTGACTTAGTCATCCTAGTGAGTTGACATTCTTTAGACATAGCATTATCAAGCTTATGCAAATTTGATAAACCTTTCACTTTCTTCTTCCTACTGACTTTAGCCATGTTAAGTTCACATGAAAGAGCATCTTATTCCATAACCAAATATCATTAACTTTAGAAAATAAACATGTATTTACAGTGGAATCTAGATAAAATTGGTTACCTCTTGTTTTCTCACCAGTTCTGATCAATTCTCTATCGGCATCAAATATTTTCACCTTTTTATTTTGAAACTTCAGTTGGTGACTTGTGTTGTTCAACTGTACAATACTCAAAAAATTGTATTTTAGACCTTGAGCCCAATAAGCATCATCATATCTTATCTTCTCATTCAACATTAGAAAACCTTTTCCTTTTACATGACATGGAACATAATTACAAATTTTAATAAATTCACCATCATACTCTTCAAGTTTATCAAACTTGTCATTATTACTAGTCATATAAAGTGAATAACCACTATCTATAATCCAAGAATTATTATTGCTTGATAGCCCTTATTTTCACTGTGCCACAAATTTAAAAATTTATTGTGAAAATATTTTTGAACTAGGTTGTATTGTTACAGTTTGTATCTTATTTGTCATCATTTACCAGAATAAGCCCTAACCTCAATATTCTAGCCCTAGTAAGATAATGTGATGTCTTAAGGTTGCATTTCACCCTAGTCATGAAATAATTTCATTAAAATTGCAACCCTTTTCCTTTACCCTAAGTTTTATTTCAAGCAAGAAATGCCAAATCTTTCAAAACATACATTACAATCTTACAATGAAAGGTTATGTGTAAGATTGCATGACTAGTCCTCTGGGTTCTCTAATCTTAAGATGTATTGTGTGTTTGTAACATCATAAAATTTCAAGGTGAGGTCTCTAACTTTATGACTCCCTTTGTATCATATTATTATATGTGTTTGATAGAAGAATGATAAAACATAAGTTATGATCTTATGACAAACAAGTCATCGTAAGATCTCAAAGAAAAAAATGGAAGTTCACGATACTATGAAAAGTAGTGATTGTAAGATTGTAGGATACTTTAGTGCAAATAACATATTATGTGCTATGATTTTACAACAAAAAGGAAGTCATGACATCAAAGAGCTTCTTTAGTAAACTTATGATGCTACAAGGGGTTTATGATCATAAGATTGTAAGAATGAAATGAGGAGTATAAGATGAAACAATAAAAGCATGATTTTAAGATCATAAGGTAATAAATGACAAAGAAAGGTGCTAGTTTAGTGTTAGAAAAGATGATATTTGTTCTATCTTGGTTGGTCAAAGTTACATCACATAAAAAGGTGGGCCTAGAGGCATATTTGTATAAGTTTTTATGGAAATATAGAAGGTTTTTTCCTCTAATCTTATGATAATAAGTATACTGTAAGATCTGAAAGGTAGGGATAAAGAGTTATGATGCTACAAAATAGTGTATCATAAGATCATAAGGTTGAAAGTTAATGTCAATAATGATATGATGAAGAAAGGTAACAATTTTTCATAAGATCATAAAGATAAAGAAGGAAGGGTAAGCTGCTACATAGAGGGCAATATAAAAAGTGATCATAAGATCATATGAGGTCTTGGGGAGAGTTGAGAAAGGATTTATCATAGGATTGTAAGAGACTTAAGGGAAACTTCCAAAGGCACGATAAGCTAGAGTATCATCAGATCATAAAAGCCATTTTTAAGGCTTGCAATGGTAAGATAAAAGGTTTCATTATGAATAATCGTAAGATTGTAAAGCTTAGTTTTCCTACTAAAGATGATACAAAGGGGTTATTTTTAGAATACGTTGTAAGATCATGAAGCCCTAGTCTAACATGAAAAATAACCCTTTTTCCTTTTTTTGAGCTAGATTAATGACAAGAACCTTAGCCAATGAAAATTAAGAAAAGTATAAAGTTTTCCTAGCTAGATAATTATGTGGATGCTCCATCTGAGATGATGGTTTACACCAAATTTAAAGCTTGAGCATAAAAAGTAACAATGCATAGAGAATGATGATGAATGTATAGACAACATAAAACATTTCACAATCTAGTAACTCATTACCATTTGCAAAGATTAGATTTTTTCAAAGTATTTATAGAGTTTACAATGCTAGCAGATTATTATCTTTAGAACCATTTCTAGAAAAATTTCAAATGTTCTCAATAAAATTCATAAATATGTCTAACAAATAAGTAGAAGAAATCCAAGCTTCAAACATGGAAGTAGTGGAAGCTTTAGCTACAAAGGGAGGAAAGACCCAATAGAGGAAACCTAATAGGTTTGTGGAAGAATGGATAAAATTATTCTTGGGATCCTCTAATGCTAATGATAAAGATGATAATGCATTCATAGACCCATATTCTATATGTAGAGATACTACATGTCCTAGAGTTATAGGTTATGAACTCTTTAGATTTATCATAACAGAGAGAAGAAGATCTCTATGTGTAATCTGTGGAAGAAGTTGGCAAAATTGATCTTTCCAAAGGTTTTCATTGATGTCAATTTGGTAAAGGCCCTAATAAAATCATACAATCCTACCAAAAAATCATTCCATAGGACATATGGAACTATTCTTTGTACACTATACCATGCCTCATTCATCAAAGCATTTGGACTAGATGGTGCCATGAGTGAACCAATAGACCTGGTTGACATGCAAGGAAAATTTGAGAGAAATACCAAGGCATGCATAGGGAAATCAATGCTACAACACATTCCCATGTACCTAAAGTAGGTGGGTGATTACCCCAAGAAGGTTGATAAGAATGTGCCTTTGGACAAATTCAAAAATTATTTTGTAAAAAATATACACAATGTTCACAAGGTAGTTGGTAAAGATGGAATAGATATGGTATATGAAGCAGAGTTTATCATTGCCAAGGATGTGCATGACTCCTAGCATGGTGGAGAATATGATTATGTTGAGTATATTTTGGAAAATATGAAGGAGAACATTAGATTGGCTCAAGGTAGAGATATGGAGAAATTTAGTTTTCATCATTATTCATTGCTGATGCACCTGATCCTATATAAGAATGTGGGATACATAAGCCCAAATTTCATTGATCATACATCTGATATCAATGGAGAGATGCTAGTTCAACTATGGACATGGGTATGGGACACTTCTTATAATTATTCTTATTTTTTCTCATTTTTCAATAATTTTAGTACAATTGTAATGAAGATGTTAGACCCAAGCTACTTTAGGGTACCTAAAGTATTAAAGAGTCTTTTGAGAGTAGCCCTCCTCCTAGAAAATAAAATGTTAGACCATAATTGGGGATATAATTTTCTTTTCCCAACTTTTTCCTTGATGAGGGTTTATGGTTGTCCCTAACCCCCACATATATTCCCAAAATTCATTCCCCTTAGACTGGCCATCATTGAATTCATGTGGAAATTGTTCATGGTCAATAGGGAGTATCTAGGGCCTAAGTTACATAGAGGTACATTCCTATGTAGATTTTTTAAGGCGGGAGACTTTTCAATTGGAAATGAATCCCTTGATTGGATTTATTCCTTCCTCCACCATTACAATTTGTCAACTGGTCCATATAGGATGTATGATCTTGATAACTAGATGAGGAACACCATTAAGGAGATAAGAAATTTATGTTTCCCAATACCAAGGAGTTTCCCCATGAAGACCTCATTCCTAATATTGTTGCTAAGGGGGAGACTATAGATAAATTGTCAAAATTTGATGATGTTCTAAGGATAGAAAGGGAGTTGAAGAGGGCTAATCCAAAATTTAAGGTTTTTTACCTAAATGTCCCCTATCCTCAAAGGATAAGAAAGATGGTGGTTGATCATGAAAAAATCATGGCACAAATGCCAGAGGAACCACTTGGGGAAGAGGAGAGGATCAATCCTAATAGTCCTAAGACTAATGTGTCCTTGGAGTCACAAGAAGATGAGCCCCCTAAGGCATTGTGGGTCACTAAAGGAAATAAGAAGTAGAAAACTATTCATATTCCTAAGAAGATAAAGTAGAGAACATTGTAGATCTTTCCAATTAGAAGTTAGTACTTTGCTGATTTAAGACAAAGATACATACAAGATAGGGTCATTGTAACTGAGAGTATATTGACTAACCTAGAACTAACAGTAGCAAGCTTAGATGACATGATCATTCAAGCACAATAGTTTATAGAAGATGACAAGTTCATCAACTCAGCTTAGTTCAAGATTTTCTTGTATAAGATTAAACATAAACTTGAAAATTTTCAATAAGTTGAAAAATTCAACTTCTAGTAAAGTGAGCTTGGTAAATAGATCCAAACTTCACAATAATAACCAATTTAATATTTACCAATAAATTATTATCTTATATTAAGCATCATAGTATATAAATATTACTATAAACTTCATTAACCTTATATACCAAGTTATAGAAATAAATAGTAAACATCAAATAAATATGCAACTCAATCATCCACACATTTTGACAAAAGGATTTTAGCATGGAAACCTTGTTGATGTAAAAACCACCTCAAACTGGTAACCCAAAATTTTTATTCCTTTGAAGTGAGCTCAATTAGAATCCAACTAAGTTAAAGGTTACATAAAAATTTTTAGTGTGACACTATTTGAGGATTTACACCAAATATCATCTATTGTGCAGGAGCACCTAGGTAAGGCTACTTAGTAACCTAGGGTTCCTAGCTGAGTTTTGGCTTGTAGTGGCCTTAGCCATGCCATTAGTGATAAAGGGGATAATCAGTCCTAAACTATTAATTTTACATTAGGAGGTCTAACTATGTCCTTAGGAACATACAATGTTACTTAGTTGTCCAATGTGGCAAAGAGTGATACAATTGTTGTCATCCTTGTTAAAAGTGGCATTTGTGCATTTGGAGGGCTAGACTGGACAAGAAAAAGGTGGCATGGTAGTTTCATGTCCTAAGTGACATATTAAAGAGTTTAGTAGAATTTTAGAAGGATTTGATCATGCCTGGTCCAATTAGACAAAATGTTGTCAAGTAGCGTGACAATTTTGTGAAATTGCAAAAGTTGTCATGATAAATTTTATTGCAAAAAGTGCAATTTTGAGAAAAGGGTTGAATAACTACCTCAAAGAAGTTAGATAATGTAAATTATACCTTTATAAGGCCTCAATAAACCTATGACAAGGGTTTGATGTCATTGTGAATAAATTTTGATTAATGAACAAGCAAGTTGTTGAGCTGTGTTGCCATAGTCAGAGCTATTTTTCCATAGTCACAGCTGTTTTGCTTCATTAGGAAATTTAATATATTGAAATCCATACTATGAATTGTGTGGGATTTTTTAGATGAAATTACTAGTTTTTGTGTGTGATTAGATAGTACTTTTAGTTTCATTTCTTTTCATTTTGAAAATCTTTTTTCCCCTCATTGTCACTAGTCTGAACCAAATAATTTTTGAAGATGGGGTCATAACTCAGCTTTCCACCATGGCATCTATACAGTCTCTTGCAATATTTAAGATGACTCCTCATACCATATTTTTATAAGATCTTGGGCTCTAGAATTTTTTTTAAAACTTTTTATAGTGATTCCCTAAGCAAGATAAGTGAGCATGGTTAGGGATCACAATGATGGAAACAACATTTCATGGGAATAAGTGCATTGGTTTCTTCAATCCAAGTGGATGGAGAGAAGCATATGAGGATGGAGAAGTAATTTGACATGATTAGTTAGGGATTCGAACAAACCCTTGTGAATTTTGTCATTATATTGGGAAACCCTTGATTTTAGGCTTAAAAATAACAACCCACTATATAGATAGGTTTGGGAAGTGAGACCAAGTGAATCTCAAAAGTCTTCCAAAATGATACTAGGATATATAGTTTTTTACCCCCTTATTAATCCATTTTTTGAGTTCTGTGCCAAAAGGTGAGTTGGAGGCTTAATTCCTTTTAGCCCTACTAGCCCTAATTTGAAGCAATTTCTTGAAATCAATGGATATTTCAATGGATGCTGGATGAGCATTGGAATGACCTCAATTCCTTGGGGAAAATACCCTCTCTCATTGTTGGATAGATTGTGATCATGTGTGAGTGTTTCATGTGGATGAACCAATAAGGTATCTAAGGAATGTTGATTGGATGGTGTTAAATTTTGTATTAGCATGGAAAATTTGAAAGAAGGGAGAATTGGGAGTGTAATCCTTCTAATTTAGGGTTAGTGTAAGAACCCTACTAGGCTAGAGAAGAGGCCTAAAGAAGATCCTAAGAGAATTTAGGGTTAAGGAGAAAGACTTGTCCTTACATCAAAGTGGTATTAGAGCCCCAAAAATTTTGGGCTTGTGGATAGATGTTTTATATTGAAGAAGAATGAGTAGATAAAAAAATTATGGTAAATAATTTAAAGTTACCCAAAGAGATGGGTGAGCAAAAGGAGAAAAATATAATCCTTGAAGAAATGAAGACAAAGCTACAAGAAGTTGTTGAGACAGCTAAAAATAAAGGAAAAGAAAGTGAAAGAAGTGACAAAGGTAAAGAGAATATTGTTGAGGAAGACATTATCCCTAAGCTAGACCTTCTAATAGATAAGGAACCACTATTGGAGGCCATCAAGGCACTAGGAGGAAAATAAAAGCCCTAGAACGGATTCCATTATTTAGATTAGAGATGGACATTGATACAATGATGGAATGGATTGAGGGGATGTAGAATCATTTTGAGTGTGAAGGTGTTACAGAGGCAAAAAAGGTAAAGGATACAAAATCAAGACTTAGAAGATCAACATTGACATGGTGGAAATACATGCAGGATGAAAGGGTTAGCATGGGCAAGAAGCCTATAGCTAATTGGAATGTGATGGTGACTAAAGTGAAGGAGAATTATTTATTTGAAGACTATGAGTTAAAATTACATAGAAAGAGGAAGTGTCTTAAGAAAAAATACTTAGATGTGGCCTCTTACATAGAGGAGTTTAAAAAATTATGCCGAAGGTCTAAGATCTAAGAGAAAGAACCTGTTAAAGTAGCAAGATATTTTGATGGATTAAAGTGAAACATTTAGGAAGAGCTAAGGCAATGGACCCCTACCATGGCACAAAAGTGTCATCAATTGGAACTCAAGGTGGAAGATAAGAATAGGAAAAAGAGTGATTCAAACTTCAAAGGTAGAGGAAGATGAAGAGATCAAAGAGGACATAGAGGTGGCTACCAAGGTAGAGGTAATGATCAAAGTAACTAAGGTGAGTCTAAACTTGTTGAGAAAGGTAGTGAAACTACTTCAAGGAGAGGTTATAAAAGAGGAAGAGGTACTTAAGGAGGCTCCAATAGAGGGAGAGGTGTAGGTAGGAGTAATTTGTACTTTGCAAGTATGACATATTACACTTGTAGTCAGTTGGATCACCCTACCCATAGATGTTCTGACAAGCTAACTTCTTTGAATTATGATTAGAGAGTTTCATATAATCATGAGGACACAATGAGTTCTAAGGTATCTAGGGTTATAATATTGAGTCAAAGAGAGGAGAGAACTTGATGTTCAAGTGAGTGTTGATTAGATAACCAGCTAATGATGAACCTATGCATAGAAGGGCTTTGTTTAGAATTAGGTGCAAGAGTTTGGGCAAGGTGTGTAAGGTTATTGTGGATTCAAGATCCATAGATAACATCATATCATAGGAAGTAGTAGATACAATCAAGTTGGTAAAGGTACCTCATGTTCACAAGGTGACATGGTTGACTAAAGGGAAGAGTGTGTTGGTCAATGAGAAAACTTGGGTTGAATTTTCAATTATAGGCTATAAAGACAAATTTCTTTGTGACATATTTCTTATGGATGCATGCCATATACTTTTGGGATGACCTTTACAATATGAAAGAGGTGTTTTTTATGATGGGAAGAAAAAATCCATTTCTTTCAAGAAATATGGGAGAACTTTCAAAACCCAGTCCTTATTGGATAAAAATTAATTATCATCGAAGACTCTTAGTGTATTGTTTAGTAGTGGGAAGGAGTTTCTCAATGCCCCAAAGAATGAAGATAGTGAAGGGTATGCTATTCTTCTTAAGCCTAAGGAAGAAGAGAAAATCAAGAAAGAGCCCTTACCCACTAAAATCCAAGGGATGCTTGTAAAGTATAAGGACATTGTTAGTGATGGGACACCTACAAATTTAGCTCCTAGAAGAGTGATAAATCATTAGTTTGACTTTGTACCTGGTGCTTCATTTCCAAATAAAGTAGCCTATAAGCTTACCACAGAGTAGAATAGAGAGGTAGCTAGGCAAGTGCAAGAACTTCTAGATTAGGGTCTAATAAAGAAAACCATTAGCCCTTGTGTAGTGCTAGTAGTATTGGAATCCAAGAAAGTAGGAAAATAGAGGCTTTGTATAGATTCAAGGGGCATAAACAAGGTCACCATAAGGTTAGGTTTCTCATAACTAGAATTGAAGATTTGATGGATTATCTTGGAGAAGCTCAATATTTTACAAAGTTGGAGCTCAAAAGTGGTTACCATTAGGTAAGGATAAAGGAAGGTGATGAATGGAAGAAAAATTTCAAGACCATAGATGATTTGTATGAGTGGCTTGTGATGCCATTTGAGCTATCAAATGGTCCTAGCATGTTCATTAGAATCATGAATGAGGTGTTGAAAGATTACATAGGAAGGTTTGTGGTGGTATATCTAGATGACATACTCATCTTCAAAGAGACAAGAGAAGAACACCTTGAGCATGTGGAGATGCTTCTAAGGAAGTTGCATGAGGAGAATTTGGCAATCAATTTGGAAAAATGTGAATTACTGAAGTGAGATCTTGTATACCTAGGATTTGTAGTATCCAAAGGGTCTTTGAAGATGGGCCCAGACAAAGTTATAGCTATCTTGAATTGGCCACCACCTACCATAGCAATAGAGGTAAGAATCTTCCATGGGTTAGTTCAATTTTATAGGAAATTCATTAGGAATTTTAGTAGTACTTGTGCACCATCTCTAGAAACCATTAAGGGTGGGATAAAAACTAATTTTAGGTGGACTTCTAATGTAGCAAATACATTTGAAAAGTTGAAAGAGAAAGTAGCCACACAACCTATTCTTAAACTACCCAATTTTGACAAACTATTTATCCTAGAGTGTGATGCAAGTGGGATGGTAGTAGGGGGTGTTAAGTCAAGAAGGTGGGCTAGTAGCCTTCTTAGTGAGAAGCTCAATGAAGCTAAGAAGAAGTATTCTTCATATGACTTGGAATTGTATGCTTTGGTTCAATCTCTTGGGAAATAGAGGCATTACCTTCTACCTAGAGAGTTTTTGGTATTTATTGACAACCAAGCCCTTAGGTAGATCAATACCCAATAAAGTTTAAGAAATAGACATTTGAAGTGGATGGAATATCTTCAAGCATTCACATTCACCATTAAGAACAAAAAGGGATAGTTGAATAAGGTTACAAATGCACTAAGTAGGAGGATGCTGACCATTGAAGAAGGCCAGCTACATAATATTGGCATAGAGAGTTTCAAGGATATCTACAAGGATGATGAAGACTTTTTTGAAGCCTAAAAGGTATGCTTTAAATTTTATAATCATTTTCAGAGTGCTTTTGTTGATTATACCTTGAAAAGTGGTCTATTGTTCAAGGGGAACTAGTTATTTGTTCCTAAGGGTTCCATGAGAGGGAACATTATCCATGAAAATCATAATGGAAGCCTAAGTGGTCATTTTGGCATCAACAAGACCCTAGAATTAATTATGATGTTCTACTATTGGCCAAAGTTGTCAAGGGAAGTGACAAGATATGTGGAATAGTGTGTAGTGTGCATGAAAGAAAAAGGAGGAGCTAGTAATGTAGATTCATACCAACCTTTTGTAGTCTCTAAATAGGCCATGGGAGTGTGTGAGCATGAACTTCATTGTAGGTTACCCAAGACAAAAAATGGATGTAATAGCATCTATGTTGTAGTAGATAGATTTAGTAAAAGGAGTTATTTTATACCTTTCAAAACTACCCATGATGCTAGCCATATAGATCATCTATTCTTTAAAGAGGTTTTAAGGATCCATGGACTACCCCTAAGTATTATGTCAGATGGGGATATCAAGTTTATGAGCTATTTTTTGAAAACCTTATGGAGTAGGTTAGGAACTAACCTATCTTTTGGATTAGATTACCACCCTTAGATTGATGGTCAAATTGAGGTGATTAGTAGGGTGTTGGGTAACTTGTTCAGGTGCCTAACTAAAGAGTATGGTCAGACATGGGATGCGATTTTTCCTTAAGTAGAATATGCATATAATATCAATGTGAATAGAACAATAGGTAGAAGCCTATTTGAGATTGTTTATGGATGCATCCAAGGGGTGTGTGTGAACTTAAAGACCTTGGAGCTATGGAGTATAGGAGTGATCAGGAAGAATACTTCACTCAAACCATGAAGGAGATTCAAGAATAGGTCAAAAAGATTATACAAGAAACTACCCAAACATTAAAGGATAAAGTGGATGAGAAAAGGAGGGATGTTCTATTTGTAGTAGGTTACTACATCATGGTACACTTGAATATGATAGTGAAGAAATAACTCAAAATTGGTCCACCTATGAACCTATCCCACCTTGACATGTGACAACTCATTATATTCTCACAATGGATAAAGACCTTGCATCTCCATAAAGTGAGAATATGACAATCATCGATCTCCCAAGATCTGATGATTGGGAATATTGTGGGCCCTTCGAACAAACTTAGGAATATATAAAATATGTTAAAGTTTTTTTTTTTGTATTCTTGTTATGCATGCATGAAAATTATATTTAAACAAGTCAAACTCGACCATTGGACATGTTGCCACTTAGGATAATTAAAATTTTGGTAGGGGGAAAATGACTAACAATTTTTCCAACCTACTAGGCATGATATTAGTGACCTTAAACATCCATTGGGCTATAGAGCCACACAAATTGAGGCCTACTCTGTAAAACCGAAAACTGTAACCTCTATAAAACTTTGTCTTCTCTTCAACTACAAAACTCAAAACTTGTTATCCCACATGAAAGTAGCTGGTGCTCATGTACTTCTTAGAAAATAAGAGAAAATACTCTAACATTCATAGAAAACCCTAACCCTAACTAGAAGCAAGGTTTGAGGTAAATTCCATTAATAGGAATAGGTAGAACATCACCATCAGGCCTACATAGCAGAAAAGCATTGGCCTCTTTGTAATTGCTAATAGCATAGGGGTCACTCCACATAGCACCAAATTTGGAGTGTGTGCCTCATTTGGTTCTATCTACATCCCATTTGAGAATAAGGTCTCCCTCTTTGAAAACCCTAGCATTGGCCCTCTTGTCAAATGTCCTTTTGACCTATTGTTGGTGTGTCTCAAGTGTATGCATAGCCTATTGTCTCTTTTATTCTAGCTCCATTAGTTCTGCCATCCTAACTATCATGGCATCATCTTCAATTAGCTCTAATTGATGAGCCAATTCAAGAGAGGAGAATTCTAGTGAAATAGGAAGCCTAGCTTTCCTTCCATATACCATCATAAAAGGTGAATTCTCTACTAATCTCTTAGGTACAATTTGTTTTTTCCAAAGAGCTACCTTTAGCTTTGAATTTGAACACTTTTGGTTATCCTCAATGGTCCTCTTGAAGATTTTGATCAAGTTCTTATTGGAGGATTCAGCTAAGCCATTTCCTTGGGGATAATAATTTGAGGAAATGCTCAAATAGATACCATGTTCACCTACCTAAGAACAAATATGGGTCCCAATAAAAGACTTACCATTATCTAATATTATTGTTAAAGGGAAACCTAACCTAGTGGCAATTCCATCAAGGAATTCAATCACTAAAGTCTTTGTGACATCTTTTAGGGTTGCTTCTTCTACCCACCTTATAAAATAGTCTATTGCAGTTAAGATCCACTTGTGACCAGAACTAGATAGTGGGTTTATTTGACAAATACAATATAAAATCCATTGAGAAAAGGCTTGTTCAACTTGGATGAGATGGAGAGGCAAAGCTACAATCTTTTATTTTCCTATGAAGAAGGCACACTTCTCACATTTCCTCACATATTTGTGATAGTCATGGAATAGAGTTTGCCAATAATAACCAACTCTCATGATCTTCATGGTTTTTTTTCTAGCTAAGAAATGGACACCATCAAGGCCATCATGAAATTCTTTAATCATTCTATCTATTTGATATAGGTGAATGCATCTCAATAGGGCTCCATTAAGATCCCTTCTGAAATGTATCCAACCCACTAGGTCAAAAGGAATGGACTACAATTTGAATTGCCTTCTTTTAGCTCTGTCTAATCCTTCTAGGAATCCTCCTTGCAATAAGAAGCTTTTCATGTCATGTATCCAATTATTTAGATTCCCATCCCCTACTGGTTCTACATCTCCTATAACTAGAGAAACTTCCTTAGTTGTCTCTTGGGATGAAATCATCTATTTAGATAGTCCCTTACCTCTGACTAGCTTGGTGATCTTGATATCTATGTCATACTCCATGATCTTAGTGGTCCATCTGGCTCTTTTCTCATTAACATCTTTATTCAAGAGGAAGTCCGTTATACTTGCATGTAGAACTAGGAGTTGGATCTTGTTATGTGATAATAGATGTCTAAACTTCTTCAAAGATCTTATGATAGAGAGGGCCTATTTCTCCATTTAACTATACTTATTCTCATAATCCTTTAGCCCTTAACTAAAAAAGGCTATAGGTTGTTTTACATTTGTATCATTTAGCTATGTCAAGTGGGCTGAGATGCTTGACTCACCCCCTAGGGTGTAGATAATGAAATCCTTATCAAAGTTGGGATTGATAAGGGTAGGAGTTGATGCTATTTCTGCTTTGATCTCTTCAAAACTAGCCCTACCCTCCCTTTTCCAAGTGAAAACCATATTTTTCTTTATAATTTATGTAAGAGGCTTAACCATGGTTGCAAGATTGGGTATAAATCTCCTTACAAAGTTGATTCTACCAAGGAAGCTTTGCAACCCTTCCTTATGAGTAGGAAGTGGGAGAGTAAGGATTGTCTTTGTTCCTTCTAGATCAATAGTTAAGCCCTCCATAGACACATTATGTCCAAGTAACTTCCTTTGATTGGTGGAAAACATACACTTTCTTGGATTCACTAACATGCCGTACTCCCAGCATTTGGTGAATACCTACCTCAGATGGCCAAAGTGATCTACCACATTCTTGGAGTAGACTGTTATATCATCTAGATAGACTAGCACAAGCTTCTTGATCATATTCTTCAAAGCCATATCCATTTCCTTTTGGAAGATAGCACTTGTATTAGTTAGTCCAAAAGCATCTTTCTATAGGCATAGATATCCCATTTAGTAGCGAAAGCAGTCTTGTATCTATCAAACTCTTGGACTAACACTTGGTTGTAACCCAAAAACCCATCTAAGAAGGAAAATATTTCAAAGCCACTAACCTTGGACAAGATCTATTCCATGGAAGGGAGAGGATGGTGATCTTTAAGAGAAGCCCTATTTAGGTCTATGAAATCTAAACATAATCTAATTTCTCCTTTCTTCTTCCTAATAGGAACAAGGTCAGCTACCCAAGAGGAATGTTTAATAGGAAAAATTATATTCGACTCTATTAATTTGGATAGCTCCTTTCTCATCATAGGCTCAATATTAGGGTTGACTAGTCTCTACTTTTACTTAACAGGCTATGCATCATTACTCAAATCTGTGGTATGTTGAAACAAACTTGGGTCAAAACCCTTAAAATCATAATATGTCCATGAAAATATATCATTATATTCTTGACATAAATGAGCCAAATTTTCTTGTTTAACTTTAGAGCATACCTTTCTCAAACGGGGAACTCTTCCATTAGTGATGGCAACTAGTATGTGATCATCTTTATTTGTAGCTAAGTTTGCTCCCCTAATTTTGGCTTGATCATCAGGATTGAAAATACTCTCTAAGGTGATTAGAACTTTGGGAAGCTTTTTGGAATTGAGATCCATAATCTATTCACCATATTGACTTTGTCGTCTAGACTAATTTCTCTTAGAGAATTCTATCTCACATTGTAGGAAATTGACAATTTGTTCAACAGAGTTAAACACCTACTAATTGGTGTGGTTGTCTAGGACATTAGGCCTTACAACCAATTTGATGTGTTGTTCTTTTTTATTCTTAGCATTCTTTGGTACATCATAATGAGAACCTATTTTTGCAAGTCTATTAGTATGTTTGTTTTCTCTTCTAGGGACACTTTGAATATTGAATTCCTAAAAAATGTCAAGAAAATCCCAAACTTTGTGCTTATATGATTTGAGTAGATTATTCTTAGTGATGTTCTAGACCCTTACTTTATTAACAACCATCTCACTATCTCCAAAGACCCTTAGAGTCTTGATTCCTCTCTTTTGTGCAAGTTGGAGACCTTGGATCAAAGCTTCATACTCTAACACATTATTGGTGCAGCTAAATTGGAGTCTATAAGAAAAATAGTACTTCTCCAATTCAAAGAAAATGAGCATAATGCCAATCCCTAAACCATTCCTATTTCTTGAGCAATCAAAGAACATGCTCCATATCCCGTCCAAATATTCTTGTGTCTTTATGAGACTAGGAATAGGAGTACCCTTTTCCAATATGAAATATGTGCCAAGGCTTGTCTCTAAAGTTTCCTATATTGGATCAAACTGATAAGTAGTGGCCCATTCATCTAAGAGATAATCAAGCATGTCTACTAAGGAAGTGGCATGATCATGTGTTGTGTATTTCTCATCCTTCTACTAAGGAGTGATATTGGATTGCACATGAACTACTAGCACATAAGGAGCAGTACCTAAAGTTGAAGATTTATTTTATAGAGGAGGGATGGCATCTTTAGTAGATTTTCTTTTTCTTCTATTATTATGAGCTATGGCATCCTAATTAGCATGGAAATATTCCTCTAGTTGATGGTTCATGAAGGAACAATCATTATGTTGTTGTGGATGGGAACCATCATTAGCTTGACCAACACTATATTATTATCATATTTCTTTCTCTTGTATAGTTATTTCCAAGAATGATTCTTTCTTTTGACACATACAATATCCATAGGAATAGTTGCAAGAAGGGCAAAAATTTTGATCTTGAGCAAAATTATTTTGAAGGACTAATGTTCTATTTGGGTTTGTATTCGCACCAGGGATATTAACAATAGGTACATTTTGATTATAAGGAACATGACCCTAATTTTGATTTGGAGGCCTCTTATGTATGGAACCTTGATATTGAAGTGGGGGAAGCTTATTATTTTGAGATTGTTTCCATTCTAGGGTCACCACCTTGTTACTCATCTTTTGTATCACTGAGAAGCTATCCTCCAATTTCTTCTCTTGATCCTACAATTTCTTGCCTATATTTTGCATCATAGACTACATCATATCTTTAATGTCATCTATTCTGTTTGAAGATGTGGAGTTTGAAGGGACAATAACAAGAAGCTAACTTGTAGATGTGATAGGGATAGGGCTATAGTAGGATGATGATTAGGCATGTTAGGAAAGAAAGACATTAGAGGCCTTGGAGTTAATTTCCCACCTTGTATCAAGATATTTTTTTCCTTTATAGTAATTTCATAGGTAGCTAGTAAGGTGTCTCCTCTCATGGATTGTAAGGTGGTAGCAATATCACTATTGAAGGCTCTAAGGTAATACAAGAAGACATTACCAAGGGTAGGCTTCATTACAGTGGGTATTCTATCCCATGTCTTTTGAGATTTGTAGTTGAAATCTTTCATATATTCATGGAGTGTTGTTTTGATGGTATTTAGTTATTCTAAAAGTGATAGGTGATCACTTTTATCCTCAAATTTTTTATGAAGTCCTACTTCTAACTCATTCCAATTAGTAATAGAGTTGTGTGGTAAACCCCTATACCATTGTAAGGCCTTTCCTTTTAGTGGTAAGGCTAGTAACCTAACAACAACATCATACTCTATAATACCATGTATATTATAGATAGATGAAATTTCTTGAATATGTTCTACAAGGGAGATGGAAGTCTCACCAGTAAAATTAGGTATACTTTTAAGAGCTGATACTAGGATATCGTGTATTTGTGCCAAAAGGAGAGGACTCCCACCATTGAAGGTGGAAAAAGTATGGGATCTAGGTTGTGCCATATGGAAAAGGGATTTAGTCAAATGGAGATATGGAACCCTATGTTGTGATCTATTAATAGGAAGGCTAGAGAGAGATCTTGCAGGTTTATGTGCTACTTTTGTACTCCTAACTAGTGATAGAGTCTATTTCTTTTCCTTCTAGGATTTGAGAATAAAAGCTTGGTATATTGAAAATTACCTCTAGAATATGCCCTTGTATGAGCTTTGGGCATGAATCAAATAAATTTTGGTCTAGAAATATAATGTAGAGATGGAGTGGAATCACCAAGCGCTTCTAAAAAGAGCCTCTTGATGGCCTAGAATACTAAGAGCAACACTATCTTCTTAGCATGTATTTGAAGTTCTCTTTTTTGACACTAGTAAACTAGTAGACTTAGAATGCTTCAATATGTTTTTCCCATAGCGCATTCCAAAAATTATTGCCACAAAAGTTTGCACCCTTCCTTGAGGAACTACTTCTTAGGAAACCTTGTGAAACATGGAAACAATCTTCAAGTTGTAGGACTCAAACAATGAGATTAAGTCTCTAGAGAAGGTTGAGTTCCTTACTATTAGGGTGAACCTAACTACTCTTGAGAGGAAAATGAGAAGGAGATGTATTAAAATCAAACTACTTAATCTAATCTAAAGGAGGTGATACACCAAAATAGTTTGTTCAACCTTATCTCTACTTGACAATACACTATTCATCAACATAATCTCAAAATACACTAAATTAAGCTTTTCATTACTCAAAAATCACATATAGATCAAGAACTAAATTAGATGCTGCAAGGTAGGAACTTCACTCTATAACATCTAAGAAGTAGAAGTAGATACTATCATAAAGATTGAAGAATGAAACTAGAAACACCAATAGAGGCAAGCCAGTTTTGCACTAATATTGATGGGAGAATGAGGTACAATACAGAATTACATTCATTCATAGACAAAATGAAATTATGATAGTAGAGTGTGGAATACAATGCTAATGATCAAAGAAAATACCAACCCTTAGAAGAGTCACAAAACTTGCTTTTCTAGTTCAAGCATAACTAAGATAGCTTCTTCCCTAAGGCTTATCTCAACCACTGCATTTTAGGTTACAGAGAATAATCACTACAAATTTGAAGAAGATATAATATTGATACACATTAAGATGTAGGAAAATCATATCTTTCACATCCCTAAGAAGATAGAAATGGAAGCCATTGTCACCCTAGCTAGGTAGATGGATAAATGGGCGGTGATGGAGTGTCCCTTTTCATATAATAGGCATGGGAGATGTTGAAAGTAAGCCATAGATGATAGAAAGATTAGATCCACCATTGAAGATTTGTTTCTTCTTTGCTATCAGGATGCCAAGTCAGATAAAATAGTAAGTCAACAATTTTCAACCACCACCCTGCAACTTTCCTAATATCTCATTGGTCAAAGATGTAATTTATATTTTCTAGCTTAGAAGGTGAAAATTTCACCTTTATATTTTGACTTAAGTCTCACAATTGCCACTTAGGCTTGCAAGGACACATGTCCTTATGTCATATTCTCATATTGGCTAAACTTCTTGAATCTTCAAATTGCAAGAATATGATAGTTTTAGAATTGTGTTTGATCAATAGTCATGAAAAGATTAAATCTTTGCCATGTACATTAGTATTATTAACCAATTAGATTGCATCCATATGCCAACTCACTTTGACATTTTTTATTTGCAGCCCCAAGGTTGAAGTAGGACCTACCAACTTCCATGCATTGGCATGTCACATTCTCTCTTTAGTTAAACTTCTTGCAATTTTAGAATGCAAGAATATGTTTGCCCTTGATCTATTGAGATCTAACAGTGGAAAACTGAAGCTTGCCTCTATTTACATCAGTATCCTTTGACCAATAAGATGTTTCCAACTTCTCACACTTTCTTGACACATCCACATCTTATTCTATAGACTAAAACTGGTCCCACATGTCCACTTGGTGAATGCTCACTTTCTCACTTTCATTAAACCCTTTGCATCTTGAGAAAGTAAGAATGTGACAACCTTCTAATCATAGAGACTCTGATCATAAAGAAATAACTCAAAACTGGTCCACCTTGAATGTTATGAACCTGGCCCACCTTGACACATGGAAGCTCATCATATTCTTAGAATGACTAAAGACTTTACATCTCTAGAAAGCAAGAATATGATAATTGTCAAACTCCCAAGATCCGATGATTGGGAATATTATGGGCCCTTGGAAATAAATTAGGAATGTATAAAATATGTTCAATTTTTTATTTTTTTTGTATTCCTATTATTCGTACATGGAAATTATATTTTAACAAGTCAAACTTGACCATTGGGCATGTTGCCACTCAAGAAAATTCAAATTTTGGTAGGGAGGAAAATGACTAATAGTAACCTAGGGTTCCTAGTTGATTTTTGGCTTGTAGTGGCCTTAGCCAAGCCACTAGTATAATTTAGGCACTAATGAGTCCTAAAGTATGAATTTTCCATTAAGAGGTCTAATTAGGTCCTTAGGAACATCCAATGTTGCTTAGTTGTCCAATGTTGCTAAGAGTGATACAATTGTTTTCATCCTTGTTAAAAGTGGCATTTGTGCATTTGGAGGGCTAGATTGGACAAGGAAAAGGTGGAATGGTAGTTTCATGTCCTAAGTGACATATTCAAGAATTTAGTAGAGTTTTAGAAGGCTTTTATCAAGCCTAGTCTAATTAGACAAAATATTGTCAAGTAGCATGACAATTTTGCAAAATTGTAAAAGTTGTCATGACAACTTTTATTGCAAATAGTACAATTTTGAGTAGAGGATTGAATAACCAACTCAAAGTGGTTGGATCATGTGTATTAGACCTATATAAGGCCTCCTTCAACCTATTACAAGGGTTGGATGCAATTATGAAGAAATTTTGATTAATGAACAAGCAAGTTGTTGAGTTGTTTTACCACAGTCAAAGCTCTTTTGATTCATTAGGAAATTTAATGGATTGAAGTCCATTTTTGTGGGAGTTTTTAGATGTAATTACTAGGTTCTATGTGTGATTGGATTTTACTTTTATTTTTATGTCTTTGAATTTTAAAAATATTTTATTTTTCTCACTGTTGCTTGGCTGAACTAGACAATTTTTGAAGATGGGGTGATAACTTAGCTTTCCACCATGGAATCTGTACGGTCTCTTGGAATGTAAGAGATGAACCCTTTTATCATATTTCTACAAGAGATTGGGCACTAGAAAGTAATTTTGGCCAGTTTATAGTGATACCCTAGGCAAGCCAAGTGAGCATGGTTAGGGATGATAGTGTTGGAAGCAACATTTGATGGTATTGAGTATACTGGTTGCTTCAATCCAAGGGGATGGAGAGAAGGATATGAGGATGGATAAGTATTGTGCCCAAGGAGAAGTCCTAGTGACATGCTTAGTAATGGATTTGAATAAACCCTTGTGAATTATGTCAACGTATTTGGAAACCCTTGATTTTAAGCTTAAAAATAGCAACCCACTATATAGATAGGTTGGGGAAGTGAGACTAGGTGAATCTCAAAGGTCTTCCAAAAAGTACTAGGATATATACTTTTTTTCCTCCTTACCAAGCCATTTTCTGAGTTGTGTGCCAAAAGGTGATTTTGAAGGCCTAATTTTTTATAGCCCTATTAGACCTAATTTGGAGCAATTTCTTGAAATCTATAGAGATTTTAGTGGATTTTTGGTGGATGAGCATTGGAATGGCCTCAATGCCCTAGGGACAATCCCCTCTCTCCATGTTGGGTATATTGTGATCACGTGTGGGTTTTCGGTGTGGATGAGTTAGGAAGGTATCTAAGGAGTGTTGATTGGATGGTGTTAAATTTTGTATTGGTGTGGAAAAGTTGAAAGAAGGGAGGATTGGGAGTGTAATCCTTCTAAGTTAGAGTTAGTGTAAGAACCTTAATAGACTAGAGAAGAGGCCTAGAGGAGACACTAGGATAAGTTAGGGTTAAGGAGAAATACTTGTCCTTACATCAATCTAGACATCATCACTCAATTTGAATGTCCTGGTTTAAAGTGGTTACAAACATTCATTGGAATGTCACCTTAAAATGATTCTATAAATAAAATTGGGCCCTAGAAAGTAATTTTGGCCATTTTACAATGATGGCCTAGGCAAGCCAAGTGAGCATGGTTTGAGATGATAGTGATGGAAGAAACATTTGATGGTATTGAGTACATTGGTTGCTTCAATCTAAGGGGATGGAGAGAAGGATATGAGGATGGATAAGTATTGTGCCTAGGGAGAAGTCCTAGTGACATGCTTAGTAAGGGATTTGAATAAACCCTTGTAAATTATGTTAGCATATTTGGAAACCCTTGATTTTAGGCTTAAAAATGGTAACTTTCCATATATATAAGTTGGGGAAGTGAGACTAGGTGAATCTCAAAGGTCTTCCAAAAGGTACCAAGATATATACTTTTTTTCCTACTTACCAAGCCATTTTCTAAGTTGTGTGCCAAAAGGTGATTTTGAAGGCCTAATTCCTTGTAGCCCTATTAGACCTAATTTGGAGCAATTTCTTGAAATCTATAGAGATTTTAGTGGATTTTTGGTGGATGAGCATTGGAATGGCCTCAATTCCCTAGGGACAATCCCCTCTCTCCATGTTGGGTAGATTGTGACCATGTGTGGGTTTTTGGTGTGGATGATTTACAAAGGTATCTAAGAAGTGTTGATTGGATGGTGTCAAATTTTGTATTGGTGTGGAAATGTTGAAAGAAGGGAGGATTTGGAGTGTAATCCTTCTAAGTTATGGTCAATGTAAGAACCTTAATAGACTAGAGAAGAGGCCTAGAGGACACCCTAGGAGAAGTTAGGGTTAAGGAGAAATACTTGTTCTTACATCAATCTAGACATTATCACTCAATTTGAGTGCCATGGCCTAAAGGGCTTACAAAAATTCATTGGAATGTCACCTTAAAATGATTCTATAAATAAGATTGTTAAATCCACTTGGTTAAGATATTTTATGCTACAATGCTTAGAGAGTAATAGTGAAATGATCTAATTAAGAATCCAACTACCTTTTTTATTTAAGATCTCCATTTTTCTCATACTTTGTCCTAGTTTGGCTATTCCACACACAAACATCAACTTTGCACTCCTTCTACTAGATTTCACAATACTTCTTGATTTCACCTTCTATCTTCACCTTCATAAAATGTCTTTAATTATAAACTATGAACATCTCATTCATCCCTTAAATATATAGGTTATTATTTCTTAATATCATGAATTAGGGTTCCCATGAATTAATTTACTCCAAATGATCATCTTCTAGCTTGGATACATTCAATCTAGAAACTCGGTCAACATAGTTTGTCCTCCAACTTTGAACTCCTTTTTATAATCAATAAATATCCATAATTAGATCTTCCTCGAATTTTGCTAGTTGTAGATCTCTCAACAAACTTTCTCCTTATCTTCAAAATTTCTTGATCAATCCATATTTTCATCTAAAATGTCCCCTTTCTAATTTTTACATCATATTTTCATTCTCTAATCAAACTTTTAAATTAAACAATTTTTTTTTTGAAAGATTATATAATTTCTCAAATAAATCCAAATGAGGTATGCCCAAAATAGTGCCAAAAAACTTCATAGCTTCACATATTATTGATAAATCTGAAAGTAGAAATTTTTACAAAAATTTTTCCAGCATAATGGACTAGAAAATGACATTTCTAGATCTACAAATAGTTTACACAATAACTCCAAAATGAAGGATAAAAGCAATGCTTATCGGGCCCTAAAACAACACAAAATAGCCCGAAAGCACCATAAAACACTAGAAATCTATCATAGAAGTAGAATCATGACCCAAAACATATATTTAGCTCTATTTTAATAGAAAAAAGTCTACAATACAACAGCAAACCAAACTAATATGAAGAACTCAATTAGGAACACCAAACCCTTACAAGAAACACACCTAGAGACTCACAAATTTGAATTGTTTATCACAAGGGAAAAATTTAAATGAGCTTGCACATGTAGTAGCCTCAAAATATAATCCTTAGACTTCCTAAAAACATAAAAACTCTTGTCTTTAGGTCTCCTTCTCTATAGGTTTGGTAGCCTCTGAAGAACAACAAAGAAATGAGCAAAAATCAAGTTTTAGAATGAGCCTAAAATGTCTCCAAACCCATTTAAAGAGGGCATAACCCTAACTCATGAACAAGAGGGGTGAATAAGATATATTTTAATTATATTGAACATTTATTAATCCATTGATTTCCAAATATTAGCCCCTTTTCCTAAAACTTTTCTTTTGACCCCGCTAGCCTTAGCAAAAATTATTAATTTTTTAATTATTTTGAAAAGGGGAGATGACAACTCCTCCCTTCAAAATATTGCCTTTCCTCAAGCAATTAAGGTTGGAATTATCAAGAATATATGTTCCTTCCCAAGTGGCATCCTCCAATGGTAATCCTTTCCATTTGACCAAATGCTCCATGACGCTCCTGTTTCTCAATCATTTTTCTCTTGTATCCAAAACTTGTTATGGTATTAAAACTAATTTACCTTCATCATCAAAAGGTGGTAATTTTTTAGATACTATGGTTTTTCAGAATAGAACCTTCTTTAGGCAAGAGACATGGAAAAAATAATGCATTTTTCTATTTGGTGCAGTTACAATTCATAAGCTACCTCTCCTATCTTCCTAATGATCTTATAAGGCCCATAGAACCTTGGATTGAGCTTCTCTACCCCACTCCTCTTCAAGGTACTTTGCTTATATGGATACAATCTAATAAATACCAAGTCTTTGATGGGGACACAACCCAAACACAGAATGGACACAACAGGAAAAGGGAAATTGTATTAACTGTAAAAATAAGTTAGTCTATTCAGTACAGAGAAAATAGACTTCAAAACATGCCCTAAGGGCTTTCAATAACATAAATCTGGAGATAATTTCTCCTTTCAGTACCTCCTCTCAAACTCCACTTTAAACTACCTTTTACAATGCTAGAAATGTCCTTAAATAGACCCCGAAGGGTTAAGGACTAGGAATACATTCTAGAAAGTGCTAGTAGGCATCGACCGACCAAATAGAAGGCTCCAGAATCTGCATTAGAAGTCGACACAAATCTAGAAGAATCCAAAAATGGTAACCAAACTTTTGGGAGGCATAACTTTTGAACCGTAGCTCTGATTGATGAACCGTTTACATTTCTAAAAAGCTCTCAAAGCGCTCTATAGCCCTATGGACCAGCTTTGCTCATCCCCCATTTTTTGACCCTTTTCAAGGTCATTTAATGCCTCTAACCTGACTTTGAAGCATTCTTAGGAGGTCCTCCAAAACCCAAAAAACTACGATAATTTTCAAACCACGGAGCCTTTTGACCTGATTCTTTTTCTAGAATGCTCTAAATTACAATTACATTCATCTAGCCAATTTACACCTCCTAGTTCACCAAAATGATGGATCAATTACATACTCTTATTTTTTTGGCATTTACACGTATCCCAAGGTGTTCAAATACTCTATCCTAGAACACTGATAGTGGAACTGTGAGAGTTGGAACCTTTATTTGACCCAAATGGGTATCCAAAAATGAAAACACATGAAATAGAAACTAAGTCTAAGTAATTTTTTTTTGGGTGACACAAGATTGCCCTTATACCTTTGGATGCTCCTGCATCAGTCTCCTACCTCAAAAGATCTTTTAGTCCTTTTCCTATCAGCATACAACTTTTGTTGGTTTTGTGCATGTTGTAGATTATCCTTGAGGGACTTTAATATGTCTTGGCTTTGCTTAATAAAATCACCTATCGTAGGTAATCTACTATCTAAAAATACTAGATCAAAAAAGGAAATGGCATCATAGACATAGAAAGCATGAAAAGGAGGCATACCAATAGACATGTGATGAGATGTATTATAACAATACTCCCCTAGGTGCAAGCATTTCACCCAAGCATGTTGTTGATTTGAAACATAGTTCCTCAAATAGCTCTCAATCCATTTATTAACTATCTTTATTTGTCCATTCATTTGAGGGAGATAGCTAGTACTGAGAGTGAGTTTAGTTCCTACCAAATGAAAGAGCTCCTTCTAGAAAGATCTAAGGAATCTATTGTCTCAATCATTGACAATGTTTCTAGGCAAGCTATGTAGATTTAAAATTTCCTTGATGAACAATCCTACCACTTGTGATGCCTTGAAATTACATGTGATGGGAAAGAAATAAGAATACTTAGTTATTCTATCTACTACCACATATATGCAATCCTTACCTTGAACCTTGGGCAAACCAGTGATGAATTCCATGGAAATACTTTCCCATTTTTGTCCAAGAATAGGAAGTGGCTACAACAATCTTGCAGGAAAAATTTGCTCCCTCTGGTTTTGTTGGTATACCATGCATTCCTTAACATGTTTAAGGAAATCCTAATTCATACCCTTCCATGAAAACCACTCACAAAGTTTCCTATATATCTTGAAGTATCCTTGATGACCAACCAAAGGTGTGTCATGAAAGACCCTCAATATCCTTTCCTTAGTCTTTGACCCTGGCACTAAGAACATCTTGTTCTTGTAATAAATCATCTCATCAACAACCTTATACCTATTATCATCCACTAACTTATACAAAATCTTGGTGACAAAGGAGTCTTTAGCATATTTTAAGATTATGGAGACTTTTCAATCAACAAAGATAAATGTTAAGGAACACAAGGTGGGTTTCCTTGAGAGAGTATCAACAACCACATTATTCTTTCCTTTCCCATATTCAATATCAAAATCATAAGGTTGCAATTTTCTTACCCATTTTTGTTTATGAAAATTCAAATCCATTTGGTTCAAGTAGAACTTAAGCCTATTATGGTCTATCTTTACAATGAATCTCCCACATACCAAATATTGTCTAAACTTATAAAGTGCATGCATGATTGCCAACATATCCTTATCATAGATGGAATAAGTTTTCTCTAATTGATTTAATTTTCTACTCTCAAATTCTATTGGATTTCCCCTTTGAATTAGGAAAGCCCTTATATCTTCTCCAGAAGCATCACATTCAACAACAAAAATTAAAGAGAAATATGGAATTGCAAGCACAGGGCATGAGCTCATTACGTTTTTAAGTTTATCAAATTTTTTTTGTGCCTCTTCTATCCAAATAAAGGCTCCTTTTTTTGTCAAATTAGTCAATGGGGAAGAAATCTAAGAAAATCCTTTGGAAAATCTTCTATAATAGCTACACAAACTGAAGAAGCCTCTCAAATGTGTAAGATTGGTAAGTGGAGGTCAATCTAAAATTGCCTAAATTTTTTGTTGATCAACTTGTACTCCTTTAGAGCTTATTACATGTCTCAAATATAAGATCTTAGTAAAAAAAAAATCACATTTAGATAACTTAGCATAGAAGGATTGATGTTCCAAAGTTTCCAAAATAGTGTCTATATGTTCTAGATGCTCTTTCCATGTTTTATTGTGAATCAAGATATCATCAAAGAACATGAAAACAAATTTTTGAAGATGTTCTTTGAATACCTTATTCATAAAAGATTGAAATTTTTTTGGTTCATTAGTGAGGCCAAATGACATAACACAAAATTCAAAGTCCCCATAGTGACATTTGGAAGTAGTCTTTTCCACATCTTCCTTCCTGATGTAGATTTGATGGTATCCTGATCTTAAGTCAAATTTTGAAAAGTATACAACACCATGTAACTCATCAATGAGTTCATCTATGTGTGGTGTGGGATACCTATTTTTTATGGTCTTCTTGTTTAAATCCCTATAGTCTATACACATTCTCATTGTACCATCCTTTTCCTTGATAAGCACTATAGATGATGAAAATGGACTAGAACTACACCTTATGAATCCCATGTCTAGGAGTTCCTTGATACTCATTTCTATTTCCTCCTTATATCCTCTTGTATGGTGATATGGAGTAGTTATTATAGGTTTGAAACCTTGCTCTATCTCTATTACATGCTCAAAACCTCTATCTGATGGCAATCCTAGAGAAAAATCATTGAAAACTACACTATGCTTATCAAGAATATTTTGAATTTCAAAATGGAAATTACCTTGATTCTTTGGAGAGCTTTTTGGGTGGATTATGACTCCTTCTACTCAAGCTATTTGTACTCTTTGAAAATTACTCTTCATCCTCTTTGCAGTGACCACCCTAGGTGCTCCACTTGATAAACCTCTCAATAAGACTTCTTTCCCATTGGAATGAAATTTGAACTCCATGGCTTGATGGTTCATGTAGTACCCTATAATAGAGTGTAACCATTAAACACCTAATACAAGATCTATTTCCCGAATGCTAACAACATAGAAGTCATCACATAACTCATAATCTCCTAAAGTCATCCTAAGTTGTTTCACCACTTGTGTGTAAGGCATTGTGAATCCATCAACTACAGTAACATTAAATCCCTCAAAATAATTTTTTTTAAGCCCTCTTTTCATGAAACATTCCTCATAAATAAAATTGTGAGTTGCCTCACTATCAAGGAGAACTATCAAACTTTTCCCTACTAGTACCCCCCGAATTTGAAAGGGATGGTATCTTGGGACTCCTGATAATGCTACCAAAGTGCCATCCTTGTTGATTTCCTTTACTTTCTCTTATTCTTCCTCCTCCTTAGTGTCATGAAATTCCTCATGCTCATCTGAATCATATTTTGAAGCAACCTCAATATAATGCACTTGACCTTTCCCCAAACATCTATGTCTTAGAACCCATGGCTCTCTACAAGTGAAACAAAGCTTTTTCCTTCGTAGTTCATTCCTAGTCTCTTCATCTACCTTTTTTTTTGCTGAATTTATCACATTCTTTGGTGGTGGTGCTGGAAAATTCTTTTTAGAAAATTTTCCTTATGTTTCTAAAGATTTGGGGTTCTTTGATTAGTGACTAGTTTCATAGGCACACAAATTTCAAGCTATAAACTTCTTTTGATAGCTTCTTGTAAGGTTGAGGGTGAGAAAGCCTTAACCAAGCCCTTAATAGAATCTTCCAAATAATCAAGAAAAGATAAATAATCCTCTTTTCACTCATATGTACTATAATAGCCACTTTTTGAAATTTTTCTACATACTCATTGACTGATTTGGTTTGTCTCAATTTTGACAATTCTTTAAAATACTCTTCATCATCCTTGAGATCAAATCTATCTGTAACTCTTTGACTAAAGTCATCAAATGTAGTTACCTAATCATGACCTTTAGTTGTCATTCCATGATACCACCAATCATAGGCTGCATTTTCTAAGTGTAGACTTGTAAATTGAATGTCATCACTCACCTTCATGGCATTAAGTGTGAATTAGGTCAGTAATTTTTGTAGCCATGCTCTAGCATAAATTTTATTTGTTCCATCAAAAGTAGGTGTTGTAAACTTTATTATTTTATTTTTGAGCTCTCTTCCACTTATGTCCTACTCCCTCCTATACTCTTTCTTTGGCATCAAAGTGTTATCACATCCACATATTCTCTAAAAGGTACTGAACTATGAAATTCATCATCTAAGCCGTGTAAGTAGCCCTTAATGCAACCAAGTTACCTGTAACCTCTTCCATAAGATTAAGGGATGGATTTGGTATCGATGGCCCATCTACAGGTAAGAAAATAGTCTTTTTTGATTTAGAGGGTGTGGGTTTTAAATTATTTGGCTCCTTTGAAGTTCTCCCTCTCTCATTAGTAGATACATCTCCTTGGAGTTTTTTTGCCAACAACACAAAGCCTCTCTAGTTTTTGCCAGACTATCCAGTCTTTTCTTTTGAGTGTTCTGGATAACCTGGAAGAATTTTTTTTCCATCTTATCTAGGCTAGCCATACTTGTTCCTTCCTTGGGTTTTGTACTTCTATTATCAACTAGAGGTTTGATCAAAATTTCTTTATTCCTTTCTCATTGCAAATATCTCTTTTCTCTTTCACTTAGTTGCATGAAAACTTCTACAAACCCTCAAGCTAGCAAGATCATAGCTCTAATACCACTAAAATGTCTACTTTCTAATTTTTTCATCATATTTGAATTCTCTAATCATATTTTTAAATTAAAAAAAACAACACTTCAAAAGATTATATAATTTCTCAAATAAACCCAAATCAGGTATATGCCTGAAATAGTGTCAAAAAACTTCACACCTTCACATATTATTGATAAATCTGAAAGCAGATATTTAAAAAAAAAAAATTCCAGCATGACAGCCTAAATAATGAAACTTCTAGATCTAAATAGGTTTAAGCAACAACTCCATAATTGAGGACAAATACAATGCTCATCAGGGCCCCAAAAATAACACAAAATAGCCCAAAAACACCATAAAACACTAGCAATCTATCACAAAAGTAGAATAATGACCAAGAAATATATTAAGCTCTATTTTAACATAAAAAAGGCTGCAATACAGTAGGAAACCAAACTGATATGAAAAACTCAACCGAAAAAACCAAACCATTACAAGAAACAATCTTGAAGACTCACAAATCTGCATTGTTTAGCATGAGGGTAAAATCAACATGAGCTTGCACATGGAATAGCCTCAAACTCCCATCTTTAGCCTTACTAGAAACTTGAAAAATCCTTTCTTTAGGTCTCCTTCTCCATAGGCTTGGTAGTCTCTAAAGAACAATAGAGCAATGAGCAAAAATCAAGTTCTAGAATGAGCCTAAAATGTATCCAAACCCTTTTAAAGAGGGCATAACCCTAAATCATGACCAAGAGGGGTGAATAAGATATATTTTAATAATATTTAACATTTATTAATCCACTATTTTTCAAATATTATCCCTTGTCCCAAAACTTTTCTTTTGACCCTGCCAGCCTTAGCAAAAATTATTAATTTTTTAAATTATTTTGAAAAGGGGACATGGCATCATCAAATGTTAGTGTTCAATTGAATCTTCTAGAAATTGTTCTTTTTTTACTTTCTTAGTTAACATTAGACTCACTTAGCCAATACTAAGCTTGGTTAACAATTTTTTTTCTTGATTCATAATGTTCATTCTTTACTCACTTAACATGTTCTTGATGGCCATCAGTTCTTCATTTAATAACCTCACTATCTAACTTGGTGCAACTTATTATTTCTTTATATTTCCACTCCATAATTTTTTTCTTTTTTTATTAACCAACATAAATTTCTTATACATAATCTCAACATTTGATCAAGTCATGTAAAACAATCAAATCAATATTATCTTGTCAAAGTCTAACTCATCAAGTTCCCATTGAAATTTACATACTTATCAATAATTTCTTCCATTCCATTTTTTCTTCATCATTCAACCAATGCTAAATCCTTACCAAATTAGCATAATGTCTTACCTTTTTAGGCTTGACATCAATGACAACATAACAAATGATATGACTCTTTCACATACATTTTCTCCCTTATCTTTAGCATAATCAGTTGGGGATAACACTTTTACTAAAATATTTATTTAGATTCAAGTGCCTTACCAAAATGTATACATGTTAAATAATCTTTACAAGGTTTTTTACTTTTTTGTTCAATGTATACATGTTGTAAACTTCAAGCACAAAAATGTTTGATGATTTTATATGAATGCCTTAATGGGGCATGTTTAATATAAGAAAAGTTTCCAAAGTTTAATTTGTCAAATGTGTTCAATTTAAATGATGTGTAGAAATATATCTATTTAATATTCAATTTTTGGTGATTTGAATGCATAGTTTACATGTAATGTACACATTATACATGTATTCAAAGAATTTTACTTTTCTAATTATGTTTATTCCCATGTACATACTTGCAATGTTTATGTATTCTATTGACATATATTTCATACTACACATATCATGGTATCCAATGGTTCAGAGACTAGTCTAGGGGCTAGTAGTGGTCAAAAATCACATAGTTCATCCAAGGTTATTCCCTGGACTAGGGAAATACATATAAAAGATGCTATCATGATATTGCATACTTCTCTAGACAAGATAGAGAATGTGCTACAAAATTTTGTTATCCTCCTTAATAGGGAGAGACTTTATCAAGATAGAGTTGATGAGTATGATTGAGAATGATAAATCACAACCCCTATTATGATACATCTATCATGAAATTTTACAAGATCTTAGCTTGTGCCATCGACATGCTTTGTGAGATTTAGGACTGGATTTTTTATTTTTGACCCAAATGGTTAAGAGAGCAGTACCTCTAGATTACTTGGATAGGTATGTAGTGAGAGCTTGTAGAGTGATAATTGTCAATATTCTCTCATTACCTCATTCATATATCCTAGATGTTTGGTGACACATCATATTTGACCTCAAAAGGATGGGGTGTCAATTTAATTTTGCAAAATAGTTGTATGAAAAATTTCATTTGGGGTTCAATTTTGATTATATAGATAATCTACACCAAATGGACTAGGGGAAGATCCGATATGTAGACACATTTACACCACCTAATCTACCACAACCCCCTCATACTTTTGTGGGTCAAAACCTTTTGGCTCTTTGAATAAGTTTGGAGACATTATCTAGAATAAGAGATTATGTGGCTAATGGCACACATGTGAAGATGTACTCTAGCATTGCTTCCATCATGAATGAAGTTGATGAGCTTTCATTTGATTGTATTGGAAAGTATATCTTATGATCTCATATGAGTTAGAGTAATTAGATATTTCCTAATTAACTCTAGTTGCTTAAGCTAAAATTTATTCATCTAATGATTAATTATTTTGATGCAACTTAGGTTAGACCTTTTAAGGGTTTTAATCTCCTTTATAAGGACAATCTCTCATTGTAAACATTAATTGAGAATTGAGACTCTTTTATTTTGATTATAGCAATCTACATTTTTAAGCTCATCAAGAATGTCTCATCTATGGATCTAGCAATTTTTGCCTCCATAGCATTTTGCTACTCTCTTCTATAATAGGTGTTTATGTGTAGGTGATTCTTGGGAGCTATGGGGTTGATATTTCATCAACTTTAACATGGTATCAGAGCCCCAGATCTTTATGCCCCTATTCTATTTGTGAGAGATTTGGCATCAATTTTTAGATTTGGGCTTGAATTTGGGGGGTCACTATTTTTTGGAGTTAGGGTGAACCCACAATAGTGGGTTACACTTTTTTGAAGGAAGAAATTCCTCCAAAATTGTGAAAGACAATTTTTTTGCCTAAAAACTTTTGATAGAAAGTACCCATATAGTTTCTATCGAAACTAATTTGCACCCTAGTTTCGATCAAAACTATTTAGGGAAAAAAATCAACCTAAATAGTTTTGATAGAAACTATTTAGTTTCTATCAAAACTAAATATTAATAGTTTCTATCGAAACTATGTAAAAACTTTCGATAGAAAGTTAGTTTCTATCGAAACTAGAAAACTAGATGTCTTTAGCAAATTCTATAATAGTTTCAGTTGTTTTCATGGCTTTTAGGCTTAATTACTAGGTCCAGATGGAGCACTAAAATCATGTCATTTTTCATGATAGAAGTACTCTAACCAAGATTTCTAATGACTATGAATTTGATACATTTTAAATTTGTTACGTATACATTTTTGCATGTGAATTGAACAGAGGTTCATTCTAAAAAATAAATCTCTATATTGAATGCTCATGGAAAAATAGTAACTAAGAGAATTTTTTTTTTGAAAAATAACTACGGTCTTTGTATTCAAGTCCTCTATCAATCAAAAAAAGAAAATTTGAAATCAGGTAAATATATAATAAGTTACATGTGTCAAAAGCCATGTATGTCTAGATTCATGTTAGGTCAACTTTAAATGCTAATAAAATATGAAATAATAAGGATAAAAAAATTAGATCACCTCTATGGTTTTGGTATGGATGTTAGTAAACTAAATTTGAAAGAATCACATTGATATCTATTGTAGAAAAAAAGTTATGTGTGTCAAAATCAATGTCACTTTTTAAAAACTAGGTTTTTGATAACATACCAATTTTCATGGGAGAAAAAATAATTCAATCAAATCAAGTCAAATTTTTTTTAAAAAAATATATTTAGATTCTACACAAAAAATCCTAAAAGACTCTAGTTTAGTTCATCTTCAAATTCCTAACCGTTAAATGGCAATTTGCATCCAAAAGTGAAAGTTTTCTTGAAAATTCATAGTTCATTGTCAGTTTACGAAAAGAAGTGTAACCCACTATTGTGGGTTCACCTAGAACTTTGAGAAAAAATAAACATCACCAGTGAATTTAGAGTGCTTGAAAACTCCCATTTCCATACAAATTACATCTCATTTGAATACTATTTAAATCTAATGCAAAATGTTTATGCACCTACGTTGTTTTGACCTAGGCATACAAATTGAGGCAATATTATATTTTTATTTTTTTAATCAAAACAATTCAAAGGATTCATCCTTGTGTCTTTGGTCTTTGATTTTGACACATGTTTTCTTTGGGAGATGTAATTTTTTTTAGAGAGCCAAGGACACTTTATTATGACTATAAAGGTTTTTTTGGGAATGTAGACCTCTTCTCCATGTAGCATACCTATTTGGGTGGTGCATGTGTTTTGACCCCCTCAATTTCATTATGTCCCATATGCACTCAAAGCCAATGCTCTTCCAAGATGGGTTGGTATTAGCTATGTTTTTCTAAGCAAGTCAATAGACTTTGGATGGATCCCAATAATGGTGGTGACATACAACATCAATAGAATGTTGGAGATAATTGCCCCAATAAAGACCATTAGGCTGAGTCAAAATAGGGCTTGGGATGGGTAGATGATGAGTCAATTTCTAAAGGAGGGAGATTTGGCAATATGCCTTGAGGGGACTATGTGTAGGGAGCCCTATTTGCTTCGATTTAGCTCCCTCTTCACTAAATTGGCCAATCTCATATATCACAATGGATGCCCAGGTAAACTTCTTCTATGATATTATTGTCTATAGATGGAAATGTCTAGATCTAATCTTCTTTCTCATGAATTTCTCCTCTTGCTACCATGTTTCCTTCCTTGACAAGCTACCCTTGATTGGTGCTTTGATGATCACAACTTTTTTTTTGGTGGTAGTGATTTTTTTGGTATACATTTTTGGAGCAATTCCTATCCCAATTCAAAATCCTATCTTCCATGCATGTGGGTTGATTCTCTTTGCACTATTGTCACTTCTACAACCCTTGGGTTAGGTATGACTTGAGGTGGAGGTGTTATTTTCTAGAGGGAAACTTTTTAGATTTTGTGGGAATCTCATGCCTCTTGATGTGCTCACATCTCCACTAGTTTGTGGCTGACAGTTACTTTATAGTTTTATTACCACTTTGACAGTATGGAATGCAATTTTTTTGATGGAACTAGCATTTTGGAAAAGTTCTATTTTGGAATGGTTCTTATTTTTGGTGTCATTGATTGGATCTTGCCCACCCATGGCAACCCTGGATAGATTGGAGATGTGGCAAAAAAATGCCTGAAAATGACCCCTATCAAAAAAAAATCCAATTGTCATAAACACAATGTTAGATAAAGGGTTGATGCTGAAAGAAAAATCCCATGGCCAGAAGAACTAGAATCTATGAAACTTCCCATAAAAAATTAATAGACTACTTATGTATCCCTAGAAAAGGGCACTTAATTATTGGCACATGAGAGAAAAAAACAAAAAACTCATCTTTGAAATTGGCAAGTTACCCTATGTTAGCAAGGCCCTAACAAAAGATCAGGCACAAATTTCATGGTGGATGTAAGCATAGTCAATGCTAAGGATTGTACATAATAGGAGGCATACCTTTTTCCCCACCCAATAAAAATGCCCTTCATAAATGCTCTTCTCCAATCTATCTAGGGTTGACATGGGGGAGCACACTTTTTTTCCTTGACTGCCATTTGACTATCAAATTTAGGCTCATCACTTGGTGGTGTCAGCACCACATTAGCACTGCATCAATATTTCTTGTCACCTCTTTGGCCTTTATTTGGACCTACATTCACATTTTTGTTCATATCTCAAGCATACAGACTCCATTTTCCAAAATCAAGATATTGCTAGAAAGTTGGTTCTAAGACCATCATAGTCATATAGTTAGTTTTTAGTTTTTATGTTGTTTTGATGACTTTTTTGACTATCAAATTCTAGAGTTTCTTTTTGCACTCCAGAAGACATCTTGAGCATTTGATCTCTAATTTTGAAAATATTTATATCATTGGAAATGACTTTCTTAGCTCCTTCCAGGGATGCTAGTTGTTTTTCCAGATTCTGCTCGAGGCATATTCTTTTTAGTCATCTACATTTTTGCATTCTAGTGGATAACTTGGTATTTTAAGGTCTTGGGATCAATTTCTTTGCTTTAGATGATTTTTCATGACGTATACTATCTATTATATTTGTCTTATGTCTCCTCTAGTCTAATTAGACATCATTTGTATGTATTCTTGCAAATGCACTAAGATAAAGTGTCATATTACTTCTATATTTTTGTTTTAGTTGTTTTGCCTTGGTTTGCCTTTTGATTCAAGTAGTGTCATCTAAGGAAAATTATGTAGATTATTGTATTATTGGGATTCACTATGTCTTATGCCTTATTGTACATGCACTACTCTAATAAAGTGTCATGGGGCTTGATGTTTTTCTTTCATTTGTCATCTTCCTTTGTCTAGTGAGTGTCCATTCTATGACATTAGCCTCATGATGTCTCTAAGATTGATCACCTCAGTACACACATATGTACTCTTTTGTGCATCTTGATCATCATTCCTTGACACATAGTTCTTTTGGCCTACTTTTCCAGTTTCCTGTCACCTCACCCTTATTTGCATTGGGTGGGCAGGGTGGGGGTGGGGGGGGTTCTGTTGTTTCTCATGCTTGCTTGGTTCGATTGATCAGCTCTAGGCTTTGGTGTTTCATATCATCTATATCTTTTATTTTAGTTATTTTCCTTTTTGTGCCTCCTGATTTGATGTAGATTACAATTTTCTCTACCTATTCAAGTTCTATTTCAGTGGAGGTTCTTCATATCAAAAATTAATTTTTGATAGAGCTTTGTAGCTTCTACACACTTCAATGATGTTCTTCATGATCATCTCTTGTTCTTATCTTTTGGGACATTCCCTAGTTTGGAGGCTTCTTCAATCCTTCACTAGTTTCTTTTAGCATGTTTTCCATTTTTTTTTGGAGTAGGGTTTTTCCCATGTGGTTTTCTCTATTTATCCTCTTTTTAGAGATTTGGTTGTGCTTGGGTACCTCACTAGGATTTGTTTTCCAAGACCCATTTCTACTTTTAGCAATAGTTTCTAGGTTATTAGCTACTCCTTAAGTTTATCTTAAGGGGGGGGTGTTAGAGTAATTAGATATTTCTTAATTAACTCTAGTTGCTTAAACTAAACTTTAGGCATCTAATAATTAATTCTTTTATTAATTGTTTTGATGCAACATAGGTTAGACCTTTTTAGGGTTTTGATCTCCTTTATAAGGATGATATCTCATTATAAACATTAATTGATAATTGAGACTCTATTCTTTTGATTATAGCAATCTACTTTTTTGCTCATCAAGAATGTCTCATCTATGGATCTAGCAATTTCTACCTCCATAGCTTTTTGCTACTTTTTTTTGTAATAGGTGTTTACATGTAGGTGGTTCTTGGGAGCTATGGGGTTGATCTTTCACCAACTTCAACAATATGACTCCAAGTGTTGATCCATTACATCCTCTTTATAATCCCCACATTTATTATGATATTTCCATGCCTAATGAGATAACACAACTAACTGAGATTTATATATACCTGATGATCTCTATTCTAGTGAAAGATATACTTAATACTTATTGAGGTACTATGTTGTGCTAGGCCAATCTAACTAAGAGTTTTGACTTGATTCAAGACATAGTTAGGATATCCTCCACTAGAAGTAGTTAGTAACATGGGGATGTAGGGATAGGTAGTTGTAGATAGGAGGACATTTTGATACATCCTACAGCTCTGAGATTGAGTGTAGTAGAGTCTACACCACCTCCAAAAGAGAAACCTCCTATTAAGATAATACCTATGACCTCTCAATTTAGGACTAGATTATCATCTCTATTTATGGATGAGGTCATTGATCTTGATGTAATATCCTTATACTCTTCTAAGCTATCTAACACTTGGCATGCATTCTAGTTCAGATATAAGGTAAGAAATCATTTGAATTAGTTTTCATAAAATATTTAGTTGTATATATAATATATAATTTTTATATAAATATTTTTAAATATATATTGTGTGCACATAGGACATTATGATGACATATGCATACGTAGATTTATAGTAATTTGGTGATTTGATTGATCAGGATACAAAGGTAAGTTGATTCATTCAATGTAAGTTAAAAAAATTATATACATCATGCATTTTAATTTTTTAACTAGTTTAAATTTTTATAATACAAATATATTTCAAAATTGAAGTATTTCTTCCTCTTCTAAAATATTCTAATGTATGGATTTTTTGTATTTTTATAATCTATAGACCCCAAGAGTAGGTGGACCATAAAATAAGGGAATAGGTAGTGAGGGAGACATGAGTTAGTTTACATCCACATATCTATTTATCCATTTTTGTATTGTTGGTCTACATTTATAGATACATTAAACTAATATTATATTTATATATGTTGTTCATTCATACATTTCTTCTTCACATTGGTGATACATGTTCTTCTAGATCTATATTTTTTGATATGTATTTCTTTATTTTGGACATTGATCTTGAATATTTTATACATGTGGTACTATATGGTTAAAGTACATTTGCACATAGATGTATGCATGTATATTACATGTAGGTATTAGGTAAATACTTAAGAAATTTTCATATGTAGATATTTAAGAAATTTTCATATGTAGATATAAGTTTAAAATTTATATTTTAGTAAATAAAAAATGTATATATGTATAATTTTAATTTATTGATTAATTAATTGTGTAATCAATGATATTTATATATACATATATAAAAATTTGTAATTAAAATTGGATATATTTTAAAACTCTTTCAATGTATTTAAACTAACACATGACATACATATAAATAATTTCAATCACACACACACACACACACACACACACATATATATATATATAGAGAGAGAGAGATCATTCAAAGATGCATATACATAGCAAATTATTATACAAACTTAATACATTTAATTTATATCTACAGAGATTGTGACAAGTCATTTTATAGTAATTTTTGTTGTTCAATGTATATGGAAATTGCAAAATTTAAGAATATACATGTTTAATGATTTTAAATGACTGTCTTAAGGGGATATACATTATATATTTTTAATAATTTTAATTTTTTAAAGGGGACATATAAATAATATAAGTAAAGTTTCTAATCTTTAATCTATTGAATGTGTTTAAGTTGGATGATGTTTAGATATATCTATTTAATATTTAATTTTAGATTACTTGAATGGGATATTCTTTATTTTGAATTAACTAATTGTAATTATAAAAATGTTTATTGAACCTTATAATTTTTTCTAAAGCATATTAGGTATAAGTTCCTAATTAAATGGTTAACTTTAGGTGACTCATTAAAACCTTGTTAAGGATTGATAAAACCTCAATTCTAATACACATTGTTAAAATATTAAGTATAAAATATATAAATTAAATTATCATCTTTAACTAATAATCCCAACTAAAGGCATTCAAACAACCTTCTACTATTTATCTGTCTATCTATCTATCTATCTATATGTATGTATGTATGTATGTATGTATATAATCATTATAGTGTCATGCCCAAAACTTGGGTGAAAAGACACCAACATTTATTTTTAAAAGTAATAGCAACTAATTTTAATACATACAAATGTTGAATGCATTACGGAAATATAATGACCTAGTAAAGTTGAGTTCAAGTCTCAAAGTTGCACAACTAGTTTACTAGAGTTTTACGATTTTCTATTTTTGATAAAAATATCAATTTGGGTAAAGATAAATAGGTGTGGTTAAAATACACACAAAAGATTTTGTTCTTGTTTCAAGGTTTAGGCAAACATTTGAATTCTGATTACATTTCATAAAGGTGTAGAGACAGTATCGCAACATATTGCACTAGTTCAAAATCATAAGTTATTTTTCCACATGAATTCTTAGCATGGGTTGATTGACTCAATAGATTAAAAATTAGGTTCAAATTAGAAAGGTATGACATCAAGTTCAAAATGCATTTAGGGTTCCCAAGTTCTGATATTGAATATGATATTATCCCTTATTACACTATACTAGGTCAATCTTTAGGAGAGTCTAATTCTACATTTAAAGGTTAATCTATCATAACATGCTAATTCTTAATTTTGGATATTATCATAACCTATGTAGAACTAATTAAAAACATTAAATATTTACCATTACACTATTTATAGCATCTAACTCATCTTGTATCATAACACGACTCATCTTATCAAGTTATATAGTCAATTCTAACTCATAGCACATCCTAACCTTAACAACCTCTAATAGTTAAGTTACTAACTTAATCCTTAATTAATTAATTATTATTATTGATAAATATCATCCTAAAATAATTAAAATATCAAGTCACCAATTAATAATTTAACATTAT
Organism: Cupressus sempervirens; assembly: GCA_028749045.1. Lineage (NCBI taxonomy): Eukaryota > Viridiplantae > Streptophyta > Pinopsida > Cupressales > Cupressaceae > Cupressus > Cupressus sempervirens. Next base: position 440,828,506 of record CM053793.1, on the reverse strand, counting down.
ACAAACTTGAAACCACAAATTTATTTTCATTCTCCTAGCACTATTCAACTCTAACACATGACCCCTTCTATAACTAAAACCCATTATTAAATCTATAATATTATCATGAAATATTACTAAAATAAATCCCCTAACAAAATAACATATATTTCCAATAATATTCTACAATTAAAATATAACTAAACTGTCACCTTTTCTTTCCTACATAACTTCTAACCCTTAAACCTATTTACCTCTAAAGTTTCACCTAATAACTAATAACCACTAACATGGCTAATACTATATTATATTTTTAAAAATATTATAATTGCAACTCAAAAATTAAATTTATAATATTAACCCAAATCAATAATTCACTCCACTAAAAGATGTTAACAAGAAAGTAATATTATCCTATCTCCTAAGTCTCACTTACCCACTAACCCCTTTTAACTACTTACCTTTATATACCTTACTAATCCTAATTAATCGATTAAACTCCATTTAAAAATTCATAATACATATTTCTATTCACTCATACTACCTTCATCACATACTAATTACATCACTCAACTCCTAAACATTTCTAAAACTTCCCTATACCCTACCTACTCACTTGTCCACATGCCAAGTAGGTTGACTACCTTTCTAGGGACTTCTCCCAAGGAGTTATGTGACCCCATGAAAGGCTAGTCACACACCAAGGATGTAGGCCCAAGGTGGATGCTGGTATGTGTGAGGGGGAGGGGGAAAACCAAGGATGGTTTACCAAAAACAAGTCAAGTTTTTTTTTTTTAAAGTCACCTTTTCCCATCATGGTTTACCCATTGTCCAAGACAACAAGTGGGGAAGCTTTTTTGTATGCCTAGGAAGGGTATTAAGGCACTTATGCAAATGAAAAGAGGTAAAGCACATTTAGAAAGAGGTAATGCCAAGAGGGAGGGCGGTAGATGGGTTTTCTAGAAAAGTGGGTAGATTAGGATGTTGTTAGGAATTTTAAAGTTTTAATTTTTTTTTGGTTCATTCAAACCACCACCATTTCTGTGCTGAAATTGTTGAAGTGGGAAGGGAATAGGTGGTGTGGGGTCCACTCATCCCTCTCAAAAGTTTATTTATAAAAAAGATAAATGAATTTTAATATAATATTACCTATAACGGGGTGTATGCCCAAGTGGGAAATTATATATTGTTATTATATTGACTATCACAATAAAATTGGTATGGCAAAAATTAAATTTCCCCCATAGGGTCTTATTTAGGAAGACTTTGTAGTGACATATTCCAAATGATAAGAGATTTTTTTTGTGGATATCCTTTTCAACTTCCTTAGTAATGATAATAAATAATTTTCAATAGTTGAGGGGGTAATTGTGGGCAATAATCATGTCTTGTAGCTTTCTTTTTTCAATCCATTTCTTACCATTATATCTATTAAACAAATTCAAGATGCAACTATAGGAGGTATATCTATTATGAAATATTAAGCTAAATAAAGAATTTAGGTCAATTTAAATACATTTTACTTTGCTTATTACATCACTTAACTCCTAAACATTTCTAAAACTTCCTTGTACCCTAGCTGCTCACTTGCCCACTTGCCAAGTAGGATGGCTACCTTTCTAGGGACTCCTCCCAAGGAGGTACATGACCCCATGCAAGGCTAGCTAAACACCAAGGATGTATGCCCAAGGTGGATGTTGGTATGTGTGAGGGAGATGGGGGAAACCAAGGATGATTTACCAAACACAAGTCAAGTTTTTTTTTTTTAAGTCACATTTTCCCATCATGGTTTACCCATTGTCCAAGACAGGAATTGGAGAAGTTTGTTTATATGCCTAACACAGGTATTAAGGCCCTTATGCAAATGAAAAGATGTGGGGTGCATTTAGAAAGAGGTAATGCCAAGTGGGAGGGTGGTAGATGGGTTTTCTAGGGAAGTGGGTAGATTAGGATGTTGTTAGGAATTTTAAAGTTTTAAATTTTTTTTTGGTTCATTCAAACCACCACCAATCCTACACTGAAATTCTTGAAGGGGAGAGAGGATGGGTGGTGTGGGGCCCACTCATTCCTCTCCAAAGTTGATTTATAAAAAGGATAAAGGCATTTTAATATAGTATTGCCTATAATGGGGTGTATACCCAAGTGGAAAATTATATATTTTAATTATATTGACTATGATAATGAAATTGGTATGGGGAAAATTAAGTTTTCCTCCATACATTTTCTAGAGACCTATAAGGTCTTATTTAGGAAGAATTTGTAGTGACATATTCCAAATGATAAGAGATTTTTTATGGATATCCTTTGTAACTTCCTTAGTAATGATAATAAGGTATTTCCATTATTTGAGGGGGTAATTGTGGGCAATAATAATTTCTTGTAGCTTGTTTTCTTTTTCAATCCATTTCTTACCATTATATCTATTAAACAAATTCAAGATGCAACTATAGGAGGTATATTTATTATGTAGCATTAAGCTAAATCAAGAATTTAGGGGAATTTAAATACATTTCACTTTACTTTCTTCTTACAATATTATAACTTCACAAAATCAAATCTCTTCTCTATTATTATTGAGATTCAAGTTACAAGAGATAACTTAAGGAACTCATTCCTTTACTACTATGCTAAATTCTAGCATCATAAGATACAAAAATTGAATTGAATCAAAATAAAATTGTCACATAGTATACATCTTTATCATAATACAACTTCATTTCCATTATCAAATTATGAGATTTACATCATATGATCTATTTCTTAGATCTTCCTCAATTTATAGTCTATCATTATCATGAATACAAAATACAATAGAAGGTATTACAAAGGAGAAGTCCCCAATATAATAACTCAAGAACACCTTCAATGCTCCAAATCCAATATTGGTCCATCGTAAGGACCTATCCAAAATCTGCTAATACACATAGAAATAACTACATAGAGCTCACCTCCCAACTTAGGCCTCAAGGAGGCCATCCACCAAGCTTGGAGAAACTATAGCCAACTAGGTAACAAGAACAAAAACAAAACAAGAATAAGAACAAAACTTCCATGGCAATGGTGGAGACCAACCTTCACAAGTGTTATGGTATAATGATGTTTGAGAAGAGACGAATCCCTTTTGTTTCCTTCAATCCAAAGCCCTAATGTCTCTAAAAGTAGAGAGTGGGTGAACACCCTCCAACTCATCAAAGGGCCTATGAAAATGCCTCCAAATCCTATCCATCCACCATCATTAAATTCAGAAATGACCTCTAAGTCCTTTGGCTTTCCTTTGCACCCTATAATAAATGCTAGATTGGAAATGAGTGTGGGTTTGAGTAAAGGTCAAGAGTTCACTCAATTTTTGCAACATGTGGTAACTGAGATATTCAAATGGTCACCAAGGCTAATAGGGGATTCTAGTAGTGTTAGAAATATTCCTAACCCATACCCTTAACACTTAGGTGCTTATATTTTGCTAAAATTGACCCCTAGGACCACTTTTTGGCCTTAAAAAGTGGCTACAAATTTTTTAATTCAAATAACCTAATTGGTGGGACTTTACAAGTATCTCTAAAACAAAGGGGTTTAATTAGGTTCCTAGGTTTAGGGTTATATTTCGAACCTTAGTAGACATGTTACATAAACACATGAAAAGTGTCAAGTGACATTGTAAAATAACATTATACAACATTGGCATGTCATTAATTATATAGTTAAAAAACCTAATGCATACATACAAATTTATGATCATGAATTAAATCACTTAACAACAAGGTTTGAATCTCTTCATCAAATTCAACCTTGGCTTTACAGTTTGCATGTATGGTTGGTTACTGATTCTCCAATAATTTCCATGGTATTTTTCTCACACACTCAATTTGAACATCAATAGCTCAATAAAATCACATGTATATATAAATCAAATTGCCTAATCGATTGACTAAACATTCTACATTCTCATTTTAATAACCTTTTCCATTTTCACACTTGATAACTATAATTGATCATATAATCAAAATAGCATAACATATTCCTTAATTTTAATTAGACTACTGAAATAATCATCATAATACATATATACCTAAAAATTATAAACATCATCATGAGATGAAACACCTCATAGCATTGTTAGTACAAAACAATGTTTAAATAGTCAAACAATGTAGTAAGTCTTAAATCACAAGGTATCAAAACATGAACATATTAATTGATCTCAATTTCCATAAGGACACCTAAACCATAAAACCTTGATTCATATCCATCATCATTATCATTTAAGTCCTTAACTTTCTATCACCTAGTTATGCAGATGTATCATAGAGAACACATGCAATGTTTATGATTTAAAGAAAAATTTTGAGAACCTGAATAATTAATCCCAATATAGAAGTACAACCTCTTGTACCTGATACACTAACAACCTTAACACATCATAATGTAATTATAATATTTAAAATCAAGCTACTTAAGGGCACTTCTAGTGAGTTGATAATCTTTGTCTTTGAATTTCTTATGATTAAAAGAGGGTAAGTATTAAGTTGTGTTATTGTAAAAATCATCAAATCATTATACATAAGATATCCATAATTATCATAATTTCCTCTACATGGTTTCTAGAAAGAACAAAAAGCAATTTCTCATACCATTTCCTTGTCATGGTAATATATCCATTAAAATTTACTATAAAGGATTTAATAGAGAAATTTATTAATTTTAAATAAGTACATACAAGGAGGGGTCTTATATATAGAAGGAATGCTTCATAAACATATAAACTAGATGAGTTATTTATTAGACCTAATGTGACCTACTACAACCTATTAATACCTAATACATCCTATCAAAACATATTAGACCAATTGAGACCTATTAGGACTTATAATACAAGTTAGGACCTAGTAGGACTCCTTAGGTCCCCTTAAGACACCTATGGATCCTAAGTAACTAATAATTTATCATAAGGGGTCTAATGTGTCTTAGAGTAAATTTTAAGACCCAATATTACATAAGAAGACCAATTACATCCTATTAAGATGTATTATAACCTATTAATACACATTAGGACTTAGTAGGACTCCTTAGGTCCCCTTAAGATACATATGGATCCTAGGTACCTACTAATGTATCACAAGGGGTCCTAATGTGTTTTAGAGTAATTTAAGACCAATTATTAACTTAAATATATTTATATTAAAGTGAATTTGAAGTAAGTGGATTACTTAAAATAGAATTTCAAGTCATAAGATTCAAGTGACACCATTCAAACCAAAAAGCCATTGAAAAAAAAAGTCATCAAGAAATAATGTAGTCATTGAACCATCAAATCCATGTGGATTTGAAATCACACACACACACACACACACATACACACACACACACACATAGAGAGAGATCTCTATATAGAAAAAAATAAATCATCAAAATTTTTAAGATGGGACTATCAAATTAATCATGCACATATGTATATATATTAAAAAAAAATTTAACAAAGTTTTTAAACCATCAAAGCTACATGGATTCAACCATGTACATACATATGTGTGTGTACATATATATAGAAAAACAATGTAAATTCATTTGAAAAAAACAAAGAAATTAAGAAATAATATAGTCATTGAAACATCAATACTACATGGATTCAATCATGTACATATATATAAATCTCTATATATAGATCCAGTCCTAGTTCCACACACACACACACACACACACACACACACACACAAACTCAATTTTAGACTCTACTTCAAATATGAATGTAAGAGAGCTAGAAAAATAAATCTAGCCTAAAGCTCCTGATAAATATAGTCTAGATCCTCCCTACATTTCATTATCTCCAAAATTATTTCATGCTACTCAATTAGAAACCTCCACTTTTAGTTTCCACATCCTCTTTTGGCATTGTCTCAAATTATAGTTTAATTTCTATAACCAAGTGATCATAATGTATACTTTTTTGGTCAAACATATATTCAATAAACCAAATTCTATTTTTTTTCAATCATCATTTTTCTCATAATATGTGTCTTTATAATAACTAAACCAATTGGATAAGACTCTTTATACCCATCTATAGTTAGTCTTGGTAACTTGTATTTTTCTTTTATGCACCTACACAGATATTAATCCACAAATCTTATATTCTTCGAATCAAAAACCACAAAAAATATCACCTATATGCACAGATTAATAAATTGAATAAAATAATTAATTTAGCATCACTTGTGCACAATAAATTAATTTATTATTTAGTAAAATTCTAATAAATATGTGTGTGTGTGTGTGTGTGTGTAGACACACACACTCTTACTCTTGTAACAACTAAATCAGATACATGTTCATAATAAATTGAATATAAAGGATCTTGAATATATATATTTTCATTGTCATATTCATAAGGAGGATTATAATTAACTCTTTTATATCTCATTATGAAACATATCCATTTGAATATTTTAACTAGGGTGCTCTATAACTTTCCTACTATACAAATTTTAAATTGATCTACTCCATGGTGATTGTAAATGCTTGTGAGGGCTCTAGTTTTCTTGATTTGGCTCCTCCAGCCCTAAATAATATTTTTATAGACCTATTTTTGTCACTAAACTTTGGGGAATCTTTTAATGGCCCCCCAATGTCAACATGGTAATGCTAGAGGAATTTGATGGGGATGTTGACCTTCTCCTTATCCTAAATTTTGATCCTATAGACAATAGCCCTAGAGATTATTTGGAATTTTTAGATAACTCTCATTACTATGGATGGTGGTCAGTAGATCTCTATGTCATCTATGTGTAGTTAGAAATGGAAAGAGGTGTTTGTGGGCCTCCCCTTTGATCCCCCCTTGTTGGAACAACCCAAAATCTCCCTAGGTTTGGATGGTCCAAGATTTTTTTCCATAATTTGGTGATGGGTAACATCTCTTCTTCTCTCTAGCTATGTTTAATTGGAAAATTCATCACCTTTATATTAATAATGAATGATTTGGTATGAAGATGGTGTAACTCTTCTTGGAAACAAAAAGGTTATGTCATTTTTATGGGTTTTCCTCAATGACTCTTTCTTTTTAAGTTTTTAGCTAAGGTGGATTACAACCTTGTGTTGTTGGGCTCATGGATCTATGAGAAACATAGCCTATCTATTGTTAAATAGAAGCCTAGTTTTGAGCTTTTATTGATCTACACAACCTAACCCTTATTTGGATAAGATTACCTAGTCTCCCCTTGGAGTTCTTGAATGAGGGAGTGCTTAAATGGATTGGTAATTAGATGAGACACTATGTCTTAGCTAATGAGGTCACCCATTCTATATCCAAATTGGTCTATGCTAGATTTTTTGTTGATGTTGTTCTTAATCACCCCCTCCATAACTTTGTTAGTTTGAACTCAAAATAAGGAAATAAATGTCAAGCTATTGTTTATGAAAATGCTTCTCTTTACTACCAAAATTGTTCAAAATTTGGACATGTTCTCTTAGATTGTAAAGCACCCCCACCACCTCACCCAAAAAAAAAGGAGAAAAATAAAATTTCTTCCCCAAGGATATTGAAGGATGGGGTTTTTGAGGTGGAGTCTACTTTGGTAGCTCCCTCTCTTGGGAATATGGATAAATTTGGATCTAAGTAGAAAGTGACAAAGAAAAATAAGAATAGTGGGTGTTGGCTCCTGAATTAACAACTTTTTAATAACCCAATGATAAGAACACATACACCTAGGGTTAGTTAATTACCATGTTCAATGCACCTATTCAGACACTAGAGTCAACTATAAGGCTATTTAATCTCCTTCTTCACTTTAAGCTCTACAAAACCTAGGTGGGTGTACCTCAAATTCTTTATATGGTACCCGTGTAAAGGCATATAACTAAATCTAGATAATAGATAAAACCCTTGAATCTTCTATGTTTATGCATAAATTCATGGACATGAAATAGCTAATAATAGGACACATGAATCTAATAAACTAAGTGAGGGAAACTTCTTTTCAGTTCTTAAACATAAAGGGACAAGATATTCAATTAAAGATTTGAATCAACATAACCCAGATATGCAACAACAAGAACATGCAATTTCCAAGTTGATCAGTCCCTTATCGATTGGGCATTCAATAAGTTAGAAACACATACATGTATACCCAAAATATACTCATATACTTAGATATTTGATCTATCTATCTACCTTGCAAATAGACATCAATCTTCAAATGCAATTTGTACTTATCAAATTCTCCTATGATCCTCGTAATTCTCTCAATGCACATCAAGCAATTTTACTTAGGTCCTTGACTCAATAGTAAGATATACAACAACATACAACTTCAAAACAAGTTGCAATAGGATGATATTCACTTTGGGCATATTTCAACTGAAACTTCTTCTCTCGAGATATTTTTGTTGAAACTGATCTTGTTTCTCCATCTATCGGCAATCAAAACTATTAATATTGTCACAGAGTATTTGATATATCTATTCAAAGAATAATGAGGAAACCTCCCTTTTGAAGGAATATTAGGTATCTGATAAGATGTGCAAAAATTCAATCTGATTCTATTTGTCTTGTTCTTCCTTTTCTATGAAACTCCAACCACCTCTTGCCAACAAAACATTCATTCTTGTAATGACTTATTTAACATTCAAATCTTCCTTTAAAGTGTCTAGTGAATCTAATTTTATCTCAAACTGATCAAAATATGATCTTATTCCCCTCTAAAACATCAAATCTTCAATATCACTAAGAATGACCCAAAATTATAAATCTCCCTATAGCTTCTCCCAATGAAGACCTCTATAAAAATTGAATGTAGAAATAAAAATTTTAGACTCTCCTAGTTCTGATGGTATATCATAGTCCATATTTCAGATAAAAATAATGCCCTTGAGGTTGATTTGAAAAATTCATGCTCGTAACATGAATAAAGTAATAAAATTGAAAACTTAAAACTATATAGTATATCAATTTAATTTAAATCTTTCAAATTTAAAATTTTGAGAATGTGACTAATGCAGGAGCATACTAGGTGTAAAGGAAATCTTGCATCACCCAAAAATATTTTTATTTTCAGCCTTTTCTATTTTAATAAGGACTAATAGACAGGGTGGTTACTATTTATGGGAACTTTATATTTTTAGTAAGTTTGTCATATGAGCTCAAAATGTTCTCCTTTTCTACAAGTAGGTTTATTCTAGAGATATAAGCTTACCATAAAAATCTCATTGCTCCAGCTTAAGTATCAGAGAAGTTATTGCAGATTTTTGATGGAACGATTTGCAAAAAATCTTTAGGCTCACCATTAGATGCCTTAGAGTGCATAGATGAGGTCAGAAAACTTGACAAAAGGGTACTAGCACCATTCTAAGCCTGTAGATCAAGAGCTAGTGTTTCCAAAAAGTGGTTATAATAGCCAATCGAAGCAACGATTTGTAAGTTATGGCCTTTTGAAGTTGGGCTAGTTGAAACTTCTAAAATAATTGTCAAAGATGTATTTGGCTAACCCTATATGTTTTGTTAGGGTTTTTTGGCTCTAGGTATTAAGTTTGAGCATCTAGAACCTTTGTGAGTGACATAAAATTGCCTATTTAAGAAATGTCTGAACATTGTCTAGGATAGCTCTAGGTGATAGTTAATAACTTGTCTTGCAAAGTATTATACTTAAGGCACCCATGTGGGTTAGCATATTATATTTATGAATTCTATAATTTTGCATTTGTGATGCAAATAATAAATCCATATTTCATTCTTTCTTTTCCATTGTTTCTTTGTTTTTGTTATGAGTTTATGGTATTAAGGGGAGCACCTTGCATCAAGTGGTATTAGAGCTAGAGTTCTTGAGTGTGTGGATAGATTGCTGATTGTGAGGCAATTTGCACTAGGACTCTGGTTTGGGTTGAGCATGTAGATAGGTTGCTAATTGTGAGGCAATTTACACTAGGGTTTCAATGGAAGCACGAAAATGCCTCCATAAAGTGAGCATGGTGGAAGAGTTGTAGGTGTTACACTTGAGGGTTTCTAAACCCTCCAAAGGAAAATGCAAGCATTAGAAGAAAAAATGTGAAGAGGAATAAATCTTTTTGTAAGAGATGAAATTGAGGATGAGGACAAAGTAGAAGAAAATGTCAAAGTAGAGGTAGTTCTAAATCTAGAGGAAGAGAAGCTTTTTAGGGCCATCTCCAAGATTGGAAAAAGACCAAAGTTTGAGGTTTCCACATTTTTGGCAAATCTTAATCCAGAGAAGCTAATTGATTGGATCAATGAATTAGAGGAGTACTTTCAGTATGAAGATATTGATGATCTTGATATGGTCAAGTTTGCAAAGGCGAAATTGAAGGGACATGCAAAGATCTTGTGGCATGAGGTTTAGTTGGAGTGAAATAGAAAGGGAAAGGACAAAATCACCAGATTGGATTGGATAAAAGATAAATAGAAGTGACAATTCATTCTTGTGGATTATGAGCTTGATTTGTTGAAGAAGATGCAAGGGTTGAAGCAAGTAGGAAAATTTATTCAAGAGTATATCGAAGAGTTCTACTGAGTTCTCATTAGAATTGGTCATGCAAAAGTTGATAAGGAGAAAGTCACCTATTATCCTAATGGGTTAAGGCCTAGTATTCAGGACGAGTTGAGTCTATTTTGAATGAGTAGTATTAAGGACGCATACTAGTTTTCCCTAAAAGTCAAGGAGAAACTGAGCAAAAAGTTTGGAAATAAGAATAGTGGAAGAGGTTATGCTAGAAGATTTGATGGACAATCTTATGGTGGTCATAATGATGATTAAAATAACAAAGATGAGGCTAGAAGTAGCAATTAGAACAAGAGGGGAAACAATTCCAATCATTTCCATGATCAAAATAATAGAGATTAGAGAGAAAGAGGCAAAGGACAAGGATCTGGAAGAGGAGGCTTCCATGGGAAATCTTTTCACTATGGAGAGGAAGGGCATAAAGCATTTGAATGTACCCAGCACCAAGGAAGGACCAATCAAAGAATAGAAGGCCAGGCCAAAGTTGCACATGTTGACAAAGATACCAGATCCTCACATTCTGAATATGTTGAAAGAGGAGAAGTCCTAGTTAACTAAAGAGTCCTATTGAGTGGTGAGAATGAACCTGAGCAAAGAAGGAGCTTGTTTTGTACAAGGTGAAAATTTTAAGATTAGGTAGTAGGAGGTTGATAGCATGACAACAAGGTGGTAGGAGGTTCATTATTTTTAGTCTTTTCTATTTTAATAAGGATTAGTAGACAGGGTGGTTACTATTTATGGGAACTTGCTATTTTTTGTAAGTTTTTCATATGAGCTTGGAATGTTCTCCTTTTCTAAAAGAAAACTCATTTTAGAGATATAATCTTACCATACAAATCTTGTTGCTCCAGCTTAAGTATCAAAGAAGTTATTGTAGATTTTTGATGGAACAATTTGTAGAAAAATTTTCAAGCTCACTGTTGGAGGCCTTAGAGTGCTTAAATGAGGTCCAAAAACTCAATAGAATGGTGCTAGCATGATTTTGAGCTTGTAAATCATGAGCTAGCATTTCTAAAAAGTGGTTATAATAGCCAATTGGAGCAACAACTTGTGAGTTATGGCCTTCCAAAGTTGGGCTACTTGAAACTTCTAAAATAATTGTCAAAGATGTATTTGGTCAACTCTATATGTTTTGTTAGGGTTTTCTAGGTCTATGTATTAAGTTTGAGAATCCAGAACCTTCCCAAGTAGCATAAAATTGCTTATTTAAGAAAGGCCCGAACATTGTCTATGAAAGCTTTGGGTGATAGTTCACAGCTTGTCTTGCAAATTATTGTATTGAAGGTGCCTATGTGGGTTAGCATATTATGTTTATGAATTCTATAATTTCACATTTGTGGTGCAAATAAGAAGTCCATAATTTTTTCTCATATTTTATATTTTTTCTTTATTTCTATTATGAGTTTATGGTATTAAGGGGAGCACCCTACATCAATGACCATCAGAGATATGACTCTAATATTTCAAAACATTTTTATTTTCATCCTATCCTCCTAGTGGATGCCAATTGTCAATTTCCCATTAGCTAACCTCCTAGCCAGGCCCCACATCTCCTATGCAACATTTTAAATTTGAATTTAAATTTTTAAACTTGGCAACCTCATAACATCTTAACACAAATATTTTACCTCCCCAATCTAATGATTCCCATTTTTGGTGTAGGATCTTATCTCCATGTCATTTTCCTTCCAATCTTCTAAGTAGCATCTTAAGGCTTTTATTTTAGATCCTTGATCATATGATGTCATAGTAACATCACACATCTCCCAATATCAACTCTTGATCTCACAATTGACCCTTCTGAAGATTCCATATGGCACCACTTTAAATTGTGCAAGGCTGGTCAAAATTTGTTGACATCTAACTGCCAATGGTATAGGTGGGTACCTCTTCATGAGAGCTTTGGCTGGCTCAAAGAGCTCATATCCTTAAGATAGTAGGAATTTGTATCTTTATGATTATAAATACATTAAAAAATCCACTACACATGGCATGTCAGATAAACTCCCCTTTGTCATTGACTGACCTATTTTTGCCTCTTGAACATGTTCCTCATTGCATATGAAGAGATGTGATCTTCTACATGTGCCTACTCATAAAAAGATGATATACTTGTTCCATTTCCTCCTTAACTTAAATGTTTTGAATGTTGTGACATTGTCATAAAACCTTAATTACAAGAAGTAGAGGTCTAACATAGTCACCATGACCATCACCAAGTATCAATGGGTCCAACACATTGCCAACAACACATGATGGGATATCTCAAATAAAAACTCATGATTTGCATCAGGTCCATTTTGAGTTTTAAGTTTCTTGACAAAAGTAGCTCGTCCACCTCCAAGTTGACCTTGATAAATATTTTTGCTTCATCCAATATCATGGATTGATTACTTCAACATGAATCACTCTTCACTAGTCATCTCCTTTCTCTACCACATATGCTTTATTTTTCTCCACCATGGATCACTTGGCCTCATGTCATGGGCATGGGTGCTCCAACATGGAGTGCAGGGTTCTTTATTTAACATCCTTGCCTCTATCTTACTACATCAATGCTCATCCCCTTACTACCATGCCTAGTCCTCTAACCATGGACTACAGGCATCTTTTTTCAATGCTGGTGAATGAATCCTCAACATGTCTTTAACATGGGTGCTCTACTCCTCCCACCATGCTTCTTATTCCTTGAGTCTAATGGTGAATTTCTCCTCCATCAACATTTTCCTTGTTACATGATAACTAATTGCCCTCAATTTTAGAATCTTCATCCTTAGAATCAAAAAAGTGTAGTTGACTATCAATACCCTCTCCATCTATTGTGACACCTTTTGAAACTTCTCCTAAAGATCCTCTAAACTCCTCACTATAATATTTTGAAATTGCATGACATTCCTCAGTTTGTTTCGTAATCTGATCATTCATATTTTCTCATATGGCAAGAACATCATACATGCTCGATAAGTCCTCTTTTAGGCCATTGATTTTTTTATAGTATGTACCTTTAGTATTTTTGCCACTGGTTATCTAATCTATGTCCTTCTCAAAATCTTTTACTTGATGCAATGTCCTTGAGATAAATGAAACTACAAAATATCACACAACATTACTCATGTTATCATCAAAATCCCCAAGATAATTTTCAAAATTTGCCTCTTCAAAATACACTATGGGTTCATGCAAAATTAATAATACTCTAGATGGCTTGAACAACCCACCTCATGTTCAAATTCACTATTAAATCACCTTGTGTATCTTGAAAATATGATACCTTATCTATCATATAAGAAAATCTCATTTAGCTTCTCTACAAGGGAAACCATTGCTACATGTACATAAGGTTTGAGAGTTCATATACATCTCCTTGTGCTCATTATGTGTTGTGACTTCTTGTGTCACCCCTTCAAAAGGTATCATGCACAAACTAAAAGCCTTTTAAAAGATTTAAAACACTAAACCTCTTTAATTATCTTGAAACTTGATAATACTCTATCAAACTAATAGAAATAGTTGGAGCCCATATTGGGTCCAACTAAAAAAAAATTGAATTGAAGTAACTGACACCTTGAATTTATCCATTGAGACTTTGGCATTGATTGGATTCAAAATTGAGCACTGAATCATTGTTTAAAAACTAAGTTTACCCTATTTTCACAAACTATGGTTTTCTAATAAGATGGCTTATAGGATGGCTTTAGAAACTAACAGAACACTTGATTGAGCCTTGGGATCTGACATACTAGTTTTTCATTCCACATTCTTTCACCCTATTAGATCTTATCTCATGATGACTTCAGGGTCAAAAGATATCAACCATCAAAGTTGCCCACTCGAAACTGCCTACAAACAAACATGTTAGAAAATAAGAAGGTGCATTTGGTTTTGGCTTCAAAAATAAGGCAAATTGATACTTGATGGTAAAAAAATTAGGGAATTAGTTCATTTCCATAAGGAGAATATATATCTATGATTTGGGCTCATGAAGAGTAATAGGGTACATTTGGCTAGTGTGCAAACTTAGGTACTCAAAATTGCAAAACAATGAACTACAACATAAATGTGGGTTTCACAAATGGAATGGACTTGGGAAAGTGTGCAGATGGATTTTTCAAGACTTGAAAACTAGAATAGTTGAAGAATTTTTAGAGTAGAACATAGTGGGACAATCCATTTTCTCTCACCATTCATGGATTTAGTGTTATAGCAAACCAAATAGGGATACTAATCAATCTACACTTTATGACATTAGTAAAACTTTATAACTCACATTCGGAATTGCATTTGAAAACTAATCAAATAGATTATTCATAAGCTCAAATATGAAAAATAGAAAGTTTCCAACCTCTAGAATATAGTATAAAAGGAATTTACTTAGTATGTTCAACTAGGTCAAAGTTATAATCAATCAAATAGGGCCTCCTAGAATTTAGGGCAATTTGCATCAGCATGACAATAGTAAATAGCCAACTTTGAGGGATTCAAAACCTAGTCAAAACATATCAAAATGAAATGAAAATTGAAACATAAGCTCTTTGATATGCATAATAAATATTCTTAAAGAGGTGAGTGATGAAACATAACCAGGTGCAAGATATTCAAATGAAAACTAGGTTTCCTATTGTTGTTTGACACTTAGGCAAGAATGCAAAACTAAACACTACTCAATATGGAACTCTGTAGTATGACACTTTATCACTATAGGATGCATGGACACATTGAGTGCAAGGTTTTAGAAACATAAAACACCTCTTAGACCTTAAAATGATAGCTAGGTACACAAGTAAGAAAATGTGTTTATAGGGCTCAAATGGACTCAAAATTAAGGAATGGTACTCAAAATGGGAATACAATTTTGAGTGCCATTAGTGGCTCAATTTGGGTATGCATTCCCTTTGTGAGCATGGTAAGGATTCAAATATCTAGAGGAAGAAGACCACTCCAAAAAAAACTCTCAAAAAACTTATTCAAAGAAAGAATCCTACTCTAACTGTGCAAGATGATGACCTTAAGCCACCAACACTTCTAAAAACTTCTTATCTATGTTGAACATATGATTCTCATTTACATATATTTAAGGTAAGATCTAAGTATCATTTTGATTAGTTTCACCACACACATTATAATTTCACATTAGTGGATTAGGTGAAACAAAATCATTCTCATAGTTCATGTAAAAACTTGAATCAATTTTTTCATCTTACTCACTATGAAAATAGGGGTTAGCATGCTCACATAGACTATCGTCAAACTGAAAACCATCATAGGCATATGATAGATGCATGCTATCAACTAGAGAGACAAAGTATTCATATTCCACTTTGTTCACAAAGTTGCACATGTCAAGAAATTACAACTCACCTTGTATATTCGAGTATGAGGAGTATATGAAATATGATTCCTCTGCCTCATTTGCATTCATTTTACTCATCAAATTAGATTTACCACTCATTGAAATGCCTTTAAACTGTAACAACTAATTAATCACCAAGCTTGAAAAACTATTTTGAAAATGCTAATAAAAAATATGTTGATCACAATCATTATCTTCATCTAAAAAACTGTTAGAGGGAACCTTAAAATGATCAAAATAATCATTACAAGACTTATCAGCAAAGAATGAAATCCCAAAATTAGAAATAAAACCCTCCTTGTTTTCCTTTTCATCTCTTAAAACATCAAAAAATATTGCAACATAATCACCAACATGAGATGAAATTAAAATAGTATAAAACTTCCCTTCAATGACATCCCCTACATCTAAAAAGTCATCATGTGCATAGATATTTGAGGTACTATCATATGTACCTCCAGAGCTTGATAAAGATAATTCAATTTTGTATCTTTTTCCACATCAAATATTGGGCAAGTGACTTGACTAAATAAAGAAACATTATAAGGGAAAATATGAACATCCTTATAAGAACTCACATATTTCTCAAAATCATGAGCCAAGAAGGTTAATATTTCATTAGGGCTCAAGATGATTGCCTCACAAATCTTCTCCTAGCTATGCTTATTATCTGGATGACATGAAGAACTCATAGCAGCAACAACATTAGTATGACAATCTAAAAAATAAAAATCATCACAGAATTCATTCTCATCATGGCAAGAACTACCCCTACTATTGTTATACCCTTCTTCAACTTCATACTCAATATCATAGGACTCATTTTCACTTTCATTTCCACCTTCCTCATGCTGGTTTCAATCATGTGATCCCTAAAAGTTGAATCCATCTCTTTACTAAAAAGATAGATTACCATTATTTGTGGATTTATTATATTCATTACTACATTGATTTTCAACACATGTACCATTATCATCATTAGAAGATATAGCATGAACTCTATTATTATCACTTTCCATCGTCTTAATGAATGTTTTAGCTTGCAAAAGCTCTTGTAATATTGTAAGTGTTGGCTAGTCAACTGAATCAGGCACAAGAATATCTAGGAAAATACTAGGTAGGGAAGATTCCATAGGTCTAGAAGAAAAAATCATCATATTGATTACTGATTCAAACTTTGGATAACATTTGTTTAAAATTTAGACCCTAAATACTTCCCATTGCCCCTTTTACTATACTAAAAATTATATTGTGGATTTTCTTGTTCAACATAGCAATATTATTAACCATAGTTTACTAACTTTCAAAACTTGGTAGACCAACCTTGGATCTAATATCTAACTCCATCTTAAATTATTTTTTTACCTCTTTCAATAGTGCTGAAAATATCTAAAATGAGACACTAGTTTCTACTAATTAACTTTCATAAAATTGAAACTCATGAAAAGAAAAATACCTTTAGTGCTAATGCAAAACTTTCCTCTATTGATTTGGCATGAGTACAAACTGAAACTCTTTCACACCATTGATCAAAACCTTGTAGAGTCACCACCTCCTTGAAGAGGAAAAATAAATAATAGTTGTGATTCACCTTCAAATGTCTAGATTTCTAGTAACAACAAATGCAACAACACTCAACCGTAATCAAGAATCAAAACTTCTTTCCAAGAATGACTATCAAGAGCTTCAGATCTGCCCTTACAAACTAAAAGTTTTTCAAAATTTACAACATGAAATCAACTAGGATACACTAGTATAGAGATTTAGACTTGCCACTCACACATGTGAGAAATAAAATAAGATTTTTCACTTGACAAAATCTGAACCAAACTTTCAATGGTAAGAAACATACAAATCATCAAACCACTCTTGTAGAATTACAAACTTGAAAAAGAAAATAAACCCTATTGTTTGTTCTTGACTTTGAACACTACAAAACTTTGAAAAAAATTCTTATCAAAACTAACTAATGATAGAATCACTAGTAGCAATGCAATTTTCATTCAACCTTCAAAGCTACTATTGTCCTGGACAAAACACTATTGGGAGACATGAAACTTCAGTATGACTTTGTTGTTGATAACAAACTTTGCATATGCCTTTCTTCTAATTGTGTTGAATGACCTTTTAGAGTCAATACTCTCTAGCAAAGTCTCAATTTTGTTGGCTCCTCAATTAACAACTTCTTAATAACCTAGTGATAAGAACACATACACCTAGGGGTAGCTAATTCCCATGTTCAATGCACTTGTTCAAACACTAGGGCCAACTATAAGGCTATTAAATCTCCTTCTTCACTTCAGGCTCTACAAAACTTAGGTGGGTGGACTTTAGATTCTTTATATGGTACCAATGTAAAGGCATATAACTGAATCTAAATAACAGATAAAACTCTTAAATCTTCTATGCTTATGTAAACATTCATGGACATGGAATAGTTAATAATAGGATACATGAATCTAATAAAATAAGTGAAGGAAACTTCTTTTCAATTCTTAAACATAAAGAGAAAAGATATTTGATTAAAGATTTGAATCAACATAACCTAGGTATGTAACATCTAGAACATGTAATATTTCAAGATGATTAGCCCCTTATCCATTGGGCATTCAATAAGTGAGAAACACACATGGATACCAAAATTATACTTGTATACTCAGATATCTGATCTATCTATCTACTTTGTAAATAGAGATCAATCTTCAAACAAAGCTCATACTTATTAGATCCTCCTATGATCCCTATAATTTTGTCAATCCACAATCAAGAAATTTTACTTAGGTCCTTGACTCAACAATGAGATATACAACAATATAGAACTTCAAAAAAAGTTGCAACTAGAAAATACACACTTTGGGCATATGTCAATAGAAAACTACAAACTCATAGCAAAGGAGGTAAATTTAGAATGAAATTGTCAATGAAACTTTGTATTCAATTCCTTGAAATCAATACACCATGTATATAAAAAAACTTAGAGAATACACAAGGGATGACTATTTATTAAAAAATGCCTTAGTAAACTACACTGTTGATGTTAATAATATAGGGAGATATGCTTAGAAATACGAAATCACAATTCTAGAACTAAAGCCAACCTTGTGGAATCACAATCCTAAAAATTAGAACCTTATTGGTTTCATAATAGTGAGAAAAATATCAAAATTGGAACCCTTACAACGAGAAGAGAAAAAGAATATATAGAAAAGAAGAGACTCAGATCAAAATATGATACTACCATGTGTCTTATTGAAACTTCTTCTCTCTATTGCTATTGAAACTAATCTCATTTCTCCATCTGCTAGCAATGAAAACCATTAATGTTGTTGTATAGTATCTAATATATCTGTTTAAAGAATAATGAGGAAACCCCCTTCTAAAGGAATATCAAATATCTAATAAGATGTGGAGAAATTTAATCTAATTTTGTTTTTCTTGTTCTACCTCTTCCATGAAACTCTAACCGCCTCTTACTGACAAAACATTCATTCTTGCAACTATTCATTTAGCATTCAATTATTCCTTTAAAGTGGCTAGTAAATCTGATCCTATCTCAAACTGATAAAAATTTGATCTTATTCCCCTTTGAAACATAAAATCTTCAATATCACTAAGAATGCCCCAAAATTATAAATCTATTTGTAGCGTCTACCAATGGAGATTCTTCCGATCCTGATGGTATATCATAGTGCATATTTGTAAGACCCCTCCTCATATGTACTTATTTAAATTGGAATTAAAATTTTATAGTTAGGTATCCTAATAGAAATTTATATTAGTTGATATGTTCATATTTTAATACTTCATGATTCAAGATTTACTACTTTATCTCAACTATTTAAACATTAATTTGCACTAATGATGATGCAAGGTGTTTCACCTTATAATGATTATTCTAGTATGTTAATTCAAATTTAATGAGTAGGTTATGTTATATTAATTATTCAATTACTAATGATTAAATATACGAAGTAAAATAAGATAAAGGTTATTTAAATGAAAGATTGATGTTTCAATTTATGTGATTATCTAGATGAGTTTTAAATATATGCATGTGATTTTTGTTGAACTATTGATGTGTGAATTTAGTGTGCAAGATTATTAGCCAAGAAATCCAATGGAGAATTAGAACTCAACCCTATGTACAATTTTTAAAAACCAAGGTTGAGTTTAATGAAAGATGTAGATCCCGTTGTTTCATATTTTATTTGTATCATAAATTGAATGTGTGTATCATTTTTTAACTGTTAAGTGTTAATATTTTGTAACAGTGATCTTATAGTGTCAATTGACACTCTTGATTTGTATATGCATTTCAACATGATAATTAGGGTTAGCTTAGTAATCTAATAATCTAAGTTAGATTAGGTTAGTGACCTAATACTAATTAGTTAATAATCAAGATTAATTACCCTAATTAGGGTTTAGTGGTAAGTTTGCATTCTTAGAGTTCTTTAAAAGTCTAAATATTTCAAGCAATGTAATAGGTCCCTAAATAGTCCTAGAGGCCAAAAATTATGAAAACTAAGTGCCTAGGGTGTATATGTATGGGTTGGGGGCATTTTGCACCCCTCTAGCCCTTTTCATTGACTTTTGTGACCATCCAAATATCCCATTTTTGGTTTAGTGCAAAAATTGGAGTTTCACCATGAGCTTGACAAGTTATACTCCATCATGAAGTTTTCCTTAATGATGAGGTTAAGTTAAAAGACTCTAGAATCCCTTACTTGAGTGGGCAGTTATTGTATTTTGTAGGTGGTTGAGTTAGGAGCCTATTTAGCGACAAATTTGAGGGTGGAAGATTGTTCACCCAATCTCTACATTTAGAGAGTAAAGTCAAGATTGAAGGAGGAAGAAGGATAGCTCTTCTCAAATTTCAGTTTTCCATAAGCATTTGTGGAGGTAGGAATCCTTCAAATTCATTTCTTCATGTTGTGTTTCATTTTCTAAAGTAGGCTACTGCATGTGTATGTGTTCGTATGTGTAAAGAAACATGTTAGGGATGGGATTGTGATAGGTTTTCTTAAATGTTTTCCTCCATGTTTTACATTTTTATTTTTGAGGGAAAATGTAAGGGTTGAGTTGGCATTACTCACCTTGAGATAGGGAAAAGTGGCCAAGTATGAGAGGAGGGCTTTAGTTGGACTCTGGGTAGTGCATAGTCTCTCCTCATGATGAGGAGAGGGAGAGAGTAGGGTGTTATGGCCCCCTACTCATCAGTATAGACCATTTTTGTATTTTTGGGAAATTAAGAAGTAAAAAAATGGAAGTTCTTATTTTTATAGCTTCAAAAGGGCATCTATTATGGTGTTATGACCAACTTCTCCTACCCTAGAAAAACTCACCTTCTCCCTAGTGTAGTTCAATAATGAACCTATTTTGAAAACCTAGGATGGGAGTAAATGGGTTGAATGTGTCTTTGTGTTAAATATATTTGTCTCCCAGTCAATTTTACTTTCTCCATGGTTACCTTGATGTAATTTTTTGATTTTTTAGTGGCTACCTTGGTATGGAGCCAAGCAGGAATTCAGAGTTGTTGTTTCAATTCAAATGGTTAGGAGATTTCTCCTCGAGATAATGATCCAATTGTAAAAGTTTATTGTTAACCTTATTTCTATAGTGATTATGATCTTGGGTTTTCTTCCTTAGTTCTTTCCTGAGGGATTCTTTGAATCAATTGATTCAATAAAATGAATTAAGAAGTGGCTAGCCCATGTATATTGAAACAAAAAAATGAGAATTTTCCTTTCATATGATTTTCAGTATGATTCAGTTTATATGCATATGTATACCAATGAATAGATGCAATGATGTTTTACCTTCCCTATGTTATTCTTATAATTCAAATTTGAATTCATATGTTTAAATGTAATTAGATGAATGATGATATATAAAGTTATGCAATTGATTTCCAAACTGTGTCAATAAAATTTGATTATATGATTTGTGTAAAACTTTGTATTTTTGTATTTGTTGAATGGAGGAATATTCCTATGTTAATGTATAAACACAACATCAAAAACTATGCTACAATCCAACTTAGAAAAAAAAAATCACCTATCATGTAAACTAAATAAAATTGAAAATCCAATACTTAGGAAAAAAGGAGATTTGAGAAAAATATATCATCCTAGAGCAAAAAGCTCTATGCCCTTTGTATGGGAAGAAAATTTAATCTCCTTGAATAAATAATATTCCCTTTGGATCCCATAAAATATCTTTGGATACTTTAAAGAAAAAGGAGATTATATAATTCAAAAATGAAATAAAATTAAAATTAAATCAAATGAAAAAAGAAAGGAGACTACTTATCCCATTGACCCTATGTTAGAATTGTCTTATCATGTTGATTTGGCAAACAAAAAAGATAATGAGGATGCTTAAAGATTTTTAACTTTATACCTTATCCAGTCCTACCCTCCTTTATTGACTTTATATTGGAGGTAAACCCCACACAAGGTGATGACATCACCATTTTCTTCCTCATCCAAAAGTAGGTATGATTTTTGGAGGCAAGTGAACATTCATAAAAAAAATTAATCCATATTTTCAACTTACCTTTTAGTCCTCTCTCCTTGGTTCCTGGCCACCCCTTTTGAGCATTAGTCTTGGACTTGACAATCCCCTTGTCTAGCGCTTTGATTGCTTAGGATAGTGCATAGGGTTCTTGGGAGCCACCCTAAGGCCTTGGGACAAGTGTGAGGTGATGGCCAAGTGGCCTTAGGGGTTAGGTCAAGTGGGTAGGCTAGTTATAGTTAAGTGTTAGTTGGAGTTAGTAAGGAGTAGGTTAGTATTAGTTTGTGTTTAATTTATTTATTAGATAATGATTATAATTAAGTGTTAGGATATGTTTTTAAAGCTTTAAATTTAGTAAGGCTAGTGTTAGATTAGTAATTTTTTTAAATAATAAAAATAAAGATAAGATGTGTTAGATGCTTAGTTAGTTATTATTTAGTTAGTATTCTTTTTTAATAGAGTAGATTGATGTTATTTAAATGTAAATAAGCCTATGATTTTAAAATGTAATGTCATTTTTTATTTATGAAAACTATATTATTAATGTTAGATATGTTTATTTTAGAATAGGTTTGTAAATTTAAGTGTTAGTAGTTTTAGTTGTAATTTATGTTTACTAGTAGGTATAATGTATTGTTGATTTACATATGGAATTTTTTATGCTACTTTAGTATGTTAGAAACACTAAATTAAAAAAATCAAAAAGCATTTGCATACTAATTTAACATAACTTCATGAGAGACAAAGTGAAGTCCTCAAATGAGAATATGAGCCATGGATAGGCTCTCTCGATGAGGATGATTACTTGATGTAGAGGTGTGTCTAATAGCTAAGATGGCTTGATTATGTATGTATGCTCAAATGCTCAAATGGGCTTCAATGGATAATTTTTGATAGATTTTGGTGAATGGATTTTATGTAAAAAAATGGCTTCTCAAAATGGCATTATGGCTTTACTTTCTAGATTGTGTTGTTTTTGCAAAGGGGGAAGGATCCAATTTATAGGCAAGAGGCTTGAGGGATGGAGGGCTAAGATGGAAGGAAAGGAGAAAGCTTATGGAGGGCTCAGATTAAATGAGAGGAGAGCACATGGATTGTGCTTCCTTATAGCCAATCAGAGAGTGACACATGTCACAGGGTGAGAGGATGGAGGAAAGGGCAAGGATGAGTCAACAAAGGAGGCTCAAGGGATAATATCTTCATAAAGACCCTTCATAAGTGCTTTTTAAGAGCATTGAAGGAGAGTGTATGAGATATTTGAGGGTCATTTATGTTGAAGGGTGAGGAATTTCGACTTGGGTTGGATTAGGAAGGTTTTAAGCTTGCTTAGGATTGTGCAAATAATTAGAGGATGGATTAGGATGGTTTAGGATTAGCTTAGGGATAGGAAAGTATATGGAAATAAATGAAGGTGGGTGAAGGAGGAGATATTTGTTAACTTTGGCTTGGGTTAGCAAGTCTTAACCCATGTTTAGGGAATGTGACAAGGTTAGGAGGGGATTAAGATTAGGATTAAAGATAAGGATTGCCATCTTCTAGAAGAGTCTAGGCTTTGGATGAGGATGAAGACTTTCTAGAAGAGTCTAGAACTTCTTAGGATGAGGATAAAAAAGGTTTTTAAGAAAATAAATAAAGTTTTATTTATTTCAAGGGTTTGAGTTGAGGAGATATTTATTAAAACATCTTTAATAAACATGAGGATTAATATTTAATCTTAATTAAATATTTTGAGTTGGTATTAGGGATAGGAAATGATGGGATTAGCCTTTAATCAAAATTAAAGAAGGATTAGAAAATTTTGGAAGAGGTTAGTGGTCTTAAGGAAATTGGCCAAGTTTTGGGGAAAAAAAAAATTATTTATTTATTTTGGTATTTTTGGTCAATTTATTAATTTAATAATTAATAAATAAGGAAATAATGTTTAAATAAGATTTAAACATTTTTGGGAGGGATTCCTTAATTAAATATTTTTAATTAAGATAAAGGGATTTAATGGCATAAACAATTGATTAATTAATAAATGATGATGTCATCAGGGACTTTTTTAAGAAAATAAAAATATTTTATTTTCTAAAAGATTTTTAGGTGTCTACATTTTGCCCCTCTTTGATGTGATGCCGCAAGTGGCATGGCATCAAAGATAATAAAATAAAATGCCCAAGGCTAGAGCGGAAGAGGAGAGAATGGACTGCGAGATGCCCCCTTAAGAAGGCGGTGAGGAGAGAAAGCGAGGCTCGATGGCTTCATGAAAAGTACAAGAATCTTGGCGGGTGGGAGGACAAAGAGTGGCTTAAGAGAAGAGGTTTAGTTAGTGAAAATCAACGGCACAAGAGTAAATAAGCTTAAGACTTTCAAGATTGGGGGGAGGATGAAGGAGTAGAGCACTATAAAAAGGAATCAGGATAGGGAGATGGATGATGGGATGATAAAGTTGATGCAACAAGATTTCAAAGAGCTAGATTGGCGAGAGATGGGTTTCGAAGATCCCTAGGACTAGGATTGTGGATCTCAAAAGATGAGGCTTGGTGGATTGATTTGATTGGTGGATCCTAAGACTAGGATTGTGAATCCCTAAAGCTAAGAGTGATGATTGATTCAAAGAGATACTAATGCATAAGCTGGGGTAGGAGAGATAGATGCTGGATATGGATGGGGAATAATGGAGATGAAGGGATTTCATTGAAGCTTTTTGAGTGGGGGGATACTTCAAAGAGAAGTACCACCATGTAGTTGAGCACTAGATTTGCTATAGGACTGTTGGTTAATTGCGAAGGTTACCAAGAACATCAAGGCCTTTTCAACAACTGTCTAGAGGACTGACGAACTTGACTCAAAACAAACATGCAAGGATTGCCCCAGTAGCACACATGAATCCCAGAGGAAGCAACATGGAACTGACACTAGGTAACTTACAAGTAGAAAAGAAAAACAAACAAAAGACCTAATCAAAACCTTATGCTCAGATTGCCCCATTTGTAGTATACCATGATATGGAAGATCGTGGAAACCTTAAGGAGGGAACAAAATGATTGCTTGGAAAAGATACTTCAAGACCCAAAGGGAAGATTCCAAATCAAAAGAAAGCCAAAATCCAAAAGAGAACTATTTGCCAATAAGATGGGTAGGATGAGGCACTAACAGACCAAGATATAATATGAGGAAAACTATATCCTACAAGGATCTATCGGAGAGCACCTAAGCTAATGGATCTAGATGAGTGATGCATCTGGAAAGTTGAAATAAGAAGGATAACACTTTGGTGATAGGAGATTTAGCTAAAGGATGCATTGGAATAGCTAACCAATGGTTGTGCGATGTGTGCAAGATGCTGATCAAGGATGAACTAACATGAAAGCTAGATAGATACAATGGTACTAAGCTAAAGAGGATGTACAAGTTGTCAGACCAAGATATGTTACAAATGTACACGGTTGTTCATGTTTGGGTTTTGTGAGATGGAAATTTTTTAGAGTGTGTTGAATGGATAGTTGGATAATTTGATGGTTTTGTGAAAAGCTTAAGGAAAATGGGATTCTTTTTGTGTATGTGATAGGATACAAACTAGGATAAAAGATTATTTACAAGCTGGAATAAGGTACAAGTTTTATACAAGCTATGATGCAAGGGATGATACAATATTTACAAGGTATGATAAAAGCTTTGGTACAAGATTTACAAGCCAAGATACAAGATTTACAGGCTGTACAATTTACAAGCTTCATTAGATGTTGGATATTTGGTTGGAACACCAAGGGAACAAGCAAGTGTTTTATGGGATGGTGAGTGGATGGATGAGGGATAGGATAGTGATAGATAATGGATTAGTCTTAGTACACAAGGCACTTGAATTACCAGGTTTTCACCAAGGTACCTATCCAAGGCACTTGAATTTCCAAGTTTTCACCATTGGACGCTTATTTCTCTTTACTATTTTTTTGTATTTTTCAAAAGCTAGGTATACCAAGGATCTTCAAGCATAGAACTTCTTGAGATGAATGATGTTAGTAGGATCATTCAAGAGTTCTCCTTCTAGTGTAGATAGCTGATAGGCTTCAGAGCTAAAGGAGGTAGTGACAACAAAAGGACCAAGCCATGTAGGTTCAAACTTACCTTTCTTTTCTCGATCTGCTTGGACTTTCATGTTTTCTTTGAGGACCATGTCGCCCGACTAAAAGTGTCAGGGAAGCACCTTCTTACTGAAGTTCCTTTTGAGATGAGATTGATAGACCATGAGGTGATTATAGGCATGTTGTCACTTCTCATCTAGGAGATCTAGCTGGGTGAGCTAAGCTACTATATATTCTTCATCTGATATTTGCCCTCGCAAAGATATGTGCAAGGAGGGAAGTTCAACCTCTATGGGTAGTATCACTTTGGCACCATAGACTAAGGAGTATGGAGTTATTCCTGTGGATGTATGGAAGGAGGTTCAATAGGCCCATAGGGATGGATTTATTTATAGGTGCCAATTGCAACCGAAATCATTGACAACTTTCTTTAGGATTTTGAGGAGGGTTTTGTTAGTTGCCTCTGCCTGGCCATTACCTTGTAGGAAATATGGGCTAGAAAAGCAGTGATGGATACGAAGGGAAGTGTATTATTCTTCCATGTTGATATTTTCAAAGTCACCTCTGTGGTTGGTGAAGATGGTGGATGGGATGCCGAAGCGGAAAATAATGTGGTACAAGATGAACTTGGAGACCTAAACTCCTATAGCTGAGACTAGGGGGACTACTTCCACCCATTTAGTGAAATAGTCTGTAGCTGTTATTATCCATTTATGTCCATCAGATGAGAGAGGTGTGATAGTTCCAACTAGATCAAGGCCCCAACATGCAAAGGGCCAAGGTGGTGCAATAGGCTATAGATCTTGTGCTAGAGCATGCACAAGATTGGTGTGCTACTGACATGGGAGAAATTTTTCGACAAAGTCATAGGAGTCTTCTTCGATGGTAGGCCAATAGTAGCCTACTCTAAGGATTTGTCACGCTAGGACAATACCACTCATGTGGGCACCACAAAGTTTGGAGTGTACTTCTTTTAATGCCATCGCGGCCTCATTTTGGTCTAAACATCTAGAGAGAGTATCATGATAACCTCAACGATATAGGGTATTGGCTATGATGACATAGCGGGATGATTTTTGTATGAGGTTTTGGCATTGGGTTCATGTGAGGTGAGGGGATATGATACCATCTTTAAGGTAAGCATGGATTTCATGGTACCAAGGGGATTGAGGACCAACCAAGATGCAAACATGATTTGAATCCTCATTCACATAGGCGGGTGTGAGGAGCTGCTCGACTAAAAACTCATGCTACATAGCCACTTGGGGAATTTCCAAGAGTGAACCGATAGTAGCCATAGCATCTACTACTT
This sequence comes from Cupressus sempervirens, assembly GCA_028749045.1. NCBI lineage: Eukaryota > Viridiplantae > Streptophyta > Pinopsida > Cupressales > Cupressaceae > Cupressus > Cupressus sempervirens. Next base: position 440,800,783 of record CM053793.1, on the reverse strand, counting down.
TGTTCTGTATTCGAGCCACTTGTGTAAATTGAAGCTTTGTAAAATGCTCAGTTAGCCGATCAACTAGCTCTTTGTAGGGTAATAGCTTTTTATCTTTGGTTTGATATTCATTTAGGACTTGCTTGATGATGAGCTAAGAATTGCCAAAGATTTATAACTCAGTGATGTTCCATTCTGCGGCTATCTTTAATCCTGCTATGAGAGCCTCATATTCAACTATATTGTTGGTGCTAGAGAATTGTAGCTTAAAAGCTTTTGGAATGTAATCTCCTTGAGGTGTGACCAAAAATATTCTTGCCCCTGATCCATGAGATGTGTATGAGCCATCAAAATAAAGTTTCCATGGGGGTTGTTCTTCAATTAGACAGATATGTTCATTTGGAAATTCTATGATCAAAGGATATGTATCTACTAGAGGTGCATTAGCTAGGTGATCTGCTATAGCTTGCCCTTTGATTACCTTTCTTTCCACATATTGGATGTCAAATTTGCTAAGGAGCATAACCCATTTGGCCAAACGGCCTGTAAGTGCTATTCTAGAGAGCATATACTTGAGAGGATCAATTTTGGATACTAGCTGGATGGTATGACTTAGCATGTAGTGGTGAAGCTTTTGAGTTGAGAAAACAACTACCAAACAAGCTTTTTCCATAGGAGTGTAATTGAGTTCATAACCAACTAGGGTTCTACTGATATAGTAGATGGCTCTTTCTCTACTGTAGTCATTGTGCTATGCTAGAAGTGCCCCTAGAGCAATAGGCATTACTGATATGTACAAGATGAAGGGGCAACCAGGAACTGGTGGAACCAAGATAGGGGGATTGGTGAGATACTGCTTGAGCTGATCGAAGTTGCATTGACATAAAGAATCCCACTTGAAGTTCTCATCTTTCTTTAGTAGATGTGAAAATAGTGTACACTTATTTGCAAGCTGGGAGATGAAGTGCCAGATGGATTGAAGCTTTCCGTGAAGAGTACGAAGTTGTCATAGTGTCTGGGGAGGAGGCATGTCTAAGATAGCCTTGACATTCTTGGGGTCGATCTCTATACCTCGTTTAGAAACTATAAAGCCTAGAAGCTTGCCAGATGTGACTCTAAAGACACATTTCTTGGGATTCAGCATGAGATGATATTTGGCTAACCTATCAAAGACTTTCTCTAGGCCAGTAAGATGATCTATGAAGGTGTGAGATTTAACCAAGATATCATCCACATAATCCTCCAAAATGCTATGGATAAGATCATGGAAAATGGTTGTCATAGCTCTTTGATAGGTAGCCCCAGCATTCTTTAGGCCAAAAGGCATCATGTTGTATCAAAAGGTTCCCCAAGGGGTAGTGAATGTTGTCTTATGCTGATCCTCTTCTGTAATCTTGATTTGATTATACCCAAAAAATCCATCCACGAGGGACAAAATTTCATGTCCAGCTGTAAGGTCTACAATCATATCTATGTTGGGTAAGGGAAAATCATCTTTTGGACAAGCCTTATTAAGATCTCTGAAATTAGTACAAATTTTGATGTCACCAGAAGGCTTAGTGACAAGGACCATGTTTGAGATCCACTCTGAGTAGTCAATAGGTCAGATAACCTTAGCAGCTAACATTCTTTCTAATTTAGCTTTGACTATGCATTTTTCTAAGCTTTTGTCTGATGGGCCTGATCTTTGGATCGACTGCAAGATGATGAACTACAAGCTTTGGATAAGGTCCTGGCATGTCTTGATATGACCATGTAAATTGTCCAATGTTCTCTCTTAAGACCTCAAAGAGGAGATCAACTTGGTCTTGCGATAGGGATGCAATAATGTGAACAAGTCTAGGGATCTCTAAAGAACTGATGTTGACTTCCCTGGTATCCTCAATTAGAATAGAAGACACCTCTGGTCAATTATCTTGAGGAGGCAATGCTAAATCCTCATGTTCTGCTTGTGACTCTAGATTTTCTCACTGAGGGGCTCTCTTTGCTTCCTCAACTAGTCTCAGATTCACCTTAGTTCTAGTTTTGGGTGTATCAAAACTAGGTTGGAGATTTTCTACAAAATGCCCCTTGGGATCTAGCTTATAGATATAGGCAGAATCTAACTTTGTTCACTTGTGAGGAGTTTTGACTCCCATGAATCTTAGAAGTGATTCCTCTGATGTGAACTCATCAATGTGTATGATGCTTGGTTGGTCCCAATCTATGAGTTCAGGGTGAGCGAGTGATAGGTCAATGAAATGGATGGATAGTTCTTGGAGAACAGAGTCTCCCAGGGAGATTTGGTCTGGGATATCATTGTAGGCTCTCATTTCAACTTCCTTTGGAATGTCTTTGATTTCTATAAGGTCACAGTGGATGTTCAAAAAAGCATGACCGTCTGTATTGGTGTCCCTAGTTGTGGGTATGCCAAAGCCTAGACCTAACTTATTTTCCTATTTGTGTGCTTCGATGGGACACTGCATGCCTCTTTCCTCTAATCCTAGACCACCACCTTGATAGTTCTATTTTTTAGTGATGAGCTTATGTGCTTGGGGATACTTCCCGTTGAAGTGATCAAGGCGTGCTTGATTTCTTGGAGGTGCATCCCTATGTAACCAATTGTTGATATTCAAAGTGAACTCCTCATGAAGAGGGATTCTCGAGGATACAAAGGTTTTTGGGCCAAGCTATGTGTATCGAGGAGGTGGAGTCTCCTTGGCTCTATGATATGTGGGTCATCCATGGGTGTGTGGATCAAGTCGCAATGCACTAACTGCAAATGCATAAGATAGACTATACTCTCCACAACCCTTTTTTTTAATCTTTAGGGTAGATAGGGTGGAGGCGAGGATGGTTTCTGGGTTGTTACAAGTGTTGGATGAACTGGTGATGGATTGGCCGATTTTGATGCCAGGGCAATGGTTTGTATATGAGGCTTCAATTGCATTACAATAAGCAAAGGGTTCTAGATCGACATGGATGGTTACTTCAGTGCCCTGATGCAAAAATTTGAGGCACTAATGATATGTGGATGGAACGACCTTCATGGCATAGATCCATGGGCATCCAAGGAGGATGTTAAATGGTAGGTTTAGATCAACAACATGAAAAATTGTTTCTTGGATGATCGGCCCAACCTTGATGGGTAGTAAAACTATTCCCTTTGTGATTCTCTCCAGATTATCGTAAGCTTTAATGGTGAAAACCTCATTGATGATATCTGCCTCACTATACCCAACTTGTTTTATGAATTTTAGGGTGCAAATATTCAAGACTGATCCATTATCTATCATTACTCTTTTTAAGGCAAAATTGGATACCATAATGGCTATGTAAAGTGGAAGGGTGTGATCTGGCTCGACCACAAGTATGTCAGTGGGCTTGAATGATAAGGCACATGAGGATGAAAGGTGTCCAACAAGATTATGATAATTAGTCGCATTGATATCCGAAGGGACATGAGATTCTATGAGAGCACTATCAAGGATATCTTTGTACACAGGACTAGTGCAGAGAAGGTCTAAAATGGAGATTTGGGCTAGCATGTTCCCAAGGTGTTCCAAGATATTGTACTAGCTTTTTGATGGAGTTGATGATGTTGTTGGGGTTGATAGTGCTAATGGGACTGATGGGGCTGTGATGTTCAATTGCACTCTTCGAGTGGTGACTGCACACTCATTATTTGGGCCTTGGATATTGATAACATTGACAGAAGGCTCTTTCTTAGATATACAACATATGAGGCTACCATAGTCTATGTAGGATGAAGTGTGGTCATTGTTCTTCCCATGTTGTTGGTTTAGTTGGCAGTTGTTGGTGTTGTTGTTGTTGGTTTGGATGGGTTCTTTTCTAGGATTTTGGTTGTTGTGAGGAGGAAAAGAATTTTGATAGATCTACAAGCTTGCATTGGGAGAGGTTTATGCTCCAACTATGATTTCTTTCCGATCAATGAGGTCCTGCACATAATCTTTCAACTTCATGCATTTGAGGATGGTGTGCCCTTTCACCCTATGAAACTTGCAATACTCATTTTCTCTATACCATGCAGCTTTGGATTGTCTTGGGTCGATTTTCTAGGTAGGAGGAAATTTGATGAGGCTTTCCTTGACTGATTTCTCAAAAACAACATCCAATGGCTCACTAAGGGGTGTATAGTTTTGAGGTGCAGGTTGGAACTTGGGCTTTGGTCCTATAGCTACATTGATGCCATTAGCTTGATTGTTAGACCCTTGAAAGTTGGGCTTTGGATTGTGGCTTTGAAAGCTTTTCTGATTCTGTTGTTGGTTGTTGATAGCTTGTTGATTGTTTTCTTGATGAGGTGGGTTGGACTAATTTTGGGAAGGACTAACAATACTCACATGTCTGGTGTCAGTGACCCCATCTGTTGCAATGTGCTTGTTTTTGTTCCAATACCTAGACTTGTCATTTGAATGTGTTTGATTTTGGTTGGCTTCCTTGTAAATCTTGACTACGCCATCTTTAATGAGTCCTTGCTCAAGGATCATTCCTTTTTCTTTGATATCTTTGTAGGTCTGCAAACAGTTCATGGTCATGTGGTGAGCTAAGCTGGGATGGGCATTATCAATAAACATTTTCACCAAATGGCGCTCTGGCAGGGTGCAAGATATGCGGGTGGTAAGGGTTTGCCATCTTTACAGATATTCACCAAGACTTTCTCCACCTTTTTGCTTGGTGTGGACAAGATCAACCACTGATAATTCTGTCTCAACAAAATGGGCATATTGGGCTACAAATGCCTCAAACAATTTAGCAAAGTTTTTGATTGTGCCATATGGGATTCTATAAAACCATTCAAGAGCTAGTCCTGCCAAACTTTTGGTGAAGAGGTGCAAAAGGAAGATGTCACTGTATGCCACTTCTTGGTAGTGCATGTAAAATTCTTTGATATGTGTGACAAGGTCTCCTTTTCCTCTAAATTTATCAAACTTGGTTATCTCAAAGTGTTTGGGAAATGGTGTCATGGTAATGGCTCTGTCAAATGGGTAAGGACACACATTCTAAAACTTGAAGGTTTTTGGGTCATTTCCCTCCTAGATGTTCTTCAAAGCTATCTTCATGGATTCCCATTCTGAATTAATGGGTGATGGCTATGGTGCCTCCACTGTAGGAGCACTCTGAGGGAGATATGCATTGAATGGTGCAATTGAATATGGATGGCTTTGAGGAATGGGATGGTAGGGATTGTACATGGCTTGGGCAACTGAATGGTGGATGATGGGTTGCTGAGGTGGAGGTGGCACATATTGTTGCATGTGTTGCAAGGCTTGCTGTTGATATTGGATTTGAGGTTGGGATTGAGGAACATAAGATAGCTATGGGATAAATGGATTGCTTTGTGGAAGTAAGGTATAAGATGGTTGTGATGCTTGGGGAAAAGATTGGGGAGCTTGTGGAACTTGACTTTGGATTTGAGGAGTTTGACCAATACATGAGGGTTATGCCCCCATTTGGGAGGGTATCTGTATGGAAAAAGAGGCCAAGTGATTGGTGGTTGGTGGTGGTGGATTTCCTCCTAGAAGTGGCATAGAAAAATAGTTAGTAATAGGAGGTAATGGATTAGTTGGTGGTGGAGGTGGTGAGAATTGAAAGCTTGGAAATGGAACTGATGGGGTTTGATAGCTTGGTGGTTGGATTTGAAAGCTTGGTAGAGTGGTGGCAGGAGGTTGGGTCACTTAAGAGCTTGGTAGAACATTGGTAGTAGCTTGTGGGGTTTGATAGCTTTGTGGAGTGAGGGCAGTAGCTTGTGGATTTGTGGTTGATGGCACTAAGCTCTAAGGACCTAGTGGAAATGATGGAATTGTGCTCTGAGCTAAGGTAGACAAGATGGGGGTGATGAAAGGTTGATTACTTGGCCCCATGGGTGGCATCCCAGTTGTATATTGCTGATGTTGGCCAAAGATGCTAGCACTGATTTGGGAGATGGGTGGATTTGGAAGGCTAGGTTGGAGAGCAAAAACAAAAATAGTGAAGGGAGTGAATGATGAGGTGTTTTGGGAAAAGGGGGTTTGGGATGGAGTGGTATGGACCAATGGTGGAGTGGTGGTACCTGGATTGGCTTGTAGAATGGAGATTTCAACTTGAGTGGAGGCTGGTATGTTTGGGTCTGTTGGATCATATGAGGTGGGTTGAGGCTCTTCTTTTGGTATATACAAAGGATGATTTAGATTGTAAGAGCCTATGGGTGGTGGCAACTGCCCAAACAAAGGGTGAGAAGGATCTAATAAGGGAGGAGGTCTTCCAAAATTGAAGGCACCTACATTGTCCCTCTGAAAGTTTTCCATGATTGTTTCTTTGTTCTTGTCTATAATGGTGTTCACCAATACTGCATTTCTTGGTTGGTTCATGAAAGGTTCAATGTCAGTAGGTGATGGTATAGCATTCTCTGGGCTGAAGGATGGTTGAGTGGTCAAGGGGAGTGATGCTGTTTAATCCAAATGATAGGGCTCCATTGTTTCCTTCTTCTTCTTGGCTAAGCAAGTGATGAGTGGCATAAAAATGTTCCTAGGGATGAGGTGCAACAATGTTGATGGATGCAAAGGGGGGAGGGTTTTCTATGCAAATTATTTCCTAGGCTGAGGAAAAGCTATATGAAAAACCTAAGGAAGACTAGGTTGGGGATTCTAACTTCAAAGATATGTTGCCAAAGCACAAAAGGTCTACTTTCCTATGTGCAAGCTTGGTGGTGATTGTGTCAACTTAAGGATAGATTGATGATCCCTTAGGAGAAATACGAGATTGACCACTTGTGGATCCCAACCTTTAGCTCAAGGTGATGAGGGATGACAAGTGACAAGGCTAGATTACCCTAGACAAATCTTTGTCAGAGGGATAACCTTGGTGAGACTAGTGGATTTACAAGATGATAGGAAAAGCAAGTTCTGGCAATGTGACAACAATTTTGAAGGCTTGGATGTAAACTTTTTGATTACTGGCTAGATGGTTTGGTTCTAAGGCAAGGAACTAGATGAGATGAATGAGCTAAAATGCTTAAAGGGATAGCCTAGAATGGCTGGCTTTCCTACAAAGATGACTCTAAAGTGAAACTTATGCAAGAAGATGTGAAGAAATAAGGGGGCCTAATGATAGAAATCATGCCTAGTTGGTAAGACATAAGTAGGGTTAACTCCTGGATGTTTGCTAAATCTAATAGTGCAATCTAACCATGTGTCTTGAAGGGCTTCGTCAGTGGCTTTTTCTTTTGCTTTGTGGAGTTTGGTAATTCAAGGGTTTGGTGTTACTTCCTTTCTCTTGGCTGAAATTTCTTGTTATACCTGAGATGGCCTGATTTTGGCTTTGTGAAACTTCTATTTGGGTTTGGGTTGTTTTGACATAAATTCTTGAATCTGTTTGGCTTTGAGAGATCATGGTTGTTTTGCTTCAACTTTGTTCAACTTCTAAAATGGGAAGTGACTATGCTAAGTGTTCCCTAAGCTAGGATTGACTGAGTTTGGCAAAAATTCATTCAACAAGTAAAAGATCAAGCAATAGATAGGAACAACTAGATAGAAGTTTTGATTCTCAAAAGATAGTAACTGCGTCATGGAGTGTGTATATTCTACAAATTTTTTAATCAGTCACTTCAAACACATTAACATTATAGATGGTTGTCTACAAGGCTGACAATTGGTTTAGCTAGGGAGTCCTCAATATACCCAAGGTACATGAGGCCCAAATCCATAGATGAAACTAAAACAATGTCACACAACTGAGAGGAGTGGTAACCCACTTCTCCTCTTTCACTTCTCAAGGGTATAAAGTTCATTGAGGCTTAGCTCGAGTGACATAATTTTGATCCCAAGAGAGGTGTCTTTGGATTCACCTCCCAATCTTTATACTCTATTGGAATGCTAGAGTTGAGGTCATCCCAAGGGGTGATGAAATCCCTAAGAAGGCCTCCTAAAAGCTAAGACAAGATTTTGGATCCTAATCTTATGCACCCAAGATGGCCTTGAAAGACAACAAGGGGAGAGAAGACTTGGATGATCTTGGGCTAAAAGATAGAGTTCTCTTCCAACTGATGCTTTAAGTTTATTGATCTAGACCTTTTGAAAACACACATGATTTAAGATGCAAAGGTTCAATTCCAATTTGAAATACGCCAACAAAAGAGAAGTGATCAAAGAATGAATACACTAAGAAGATTTAGGGTCAACAAAAAATAAACTCGCATGCCTGGAGGCCCTCCATGTCGAGTATATATTTATTTTCTTTAAGGCATTCAAGATTGAGTGTGAGTTTTTTTTAAGCCCAAAACGAAGATGTGTGTAAAGCTTGATTTCAAGCATGTACCCAGAGGCCCTCCATGTCAAGATTTGTTCAATTTTTATGCCCAAATGAAGTGTTAGAGAGACTAATGTGCACTCAAGAAATTTTCTATCTTAGAAAAACTAATAAAAACTCAAGTGAGTGGAATTTGATTTTTGTGGAGCACTTAACACCTTCTTAGGTAGACCCATCCCCATATATGGCACTGATATTGCAACCAATGGTTAGAATGATGGGTGATTAAAGAGGGTGAGTCCAACAACAAATTCACTCAAAGTGTCTTTATTTGTTTTTATAACTTAGAAAGTTTCTAAAATGTGGATTCTTTTTATGCCCCAAAAGATGATTATTTGATCTATGGCATTCAAGATTGGATTTGTTGTTTTAATCATGCATTCATAAAAAAAAAAAACTTGATTTTAATCCATGGCACTCAAGAGTGATTTTAGCAACATGCATTCAAAGACAAGTGATTAAACATTCAAGTTTTTTCCTTTGAGCATTCAAGATTGAGATTTTGCGTGTTGTTTTAAGAACTTTGAAGTGATTTTTTTTAATATTAGATCATTCAAGATTGTTTTGGACTCAAAAGTGAAAATGACTTTTTGGACTTTGGCTTTCATTTAAGATTTTGTGTTCTAATTTGCATGTTTTAAGCCTAAAAAAATGATATTCCTAGATTGTTTTGATGCATGAAAAACCTAAGAAACATTCAAGATTTTGCAACAAGACATTTGTTTGGAACAAATAACAAAGATTTTAGGACAATTTTGGCAACCATTTAGGACTCTTAGTTTTCATGAGATTTTTAAAAGAACTTTAAAAATAGACTTTAGTGTGCACTTAGTGTTGATTTTGAACCTTTTGAAATGGAAACTTGAAGTTCTTTTTAAATTTTCAAAAATGAAGTGTTCCTAACTTTGCATGAATGCATCTAAAACCTTGATGTTGCAAGGATGCAAATGATTGGATTGGTTTAGTTTCACTTGTTAAAAGATTTTTTTTTTTCTTTGCAAATTTTTAGTTTTTAATGGATTTAAGTATGATTTGGGGGTTCATTTTAAGAACTTAAAAAAAAGTGTGTATGATTTTTCTTCCTTAAAAAAAAAGGCCAAGATCCCTCAAGAAGAATAAGAAGAAGTAGATGGAATAGAAAAAGAATATAGACAAGAAGAGAAGAAGAATTCCAAGTGCTACTTTAGTATGTTAGAAATACTAAATTAAAACAATCAAAAAACTTTTGCATACTAATTTAACATAACTTCATGAGAGACAAAGGGAAGTCCTCAAATGAGAATATGAGCCATGGATAGGCTCTCTCAATGAGGATGATCACTTGATGTAGAGGTGTGTCTAATAGCTAAGATGGCTTGATTATGTGTGTATGCTCAAATGCTCAAATGGGCTTCAATGGAGGATTTTTGATAGATTTTGGTGAATGGATTTGATGTGAAAAAATGGCTTCTTAAAATGGCATTATGGCTTTACTTTCTAGATTGTGTTGTTTTTGTAAAGGGGGAAGGATCCAATTTATAAGCAAGAGGCTTGAGGGATGGAGGGCTAAGATGGAAGGAAAGGAGAAAGCTTATGGAGGGCTTAGATTGAATGAATGGAGAGCACATGGATTGTGCTTCTTTACAGCCAATCAGGGAGTGACACATGTCACAGGGTGAGAGGATGGAGGAAAAGGCAAGCATGAGTCAACAAAGGAGGCTCAAGGGATAATATCTTCATAAAGAACCTTCATAATTTCTTTGTAAGAGCATTGAAGGAGAGTCTAAGAGATATTTGAGGGTCATTTATGTTGGAGGGTGAGGAATTTCGACTTGGGTTGGATTAGGAAGGTTTTAAGCTTGCTTAAGATTGTGCAAATGATTAGAGGATGGATTAGGATGGTTTAGGATTAGCTTAGGGATAGGCAAGTGGATGGCAATAAATGAAGGTGGGTGAAGGAGGAGATATTTTTTAACTTTGGCTTGGGTTAGCAAGTCTTAACCCATGTTTAGGGAATGTGACAAGGTTAGGAGGGGATTAGGATTAGGATTAAAGATAAGGATTGACATCTTCTAGAAGAGTCTAGGCTTTGGATGAGGATGAAGACTTTCTAGAAGAGTCTAGAACTTCCTAGGATGAGGATAAAAAAAGGTTTTTTAGAAAATAAATAAAGTTTTATTTATTTCAAGGGTTTGGGTTGAGGAGATATTTATTAAAACATTTTTAATAAACACGAGGATTAATATTTAATCTTAATTAAATATTTTGAGTTGGGATTAGGGATGGGAAATGACAGGATTAGCCTTTAATCAAAATTAAAGAAGGATTAGAAGATTTTGGAAGAGGTTAGTGGTCTTAAGGAAATTGGCCAAATTTTGGGCAAAAAATAAATTATTTATTTATTTTAGAATTTTTGGTCAATTTATTAATTAAATAATTAATAAATAAGGAAATAATGTTTAAATAAGATTTAAACATTTTTGAGAGAGTTTCATTAATTAAATATTTTTAATTAAGATAAAGGGATTTAATGGCATAAAAAATTAATTAATTAATTAATTAATGATGATGTCATCAGGGACTTCTTAAAGAAAATAAAAATATTTTATTTTCTAAAGGATTTTTAGGTGTATAGGAATATTGAAAAGTAAATAAAAATAATATATTTTTTTAGATTAATTCAATTTAATTAATATATATATTATTTTGTCATGTAAGATTTAATTAATATTAGTAATGCTTACAATGTGATTGATAACATTAAATTAATTAATATTGATAGAGTGAAATCTATGATTGATTTTATAAGACAAGTTAGCATGTTTAAATAGTATATGATTTAAAAATATAATGCTTGGATCTTTTAATTAATTGTATGGGTTTACTTTATTTTAAATAATCCATTAAATAATGAATGTTTAAATATAATGATTTATTCTTACATGTTGGTTATAAATTGAAATAAAGTGTTAATGAATTGTTAAGGAAACCTATATTTGCCTGTTAACATGCCTATAGTTTAGCTTGTGATTCAAATATATATATTTATATCAAAACCTAATGTGTCATGTAAGTTGTAGTCAACCATGTGTCAAGCTTAGTGGATTAATTAACTTTGAAAAAATGGTGTGTTTTTGCCCCATTATTTTGGGCATGACAATATTTTAGATAAAAAATAATGCCCCTGAGGTCAATTTGAAAAGTACATGCCTATGGCATGAATAGAACAATAAAATTGAAATATTAAAACTATATAATATATCAATTTAATTCAAATGTTTCAAATTTAAAATTTTGAGAACATGACCATCAAAGATATGAATTTAATATTTTAAAATGTTTTCATTTTCATCCTATCCTCCTAGTGGATGCCAAGTGTCAATTTCACATTAGCCAATTGCTTAGGTAGGCCCCACATGTCCTATGCAACATCTGAAATTTGAATTTAAATATTCAAGCTTGGCAACCTCATAACATCTTAACACAAATTTTTTACCTCCCCAATCTAATGATTCCTGTGTTTGGTGTAGCATCTTATCTCCACATTATTTTCCTTCCAATCTTTTGACTAGCATCTTAAGGATTCTATTTTAGATCCTTGATCACACAATGTCATCGTAACATCATGAGTCTTCCAATCTCAACTCCTAATCTCACAATTGACCCTTCCAAAGATGCCACATGGTGCCACTTTAAACTATGCAAGGCTAGTCATAATTTGTTGACCTCTAACTACCAACAATATGGGTGGGCCCCTCCTCATGAGAACTTATGGCTGGCTTAAAGAGTTCATATCCTTAAGACACTAGGCATTTATGTCATTGTGTTTATAACTATAGAAAAACTCCACTACACATGACATGTGAGATAAACTCGCCTTTGTCATGGACTACCTATTTTTACCTCTTGCACATGCTCCTCATTGTGTATGGAGAGATGGGAGCTTTTGCATGTGCTTGCTCTTAAAAAGATGATATACTTGTGTCATTTCCTTCTCAACTTAAATGTTTTGAACATTGTGAAACTATCATAGCACCTTAATAACAAGAAGCATATGTCTAACAAAGACACAATGGCCATCATCAAGTATTAATGGGTCCAACACGTTGCCAACAAGAAATGATGGGAAATCTCAAATAAAAACTCATGATCTACATTAGGTCCATTCCAAGTTTTAAGTTTCTTCACAATAGTAGCTCATCCACCTCCAAGCTAACCTTTATAAACATTGTTGCTTCCTCCAATTCCATGGACTAATTTCTTTAATGTGAATCACTCTTCACTGATCATTTCCTTTCTCTTCCATGGATGCTCTATTTTTCTCCACCATGGATTGCTTGGCCTCATGCCATGGGCATGGGTGCTCTTTCAACATGGAGTGTAGCATTCTTTTGTCAACATCCTTGCCTCTATCTCAATGCATCGATGCTCATCCCCTTGCTACCATACCTATTACTCCAACCGTGGATTGCAAGCATCCTTCTTCAATGTTGGTGGATGAGTCCTCAACATTTCTTTAACATTGGTGCTCTACTCCTCCCACTGTGCTTGTTATTCCTCAAGTCCAATGGAAAATTTCTCTTCCATCAATATTTTCCTTATTACATGATAATTAATTGCCCTCAATTTTAGAATCTTTATCCTTAGAATCAAAAAAGCATAGCTAAATGTCAATACCTCTCCATCTATTGAGACATCTTTTGAAACCTCTCTTGAAGATTCTTTAAAATCGTCACTATCAAATTTTGAAATTATAGGACATTCCTTAGTTCCTTCCACAATCTAATTATTCATGTTTTCTAATATGATAGGAACAATGTACATGCCAAATAAGTCCTCTTTTAGGTCAATGATTTTTTGATAGTATATACCGTCAATGTTTTTGCCACTAGTAATTTGATATATATCCTTCTCAAAATCCTCTACTTGAACCAATGTCCTTGAGGTAAATGAAACTACAAAAGATCACACAACATTACTCATGTCATCATTAAAATCCCCAGGATAATTTTCAAAAGTTACTTCTTCAAAATACATTGTGGGTTGATGCAAAATTCATAATACTCTAGATGGCTTGAACAACCTACCTCATGTTCAAATCCACTATTAAATTCACCTTGTGTATCCTAAAATTATGATACCTTATCTATCATATAAGAAAATCTCATATAGCTTCTATACAAGGGAAACCATTGCTATGTGTACATAAGCTCTACAACTTCATATATGTCTCCTCGCGCACATTATGTGTTGTGACTTCTTATGTTTCCCCTTCAAAAGGTGTCATGCATAAATTGAAAGACTTTTAAAAGATTTAAAATACTAAACCTCTTTCAAAATCTTGAAACCCCATAATACTCTATCAAATTGATAGAAATAGTTGGGCCCCAAATTGGGTCTGACTAATTTTTTTTTTAACTAAAATGAGTGACACCTCAAATTGATCCACTAAGACTTTAAAACTAATTGGATTCAAAATCAAGTAGTGAATCATCATTTAAAAACTAAGCTTACCCTATTTTCACAAATTGTGATTTTTTGATTAGAGGACCTAAGGCTAGCTTTAAAAACTAATAGAAACACCTAACTGAGCCTTGGGATCTAACATACTAGTTCTTTGTTCCATATTCTTGCACCCTATCAGATCTCATCTCATGATGACTTTTTGGTCAAAAGATATTGACTATCAAAGCTACTCACTCAAAACTACGTGCAAACAAACATGTCAAAAAATAAGGTGCATTCATTTTTGGCTTTGAAAATAGGGAAAATGGATACTTGAGGGTACACAAATTGGTGAATTAGTTCATTTACATGAGGATAATATAGATCTATGATTTGGGTTGATTATAAATAATAGAGCGCATTTGGCTAGTGTACAAAATTAGGTACTCAGAATTGTAAAATAGTGATCTACAATATAAATGTGTTTTTCACAAATGGAATGGACTTGGGAAAGTGTGCAAATGGGTTCATCAAGACTTGAAAAATAGAAAAATTGAATCATTTTTAGAGTATAATAGAATAGTACAATCCATTTAGTCTCATCATTCATGGATATAGAGTTATAGCATCCTAAATAGGGGTACTGATCAATCTGCACTTTATGACACTAGTAAAACTTTATAACTTACATTTGGAATCATATTTGAAAATTGATCAACCAATTTGTCAAAAGCTAAATTCTAAATCATAGAAAGTTTCTAACCTATAAAATATACTACAAAAATAATTTTCTCAGTATGGTCATCTAGGTCAAAGTTATAATCATTCAAATAGGACCTCTTGAAATTTAGGGCAATTTGCATCAACATGACAATAGTAAATAACCAACTTCGAGGGATTTAAAAACTAGTGAAAACATATCAAAATGACATGAAAATTAAAACATAAGCTCCTTGATATGTGTAATAAATAATCCCAAAGTGGAAAGTCATGAAGCATAATCAGGTGCAAGATATTCAAATGCAAACTAGACTCTTATTGCTATTTGACACTTATGCAAAAATGCAGAACCGAACACTATTCAATATGGAACTTCACAGAATGACTCAGAATGACACTTTATCACTATAAGACACATGGATACACTAAATTTAAGGTGTTAGAAGCATAAAAAACCTCTTAAACCTTAAAATGACAACCGGGTACACAAGCAAAAAAATGTATTTATAGGTCTCAAATGAACTCAAAATTTTTGAATGGTACTCAAAATGGGAATACAATTTTGAGTCCCATCATTGAGTAGGAATATTACCCCCTTTTGGAAGATATTAATGATCTCTTTCGCACACTAAAGGCTTCTTCATTAGTCTCCTATACTTCAACTAATCCTGGTGTGGTTTGGAAGAAGGTAAGATCCCCCATAAAATGTACATTGGTAGAGATAAGCATGTATTGAAGGACAATATGCCTCCATTAAATTCTATTATAGGCATGAAATCCTCCATCATTAATAAGGTAAAAGATAAAAAGGTGAGGGAGAATTAAAAAATCATGTTTTGGTTGGATTCTATTTATTTTCCAACTTCTAAAAGTCTTAGAAATACCATATATATCTCCTCCTTGGTTATTATTAAGGCTTTTATCTATAGTGACGTCAAAGAGAGGCTCTAGTTAATATTTTTAGTCCACACCCACCTCCCCCCTAGGTGGTGACTTGGATGAATTGGAAATCCCTAAAAGAAGAAAGTGAGACAATAAGAAATTGGATGCAGGAACTTAGATGAAGCTTGGGAGGCCTTGAGGAAGAATTATTATAACAAAGGCTATTGCAAGGGAAATTATGAGTGGTATAAAATTGACCCTAAAGGACTCTTAGAAGAGTAAAAAAATGAATTTTCTCTCCTAGAACATTAGGGGTTTGAATAGCCCCACAAATAATTTATAGTCAAATTATCAATATTTAAAATAAAAATTGATGTGTTTTTAATCCAAGAAGTGAATATGACATTCAAAAATTTTGTGAATACTATGGATAAATTATGGTTGGAAGCTAAGTTTTATTATAGTGAGACGATTGTGGCCTCTAGTGGTGTCACTACACTATATAATCTAAGTAAGTCTTCTAGATAATTTATTTCATTTTTGTATAATTATTTAGTGGTTTTAATTAAATACAATAATATTTCATGGTTCACATTTTATATATATACCCCTAATACTAGAGAATGGAGGTTACTCATCTGGGAGGAGATCTCAAACTCCATGACTACTAGTGAGGAAGCAAATTTTTTGTGTATGGGAGACTTTGACACCTCACTTTACCTAGCTAAGAAGAAGGGAGGAAATATTCATTATAATTATAGCATGCATGATATTTCTAATTTTTTGAGGCATAATGAGCTTTTGGATGTGGACCTTCACAAGTTCCCCTTCACTTAGTTCAATAACAAGAAAGGAAAATATCTTATCCAAGTCAAGTTGGGTAGACTCTTGTGATCAAATAGTTGGGAAATTTTGACCTCCTTAACCTTAAGATCTCTCCCCTAAACCAATTTATATCACTCACATATTATATTAAATGGTGGGACAAGCCATGGTGTGGGCTAGGGATTTCATATTAAAATTGTGAGGCATTCACACCACAAGTTCAAGAACTATATGGATAATTGGAGGATCAAAGTTGAAGGTAAAAATATGTTTAGATAAGCTAAGAAATTATAAAATGTGAAAAGAGAGGTGACAAGATGTAGTAAGACTTCATTTAAGGATATTTGAAAGTAGAAACAAATCATTGAAGACAATTTACATTAGGTAGAATCTATTATGGTAGATTTTGATGCCTCTATTAAAGTTCATCTAAAGAAATAATCTTAGAGGAGGAAATCGAAGGAGATTATGGAAATAGAGATATAGAATCCAAATGGTTATTAGAAGGGGATAGAAATACCTCATTCTTCCATTGGTCATCTTCTAGGTACAATAAGATAAACTCCATCTCCTCCCTTCTTGATGGTAATAGTATGGAAATTGTTGACCTAGAAGCTATAGGGAGGTGGAAATGTTAGTTATTTATGGATACTCTTGCTAATCCTAATAGAATTATTTATACAATTTCTAGCAAAAAGTTGGCTGACTCTCTCCCTTTTATTATGTATAATGAAGATAATTATGATCTTCTACTCGTTCACATAAGAGGAAGTGAAGAAGGCCATTTTCTCAATGAAATCCTATAAATCTTGGGGCCACAAAATTTTCCTCCTAAATTTTTCTAATATTTTTAGTATTTGATTAATTTTGACATAAATAAAGCTACGAAGGAATTTCTTGTAACTAGAAAGCTTCTTAAGAGCTTAAAGACACCTCTATTGTCTAGGCCCCCAAAATCAATAAACCTAGAACAATGGTGCACTTTTAAATTAAAAAAAATATGCAATACTATTTATAAGATTTTCTTTAATGTCCTAACAAATAGGATCAAGCCACTCCTTGAAATATTCATTAGTCCCTCTCAATAAGGTTTTGTTCTTGGGTAACAAATACCCAATGTTATAATTTTTACCCATGAAGTTAAACAAACCATGGTAAAAAGAAGGAATTATAGGATGGCCCTAAAATTAGACATTTTAAAATATTATGTTAGATTTTATGGGAACTTCCTTTATGTTTTCCTATCTATAATCACCTAAAAATGGCCTTCTAGACTATTTTCCCCCTTCTCAACATTTTGGCTAAATTAATTAATCATTTGCCTAGGCCAAATTGCTAAAAAAAAATTAATTTAATTATAACCTATAGTTTTGACTATTCTATCCTATGTTCATTATTTGATTAAAATAACATGTCTCCTTTTAATTAAATAGAATCTTCCTTTCTTCTAACCCACTCAATGTGCACACATAAACCATTATTTCTATTTTGCAAATTAAATGAAAAGACTTTTTTTGTTTCATATGCAAAGTAAACTATTTGTTTATTGGTTGACTTGTGTGTGCACATGGATCAACCTCATTTTCAAACTCCACCCTTGATCTTCCATCATTTGATCTTGATCTCCACCGTTCGTGCCACTTTAAAAAAGAGAGAGCTTTCCCCCTCAAAGGATCCCACACTCTTGTTATGTTGTAGGTGTAATCAACTAAAAATGGTCATCTAGACTATGAGTCCCCTTTCTAGCATTTTTCCATAATTTATCTAACAGTTATTTTTTATCAAATCCTCAAAAATTTATTTATTTGATTATAACCTATGGTATGACCACTTTATGCAAAGTTCATATTTAATTAAAAGAACATGTCCCCTTTTTAATTAAATAAAATTCCCCACTCATCTCTTATCTTAAGTGTGCACACATAACGCATAATTCATATTTTAGAAATAAAAGAAAAGGCATTTTTTGTCTACACATGAATGCACATTTTTCTATGTGAGAGGAATCTTCTACTTTTAAAATAACTTTAATTCTCCTTGACACATTTCAAACCCTCTCAAAAGTCAACCATTAATTGTCATTGGTTGAGATGCTTGTGCACATGGATCACTCCCACTTTCAAACTCCACCCTTGATTACATTCATCTTACCTCTTAATCTCTACCATCTATTTTTATTTAAAAGGGAGGGCTCTCTCCTCATTCAAAAATCTTATTCTCTTATGCTATTGTTATGCTGCAAGTTTTCTTGGTGATTTTGGAGACTTGGAGCACTCTTGCATTTTTGCATTTTAGCTTAGCTCTCATTCTACTTACATTATGGTATACTTTTTAGCTTAGCTTCATTTATGCCTTAGCTTAGTTATTTTTGTTAGCTTGCATTTCTATTACATTTTAGTCTAGATTCTTGGATATTGGCACTCTTGCCTCTACTCTTTGAATCTCTCATTCTATGGTGCACCTTGCAAGGGTTGCATAGTTTGGTTCATTTGAGAGTCACCATCTCATAGCCTTTCCACATCATAAATAGAGAGATATAAGTTGGATCTTGAGATTCCCTCTTCCATGTGTTCTCTCAAGAATAATGGTTTATAGAAGTGTGACACTTTTATGCACACATTTTTGGCACCAACCATGGGGCTAGAACAAGTTTCTAGCTCTATTTTCTTGCTTTCATTTTGGTTACATTATCATTTTTGATTTTTTACAATAACTTCTTGGATCTAATCAAGTGGTTTTGTAGAGTTCTCACTTTGGTTTTAAGGCTAACCCATATGTAGATTGGTTTGAAGGCCAAAATCTTAGGTTTTTTAAGATTTGATAATATCTCCTAAATCACTTAGATTTTGGTTCTAAATTTATTTTTTCAGGTTGGCTATGTGTCCATGATGTCTTAGTCCAATTTTTATATCATTTTGACTTGATTTGCATTAGTTATGAATTTTTCTTTATTTTTCATAAAAAGTCATATCTCATCATAAATTAGAAAATTTTTTAGAAAAAATTTTCAATAAGAATTTTTAATTCTAAGTGGGGTATTTTCTTTGTGTTTTGAATTTAGAACTTATATTAGGGCCCAAAAACCCGATTTGATAAATCTAGTCTATTTTGAAAAAATGGGTCCCTAGGGCACAAATGAAGAGATTTTTTTTAATTTCTTGCATTTTTAGAAATCTCTCTAGTTTTTAGTAGGGGTCTATTCTTTTCATTTCTATTTTTGGATCCAAAATAATAGAAAACAAGTCCAATCTTGTTGACTAGGTCAAAATCAAAGAGTAAAAATGAGAGCATTTGTGATTAACTTGCACTTTCTTTGCATGCACTTGGTTGAAAGACAAATTGGATTTTTGAGGAAACTAGCCACTTTTTGTTGCACGTCTTACTTGGTTGTTATGTCCTAACCTTGATTTTTTTTTGTAGGAAGTTTCTCATTTTATTGCTAAAAAGAACACATGTCAAAGCTTCAAATGCACAAGGGCTACTAACAATTGTTTGACAGGCTGCCCAAAGCATAAAAACCAAAAATTGCTTGTTCTTTTTATTTCATGTGCAACATATACTAGTTTTTCATTTTTGTAGGCATATTAAAACTTGTAATTAGGATTCCTTGGTGATAGGAGAGTATGCTCTTCACCCTTGGGGTGAATCAAAAATCTTGACCCACCTTTGGATTTCAAAAGCAAGTGGTTAATTTACTCTTCTTGGTGTGTTTGGGTGACATGATTGGAATAGGAGATTATTCTCTTCACCCTTGAGGTGAATCATAAATCTTGACCTCCAAGAGTTGATCCACATAATATTTAGTTAGGATCCTTTAGCAGGCCTGCTCTTGGACAACCTAAGAGGAATGAACCAAGTGGGGACAAGTAGATTACATGGCTCTTCCAACCCACTATAAACTCAAGACTATCAAGGACACAAAAATTTGGTAGACATAATGTTTTTCTTCACTTAGTGTGATCGCTTATGGGATTTCAACCATAAGGAGATCACTAGGAAAGAACACTTAAGGTGCTCTTGTGGCCATGGGGTCTATTACCCACCACAAGGTGAGGTGTCCCGTAATTGGGAGCAAGAGGAACACTATGAACGGAAGCCCTATCTAGACACCCTAGGTTAGTATCCACCTTATTTTTCCACTCAACTTCTTGGTGCAAGGATCAATCCTAGTGGACTACCTAGATCACCCCAAGATTTACACTCACCATATGTATTCCCTTAGTTGTGCTTATGGAACTTCTATGACAAAGCCAATATCTCTTGTAAGGTAACCACTTGGTGTGAGGCAAAGAAGCATCAAGTGTGGGCCAAGTTGTTAAGTAATGAACCATGAATTCTAGGTAGATATTGTTTGAGGTGTTCTCAAATGTGCTAGACTTTTGGAAACCTTTTGAACATACACATGACAATAGTTCTAGGGATTTCTTTTAAGACCTTACATATTCTTGTATCATGCAAGGTTACTTTTTCCCTTGATTGATTGTATGAAGACTACTCCATGTGTCACTATCTTGCTTGGAAAAAAAATTCTTTTGAACATCAAACTTGCTATGCTATCAACTATTGTCAAACTTTGTCAACCAAGTCAAGATGTCAAGTGCAAACATTTTCTTGTGTTGCTTACTAAGGGGGATTTTATCATTTGGCTTTGATTTGTTATGTCTCTAGTGCTTAAACATGCTTAAGTGGCTCTTTGGTCTTAGTGCTCTTCGTCTTTCTATCTTCATGGTCTATGTCCTCTTTCTAGTTATCATTTTTCTGAAATGGTTACCTTGATTGCTTGACTACACTCTTGTGTTGGGAAAGTTGTTCACTTGTCACCCCACTTGCTCTATCTATTTGGCTATTTGGGCTTCTTGCCTAGCTCTTGACTTGATTCGCTGGTGTCTTGAGTTTTTGGACACTTTTCTTGACAAGTCACTTTACTCTATCTTTACTATATTGACAAGTGAATACTCTACCTCTCTAGTTTGGACATCAAGTTATCTTGTGTCACCTTCTTAGCTTCATTTATTCTCCTTCGAGCTTTATTATCTATCCACCACTATGGCATTCAAACTTTGTGCTACCAAACCTCAACCAAATCTAGATGATCATGATATCCTACATGCCACTAAAGAGTTTCAAGATCTATACACTTACTATAAAGAGCTAGAAGAGACAAATGATCTTTCTTACCTTCACTTCTCTAAGCACATGATAGAAATGAAGTCTAAATTTGAGAAAAGGTTAGAGGAGAAGATTGCATTCTTAAATAATTCTCTCTTAAGACCTTTACATAGACATGAGTCATCTTCTTCAAGGTCTACATATTCTACTCTAGGACATAAAATGCCTTCATCTTCTAGATCTAAAGACCTCATTAGAGAGAAAGAAAGTGATACCGACTTTAAGCCTATTCCAAGATATCATGATGGACCTATCTTTGACCAAGACAATGATGAATACATGGATGCATACCATTCACTTGAGAAACAAAAAAATGACTCTAGACATACATTTGATAGAACTTTTGTTCCCTTGGAAGATTCTTATGATGACACTTTGAAAACACATCTTAGCACCAAGCTCATCACATAATCTAAGGATAACTTGTATGGAAACCCATTCTTTGATATATATTGTGCTTATCATCAACATAATGAGCATAGTAGTTCAAATTGCATTGAGCTGAAACATAAAATCTAAGATCTTATTGATAATGGAATTATTGATACCTCTAATGACTCATGTGATGAGGATACTTCTCTTGAGCAAGATTACATTGATGAACCTATGTCTAGTAGTGACTCTATTACATCTTCCACTTATTCCAACACTCATGCATCTCCCAATACTTAAAATCTTTCCATCATGCCTCCATCAAATAAAGAACCTAATGCTTTCCACATTGACTATGTGTACCCTCAAGGGCTACCTCTAAAAGAAACTCAAGCTAACCTTCACTTGGCTACAAACCTTTTCCATGCTACTAAGCCTAAAGATCCAAGCACTACTCCATTCACTCTTCATTCTCCCTTGTCCTTAGAAGTGGATCCATGTCAAGAGGAGTCTGAAAAATAAAAAGCTATAAATGTCAAGAAAGATCAAGATCAAGCACACTTTCATCTCCTTCAAGATTTATCCCCTCCATATCCTATATCTTATCCACCTCCTAAGTATGATGAAGACACCACCTCCACTATTTCCCTTGAGCTTACTAAAAATTATGGGAAAATATCTTTTCATATGCTATCCAAAGCTACTTTTCAAGATCAAAGTATCCCCTCACATTCTACTTCTCCACATCCACTTCAAAATTGTGCTCAAGCTTCAAGTGCTTCTATTAAAAATGTTATTCCTATCAAAGCTACTCATGAGTCTATTGATGGCTTTGACTATGTTGCTCACTCTAAAGATATTGATATCCCCTTCTACTATCCATTTTCATATCTTGATTCTATCCTTGGTCCTTATCCATCTAAGCTAAAGCATTCAAACCTTCAATCCATATTGGGGCCTTATGTTTGTCCATCTCCTACATTCACTCCTAGCTCATTCCCTAGCTCTCCTATAATACCTAAAGATCAACAAAGACACTCATCCTTGATGAATTTTCACCCCTCTATCCATCTAAACTAGTCATATCAGCCTTATTCATCCACAAATCCCATGTCCTTTGGAAGTGAGAATAAACATAAGAATCCATTGAAAAATAAAGATCACTATGTCCCATCTAATTGACATGTGAATGCTAAGAAGGAAAATGCACAAAAGAGACCTCAAAGGTCCACTATAAAAAAAGTTAAATCAAAGCAAATATGGGTTCCTAAACCCATTATTGAAGAAATGTGTTTTGAAGTGTCCAAAGGAAAATTTAAAGCTATATGGATTCCCAAGTCTCTTTTAAAAGACTTGAATATTGAAAATACTTCAAAGTTGACATTCAAGCTTCCAAAGGCTTCCATTCCATCTTCTTCCAAAAAAAATTCTAAAGATATTCCAAAGCCTTCCAATCCACTTTTTTCCAAATCTCTTCTACCACCTCATACATCTAAACCTCAAGCTATTTCATCCATGATTCCTCCATGATTTCAATACCCTTCAAGGTGTGTGGCAATGTTGATCTTGTCCAATATTTTAGCTACCCTCATGAAATTGTCTAAAGCTTACACTTACTTTCTATACATGAACTATTATCCTCCATATACTCTTCCTACTACCATTTCTCTTTCATCGCCCTATCAACATCTTTGAGCATACCTTTCTATGGTCTTGGCTTATCATGGCTTATCTTTTCTATAGGAGCACTATCTACATTCAAACAACTTGAGCTCTTTCTAAAAATTCAAAAAAAAATAAAAAAATAAAAAAAAAATTTTAAAAATGAAAATGTGCCTTGGTGAAAACCACTTCTTGTGGCACCTTGGTAGCAAAAGTAAAGAGAAATAAATTTATCCTATGGTGAAAACTACTTCTTATGGCACCTTGGATAAGTACAATGATGAAAACATGCCAAATAGGTGTCATGCATAATTCTTCCATCATCCATCTATCCCCTCTTCTCTCTTTGATCTTGAAAATGTTGAGCTATCTTTGCATATTGGCTATCTTATCCATGAGATTTTATATTGTGCTCTCCCATTTACTCATAGCCTCAATCTTGAGCTTTATTCTTATTTCTCTATCCCATTACTATCCTATCTAGTTGACCCCTGAGTCTTGATCAAAATAAATAAAACATGGTTCTCATAGGCCTCTTGACATGTCTACTCTCTTGGATTGCATGCTTTCATGCTATCTTGCTCATTGGCTTCCACTACTTATCCTACATGTTATCTTACTCATTGGCTTCCATCACTTATCTTATATGCTATCGCACTTATTGGCTTCACCACTTATCCTACATGCTATCTTTCTCATTTCTTCCATTGCTTACCAAAAACATGCTTCATATGGCTATTTCACCACTTTCCCTAGCTTGGGCACTCTTGAGGAGTGCATCCTTGAGGATAACTTTCATTGTCTTTACACTCCTTTCTTATCCATCTTTGTCTATCAACCAAATTTTTTCTCCATCATGTCCTACACCTTCCTAGACATTGGGAGAAAATGATGTGATATTGCTTGAGAACTAGTAATCTCTAAATCATTCTAAACAATTCAAAAAAATTCAAATATAATGCTGAAAAAAATCTTAAAAATTAGAAAATGTCCTGAAAAATGATCATCTTAGTGAAAACCTAGCACTAGGCACTTTGATGCATCACCAAAAAAATTCAAAAATTCAAAAATACAAGAAAAAATTAAAAAGTCCTAACATGATTTTTCAAGTGGTGAAAACCTAGAAACAGGTGCTACTTGAGACCCTTGCACCTATGTCTATCAGTCTTAATCACACACTTTGCTACACATTTCCTAGCTTCGAATTATTTCTTGTCCTTGTCTCAGGGGCACTGCTAGTTAGCCTACTTGATGTCTCCTTGTGCACTAGGGTTTCTTTAGCAACTCACAAAACAATGTTTCTCAACACTACCCTCTAACTAGACATCAAGTGTTTCTCAACACTTTTTAGATAGTTTACCTACAGTCTTTGATGTTGTGATATTTCTCACTATCAGAATCAAGTCTTGAAGAAATGGCCAAGTAATGTACACACATGCACTTAAACACTTAAATGATTGAGCTATGATAATCTTTATTTACTTTGTGTGTTGTCTATGATGATTTCTTTTGCTATATGTTCCCTTTGTAATAGTCTTTCAAGGATGTCATCGACTAGAAGACTGGGGGCATGGGGCATGTTTTCTTGATATTTGCTTGTGGGTATACTTTATTTGTCCATAGTGTTTTCAAGTGTTTTCATGCTAATCTTATTTGACACTTGACTTATAAAAGTATCATCCTTGACTATTCTTCATAAGACCACACTCGGGGTTATCTTGGCATTTATGCCTTGATATAGGTGTTATCTTGCTATATCAAACTTAGGGAATCTAATCATGTAGTCATCTTGACTTTTATGTCTTTGATGCTTAGATTAGATTCCCACATTTCTATTTGATGTAGATCATATTCATATCCTCATAGTTTTACTAGTGATTATTGTATGATCTAATGATGTCCCTAATAAGGCTCGATGATAAAAACTAGGATGTACTTATGTAACCCTTGCAATTGCAACTTTTCATACTAGCTTGCATTCTAGGGTTCATTCTAGCTTAGCTTTGGATTTTGCATGTTGAGCTCTTCTTTATCTTTCATGGACTTGTTAGATAACTATGTTCATCTGTCTCTTGTATCTTCTCGATCTTATCTTATCTCTTCTTTCCTATTTCTCACTTCTTTTCTATCTTACCATCTCATCTATGCTTTTGACCTATCTTCACTAATCTTGACATCCTAGATCCATTTTTGGGATCAAAATCCAAATTTGGCTTCATCTCGCTAGTGAAAAATTTCTTCTTTCTTCTATGTAGTTGGCTGACCTATTGAGGCTTAATCTTTGAATCTTGTGGGGAAATCATCATTTCTTCATTTTTTTCATCCTTTCTACTCTCTTCCACTCTTTTCTTTCATTTCTACTTCATCTCATTTCATCTTTCTTGTTTCTTTGACCTAATTCTTATGCTTTATCTTTCTTGGTCAAAGTTAGTGAAACTGGGGCATATCTTCATTGCTTGGTGGTCACTCTTTTATCTTAATCTCTTATCTATCATCATGAACTTTTCTTTGTTCTAATTTGATCAAATCTAGCTTATTTCTACATCTCCTCTATCTCATTTTGATTTTGATCCTGAGGGGGCATGAATATTCTATCATTGTCACAAATTTATTTTTGCTAAAACTATCTATTTTCTCTTGATCTATCTACTTTTCTTGGTGTTAGTACTCTTCTTGAGTTCTTATATCTACTCTATCCTAGTGTTCAATACTATCACTATCAGATTGTACATTCAAGACTTGCTATCTCTTTCTACATTTTATTCTTCATAATCAGATCTCTCTATCATATTAGATTCTTCATTCTTTGACATAATGTATTCCTAGATTGATCACACATTAGTTAAAGAAGGGCAAAATGTAATCAACTAAAAATGGTCATCTAGACTATGAGCCCTCTTTATAGCATTTTTCCATTATTTATCTAATGGTTATTTTTTATCAAATCCTCAAAAATTTATTTATTTTATTATAACCTATGGTATGACCACTTTATCCCAAATTCATATTTAATTAAAATAACATGTCCCCCTTTTAATTAAATAAAATTCCCCACTCATCTCTTATCTTAAGTGTGCACACATAAAGCATTATTCATATTTTAGAAATAAAAGAAAAGGCATTTTTTGTCTACACATGAATGCACATTTTTCTATGTGAGAGGAATATTCTACTTTTAAAATAACTTTAATTCTCCTTGACACATTTCAAACCCTCTCAAAAGTCAACCATTAATTGTGATTGGTTGAGATGCTTGTGCACATGGATCACTACCACTTTCAAACTCCACCCTTGATTACATTCATCTTTCCTCTTAATCTCTACCATTTATTTTTCTTTAAAAGGGAGGGCTCTCTCCTCATTCAAAAATCTTAGTCTCTCATGCTATTGTTATGCTGCAGGTTTTCTTGGTGATTTTGGAGACTTGGAGCATTCTTGCATTTTTTCATTTTAGCTTGGCTCTCATTCTACTTACATTGTGGCATACTTTTTAGCTTAGTTTCATTTATGCTTTAGCTTAGTTATTTTTGTTAGCTTGCATTTCATTTAGAATAGCTTGCATTTGCATTGTATTTTATTCTAGATTCTTGAATATTGGCACTCTTGCCTCTACTCTTTGAATCTCTCATTCTATGGTGCACCTTGCAAGGGTTGCATAGTTTGGTTCATTTGAGAGCTACCATCTCATAGTCTTTGCACATCATAGATAAAGAGCTATAATCTAGCTCTTGAGACTCCCTCTTCCATGGGTTCTCTCAAGAATAATGGTTTAGAGAAGTGTGACACTTTTATGCACATAGTAGGTTTACCATTCAAGTTCTTGAGAAACTTTTGTGGAGAAATTCCATTTCTTGTCTACATTCTCTCATACCATATAATTTTAGTTTACACTCATGTTGCATGTTAGTCTAGATTCTACTTTGCAATAATCTATCTTACATATCATAACTAGGCTAATTTGTAACACTCTCATTCTTGTTAACATAGCTACATTTTTCATATTCATACTAGTTTAGTCTACATTTGTATTACATTCTTGAGGCATTCTTTGTTGACATTTGCATTCTTGCATCTTGTCTCTAAGAGAACCTCCCATTGCATAGTTTCCTAGTAAGAAGAGTATCTTTAAGGCTTAGCTAAGAGCCTTCTTATGCCTGAAACATACTCTCTTGCACTCTGTGGATAGGGAGCTCTAAGCTAGCTTCCAATCATTCTAAACTCATGGAATCACTTGGACAAAAGGCTTTAGAGTGTGACACAGATATAGAATATACTATCAAGGATTGGATTTAAGGAAATATTTATCAATATTGTTAAGGAAATTATTAAACTAGTGAATTTTTTTATTTTTTTCAATGGGATACATTTAGGCTTCTTTAGATTGGGTCATGGCTTGAGTCAAGGGTTCCCCCTTTCCCCTTACCTCTTTATCATGTATGTTGAAGTGATAGGTAGAATTTTTTTGTCCATGACCAATGAAGGAAATATTAAAGTCATTAGAGATGTCTCCTCACTCCCACCTATAATAGTTTGTATATGATACTTTTGTATTCAAAATATCTCTTGTATTGAAGCAAGATAGTGAAAGAATATTTTGGATGAATACACTCATGTGTTGGGAAAATTGATAAAATTTATTAATAATCAAATTTAATTTTGCAATATGTAAGAAGATTTATAGCATGCCAAGGAAAAATGACATGGATTAAGAATATGTGACATTTAATGGACATTTTAAATGCCATGGGATTGAAATTGATTGATAATGTTGATCATAATAACATCAATGGACATTATCAATGTTATTAAATTGGCTTGATGATTCCACACTTTAACACTAAGGGACTTGACAATGTCAAACATCAAATGATAAGAATGGTAGATTTGACCTAGTGCTAAGGGACATGACAATATAAAGGTTAGATTTGATAGGTTTCAAAGGAACTGAGAGACATGGCAATACCTAGGGTTTGAAAGATGATGATTGATTTGAGGTATCTGAAATGTTTTAGGTTGATTATGGCCGATCTTAGATGATTTTATGTTGATTAGGGATGATTCTAGGTTGATTTGGGATGATTATGGGTTGATTGGGATGATTTTTGGTTGATTGGAATGATTCTAGGTTGATTGGATATGATTTCGATGATGTTGAAATAGTTTTGGGTTGATTCTGGAAAGTTTGGATAAAATATGAACCAATTTTGAAATGATTTACTATTGATTTGAAAGGGGATACAAATGATAATGATATTGTTGAAATAGAATAAAATGATAATCAATTTGGCAAAAATGTGAGAATTAGTAAAATGAGAAAATAGGACGAGTTAGTGTGAAAAAGTGATTAAACCATAGATGTGAACCATTTTTGAGCATCTACACTTTGCCCCACTTTCATGCAATGTGATTTAGAGCATTGTGTCATAGAACACTAATGGAAAATACATAAAATAATTCCCCATTAGGGATAGTATATATGGGTTCACCCTTGAGAATTTGAATGATACGTGTGTATGATAGGTCAATTTGTTGACAATGAGAAGACAAAGCCACAACAACTAATGGATCAAAAATCATAGCTCAAATGAAAATTTTATGGGGTATAGAGTAGAAAAAAATCATGACCAATATAGATAATTCCTCTTGCATGTCCATCTAGGTAGAAATATTACTATAAAAGGGCTTGGAGAGGGTTTTGAGGTCATTTTCACCCTCTCAATTGAAAGAAAGAGCTCTAGAGCAAGGAGAATGGATCAACTACCCAAAGAACAACATCATAGAGAATGAGTGTGTACCTATCAACATCAAGAAGAAATAGGACCACTGGTGAGTATATTGAAGACCCCTTTGTGTATTTTATGCTTTTCATGCATTTAGGTGTCAGTTGGGGGTCAAATGGACCCCACTCGAGGTCCCAAAGGTAGTTTAGGGCATCCAAACACCCTAGCTACACTCAAAACATGACCAAGTATGCATTGTGTGCACTTTTCATGACCAAGTGTGCATTGAGCACACTTGGCATGCCCAAATGTACATTGGGTGCAGTTACAAGCCCCAATTGTGCTCTAGGATGCTCCAGGGCTTTGAAAAGAGTCCAGATGGGCTTAGATCAGCCCAAAACTTAGAGCATATGCCCAAAACCCTAGGATAATGTTAGAAAATATGTTAACTTAGTCAAAAATTGGCATAAGTAGTCAAAGTTGGTCAAATTTGGTAAAATTTGGTCAAACCTAGGTGAAAGTTAGGTTACACCTAGTAGAATATGGACAAGGAGTTATTCAGAGTGCAAATGAACTTGGAATAACCCAAAACTTGGTCCACATACCTAAAACCATAGGAAGAGATCAAAACATAGTCAACCTAGTCAAACATGTTAAAAATTTAAACTTAGTAAAACCTAAGTCATATGTGGGTCAAATTGGATAGAACTATAGGTAGAGAGTCAAAACCAATGCAAATGAGCTCAAAATGACCTAAAACATGGTAGACATGTTCAAAACCATAGAAATATTTCAAAACATAGGTCAATATAGTCAAAAGAATTTATAAAGAGTCAAAATTAGTCAAAATTAAGTCAAATTAGGTCAAATACATGTTAAACTTGGTAGAAAACCATAAAAGGTTTGCATACACTATATGGCTACACAGGAGGATCTTCCCCTATTATGAATGAGGGGATGTAGACCTCAAATTTTGTCACTACACATCAGATGACTACTAGAAAGTGTAAGATCCTCATATTATTGGGGTTGTATCATATTACATTTATGTCCAAGGTGAGGGGGAACAGAGCTTTGTGGAGAACACTGATAGAGCGGTGACATTCAGAGACTAGTTCCTTCCATCTTCCCATAGGGGAGGTGACTGTGACCCTAGAGGATGTATCGTACATCCATTTGATTCATATCCATGGATATTTGGTTGTATATGACCTAGCAATAGGATGGGAAGCACTAAACTAGATGTTCAAATGTGGAGATGTAGAGTTAGGGATTTAGGATTATGAGATTGGATGGGAGCTATTGGTGGTAAGACATGAGTGTCTAATTGTTGTGATCTATTGGGTCATGGGTGGGCTACTGGTACCAAATAGGTGAGGGCATTGGTTCCCTATTGGATGGGATCAAATTTTGGAGAGGATGGTGATGGATGAGACCATGTTTGCATGGGGGTCTTGCATGCTTGGGATTTTGTACTATTATTTGCATCAGATTGCATATAGAGGTGGGTTGACGTTCACTATTGGAGGTATCTTATTGCATGTTTGGGTGTATGAGAATATTTCCATATTTAGGCCTCCATTAGAGAGAGAGTTGGTGAAGGACATGCCCTATGTATACATCTACAAATGGATATTAGCACAATGATCACTAGGATATACTTGGTACTTTCGAAATCAGTTGGACACAATGATGTAGTTCATATGGAGGTTATATAGAGATTGCTTGGGGTGGGATGCTGATGAGATTCATCTTTTGTACTATTGATAGGAGTGCTATTTTATAGGGCATACAATGATTTGGCACTTGGTGATCAAGATGTACTTGCTAGAGTGAGTATGCTAACAATTTGGTGAGAGGTAAGATGTATCAATAGGTCTTACACTATTTACATGATCTAGGGTAGAGATTAGAGAGTAGGGAGCATCAATCAGGACATAGGTAGCCTATTTTTAGTTGGAGGAGTTGCACCCTAGGTTATGGGGAGTAGAGGAATATGTGAGAGATGTTGGTATGACAACAACATATGATAGGTCATTTTCTCAACATCCATTGAGGCCATTGACAAATTCAAAGTGCCAGTACCACAGGTGTGACCATAGGAAGAGGATTATAGGGAGGAGGATATGTATGGGGAGGATAAGGAGGGGAGGTATGAGGGGGGTGATGATGATGTGAAGGATGATGGGGAGGATGGGGAGGATGCTAGGGAGGGAGAGGATGAGGAGGAGGTGGGGATGATGATGAGATAGGTGGGGATGATGATGATAGGGATGGGGGTGATGATGATTGGGTTGAGGATGATGATGAGGAGAGGGAGGATGTGGAGGGAGATGATGAAAAGGGAGATGATGGTGAGGAAGGTGGGGAGAGTGTAGGTGGGGATGATGATGGCGGAGGAGATGATGAGGATAGAGATGTGGAGGATACAACAATGGATATAGAGCATGATCCAGTGGATGACACAAGGAGGATGTTATTCCCAATACATATGGGCCTAGCTAGGTAGAGTTAGAGCTGATGGAGGTGATTAGAGGGCTCTAGGGTAAGCTAGAATGGGTTATAGTAGAAAGGGATGCAACAATAGTGACAATAGACTAGGTTACAAAAGAGAGGTATGTAGTGATAGTGGCAAGAGATAAGGCTATGGTTGAGAGGGACACAATAGTGTAGAGAGAAGAGAGGGCCATCCAAGAGTCATGAGACTTTGCTAGTAGTATCAGGGATCCATCATTTCAAGGGTTGGCCATGATGATGGAAACAACACATGTAGAGACATAGTATTGGTGGGATCACTATGAGATGTCAGTGCCACCAGGGTAGAGGGTAGAGAGTTATTGATTGATGTCTCATTATTGGTGGACACATAGGAAAAAAATTAGTGGAGGGGTGATGGGATCAATGGGGCCACCATAGATAGGGGAGGGATCATCCTTGAGGATAGATAGGGGTTTTGAGGCCAATGACAGTACCGGTTGACTTTGATAGGCTCATGTATAGAGGGGCTTCCTTTGTTTTAATTATGCTCTTTCATGGTTCATAGCTATAGGCAATTAGTATTGATGTAAAGCATGATCATATACTCTAAAACTTTTTGAGACACTTATGAGATGTACCTATTTTATGATGTTTAGATGAGATGGATTATGCACATGTTTTAAATGCTTTATATGGATGCATTTATGCTTTTCTATGTGGACTTTATATGATAACATCATTTGTTGGTTTACAACATGTTATGCTTATGAAATATTATCTTTATTTTTACCACATGTTTTTCTCATGGAATGAATGAAAATGAGATGCAAAAAGATATGAATTCCATGTTTATGTATATATGTATTGCTTTGGATTTTTTTTTGGACTTCTGACATATGTAGGAATGTAGGATGACAATGTTTTGGTATGTTAGGGTACGAGACCATGGTGGTGGATGAAATGGATTTCAAAGATAGAGGAGATGCGACAAAGACCATTTAGTAAGAGGTAAATATTTTTTCCTTTCATAAAGTGCACTATATATCAATTGGGATTTATTTTGATATGACAGATGTGAAGCAACACATCATGGCATAAAGGGCCAAAGTGTAAATGAAAATCTTTTGCATAAACAAGCACGATGCAAATATAAAATGACATTGTCCTTCCTAACGCATATATACATGCCTTTGACTCTCAAAGGTATATGTTTAACAAATAGAAAACAAAAGAATGACCATGAACCATCCTAACCACTCTCATAGATAAGTTTATATCAATGAGCGGCATAGGAATATGGTTGAAGAAAAAAAAGAAAAAAAAAAATCACTAAACAACATGAGACAACAACTATTCTTGTCCATTATTACTTGTGTTTGTAGTGTTTTAGGTCTTTAGAAAGTGTTTGATAGGTTGACGATATGATAGGTTAGATTGTTAGTTTGGTTGATAGTGACAAGTTGGATTGATTGTTGGTTCACATTTCTTAGATAGTGTGATTGTCATTGAAATGAAATGATTTGAGTTCCATGTTGTGAAAGTGTGAGTGATTAAGAAAAATGGGTGATTATCCATAGTGAGTATTTACAAGGTTTATTGCAAATTTATGACAGGTTTTCTAATTTTTAGGGCTTTTGAGGATATTTGATGCTTTTGTGTTTCTCATTTCTTAGGGATATTTTATGATTTTTATGATTTATTTCATGACATTTTATGATGTTTAGCAATTTTTTAGGACATTATATGATTTTTATCAATTTATTCAGGATATTCTATGATTTTTTATGAATTTTCCTAAGATGTTTTATAAATTTTTATAGAATTTTTTAGGATGTTTTATGATTTTTTGTGAATTTTTTCAAGACATTTTATGATCTTAAATAGATTTTTTCAAGACATTTTATGATTTTATGGGTTTCTTCAGGACATTTTATGATTTTTTAATGAATTTTCTTAGATGTTTTATGTTTTTTCATGGATTTTTTTCAGGATCATATCTAAATTTGTAGGTTTTTTTAGGATCATAAAGGATTCATAGGTGTTAACTCCAATATAATATGCATTAAGTCTAATGGATGACATGTTCTTAGGGAGATGCCCCCAGTTCAATTTTAAACTCACACACTATGTAGGTAATATGCCCCTAGACAAGACACAAACTATGTACAAAGGCCAAAGAAAGAGTATGTATAGATTGTTGACACTTGGGTAAGCTAAAAAGGGATATAACCAATTTCTGGGCCATGATCAAGGACTAGGGATGTCTCACAATATGAATGATGTGATCCAATCTCCATAGATGGAGAAGTGACATCTAGATACATATGGTGCCTATTTGCTAGGTTTTCAACATGGTACTTTCCAAAAGCACCTATTTTCTAGGTTTTCACTTGCGGAAAAAATTTCTATCTTGACTCAAATTTTCATGACAAGACACTTGTTTGCTAGGTTTTCATCAAGGCATCCATTTTTATCAAGACTTTTTTATTGTTTTCAAGATGTTTTTCCAATTTTTAATTTTTTTTTAGGACTTTTAGATGGAATCAAGTATAGTACTTTCAAAGATGCATGTTGTTGATTGACATGAGTAGTGGTTGACCCTCTAGAGTCATAAGCTAATATACTCGAGACCTAAATGTTGTAGTAGTTACATACGGTCCTTCCCAATTTGGTTCAAATTTGCTTGGTTCTCTATGTTGCTAAGTCTTGTAGTTCATCTTTAGGAATAGATTACCAACCTTGAAATGACAATCTTAGAATTTCTTGTTATAGCTTTAATTGAGTCAATTTTGGTTAGCTTGCAGATGCATCAAGGTAACTTGCCTCTGCTCATCAAGAATTTCAAGTTCATGGAGTCTAGATAGTTTATAGTTTTCATCATCAATAAAATCTTGTAGGGATACTCTTAATGATGGAATTTCAACTTCAATAGGAAGTGGGGCCTTAGTTACATAGACAAGAGAGCATGGTGTTGCACTAGGGGAGCACACACACTTTTTCTATAGGCCCAAAGAGATGGATTTAGTTGTAAGTGCCAATCTCAACCAAAATCATTAATAGTCTTTTGAAGAATCTTGACAATGGTCTTACTAGATGCTTCTACTTGGCCATTGCCATGTAGATGGTAAATACTAGAATATCCATGGTATATGTTGTATTTCTCATCAAGCTTATCAACATCTTTGTTTTGAAATGAACTACCATAATCATAAATAATAGCCAAGGGGACTCTATATCGATATGTGATATAGTTTAGAATGAACCTTGAAATCTCCTTTCCAATGGTGAAAGTCAGAGGGATGGCTTCAACCCACTTGGTAAAGTATTTAGTTGTTGTGATGATAAATTTATGGCTACCAAAGGAAGGGGGAGAAATAGCTCTAACAAGATCAAATTCCCATTCTGAAAAGGGCCATGGAGTAACAACTAGTTGAAGTTCTCATGTTGGTGCATGGATTAGATTACTATGTATCTAGCACTTGTGACATATTTTAGCAAAATTATAAGCATATTTTTCCATAGTGGGCCAATAATATCTAGTTCTTACCAATTTCTTTGCTAGCCTCAAATCATTGAAATGGCCTTCGCATATACCTTTATGAACCTCACGTAAGGTAGTTTTAGCTTCTTATGAGTCAAGGAATATCAGAAGGGTTTGATTGATGGATCTCTTGTAAAGTGTGTCATTGATGATGACATATCTAGTAGCTTAGTGAATAAAGGCTTGACTTTTGTTCTTGAATAAATTAGAGAGTAGGATTTGGGCATGTAGGTAATCATAAATATCTTGATACCAGGAGGAATGGGGACCAACAAGTTCACACACAAAATTAGAATTAGAGAGTTCAAATGTTGGAATCAAGGGATTTT
Source organism: Cupressus sempervirens (assembly GCA_028749045.1). Classification (NCBI taxonomy): domain Eukaryota; kingdom Viridiplantae; phylum Streptophyta; class Pinopsida; order Cupressales; family Cupressaceae; genus Cupressus; species Cupressus sempervirens. The sequence continues at coordinate 440,765,399 of CM053793.1, read as the reverse complement.
GAGGCATTTCAAGCATAGAAGTGATAGTGGCCAAGCGTCAGCTTTATTGTTGTGTATTCTTCATAGTTGATAAAAAGAGATGGTGATAAATTTTGATTTCAAAAAATTTTCCATCTATTTTTAAGGCATTAATTTATCATCTTTGGTTTCATAGTCATCATTGACTTGGAGGATGGCTAACTAGGAATCACCAGATACTTGAAAATATTGGATGTTTCATTGGATAGCTAGCTTCAGCCTTGTGATCATTGCCTCATACTCTCCAATGTTTTTTTTGCAACTAAATGCTATCTAGTATGACTTAGGGATTATGTCTCCTTGTAGTGTGATAAACATAATTCCCATAATTCCCACTCATGAACCATTTCTTATATGTGAGCTATCAAATTAAAGCTTCCATTCATTAGCTATATCCATGTTAAATATGGCTTCATCTAGAAACGTTATCAACATGGGATGATCATCTATCATAGGTTCTTTTTCTAACTAATTAGCTATCACTTGTCCTTTGATTTTATTTCTATCCATATATCATATGTACAATTCACTAAGGACCATAACCATTTGGCTAATCGTCCTATCAGAGAGACCTTTCTTAGGAGATACTTTAATGGGTCAATCTTGGAGACAAGCATTTTTTTCTGATGGAGCATGTAATGTCTTATCTTTTGGGCTACAAAGATATGACAAGGCATGGCCATTCAATAAGTGAATTGTTTAGTTCATATCCCACAAGTGTTCTATTAATGTAATAAATGGCTCACTCTCTCCCTTGTTCATCAATTTGTGCTAAAAGAGATCTTAATGTTGTTTCTATAGAAAACATATATAAAATGAATGGTTTTCTTGTATAGGAGCCATTAAATTTAGTGGATGTAGAAGATAGTCTTTGAGCTATTGAAAAGACTAATCACACTAGTTTTTCCATTGAAAGGATACACCCTTACATAATAAATGTTGGAATGAGTGACATTTACCTGCTAGTTATGCAATGAATCTGTAGATAGATTGTAATCTCTCTTGTAGACTTCTTAGTGTTCTTAGATTTGTTGGATGATGCATTTCAAGTATTGCTTTCACTTTTTCAAGATCAACCTCAATGCCTCTTTGAGAAACAATATACCCTAGGAGCTTTCAAAAAATAACTCTTTTTAAGATTCAAATGGAGCTTATATATTTCCATTTTATTGAATATTTTGTCTAAAATGTCCAAATAATCACTCCTTCTAGGGGATTTGCAAAGTAAGTCATCTACATAGTTTTCCATTAGGAATTTCATGAAATCATGGAATATGGTGGTCATATCTCTTTGATATGTTGCCCCAACATTTTTAAGGTCAAAAGGCATGAAATTCCAATAATATGTTCCCTAAGGACATGTAAAATTTGTTTTGTGTTGATCTTTAGGAGCTATTCTAATCCAATTGTAGCCAGAGGAGCCATCCATCAGTGATAACATCTTATATACAATTTTCATGTCTATGATGATGTCTATATTTGGTAATGGGAAATCATCCTTGGGACATGCTTTGTTAAGATCATAGAAGTATGTACATATTTGAATGCACTTAAAGTGTTTTCTTACTGGTACTAGGTTGGATATCCACTCTATGTAATCAATGGGTCCTATAAAACCTACATATAATAGTTTTTTCAATTCAACTTTGACAAGGAAAACAACTTGAGGATGCATCTTTATCAACTTTTTCTTTATTGGTTTCACTCCTATTTTTAATGGAATTTGATGGAAGACTATTTGAGGATCTAATCCAAGCATGTCTATGCAAGACTAGGTGAAGTTGATCTACCTTTCAAGAAAGAATATGACAAACTCATCTCTTTCTTCTAGTGATAACAAGGCTACAAAATGTATGATCTTAGGGTTGTTAGGTGTTCCCAAATTTATCTCTTCTATCATTTACACAAGAAATTTTGATCTTTCCTTCAATGGGGGTATGTCCAATCTTCCATCCTTGGGTGCATCAAAAAGGTTTTCACCCTTGGATACATCCTTTTTTTTTCACTTTTTAATGGCCTAATGTCACCTTTCATTTTTCACCAGGAGACCTACTTTTGTCATTTTTTAATTTTTTTTTCCAATTTTCCAACTAAAAGATGGAGTTGACAACCCAAAGTATACCATGATTTTTAGGTCAATAGAAAATCTTTAATTGTGATCTCCTTGGGGTAGATCTCCATAGAGCTTGAAGAATTCTATGATGGCATCATTAGTTTTGAACTAATTAAAGGTCATTGGTAAACTAGGGAAATTTCATCATTAGTGTTAAACAAACTATGGCAAAGACAAAGATATGGGCATCACTATCATATGGGTTATAAGCTCCATGTTCAAAGGTAGAAGGATTTGGGTCCCACCGTATTTTGTCACAAGATTTTGGAATGGTTGTGGTACTAGGTGGGGTGCTAGTGATATGTTTATCCTATATTGGTAGTTCATTAGGATAAAAAATGTGGTCAAGACTATAAAAGCTATCGGGATCATCAATGTTGGGGCTAGTTTCTATGGTGTTAGGTTGGATGTTCTCATATGCCTTTTCATTAGTTGAAGCATTCACCTACTTAGATAAGGATGCCTCAGTATTAGGGAGACCCAATACAAATGGTTTGAATCCAAGTCCCAAGCTACAAGGTCATCTTGATGTAGTAATAGGTTGAGTAATGCCTTATTTTTGAGGTCCCAAACCACTACATCCATCATATCCTTTTTTTTGCATGGTAAATCTAGGCCCATACTTTTTTTGAATATATAGGAGTAGGTTCTTGTTTTTCTTTATCCTTTTCAATCCATGTAGATGAATTTTCATTAATATGCTCTTCATGCAAGACTCCTGCGCTAGTGAAAGTCATGAAAGATTTCTTCTATAATGTGAATTTGGGTTGGATATACATAAGTTTTGGTTTTCCATAGGACTTGGGAGAAAGGGGTGATTTCCCAATATGAAAGACTTGTGACATGGAATACTCACCATAACCTTGGTCTTCAATTTTGAGCTTTCCTTTGAATTTGGTTATGATTTTAGAAGGATCAACATATTTGGAAGAATCAAGTGGATTTGCTTCATTATTGGTCGAGACTTGGTATGCAGTAGTTCCTCTAAAACTAGCACAAAATTGGAATGGGTTTGGATCACTAGGGATGGTAACCTCTGCATTTTTATAGGAAAATGTTTTAGTACTAGTGATATGTAGAGGGCATCGCTTACATAGCATGGATCCAAGGTTGTCCTAATATCATGCTACAGTTCATTTAAATATTTGGGACCTAGAATAATGTATTACTGGTAGCCAGACCAACTCTTAATGGTAATATGATAACACCCTTGGAGAAGAATTCATCATAGGAATTTATTGTGATTCACAAGAGGGATCTGTAATACCCCAAAATTGGCTCATTGCCATTATACCAATTCTGGTCTATCTGATCAATTCTAAAGTCCTATTTAATTAGGAAATTCTCATTCTAATTGTCACTACTTGACTTAATTGTCAGATGTAGAAAACCCTAATCTGCACTCATCATGCTTATTATTTAATTCCTATAGTATTTACTCATATTAGTCACATTAAAACCTATTGATTAATATTTAATTTAATTATTAAGTATTTATACTTTAATTAAATTAAATTGTCACCTAAGGCTAATGTACTAAGGAATTAAATTTATTTTAATTTAATAAATATGCCTATTCTAATTAATTGAATGAAATTATTTAATTAAGTAGAAAAGGTATTTATGAGGTCATATCTCATTTTATTAAATTAAAATATCTTTCCTAATTCTACTCTTCAGTTATAAATGGAAACTCTAAGTGAACTATCTGTCAAATTGGAATTAATCCAGTTAACTTGATCTCACACCCATGGAAAGTTTAGTCAATTTCTCATCACACTCAGATAAAAAATAGTTCACTTCACCTACACAAGGAAGTTTCCATCTTAGCTAAATCTTTGCTTCAATCCTAACCATTGATCCAAGTTGATCTCACCCATTGATGGATTCTAGGAATTCTATTTAAGGGATTCATAATTCCTCATTACAGAGGTTGATTGGAATTGATATCGAATTGCTGTTGAAATTCATAGTCACTTTTTCTCACACATTTTCATACATTCATACTTTTAGCTTAATCTCATTTAGTTATTAAAATGAATACATCTAATATAGTTTCTTTTACATGTTCTTAGATTAAATGCATATCTCATTCTAGATTACTTTACATCTTCATATAGATTAGCTTCATCTTAAAATCCTTCATTCTTAGAGGGTCTGGTTGCCTGTACCTTAAATTTGAGGATATTAAACAGAAAAAATCCCTTTAGATAGGAGGCAATGGGTCGAATTGTCGAGTGTTCTAGATGAATAATTCAATGTTCATTCCAAGATGACCTTGCTGGTAATGACCACGTTGAAGTGTGTGTGAGGTTTAGTTGCCTGCATTTTCACACATACATTTTTGGCACCCACCATGGGATCAAGGAAATCAATTTCTCTAGCCTCATCTGCATTTTTTTTAATGTTATTTTAATGTTCTGTTCATACTGTTCCATACTAGTACTTGAATCTTCATGTGAGACCTTCCATTTTTTCATGAGGATTTTAAGTTCTCATGCAGAGTTTTATACTATATCACATGAAAAAGTACCCAACTGTGCAAGTCTTCGCACACCACATTATTTCTCACACAACTTGGGGAAAGATCTTGCGTGAACCTACGCAATATTTTGCATGGCTCTGCGAAAGATTTTGTGTGAAGATCTATAATAGCAAGCTCAATTTTAGCATTTTTCAGCATTTTGTTCATTCAATTTTGCTAACATGTTTTTCTTGGAATCTATGTTATTATGTCTCTTTGATTTTATATAGCTTAACTATTGTTTGCAGGACATTTTGATAAAGATTCCTTATAAAACCCACTCAAACAAAAAATGACCCTTGTTTGCAGGATGCTTGTTGAAGATACATTTGACAAAGACCACTTTTAAAACCCACAAAATAGCATGTCTTATTTATTGCTTTCAAAACATATATTAATTAGGGTCTTGTGAAATTCCTAGGGTGCAAGATAGAAGAATAGGGGATTATGCTCTTCACCACTTGGAGGTCATGACAAAAGGTGAATCACAAACCTAGACGATTCTAAAAGATGGCATTTTGAAGAAGGCAAGAAACTTAGTGGTTCTCTAGTATGGGTCCTTTTCTATGAAGAGATGATGGTTTCCTTTTAGGGAATTAGAATCTTGAGAAAGGACAAGTCTGGATTGATTAAGTTAAGTCAATAAATTAACTTGTTTTGCATGTTTGGATGAGAAAGTAAGGTAGAGGAGTATGCTCTTTCCTCTTGAGGGAAATCAAAAACTTTGACCCTTGCCTTCGAATCTCTAGTCTATGTCAATCCTTTAGAGGGCCTACAAGAGTGATCCAACCTTTGAGAATGACCCAAGTGAGAAAAATCCTTTCATCAAGGATTCTAACTCACTATAATCAAGATGCTTTGTAGAGTGAAAGACTCCAAAGGTGGATTAATTTTTTTCCCTTGATTCTTGATATTGCATATCAAGGGGAAGCTCTATCTGTTGCACTAGCCGACTCTAGCCCTAGTCTTGCTAAGCAAGTGTGTGCACTTTTAGATGCTGGTGTGGGTTACTAGTCTCAACTCCACTTGTAGAGCCACTAGGAATTAATATGAATGGAAGCCTAGTAAAAACCTTTAGTTAGAAGCCACCCAGTTCACCTCCGAAAGGAGGCATAATCTTTGTGCAAGGAGGGGGAAAAATATTTCCTATAGAACTCACCATAGGCATGCTACTAGATGTTTGAAGGTGGTATACATGCTCATCCCCTACCATAAGGGCACTCATTTAGCATATACTATTGAGTCCTTTGAATATACCAAAAACACGAGTGCCCTCTAGGGGATGACATGGCTATGTGAGGTACACGCATGAGCATAAGATGTGGGACAAAGGTTTTGCCTTCCCTACCATTTTCTATTTCTAGGGATAAAGCATGCTTGTTATCAAGTCTTCAACATGTCCAAACTTCCTCAAATAAACTAAGAGTCAAGACTCCCTTGTCCCTTTGAGTTGCTTTGCCCTCAGTTGGATTGTATTTGACTACTAATTGTTTCCCACTGCCTGGTTTAAATGCTTTGCCTAATTACAACTAAAACACTTGTTTAACAATTTCTAGAGTTAACCTTGCTGACTCTTCAACAAATTAGTCCAACTAGCTTCTCAGTCTATCCAAATAGTCAAGAAATCTCTTTGAAATCCAATGCTATTGTTAAACTAGTATGATTTTTGCACACAGATTTGCATTTTCTCACATAAGAATTCATCTTTTAACCCAAGCCTGTTCAGCACTTCGCACGAGATTTGTCCAATACCCACACAAAATCTTTCCAACTGTATTTTCTATCTTGTAACTTCTTCATGTGAGCCAAAGAAAGTCTTCGTGTGAATTTAAATTACCGCTCTAAGTCTTCGCACAACCTAGAAAACTTTCTCATGCAGCTCGAAGAGAATCTTCACGCGAGGCATTGCTCTAAAACTCTAAAATTAGCCTATTTGGCCAATCTATGATCTTTGTTCAATCTAATTCTTGCATTGAGTTGTCCCTTCTCTGTCTGTACACAGTCTCGAGTAGTGATATTTAGCTTAAACTGAAGATTTGTGATTTACGCTTTGACTACTCTTGTCCTTAGTTCTTTAGATTCTCATTCTTTAATGCTTGTCATAATTTGTGTTACATTAGTCATAGCCTTGGGCTATTCTAGCCTTCAAATTAGACTACTCATGACTTAGTATATAGCATTCTTGTCTTTTCCTATTAAGGCTCAGTCTCAGTGCGGTCCTTCTCCAGATTCTTACTTTTTGTCCTTGTCTATGACTGTCGCAGCAAGGAGCAGCAATGTGTTTTATCTTCTTAGAATTAGGCAAGGTCATGCTAGGGGTCATAATCATGGTGGGGGTTTCTTACCTTTTGTTGCACAATATGTATCTAGTTTGACTAGTGAGGCATCTTCACGATCCCCCTCACCTATCAAGACACCTTGAGTCCAATGCACATTCTCTATAAACATACAACAAACTAGGAATCCTTTATATCAAGAGGATCTTGAAACTAGTAGAGGTCCTGTATCTCTCCAAACATAATGTCTGACTTCCTTTTCAAAGGATTATTTAAAACACAACATATTGAAACTAAGCACATTCCTACAATGACTAATCATGAAACTAAACATGGTGGTCACAATAGATGCCAAGAACCACTTAGGAATGACAAAGAGAAAGAGAAAGACCATGACACCAATGAAAAATAGGAAGAAGTGGAAATACTACTTGAACACATAGCAAAATGTCAAAGAGACAAAACATTTCAAAAGGTCATGGGAATCCTACTTAACGAAGAGAAATAAAAGTAATTTCTCAAACTTTCCCAAGAGGGAGCTAAGTTGCCCTTTCATTTCAATGTGGAAACCATTATCATGCCTAAAGAAATAACTGAGACTTCTAAATTCCAAAAACAATTGAAAATTATGCAAGACCAACTGGCTCAGATGATGCATGAGAAAGAGAAACTCGCAAAAACATGCATACTAGATGCTCTTTGTCCATTCCCATTTGACAAGGGTGTGAACATGCCTCCTTTCACATGAGGCATAGAACTACCTAAGTATGACAAGTACTTTGGTACCACTAATCGCTAAGACCACTTGCAAGAATTTGGCACCTTGTCTATGGAGTTTATACATGATCAAACATACCTCATGCATTTATTCCCTAGAAGCCTAAGTGGTCAGGCTTTAGAGTGGTTTTCACATTTACCTCCAAGTATCAAAACATTTGATGAAATTGCCAATCTATTTGTTCAACAGTATTCTCATAACATTCAACACCTTGTCAATATTCGAGATCTATGCAACCTTAAGAAAAAAATTTGAGAATCTCCTCTCACATTCCTCCAATAGTGGAGACAACTATACACTAAGTATTCCCATAAAATTCCAGAAGTAGAGAAGCTTAACATTTTCACTGATAACCTCCTACCTAATCTCAGATATAGAGTCCAACTTCAAAGTCCATGTACCTTTGAAGACATGATCACACAACTCATTTATATCAAGGAATTTATGATCAAGAAAGGTGAACTCGCTCTTTAGAGGGACATAAAACAAGGTTCCACTTCCAACAGGGGTAAAACCAAACATGCCAACAAGAATCAAGAAATTGTACATGATGGAGTTATTGACAATATCACCCCCAAACCTACTAAAGTGGAATTTAATCTCACGGATGGCCTCAAAGTGGCCAAAAAAATGAGAAACCTCCTCCTGACAACAAGACATCTAGCAAAAAACTAAGAAACTCATGGGCCACATGCCCTAATCAAGAATATACACCCTTGGGTGAAACTTTGGATGTGGTTTACAAAACATTGCTACAACACAAGCTTATTTCACTAATGGACAATCCTCATCCATATGATCCGCAACCACATCCACCATGGTGGAATGAAATCTCATTCTATGAGTATCACCAAAATAAGGGACACAAGACTAGCAACTACATAAACTTGCACCATAAAGTCTAGGACATAATTGATGTTGGTGATCTTTTGGTAGATGGACATAACAAAAACTTAGATCACAAGGTGTTCAAAGAGCCTTTCCTAGCCTATGAAAAAGGAGAGACTTTGAAACCACAACCCAACAACAAGGTCAACTATGCATATTCCAATGATGATAATGTGATCAACATGGTTGAACTTGTGGATTTTGAATAGTGTGATGTTATTACCATTAAGGGAAAACAAGATAATGACAAACCCAAGACACCATTTGTCTTGAGAGGCCCTACTTCCAACACGATGGATAACACACCCTCACAACATTGTGCTAATGTTGTCACTCGCTCTCACACCAAGTTAGTGTTCAAAGGCCCTATGCCTTCTACTTTTGATCTCAAACAACACAAAGACAAATCCCTTGTTGGTTCATCTTGAAAAGGAGAAAAGCCCACAATGAACTCAGTGGAAACCAATTATAGTCTTCTCAATCAATTGAAATTAACTAATGCTCAAATTTCTATCTTTGGGCTACTTAAAATCTCACCTACTCATAGGAAAATTCTAGACAAAGCCCTCACTGAGGCAAATGTTCCTCAAGATCTTGATCTTGAGTGATTTCAATCAATAGTAGGTCACCTGACCTTGCCTTATCTTATGACCTTCTCCAAGGAGGATGATAACTCATTGAGTCACCCACACAATCAACCTCTACACATTGATGTTATGATACATCAGACACATGTTTGTCGAATACTCATTGATAAATATTGTCTCTACTACTCTACTTAGACAATTGAATTATCCTAAGGAATCTTTTGATCCTCAACATAAGATCACCATCAAAGCATATGACAAAGTGGAAAAAAAGTCTCTAGGTCTTGTGGTCTTACCCATTCATGTTGGTCCTATAAAAAGGGATGTCACCTGTCAGGTGCTTGACATTCCCTTGGCTTATGACATTCTATTAGGATGGCCATGGATACATGAGATGCATGTTGTGCCATCCACATACCACCAATGCATCAAGTTCCCATTTCATGGCTCCGAAGTTACCATTCTTGCCACTACTAGCTATACTTGATGCTAAAAATTTCATCCTTGCTAATCATGAGTCCACTGATTATGACAATAATTAGCTAAAACAAATTGAGTAGTCATTCAAACTAAAAGAAACTGGCATGGGAGAGTATCATATTGAACTAGTGTTGTCATTAACATCTCTCCTAGAGTCTCCTTGGCATTATGGGAGACCCTTAGAGGCAAAGAAGTCGTTCATGCTGACACCTCAGACCAAGTATAATGGCACTTTTGTCAAGGCTATAGTTCCCTTAGAGGATGAAAGTGAAAACAAAGCCATTGTTGCATGGCTTTACAGAGAAGAGGCTCCAATAGACTTAATAGAGCAAGCTCAAGAAATCACTCTTGAGAAATATGGGCCTGGTCTTAGGCTTATGAAGCATTTTGGTTAAAAGGGAACTAGACCTATTGGGTTCAATAACAATGGCCTAATTGATCTTATCAAAGCAATAGCTCGAAGCAACAATGATACAACTAGCCTAGGATTTAAGAAGGTTCCTTTCCATTTGGGACCAAATAAATTCATACCAACACCTAAGAGTTCATCTAGAAATGAGTCACAAGCTAAGTTAGACACTTGAGAGGAAGAATCTAATGATGAGGATTCCTATCCTCATCCTATTTCTCATGATCTTGCTAAATTCTTCACTAAGCTAGATGACTTTGTGCCATGTGTTAGCACTATGGATGATACTAGTGATTCTTCTAAGGACAATACTAAGCAACTCAAATATCATTCAAAAAAGGGAGAATCTAGTCAGTCATTACATATTGAGTATTTGTGTAAGAACCTAGAGGATGAAGGTGAGTATATCCCTATCACTATTAGGGAGTTCTATAGTCTCTCACCATGTAGCACTGATTCTAAGGAATATGAGTTTGACCCTCTTTTAGAAGTAACTAATGATAAAGAAATTGACCAAGTGCATGTCTATGAAAACCAAATCAAAGCAGGTGAAACATCTAGGGTTAGGTCACATGGGTTTGATTCAACTAGTGTCTTAGAGTCATCAATTGCTAATGTTCATACTTAGAGGCGTTTGAACACATCTATGGATGAAGTCATTGTAGGTCTTGAATTTCTGGTCCAAGCACTTAATGACTATATTGTGAACATAATCGAACTAGCTACCACTCTCTCACTCGCACATCCTAAGCTTATAGACTGGAACCTTAATGCATCTAGCAAAGTCCCCATGTTCCAAAATGACTATGCTCTCACCTGTTACCTAAACACTATCGAACCACTAACATCTTCCACCAATGAGCAGAGTGTCAACATGACTAAGGTTGAAATCAAATATCTCAGTCATACAATTAAAAAGAAAAAATGCAAAAGGTCTGATGGTGAAAACCACATTGCGGTAGTATCAAAACCCAAAAAAGTAAAAAAAAAGACATATCCAAGGGTGAAAACCTCTTTGAGGTGCCCGCGGATGAGATATTTGATGCACTTCCCAGTCGCTTTTAGGAGAGATCATCAATGTTGATAGAGCCAATGCATCCATTTAATCTAGGCACAAAAGAACATCCTCATATGATACCTCTAGCACAGTCACTATCACCTAAAGAAAAGGAAGAATTCATTGCCTTTTTCAAAGAAAAGAAAATAAATTTTGCTTGGACATACTCTGACATGCCAAGACTAGATCCCAATCTTATTATACATCACTTGTCCATAGCACTAGGCATTAAAATAGTTAAACAAAAGCTTTGAAAAATGCATCCTCACATTGCATTGCTCGTCAAAGCAGAACTAGAGAAACTTCTAAAAGTTGGTTTCATCTACGCAATTCATTATGCTAAATGGATATCCAATAATATTGTTCTAGTCTCCAAGCATGATAAATCTATCAGGGTTTGTACTAAATTTCGTGATCTCAACTTCGCATGTCCTAAAGACAACTTTGCACTTCCTAATATTGATATGATAGAGGAAATGATGGCTGGCTATGAGATGTACTCACTTATGGATGGATTTTTTGGATACAATTAGATAAAAATTATGCTAGAAGACCAAGAGAAAATAGCTTTCACATGTGCATAGGGAACCTTTTGCTGGAATGTAATGCCATTTGGCTTGAAGAACATTGGTGCTACATATCAAAGGGCTATTACTACAATTTCCCATGATATGATGCATAAGACCATGGAGGACTACATTGATGATACCTTGGTAAAAAGCACTAAATGCAATACTCATTTGCAAGATTTGGGACCCATCCTAGATCATATGGAAAAATGTATTCTTTGGCTCAATCCTAAGAAATGTGCATTTATTGTCACATCTAAAAAGTTGTTGAGATACACCATCTTTGCAAAAGGAATTGAGGTGGATATGGAGAAAGAACAAGCAATAATGGATGTGCCACCACCTTGGAACATTAGTCAGATGAGAGGAATACAAGGAAGACTCCAATCTATTTGTAGGTTTATCTCACAGTTGGCAAATAGATAACAACCCTTCATAAAGACCTTACATAAGCGTGTGAAATTCAATTGGAGCCAGGATTGTGAGTAAAGCTTAACATAGATCAAACAATATCTTGTCAATCCATCAATCCTGATGCCTCCTATCCATGGGAAACCTTTTCTTTTATACATTTCAGCTACTAAAATTCCTCTAGGAATCTTATTGGCTTAGGAATATAGTGACAACAAAGAAAGAGCTATTTACTACTTGAGCCGGACACTGATCTCTTATGAGAAGAACTATAGCATTAATTAGAAAGCTTGCTTGGCAGTTGTCTTTGCTTCCTAGAATTTGAGACACTACATGCTTGCTCACACTACGCAACTTATGGCTAAAATAGATCCACTAAAGTACATGCTTAGTAAGGTAGCTCTCACAAGAAGATTGGCTAAATGGGTTATGATACTCTGTGAGTTTGACATCCAATACATTGAATGCAAGGCTATTAAGGGATAGGTGATTGCAAATTAGCTGGCTAATGCACACATGAAAAATCTCCTACTAATGAACATTGATTTCCTAGATGAGTCAATTTTGACACTCACACACCAAACATGGGTCATGTTCTTTGATGGGTCCTTTAAACAACAAGGATCAGGTGCTAGGTTACTCTTCATTACACCACAGAGATATTCATTGCCTAAAGCGTACAAGATTTTGTTTCCTTGTACAAACAACATTGCTAAATATGAGGCTTTGATCAATGGCATGAAAATTGCAGCCAAATGGAGAGTGGATTAGTTAGACATCTTTGATGACTCTCAGCTTGTCATCAACCAAGTTAATGATGTGTACCAAACAAAGGATGAGAAACTAATTCCTTAAAAGCACATGGTTGATGACTTAAAAAATTATTTTGCACACATCACCCTCTAGCAAGTTCCACAAGAAGATAATAAAGTGGCTGATGCCATGGCTACTTTGGCTTCCTTGCTACAAATGCCTAAAAATGAACTCCGACATGAGTTCTTGGTGGAAGTGTTACACTACCTAGCCTATGACACCCCTAATTCTAAGATGATCTATTCTATTATAGGATAGGAATCATCCTGCTACCATTACATTTATTCCTATCTCTGCAATCAAACCATTTTGGAAGGTCTGACCCATAATGAGAAATGTTATCTAATCCATAATGCTTCACACTATGTCATTATTGTTGACAATCTATATAGGAGAGGTCTCAACGGAACACTCCTTAGGTGTTTAGAACCCAAAGAGTCCAAACATGCACTAATTGATATTCATGGGGGCATTTGCAGATCTCACTCAAATGGCCTAACACTAGCTTGCAAACTCCTTAGAGCTGGTTACTATTGGCCTAAAATGGAGCAAGAAGCTATCAAGTATGCTAGATCTTGCAAGCATTGACAACTACATGGGAATCTAATCCATGCTCTAGCCAAAGAGTTGATTCCCTCTACTACAACATGGCCATTTCAACAATGGGCCTTCAACTTGGTGGTAAAGATCCACCCAACCTCTTCTAATGGACATAAGTTCATTACCATGGCTAAAAATTACTTCACAAAGTGGGCAGAGGCAGTACCTCTCATAGTTGTTAATGGCAAAACTATAGCACTTTTTATCACAAACTATATCATCTATAGATATTGTGTACCATCCTCAATCATTAATGACAATGGAGGAAAATTCAAGAACAAAGACCTCAAGGAACTATGCAAGAAATTAAAAATCACACAACATTGGTCTTCCATTTATTACCCCCAAGGTAGTGGCTAGGCTGAAGCATCCAATAAGGCAATCCTCAAAATCCTTCATCACACAGTCAGCAAGTCAGGGAGAGACAGGCATCTCTAGATTAATCCAACCCTATGAGCATACAGGACAAGCATCAGAACTCCAATGGGCACAACACCCTTTGCTTTGGTGTATGGGGTGGATGTTATGCTTCCAATAGAGGTCAAGATTCCTACCTTGAAAATCTCTATGAAGGGCCTTATTACTGATGATGACTATAGGATAGCTCAGCTTCAAGAGCTTGTGTTACTAGATGAACATTGAAAAGTGGCATGTGATCATCTGTGAGCATATGAATAACGAATGTCAAGAAGCTACAATTGAAGGGTAAAGCCATGGGACTTCCAACTGGGTGATCTTGTCCTAAGAGAAAACCCTAAGAATCAATAGCAATGCATCCAAAAAGGGAAGTTTGAACAAAACTAGCTCAGTCCTTACATCATTACTATAGTATATGGATTTGGTGCCTATCAACTTTCCACAACCAAAGGAGAAGTGCTCAAAGAACCTGTCAACACTCTCCACCTGAAGCAATTTTACAACTGATCTGGTTCCACTAGCTCTTTGTATATATCTATATGTCTTGAAAAAAATCATAAAAATCAGAAAAAGTCTTGAAAAAATTGTTACCTTGGTGAAAACCTAGCAATAGGCACCTTGGTAACACCAATTTTTTTTTGAAAAATACAAAAAAAGAAGAAGAAGAGAAAAATACAAAAAAATTCAAAAAAACAAAAAAAAAGGTGCCATAGGTGAAAACCTAGAAATAGGCATCATGGTACCAAAAAAAAGAGGAAATTTCTGCGAAGAAGGTGAAAACCTAGTAAATAGGTGCCTCTTGATCCCAATGCTCCATCTCGCACTGCATCTTCTGGCTTTCTGTTCATTTTCTTTTCTACTTTTCCTACTTTCTGTTCATGTATCCATTTTTCATAGCTTAGGGCCCTTTTAGTGTCACACTTTTCAAGATTCTCCTCATAGAATCTCTTGTGTGACAGTCACTAGTCATTCTAGTTGTATCTACCTACTGTCACCAGTGTCACTCTTTTCAAGATTCTCCTCATAAAATCTCTTGTGTGATAGTCACCAGTCATTCTGGCCATGTCTGCCTACTATCACCAGTATCACTCTTTTTGAGATTCTCCTCATAGAATCTCTTGTGCGACAGTCACCAACCATTTTGGTTGTGTCTGCCTAACTATCACTAGTATCACTCTTTTTGAGATCCTCCTCACCTACTGTTGCTTAGGTCATGTTTCTAGATTCCTTTATGGAAGATATCTTTTGTGTTAGTCACCAGTCATTTTGGCTATGTCTGTCTACTATTGCTCAGTCCTCCTAGGTTCTTCACCTCAAAGATTCCTCTTTGACCTCAGTCACCAATCATTCTAACTGTGTCTACCTATTGTTGTCACCCTACTGAAGAGATTTTTTTCAAACATGTTCTAGACACTGACACTTGACATAAATCTTATGACACAAAAATGTACCCAAAATGATGAACTTGTTTGGATATGCTAAGCATTTTCTTTGTTTTCTTTGTTTTCACTTTATCATGTCCCTTCAAGCAACTCGATGATGTTATTTCTGATTAGAGAAGTAATGACTTGGGGCATGATCTTTTCTTTTCTTTCTATTTGTAGTTTAGTTCCAATTAGTTGACAAATTCCTATAAGAGGGGTGTCCACTATAAGAGCCTCCATCTCATATTGGATGGTCGAGTGTACCTCGACTCCTTTTATATGAATACATCGATAACACTAGTTCTTCTCCTTGTCTGTTGGAGTGAATTCTTTATGCTACAATAATATCTAATACTCATCTTGCTAAGTGAACGTATAGGTCACTATGAGTATATATGATGCATTTTTGTCCTAGGTTACAAATGCAAAGGCCATTGCAGGCATACTACTTGTTGATTACTTAGAATAAGAAGGATCTTCTATGTGTTTGGCATGTCTACATGCAAGCAACATTCTGGTCATCCTAGCATTTATGCTTTGATGCTTATGTTAACTTGCTATATTAAAAGGGAAAAATGTTCTAGTCATTCTAGCTTCTTATGCCTCAAATGCTTACATTTAATCCCAACAAACCTATGATATATGTCCTATTCATATTTCCATGATTGCAAAGTTAGTGGTAATTGTAGATATATAAGCTTCATTTGGGCCTAGTGATGATAAATTGTTGAGGCTCGATAACTAGACCTAGGGTTGCATTTAATATAGTCTTGCATTAGATAATTCACTTGCATAAGCACGTGATTCAATTATGATTTTGTCTCTATTCTTCATGATAGGGGTCTCTTTAAACATATCTAGATTCTCCACAGCTGCACAAGCATTTGGTTTGTTGGTTTGTTCTCCTTGACAGAATACTTGTCACTATCAAGCAAAAACACACGACACTACATGAGATGTCAATTCATTTCCATATGCATTGCATCCATATACTCATATCATCTACTCTACATAATTACATCAAAGTACATATGCATTCATAACACATAACACATTCATCTCATTGATATCTCATGTACATCAAAGTAAAAAAGACATAGACAATGACATGTTCATAGGAATACTCAGCTCAAAATCTCATATGTATATATCAAAAAATTGTGTCAGTACAAAAAATGGGTGCTACGTGAGTGCTATCAATCAAAATTGTACAAATGGTGCTAGCACACCAATGGATACATAGCCAAAATCAAAATTGGGGATCAAAGTAATCAGGAGCTAATTGTGGCCTATGCCATCACCCCCTATAGCTAGAGGAGGGGGAGGAGGCAACATATCTAGTCTCGCTAGAGGATGAGCACCCCCTAACTCTTGGACATATTGGGAAAATCAAGGAACCTACTGAGCCTCATTAAGCACAACTGTAGAGTATGCTAAGAAATAATAAGCCACTCAGGCCATTTGCAATCTAACCTTATCCTACATCATCTTTGCCCTCCACTTGGCTATCTATACCTGCTCCCATAGTCTCAGGATCTCCTAATCTCACTCCACTAGCCATGCATCCCTCACTGCCACTACAATCTGTAACTCTTTGATCTGTTAAGAAGCCTACTAGATCCACTCCCTCTATTGTTAAACAATCTTTAGGGATCTTATGGCAGGGTACTCCTACATCTCCTCATTGAGCATCTCAAGTGCTTGCTCAATGGGTGCCTGCTCCTCCACCCTCAGCCTCTATCATCGTCTCTACCCTTTGCTGCTACTCCTAACCCTAGGATCTAATCACATCTATCATGTAAGGATCTCCACCTACTTGACTCTCTGCCTCACCTCTAGTAGTGGGCCTCGTGTTGCCTACTCTAGGGGAGCCTTCTGTGGGGGAGCCTGCTACTGCTCTACTGGTGCCTACTATGGGCTTGGCATTGCTCCTCCCAAGGGATCTATAAATCATGGGATGGGGTGATTGATAAGATATGCCTGATATACTACCATCACCCTTACATTAGCTACCTCTTTATGGTAGTCCCACAGTGTTGTAACTAGGTTGTGCACATTGATCATCGACTACCCTGCATCTAGTCTCACCAACCATCCCCATGTCAGATCCTTTGCAACTTGCGCATAGGCACAAAACTCCTTGGAGATGTCCTACTACCTCCCCTACTACCTCCATACTTAGCTAATGGAAAACTACTTGATAATCTATGTAGTCCTACCTACTAATAGTCACGAGCTAAACATCTAGCTGAGCTCCTCGAGAGCATCATCCCACTCCTCGGTCTCTTGCTAGGGCTACCATATGATGGAGACCAGGTCATTGAGATGGACCCTCCACTGCTCTATCTTAACCAAGCTTGCCTAGGTAATATGTCCTCTATATCTATAGATGTATGGCTCTATAAGCTCCCAGGCATCATCAAAAAAAGGTCATGTGACTGGAAGATGCTCCCATGCCCAGACCTCTAGCATGTACACACTAGTGGCCATACTCTTCTACTCATGGTACACTATCTCATACATCTCATAGAACATATGAGTGAGCATGCACTAACCCCATCTGAATCTCTCTAGTGCATCCAACATCTTCTGCAACATGATCCCCCATCTAGACTCTAGTCCATGCTGCCCTCTATCAGGTACCAAGAAGTAGCTGATGAATATGGCCAAAATTGCAGCCAATCTGTGTCTGCCCATATGTGTGGACTAGCTCATCCTATGTGATGGCTCGTCCAATTGCTAACTGTCTCCCAAAAATGGTACACAAGACCTCTATCCTTGCTTGGGGCACTATGTCATATGATACTCTCGACCCATGAAATGGTATGTGCAAAATCTTGTATATGCCCTCAAGGGTCACAGTCATCTCTCCCTAAGGAAGGTGGAAGGTGTTCATTTCTGAATGGAAATGCTCCACCAATGTAGTCAACAAGCCATGATTCACTAGCAATGCTAGGATCTGCCATAAATACATGAGCCCCAATCTATCTATATGAGCCATGTCCTCTACATCTAGGCTCCACAAAAAATCCCCATATGGCAGATAGTGAGATCTAAACAACAAATCACCAAAGACCTCCTACACACATGAATAACAACAATGACAAGAAATTGGTTAGTACTTGATCAACAAATTAGAATGATGAAGAAACAAATGCAAAGATAATGCTAAAAATATTAAAAAGTGCAATTTTTAAACAAACTTTTGTCATAGGTTTTTGTGTGAAGATGTATTTCCTCATGCAAAATTTCATTTCTTCATGCGAGCATGTATATTCTTGTATCACAAACTTTATGCTTTTCCTTGAAAAGTGCAAGTTCCTGAATGTACTAGAACCCCCACACGAAGCAAGAAGTTTTTGTGCAAAAAAAGACAATCTCCCATGAAAGGTGAAAAACTAATATGCAAAAATCTAGAATTATTCACGTGATAAGTGGGTATCTCCCACGTGAGAATCCCCACCAATGAATGCAAAGATCGGCCAAGTTGGCAAATCTTTATGCGAAGAAAGATAGACTTTGTGCGAGAAAGGATGGTCTTACACAAAGACCAATGTTGACCACCTAAAACAAGCTTCAAGTATAATAAATCCCCTCAATATATGTGAAAATGAAAGTACAAAGCTCAAATATCGATAACTCACCAAAGGTCCATAGTCCACTAGCCAGCTGTAATGCCTACCCTCGCTCAAATCTTTTCTAGACATTGTTGCTATTATTACCAGACTTTGATGGACTAGTTTTATGTTGATGGTTTAGTGGTATTGTTTTGACACTATTAGATATTATGATATGGATTCAGTTGATATATGATGAGATCATTTAGACTTTACATCTCATGTATGTATGATGATCATTATATTGTTTTCAGTTATTAATGATGATTAGTTAGATGGTATATTATCTCATGTGTTTTATTATGGATACTTACCCCATACTTGCATGTGTATGGTGTGTGTGTTTTCTTATTGTATGGTGTTTCTGATGTGCTTAAGGAAGGGAGTCGTAGTCACCTGCTTAGTCGGGATCTACACGATGCACCACTTCCTACCATTGTCTGTTTAGCTTAGCATTATATATTGTATGTACATGCATGGTTTTTCTGTAGGTTGCAGGTACCGGGTATCGACTTCCCTGAATTGCCAGGATGAACGTACCCTATTATATTATCTCAATGATAAGAGAAGGGAGATAAATTCTCAAGTCCAAATCCCAAACCTAAAAACCATTTGTCCTAGTGAGTTAGGACAAGTATCAGAGTTGAGTACCCACCGAATGTGTTAGATGACATATTTCATGATTTTTAACCCTTTAGACTGATTTTGTATGATTTGTTCTATGATGGGTTTTCATATTTTATCTTGGAGGTCTATGGTGAATTGTTTATTAATTAATTCTTAATAAATAGATTTAATTAATAAATTATTTATTTGAGAAAATTAATATAAAATATCATGATCTTTGATATTTTGATTATAATTAATTAAATGAGAATTAATTGAGGAAAAAGAATTAAATAAAAGAAAATTAGTAAATTAAAATTAATAATAATTATAAAATAATAATAAAGTAATAAAAATAATAATAATAATAAAAGTTATAAAAATTAAAATGAAAGTTATAAAATTTAAATAGAAATTATTTAAAAAGTAAATTGGAGTTATAAGCTTGCATGGGAATTAACGCATTTTCTATTTCTCATGTGTCAACAACATGGGGGTTAGTGCATCAATTAAGCACATGGTGTCTACAACCCTATGGCTCACAAAAAGGTTGGAAAAGACCCATGCTTAGTTGGTGACACCTTCTAGCTATTTCTAGAAGCATTCTAGAGGTTTCCTGAGAGCTCTTTATATTCAGGCATTCCTAGAAGCTTAGATATAGTGTTTGGAGTGCAATTGGAGCATTGGAGGATTCAAGAGTTCTGAAGAAGGGAGCTTGCTCTACGGGTTTTCTAAGGAAGAGCGATTTAGTATCAAAATCCGGGTAGATTCTTTTGATTTTACTTATGCTATTTTTGCATCTTGCTTTCCCTGTCTTCTTCATGTCTTCCATATGTCTTCTAAGGAATTTCATATTTTTATTGTATGCATTCTCAATTTGGGCAGTTAAATTTATTTGAGAATTTTATATCCATAGATCTAAAAGGAAAAAGGGGCTAGGGTTTAAATGGTAGCCAAACCATTAGATTATTTATTGAATAAATTTGAGATTTAAAAAGTTTATAGGAAACCTCCGAAAATTAGAATTCATATATATTGTGAATATATATGTTTATATCTTTAAATCTGCATACATATATATATATATATATATATATATATATATATATATATATATATATATATATATATATATATATATATATATATATATATATATATATATATATATATATATGCATTATTTGTACATATACTATGACACAAAATTCGTATATGTATATATATTGAGGATTTTGAATATCAAATCGCAGTAGAAAATTCATATTAATGAATTGTTATCACATGGGAACGTTTTTATAAAAAATGTTATTGAAATTGCATTTTAAAAATATATATATAAATTATTTGGAGGGGCGGGTTATACCCTATACCCCCTCCCTTTCCACTGTTGGTATTGTCGCAACTGACGTCCGACAGTGACCACAAAGGCCCTGACATCTCTCAAATGACGGGTCGTGAGTACATTGGGTGTAGCAACCAGGGTACAGTCTGTGATATGCAGACAGTGGTACAATTGATATGACTGCAGGTATTACGGCGACTGGGGAAGGGGTTAAATTGATATATGAATATGAATTTTGACTTTTCAAGTTGCATTATTTTTAAATTATTAAATGTTATTATTATTATTATATATATATATATATATTTATGTATGTATATGTATATATATATAAATATAAATATATATATATGTATATAAGTATGTATGTATATATACTATTAATTATAAATAATTATTTTATTTAAAATGATTTATATAGATGGATCATTTTGTAAAGATAAAAGATTAAAAGAATATGATTAATAATTATAATGAAGAGATAATAATAATTAACTTAATTTAGTTAATTAAGGTTAATTATTAGAACGTGGCTGATGCATCCTTCCTGATGGTGGATATGTATCCTTTTTCATTGATGATTAGCATATGTTAGATGATGTTATCTTATGCTTATATTTGCATGTTAGATTACTTTCTACATATGATGTTGTATATGTTAGGAGTGACATTCCTACTATGTTAATACCGATGATCTCTTCGGTGATTTGGGATGTTACGCATGGAGGGATGGCTAGGATCCACGATAGTCTAATGATGCTATTAACGGTCGGGAGGAACCGTGCACTTAGTTTATTTTGTTTGATCTTTATGATGGATGTATATGTCTTCTATGATGATGTATCATTTGATTATCTCTACTTTGATGTATCATGGATTAGAATAGGATGATGTACCTTATTTCACATATGTATATTCTTTGAGCTTGTCATACCCTGTGACATGTATAGAGGATGATTGAGCATTTGGAAATGTAATGTTTAAACATTGGACTTATCATTATTATTTCATGTGGATGTTGTACTAGATGGATTCTTGTATGTAATTCAATGTTAAGGGATCTTTAAAGAATGTAATCTATTATGTATGTTATGTTTACTTTTAGATGGACATTGCTATTGCTTCCGTTATTGTGAATAAGTTATGTATGGTATTTACTTTCATGTAAAATAAAAAAAATGTTACCAAAATTAGCAAAACTCTAGGTTAATTCTTTGGATCCCTTGGTGGGGTGTTACATTTGGTATTAGAGCTCGAGTTTCTACATTGGGAGCTCTAGGTATTTTGGAACAACTAGAACTTTTAACTATAAAGTGTATCTCTTCAACTTGAAACTAGGTGAACTAAAATAGAATCAAAACTGTTACTTGAATATTTTTTATACTTCAACACTTAGTTTTCAAAATTGGAAATTTTACTTAAACCTAAACATAGAATTGAACTTAGTCTATTGCAAACATACATCTTTTGATTGTAATAGTACCTTGTACTGTTGTAGGATGGTATCTGGGACTAGGTCTTCTGTTAGAGGTTGTGGTAGAGGCCGTGGAAGAGGTCGTGGTCATGGTAGAGCTGTCAGTGCCCATGAGTCTACCCATGAGGGATCGGCTCATGTAGAAAATAGGAAAGAGCACTCTAGTAGGCAGTAGGAAGAGAGCCATAGAGAGGACCAAGCTGAGTCTGAAGAGGTTAGTCTTAGGTAGATGATGCAGACTATTCTAGAATGTCTACCTCCTGTTCAAGAATAGCCTAAAGTGCATCAGACGGAACAAGAGTATAGACCCAAATCTAGAAGTCCTCAGAAGGAACGTCAGAGATCCATTGTGTCCACTCAGATGAAGGATCTTTCAAGGTCCAAGGTTAAGCCTTTCAATGGGCAAGGTTCTAGTTATGTGGCCGAGCAATGGCTTATTTCCCTTGACAGGATTTTTGCCATGCAGGAGTTTGACAACAATGTTAAGGCAAGATTTGCAATCACTAATTTAGAGAATTTTGGGGCCACTTGGTGGACGATTGAGGAGAAGAAGTTGGGAATCGATATGAGCAGTGTCACGTGGGAACTATTCTTAGAGAGTTTTCGTGAATGATTCCTACCAGAGGAATGGAAGTAGCAAAGGGTAGATGAATTTCATAATCTTAGACAGTACACTATGTCAATGACTGAGTATGAGCATAAGTTTTATGAGCTCATGTCTTTTCCATGGTTTAGTGAAAATTCAGCTCAGTTGACACAACACTTTATTAGGGGTTTGAATAACCGTATAATTGGGGGTGTCAAGGTATTTGAACCAAAAAATCTCAAGGATGTAGTACATCGAGAAATACTTGTTGAGCAAAGTTTCAACCTTGGTCAAGGTGGTTTTGTAGGAGCACCAGCAGCATTAGGATCTAAAGGCAATTTTAATTTAGGTGGTAACAAGAAGCCTTTCTTTTCTAAGGGAAAACAGTATCAGCAGTAGTCTCAATAGACGCAGTAGTAGAAAGGATCGAATTCTCAAGCTCAAGGTGGTGGCAAAGGTTCTAACTTTAAGAATAACCACAATGCTCAACACAATAAATAGAATCAACCCAATCAGCCAACTCAAAGTAGCCAGTCTTTTGTTAGCAGGAACAGTCGCCAGCAATCTAATGTACCACCTATGGGAAGAGGATCTGGCAGGAATACAGAATGTTGTTCATGTGGACAGATTGGACATTATGCAGCTTAGTGTCCACAGTGAGCACCTCAGTTTTCAGGACCTAGGCCTACAGCTTTAGAACCCACAGTTGGTGATGTAGGTAGAGCTCATAGATTTTTTGTAGTAGTTGATCAGTGTTAGGCAGATCATCAGGGAACAATGGTTGAGACCACAGGTTCTATTCAAGGTATATCTCTTTCAGTATTGTTTGACTCAGGAGCTACAAATTCATTTATTTCACCATCTATAGTTTCTAAGTGTAAGCTGGATGCGGTGAAGCAAGATCATGGTTGGCAAGTGGAACTAGCCTCAAGAATTAAGGTCTCCACAGATTCTATAGTTCATAAGTGTGGGCTTAGATTAGGAAGCTTTGATACTACAGTGGATCTTCGAGTCATACCCCTTCGTTCTTATGATGTGGTTTTAGGCATGGACTGGCTTGGATCTCATAGAGCCAGTATAGATTGTAGGAAGAAGATTATTTTGTGCCAAGATGACCAAAGAAATGATGTGAAGATAGTTGGGATACCAAGGCCTATATCTCTACGGATGATTTTTGCTATGCAAATGAAGTGGAGTTTCTATAAGGGATGTCAGATATTTGTTGTTATGGTAAATGATCTTGATGAGGAAGATCCTGTGAGGAAGACTTTAGATCACCTGATTTTGCAGGAGTACACAGATGTTTTTCCAAGTAAGATTCCAGGCATGCCTCTAAAGAGGGACATTGATTTTAGTATTGATCTGATTCTTGGAGTGGAGCCTATCTCTAAAGCTCCTTATCGTATGACTACTCAGGAATTGGGTGAGCTATGTCTTCAGCTAGAGGAACTTCTGGCCAAAGGGAGAATTCGACCTAGTGTAACACCATGGGGAGCTCCAATGCTCTTTGTGAAGAAGAAAGATGGTTCTTTGCACCTTTGTATCAACTATAGACAGTTGAACAAGGTGACTATTAAGAATAGGTATCCTTTGCCTAGGATTGATGACTTATTTGATCAGATCAAGGGAGCTACAGTATTCTCCAAGATTGACCTTAAGTCAAGATACCACCAGCTTCGTATTAAGGAAGCAAACATTCACAAGACCGCTTTTCAAACTCGCTATGGGCATTATGAGTTCACAATGGTACCTTTTGGGTTGACTAATGCCCCATCAGTGTTCATGAGTTTGATGAATGGTGTTTTTTGATCATATCTTGATAGGTTTGTACTTGTGTTTCTTGATGACATATTGATATTTTCTAAGACTAAGAAGGAGCATGAGGAACACCTGCGGTTGGTTTTGCAGTGTTTAAGAGACAATCAGCTTTATGCCAATGTAGCTAAGTGTGAGTTCTTCAAATCAAATATTTAGTATTTAGGGCATGTCATCTCAGGTGATGGTATTTCAGTGGATCCTGCAAAGATTCAGGCAATAATAGATTGGCCTACCCCGGCTAATGTGTCAGAGATTCTTAGTTTCATGGGCCTAGTTGGTTATTATCGCAGATTTGTCTAGAACTTCTCTAGGATAGCACATCCTATCACTTCTCTTCAGAGGAAAGGAAAGAAGTTTGTATGGATAGAGAAATGTGAGGAAGCATTTCAGAGGCTCAAGGAGCTTTTGACTAGTGCATTGATTCTAGTTGTACCCGATCTAGAAGGTGATTTCATGGTGTGTACAGATGCTTCTCTCGAAGGGATTGGAGCAATGTTGATGCAAAATGGATGGGTGATTGCGTATGAATCATGCAAGCTCAAGGATCATGATTTAAATTACCCTGCGCATGATCTTGAGTTAGCAGCAGTAGTTCATGCTTTGACAAGATGGAGACATTTCTTGTTGGGGCACAGATTCGAGCTACATAGCGATCATCGTAGTCTTTAGTACATT
Source organism: Cupressus sempervirens (assembly GCA_028749045.1). NCBI lineage: Eukaryota > Viridiplantae > Streptophyta > Pinopsida > Cupressales > Cupressaceae > Cupressus > Cupressus sempervirens. Next base: position 440,739,914 of record CM053793.1, on the reverse strand, counting down.
TTTACTCAGCCTAATTTGAATGCTCACCAGAGACAATGGATGGAATTTTTATGCGAGTATGATTTTAAGGTTAAGTACATTCAGGGTAAGGAGAATGTGGTGGCGGATGCTTTGAGTCGCAGAAGACATGTGGTATCATTGATGACTCTTAGTGTGGATTTGAGGAGTTGGATTCTTCAGGCACTTCCTACGGATTCTTGGTATCAGGAAGTGTGCAGAGAGATAGATTCAAGAAGACCCTTGGAAGGTAAGTTTGCAAGTTACATTCAAAAATCAGATGGTCTTTTGAGACATTTGGGGAGGATTTATGTGCCATTACTGGATGAGCTTTGCACGTTGATTCTGGCAAAAGCCCATCGTACACCTTACTCAGCACATCCAGGTGTTAAGAAGATGCATGCTGATTTGAGACGTTTGTTCTTTTGGTCTGGGATGAAGTGAGACATTGCTGATTTTGTGGCTAGGTGTCTTGAGTGTTAGAGAGTCAAGGCAGAACGCCAGCACTCGACAAGACTATTGGAGCCAAATCTCATTCCTTCTTGGAAGTGGGATATCATCTCCATGGATTTTATAGTAGGATTACCTATGATAGTTTGACGTCATGATGTTATCATGGTTATCGTTGATCAGTTGACTAAGGTGGCACATTTTTCACCGATCAGGCCTTCCTACACAACAGCTTCTATAGTGAATGTCTTCATGCGTGACATTGTGAGATTACATGGTATTCCTAGAAAGATCATTTTTTACAGGGATCCTATATTCACATCTGCATTTTGGACATTGTTGCAGCATGAGCTTGGAGTGCAACTAAACTTTAGTTTGACATATCGTCCAGAGACTAATGGTTAGATAGAGAGGGTGAACCAGGTTTTGGAGGATATGTTATGGATGTATGTGATGGATAGGTAGACACATTGGGAGGACTATCTCTACCTAGTGGAGTTTGCTTACAACAATGGGTATCATAGTTCTATTGGCATGGAACCTTTTCAGGCATTATATGGTCATCCTTGTCATACAACATTAAGTTGGGATAGCCTTGAGGATCGCATTCTATTGGGTCCTGAGATGCTTCGTGATATGGAGCAACAGGTAGTGCGTATTCATGAGCATTTGACTACGGCGCAGGATAGGTAGAAGAAGTATGTCGATGCTCATAGGACTGATAAGCAGTTTGTTATGGGTGATAAGGTTTTCTTGAGAGTGCGACCGCGAAAGAGTCCGATCCGATATGTAGAGGGTTCTAAGCTAGCACCTTGTTTTGTGGGACCATTCGAGATTCTAGAGAGGATTGGCTCGGTTGCTTACTGTCTTGCTCTACTGCCCAACCTAGCTCACATTCATGATGTTTTCCATGTTTGAGTGCTTAGGTAGTATATTCTTGATATTGTACATGTTCTTGATTGGAATGCATTGCAGGTAGAGGACGGGTAGCTGGCTTTGGAGCCGGTTCGTATTCTGGAGCAGCGGGGGTTGACCCTTAGGGGTCGAACCATCGAGCAGGTAAGGGTCCAATGGGACCCTACTGATGATTCTTCAGCTACTTGGGAGGATGCAGCTAGATTACAGGAGTTATATCCCTACTTGTTTGTAGGCTTCTAGGAGTAAGCCTAATCCAAGGGGGGGTGGATGTAGTGCCTACCCTCATTCACATCTTTTCTAGACATTGTTGCTATTATTACCAGACTTTGATAGTCTATTTTTATGTTGATGGTTTAGTGGTATTGTTTTGACACTATTAGATATTATGATATGGATTCAGTTGATATATGATGAGATCATTTAGAATTTACATCTCATGTATGTATGATGATCATTATATTGTTTTCAGTTATTA